>CM040750.1:23222193-24422193 GCA_022829145.1 Albula goreensis
ATTCCTGTCAGAGTGTTATATTGGTTCAGACCCTTTTGCAAATAAGTGGTAGTCAGAAATATGGAACAGCATGTCACATAACCAAGATGAATTATCTCCAGCCTGTTGAATAAATAGCTCTTTGGAAACAATGCACATGCCCACATATTCTTTAAGTAATTATTTAGATACTGTACTCACTGTACTCATAGGCTCCTCCTATGGCTGACATGCTTCTTTTGTGGGCTTGGATTTTTTTCTTCACCTCCAGTTTCATGTCAAACCATTTTCTTTTAACCTGTTGCAGCATACGCTGACCTTTTGACACAGAATTTACTGCAACAGTAATTTCTTGCCAGGCTTTGGTCTTCCCTGGCCCCGACACTCCACTACATACTCTTCTGAACAAAAATATTTTTTTGGATTCTACTTCCAATAACAAAAGTAAAATCGCTGCTTCAGAAATGTTTTTTTTTTTTCCTTTTGCCTTTTCTCTGCCATCTCTTTACACTGCCAACAAAGGAATTACAAGCTCATAGTATGGTATTTCAGGGGCGTCGATTTATGGTCATCTAAAATTCTGTGAACGATTGATCGGTATTGATCAATATTTGAACGGGGGTACGAAGAAGCGCTGTTTGATAAATCTGGTGGAATTTGTTAACTCGTATCTGTTGACGCATAAATTTACACACAGTTTTATGAAAATATTAAGAAATGAGACCAATTCTTTAAGTTGTTCAGTTACAGCTGCAAATGAGAACGTTATTCAGGTTAAATACAATTGAAATATATTTAGTGTTAGTCTATATAACCATTTCTATAGAAAAGAGTTAATGTAGATTTACAATGGAGTGCAATTACAAACAAGGATAATCCATACACTTTTGCAACCCACTTTCCAAAGGAGGATATGGGGCAGCAGCTATAAAGGAAAGACAACTCCCCCTGGTCAACTCTATCCTGCAGTCAAACTCCTCTAAGAAAAAAACACCCAGCAATGACACATCAGTCAGCCATTAGCAGATTGTCTGTATGAATGTAACATGTTGTATCCCCTTTCACATGTTACACTCCCCTTAAAAACAATTCAGCCAACCAAATATAACCAGCTACATAGATGGAATAATGGATACCTACCCTGTAGAAACAGCAGGACACCCCTGTAACTTAAATAGCTTTTCTTTGCTGAAAGAAGCAGACAACTGAACAAAAGCATCTGGGTTAAAGAGACATGTTTTCTACTTTCCAATAATGAAATCTGGCAACACTGCGAGCCTTGGGAATGATCTATAATTATAAAATAGTTTTTATGGTTAGTTAAAAGATACATATTTTACTAAAAAATGTCTCATTGCAATAAAAATGAAACAGTTTTGTCCACTAAATATATGGAGAGCCAAAAAAAGTGTTTCTAATGAGGGTGTTGAGTCCAATCCAGTGTTCTTGTAATATTATTGTTTGTGGTTTTACATATGCATGCTTATTTTTATGTATTTATTTATGTATGTATTTATTTATGTATGTATGTATGTATGTATGTATGTATTCATTCATTCATTCATTCATTTACATCACCTAATAAATAACATAGCAATAAACCTGGCATCCTGGTATAAGCACATGAGCTGTAGCTATTCTCCCTTCCCAGAAAATGCACTCAGGCACTCCTGTCCTCAGAGATCCCACCTTGCCTTTATGGGGTACTCCCAAACACCAATTCTGCAGGTGAGACACCTGTTAAGTGTGAAGTCAATCTGCTGCAAAAAAAGAAAAGAAAAAAACCCTGACAGCCTGGTTATCTGTAAAAACCTCTGTCACCTTCAGTACTTAGGGACAATCCTCCCTCCTGCATGAACTCATTTGTGGCTGCATGGTAGGGTGCTAAAGTAACTAACACAGCACATTGCCCTTTCACTAAAGGATTTCATTTTAATTCTTCCCTCATAAAAATGGTGACTTGAACAGATAAGACTGCCTGGGGCAAAGTATGGGTACTTAACACCCCTGTATATGCACAGTGTTAATGGCAAAGGTGCCATGTGTCCCTTGGAATACATACAGCCCACACTGAAACAATCCACTGTCTGTCAGAAATAGGCTGGCATAGTTGCATACTACTACTGCTACTAATAATAATAATACTTGTTTAAATCTGTTTAAATTATAATTTTTCTTCATTTGGTCTGTACATGTACTGTACCTATCAGATTTTCTTTGTAGTTTCATAAAAGTTCCTAAATAAAGGTATTTCCAAAATGTCTCTGTTCAAAACAACACTTTCCAGCTGCTAGGAAGATGTGTACCTATTTTTGTACAAAATCAGCTTGGAATGGGGAATGTAAGATACGTTTGGCACATAAGGACCACCATGGTTCTATAATGTAATGGATGACTGGAACCATACCCAGGAGGTAGACAAAGTAATGGTAACACTACACCATCAATGAATCTTTATTAGCTGATAAGTAGTGAAGACTTCAGAAGGCAATGGGGCTATGACAGGTGTTTAAATGTGAACTGGTGTTCATAAAGTCATTTAGCAATGATAATAGGAGCGTGATCATCTTGGAATATAGGAAAATCTTGAGGAAATAATGTTTACAGCATTGTCAGCACCTGTTTGCCTAAAATGACTTTATATTCAGACCCAATGACTATATTCTCTGCGAAGCGTCTATTATCTATCAGTGACCTTCAATCTGCAACCACTTTCCCTCTTAGTTGAAAAGAAGTGCCATGATTTTCAAAACTTTGACCCTTGACACATTAAAGTGAGATTTTACTTTGGTAAATCACCCTGTATTCTGTATATATAGAATGAACCGAATGGCAGTTTATTTTTGCCTCATCCTAACTTCTGTTAACAATTCAATTCACTTTCATTCATTCCATCCTTTTAAGTGTACCTGTAGCAAATATATCAACCCCGCTGACACGGAACTGGTTATGGTTGTTATTTTGCAGTTAACCAGAAGGCTTCGCTTTGAACCCATTCAGATTGCTGGTGTTTGTGGATTACTGAGTTCCAGATTCCACTTTAGTTTGGTTTTGTGTCAGCCCACAGATAAAAAGAATACTATGAATACTATTCTTTGAGCACTTTGTGTTTTTCTAGATAAAGTAGTTAGAGAGGGTTGAGAATTGGCCTTGGTATTTCTTCTTTCCCAAACTTCTTATGATCTCTTTCCCTTTTTATTGCTTTGATAAAGTTCAACAATTTTTATTCATGTATTTATTTGGCTTCTGACTCTATGTCATGCCAGGCCTTACAGTCAACATCTGGAATTCCATCAGTCAGAAAGTTGTTCCCTCTTGACTGACTCTCAAGGTAATCGGCTTTTGTAGTCAGTCCATCTAGTACATTTTGAAAAGATGCACGTTCCTCTGAGATTCTCTTCCTTTTTCACATTGAACATGTTCTCCTCCCTTGAATCACCCAGGTTTCAGTAAGCTGCAAACCAGACTTGATGCATTTCACATTTTAGACAATGTTATCAGTCCTGCAGGTTGTGGAATGTATGGATATCTGCAAGAAAGATTTACATTCCATATTTTATTTGTACATATTTTTTTTATACAAGTTGTGTGCCATTTGAAATTTGATTGAAGTGTTGTCACTGAAACATGATCACTCTTTTGAGCATCTTAATTCTTAAATGGCTACATATTGTTCTGAAAATTAAATGATATACTTTCAAAAATTAAACAAATAGACATTCACAAACAACTGTGTTCACCTGTGTGCTGTTTCAGGATTGTTGAGTTGAAAAATGAGCTGAAGTTAGAGGTGTTTGTCCATCTGTATGTCCAGACACTCCTGTTTGACAGTGGAGCGGGTCTGGGGCAGAGCAGCGATCATGCCTGCCACACAGACTGATGGCGATAGATAGAGGTTGGCAGCAGTGCATCATGGACTTGTTAAGGGGTCTCGGCACTTTAAGTAATGTGGAAAGGCTGACTGTTGGGTAGGGGAAATTGTGTGATTACCAGAAGATTCTCCATCCTCTTCTCTTCACTTAGTGACGTGGAGTTCCTTTTTTAGAAAAGTGCTGTGATGCTTGTGGACATTACATTTAGAATATAACAGCAAATAATAGGTCATTACTTGGCGAAAACACCGGCTTCTCGTGATAAGCTAAACCAGCCCCCAGTTGTGAAGCCGATAATGAGTACAAACAGAGTGTTTTCCATGGAGGGATTTCCTTACCTCTGGTTTTGTCATTCCCACCTCTGCTTCAACAGATCTCACCCTCAATGGGGCTGTGATTCATCCCTTTATCTGTCATTCTCAACTGTTGGATATTTCAGTAGCCTTGAAAAAGGAAACGTGTATGCTGCATTTTACTTTTTCTAAAAGAGACAGTATCACTATCATGCTTCTTCCATTGGCACAAGGTGACTTGGATCATGAACTTATGGAGTGCTTAATCTATATATACTGTACATTCATTATTAATGGTTAAAAATTTCAGTACCAAAAGGTACTCGTCAAATAAGTTGCCTGAAAATGGCTGTCTATAGATAGCTACTGCTTGCTCGATCATCAAAACAACCTCCTGACATTTCCTGTTCCCAGCTTTTCTTAATTACTAACAAAGCTTAGCATGGTTTACTTTGTGCGCTGTGCTAAAGGTTTTTCTTTCTTTTTTTTTGTATAAATTCATCATATAATAATCAGAATAATGGCAGTCAGGTAGTCATGGATATGTTATGGCACATGTTCTCATGCAAATGGCAATACAGATTTGAGAGTGGTCACCAATATGTAAGTCAAAGAACATTTAGTAAGTCAAACACCTATATCAAACATATATTTAATGTTGAGCATACTTAATTGTGTTTAACAGTATGCAAATATTATAAAATAAATGCCTGCTTAGAGTAAATGCATTATGTTATCACAAATTCAAAATATTCCAGAGTATTTGCTGAAATAACAACATTCACAACAATCACAGGTCTGCTGTGCAAGACATTACCCCCCCTGCCTCAGAACTGTGGCCTTATCGTTGCCTTTTCTAAATGAAGGTCATTCGGCCACTGGAATGCTTATTTGTTCAGCAAAACACAAAAATCCAATTTAAAAGAAACTCAATTCTGCCGGCAAAAAGACAGGGAAAAAATCTACCTCTTTCTCTAACTTTCAACACATTCGTATGCCAAGTAAATCCATATCCTCTAATTAAACATATCTATGCTAGTAACCAAGAAGAAAACAGGTATACATTTTCATTTGTACTTTTGGTTAGAATTTGAATTATGTATGCTTTCTTTGCCATCTGCCTTTTCAAGATCTCAACATGGTTTGCTGAGGTGAGCCACTTTGAATTATTTCCTTGGTTTTGCTACTGTGAAGTGACCAGCAAGAAATTACGTGATGTAAACATGTTTTTGTTTGCATCTGATTGCTAACTTCATCTTAAAAGCTGATGCAATTTGATTTTGACTACAATTGAGAAACCAGTGGAAAAATATTTGCAGTTATCCAAAATATTCAATAACATAAGAATTTGATTTTGACCATATGACACCGTGCTTTAAATGAAGTGCACTTAAGCTGAGCATGTTGAAATGGGAACCAATTACATAAAGCAGGACCAGAAACCTGCACTGGAAAGGATGTACAACTGTAGAACATGTTGTAGCAGGATACTTAAACTGGAGTCCATCTAAGTATGCTTATGATTCTTTAATCTGGTTAATTTGTGTCATACAGTTCTTTGTTTAGTATTCATAACATAATTAAGATGTTGTCCGGGGCAGAATCCTCATATCATGGTGATAGTTTGATGATGGAAGCATGCTAACACTAGTTTGTAGTGATTGACCTTGTGTCTGTGAGTTAAGTGTTCTCAGATGCTGCATTATTGTGGTTGGAATTAAAATGGACATTGTGTAAACTGTGTTGCAGAAGTGGGTGTTCTGACATGTTGACATGCATGTCTTTCTTTCAGGGAGTCATCTTCCCTTGACCAAGAAGGACATATTTATATATTTGATTTTTGTACGGCACCTAGAACAGAGGGAATAATTTGTCAATTTTTCAGACAGGTATGACTACCCGGGGGTGGGTTAGAACATCGTAAAATCGCTAAGAACATCGTAAAATCATTGGTACAAACCATCGTTCATTTGTCTGTTTCTCAAAACCAATTGCAGCTAAATACTGCACATCTTTCTTATGTTCACAAGTACCCAGGACCACTCATACCTTAAACTGCATTGTTTCAAATTGAATTGGCCCATAGAAGCAAGTTACGAAATGCATGGTTCTCGCCTTTCTAAGGAGGTGCTTGCTGTGGGGTTATGCTGTTCAGCCTTCACAATACAGACATTTTATAATAATTCACTTTGTGTCAGAAGAAAAACACCACTGATTTTCATATTAAGAGTGGATATAAGTCAATGAAATCATAAGTTCAAGATACTGCACAGTAACCTTCGCAAAATGTTTATGTGTCTCTTTAGCTTTACTATTTTATCAGGTAAAATGTATTTGACCCCGTTTTTTAAAGACAGTGCTTGTCTGACCAGAGAGACATTGTCCCCTGACAAATGCCTGATGACTCTTTGCCTTATTCTTTAATTCATCATCCTGTCATCTTCATTTTTGTTTATTTTTTTAAGTCTTTCTTTATCACACCCTCCACAAAAAGGAGGCTTAGGAAAGTGCAGTGATATCAGTATTTCAACTCTGATTCACTTTGTTTGGCTCTTGTGTCTGTAGCATGAGTTTCAGGACCACTGATAAAACATGCTACCATACAGAGTTTGATTTTATCTTCCTTATCCACCCATCACAGTCCATGCCTGAAGGTTACACAAATTCTCAATGCTTTTTGAGGAAAGAAGTAAGAGATGCCTGATAATGAGCCTGCTTTCATCTCGCTCCGTCATGTCTTTATAGTTTTGGACAGGCTGTTAAGCCTCCTCACAGATCTATTTGAATAATTCTTGAACTAATCTTTGCCACATCTTTTTGTGCATATGAAAACTGGTCAAAAGTGAAAACAAACATTTCTTAGTTACAAGTAAAACCAGAGGATGTAGATTTGGTTTTAAATATCTCCAAATCTGGAAGATATGTATTTAATCTCCCGATTCATCTTGGGTAAAAGTCTCTTGATTTTTTTATATGTTCTATTCTTACCATTTTGTTGTAATCTGAACTTTTAACAAGTAGTGTACATCATTACTGTGATTACAGTTAAGTGACTACCATTTGCTCAGATAGTCTTATTTCTTGAAGAAGACTTGAGAATGATCATTCTTGTTATTTCAGCCTGTGGGTATCTGGCATTTCATTGAGAGGACCTAATTCATAGCCCAGTCATAGTCATAGATTGAACCAGTCTTAAATGTGTGCAGCTTAGACGGTATATCTACCCAATTTGTCTCCACATTACATTATCTATACATATAATTTAACAAACATCATAGGAAAAGACAACATGATTTACTGTGAAAATAGTTATGTTACATTTGATCTGTCTCCTGAGGAAAACAAGCTAAAAGGGAGTCCTCTTATCTCCTGAAAAACATGACAAAAGTTCTCCTTTCACCTGTTTAAGTAATACATTAGATGAACTGATTTGAAATGTATTAAAGGCTTTATTTGTGGTGCATATTTAATCAAGAAATATGAGCCATGCTGTATTACGTAGATGGTTCTGTTTTTATACTTGAAACACACTGAAATACACTGAAACACACATCAATGGATATTAGTATTCACTAGGACCCATTGATTCAGTACAGTTCATTTACTATGATGCTATAGATAAACCACTGCCTATGGTAAATTTCATTAGGAGTACACTATGGTCAGGGAATATAATTATATGATGTAGTGCTTCTAATGAAAATGTATTTTCATGTGTCTGTGAGTGATACACCTGGTTTAAAAACAGTGTTCTGGGACTGTGCCTGTTCATTCTAAAAGATACAACACAATCAAAGTGTTTGTAAGCCATGCAATTTACATTCCCAGTGTTGCTGAATGGGGTAACAAGATCAAAGCTGTTTATCAAATGCTGGCCATCCCTCTGTGACTGGGAAAGATATGCATTTTAAAGAATTTGCTTATTAATTAGGTGAGGGCAAATGATGATTTAGATGGTTTGACACTGGGCTGTATTACACATACACATGAATATGTATTACTAGTTTAATTTTAATATAATATCTAATATATTGCATTTCAGCAGATGGTGGCACACTACATTTTCAGTGAAATCAGTAGAGAGTCAGAATACATGAATTGTTTTACCTTGAGTTTATTTGACAGTAAAGGCACTTTTGCAGAGTTTTTTTTTTTTTTTTTTTTTTTTTGAGTGTGACTTCCAAATTGTCATTTTTCTGACTACTACTGTATGGAACTCAAGGTGGATCCAGGAAAAGTGTAAATTCTATCATTTCTTGAATTACTGAATCTCAAACAATCAACTTGTCTTCCAAGTTTATCTCCTCTTGCCATATGCATAACTTTTTGTGAGTATATTACTGGAAGAACACAAGAAAAGCCAGTCTCATTGGTTGAGTATGTGACTGTATGTTTACACATGCATTGGTCATATAGCTCTCTGAACATGTAACACAGAACGGGGTTGGAGAAGGACTCCAACAAGCCAAGACAAAATTTCGAACCTAAAAGCTACCTCTGGGCTACTTCTGTCGCATGGACGTACCATCTATGCAAGAATCATGTGAAACAGTACAGAGTCTACGGATGAGAGCTACAAAAGGACAGTCGAGTGCACAAAACAAACCCCAGACGCAGACGTTGCAAAAGGCTTTTGCCCTCGGCACACTTACATATACAGGTATGCGATGTTTAACGTCCATGATACGTCCTGTGAAATAGGACGCTATGTGATTTGGACGTTGTGCAAACACCATATTATCGTATATACATATTATCGTATATATCGTATATAGCAAAGCTATATCAGAGACTGTAGTGCACCTGTATTTACTAAATAGCCAAGATACTGTACACATACAGTACTGTATTTCAGCTAATGTATCTGGCAAGAAGATTTACGGGTTAAGTAGGTCAATACTTTACAATACTGTATACATAATTTAATAATAAATCGGAAGTTATGCTGCGCATACCTGTATCAGTATTTTGTTACATGCTTAATTCAAACTAACATACAATACTGAGCAAATTATGGATGTTGGATCTCGAAAATATAGATCTTGCCATGCATTACCCAATACGATTGTACAGAGTCGGAGCACTCCTGATGCTGTAGTCTACTGTACTGTGTGCAATCTTCAGTTATTTTACTCTAGAAATAGAATGTTGATCACTCATTTCCACTGTAGTTAGCTATCTAGCTAAACTGAACATATGACAAGTTGATTTTATCAAATTTTTGTGGCAGTGTCTATTTTTGTAGTATAAGGTGCAGTATTTTCAATGTTTGATTGAAGTAATCCAAAAGTAATCAAAAAGTATTCAGATTAGATTATTTATTTTGTCATATTTTGTATAATTAGTTACTAATTACAAAAACTGCCATGTCATTTGTAATCAGTAACTGACTACATTTCAAAGTAATCTGACCCAACCGTGGTGGTAAGATGATAAAAATGAAAAATATAACTTCACACATATGATATTACAAACCTGCAAAGTACAGTGAGCACAGCCTGACCTGGCCTCCCTCTGTCCTCCTTACGATGCAAGCGGTGAGAGCAGCAGAGATGAGAGATGATATCACGGTCTGAGATGGCACATACTTCTAGAGGTATGGGAATTTAGCTGAGAACTCTAGGGGGTTATGGTCAGACTGGTGGTGAAGGAAAAACCTGTCTGAGGTTTCACACATGAGAGGCAGGGAAAGGTTTATGTGATGGAAGAGGGAAGTTAGAAGCAGGTGATGGTAAGTCCTCACAGGGCTAACTCAGAAGAGGGCTCTGTATGTGTGGCTGAGTGAGAATACATGATGAAACATTGAGTCTGATGGGAATGGGAGGTCATGCTGTGAGTGCAGTCTAAGTGATGGTAGGGAAGGGGGCACATTCAATACAGTCTCTATGAACTTGAAAAACAGTGGCTGGCAAGGCCTGTGGTTTGAAAACCCTCAGCAGAGCAACTCTTGTTACACTGAATCATTTGCTGCCAACTTTTCGCTACCTTTAACTGCTTTTTTATGTCCACACTGAGTGGTCTTACAAATAAATGTCGCAACTTGATAGTTAAATTATTTGGTATTTCTCCTTGCATCATTAATTGCTCAGGTTTCCATTTGTCAAAATGACTGCTTGGAGTGTCGAAGTGAAAACATCTGGAAAACTCAAAAATGTAACACTTAAGGAACGTCTTAATCGATTAAGTATTGCCTTACAACTGAAATGTAATGCAAATGTAATGAAATGTTTGCTTTTTCAGTTATCCCATTGATGCAGAATAATGCATAGTTTCATATGGCCACCCTTTGGAGGAGTGTAAATTAATCCTCCAATCACTTGTATGAGGATCAAATCTATGTGAACTGAGGGTGCATTCCTCTCGAAAACCAATTACTTAGAAGTAATTCAATTTCATATAACCACTGTTCTGGTAAATTGGACTAGGATGTGGGTCTCACCAGCATTACCCATTACTGTGAAAGCTTGTTTTGACTCTGCATGGGGTAGAAATTAACATAAAGCACAAGCAATGGCAAAGCAGAATAAAAGAAGAAAAAGATTCAGGACTGCCTGCGGAAGGCATGACAATAATGGCAAAGGCTCAATTTGTATTTCGAAATATTTGAAATTCAGCAAACTTTACTAACCCTGATTTGCTATAACTGTTTTAATCATTTCACACAGTGACATCAATCGTTTAAATGTTTCAGATAGTAAAGACGCCAATGTATCACTACTGGTTTCCTCTTTCTAGTGCTGCTAAATCTATATGTGTGTGTGTGGGTATGTGTATGTCCATTTGAGTTTGTGTATGTGTGAATGTGGGTTTAATGATGAGGGTAGACATTAGAATAACAAACTTTGCCAGGACGTCAGCGTTGTTGCAGACAGTAAATTTCAGGCTGGAATGTTTTAATTATTTGACTGGTGTTGCTCTCCATGCCCACCGTCTGCAGTGTGATTGCTTTGTGTTCTGTCTCCATGTTTTCACTGCGTGTACAGACAGGATGCAATTTGAGTCACGGTATCTTGCCAGACTGGAAATATCTGATACAAGGTAGTGCTTGGTGGGTGTGCAGATGCACACGGATCTCAAAAAAGTGTATAACTGGGCAGGGAAATTTAATATAACATTAAATAAATATCTTTCATACAGGGAAACTGGCTTATTGAACTTATCATCTTTAGGTAGCACAGAACAATAAAGAATGTTGCATTTGAAAGAAAACTTAAAGGGAAGGAATGGGTGTAAGATAATGAATTGTACACTGTACACACACAATCAGTAAGAATGTGGTTGAGAAGGAACTTCTGTGACCTTAACATTTACAAGGTTCAAACAGACAAGAGGAGAATGATTTCTCCCAATGCAATTAAAATCTGAATTCCTAATGATAAAATTTACTGAATAATTATGGACAGAAATTGGGTTAAGAAAAAAATCATTTGAGAGGGATGATTATTCTGTTGCTGATACTACAATACCCTAGTCAGTCAACTGTGAATTGCATTAAACTGATATCCACAGACACATGGTTCTGACAAAACAGCGGACAAAACAGCAGTCACAGGAAAACAATACATACATTTGCTTTCACTTTACATGTTGTTAGAAACATGCATAGAGTCTCAAACTTGCATGATTGCTTCACAAATCATCCTTCACTAAGAAATGTCAGCTTCCTCCCTCCACCCTTTCATTTTTACTTTAAAAAAAAAATCTTGAAGAGGTGTGCAAGGCACTGTTTTCACAGAACTGAGTTCTGTTTCAGGGAGCAGAGCCTGTGCCTGCCTGTAGTGATTGATGCACTGCACAGTGAGCCAAAGAGAGCCAAGGTTCGCTGGGCCATGTGATGGATTTACCAATATACTCTGCCTCTGCTGCTCAAGCAGACCAACTTCTTCTCACCTTTGCAGAAAGATGAGCATTACACCTGCAGTCTAGTTCATATGGTGCCAAGATATGCTTCCTAACTATGCCACAAAAGTATAGGTATGCTACATGAAACAAGTTCATGAGTTCCAAAAAAAGAAGAAAAAATACCACATCACATCATACCACAGATTAAGCCACAGAAAATGAGATAAAGGGAAATGTTCCATTCACAGTAGCTTGATAGCAGCTCACTCAGAGTGAGGATACTTAAGATGTCAGGGGATGACTGGGTGGTTGGTTATGTTAAGGTACAGCGCGTAGATGGATTGAACATTTTAGTATTAAATCCAGACTCCTTTTGCAATCTGTGACCAGCTGCCTCATGGGGCTATGTCTAATTAGCAATTGCCCTGGGATAGAGGGATTCAACTGGTGAAATTATCAGTGTCGCTTTGATCACTAGCGACTCCTGCTGGTCAGTCAAGTGCCCAAGGGTGCACCTGAAGTGTCTTCTTCCAAATTATATCTGAGGACTGCAATGAGAAATGAAGCAGCAATTATCGTCACATGTTTTGGAAGAGTATGGGTGTTTGCATGAGCTCTCTAAACTTTACAGTGGAGATTGCAGTAAGTAATGGCATGAGAATATGACTGGGCTTTCAAAATAGGGAGAAACATGATCAGATGGTTGTCAATAGTTTTTCCTCATGGCCAAACCGAAGGCTGCATTTGAGCAAGAGACCTATTGAGTTTGAAAATGAGCTCTGAAATCATCACTCACAGTTTTGGAATGTATTCCCCATTTGCTTTGTCTGTAAGTTCTTCTGTATTAAGCAAATTATTTAGTTTTAGCCACACATTCACAATTTCACAATTTAGGACTTCATTAATTCACCAGTGGTCTATAATTTAATCAATGAAAATATTTGAACCTCATACATTATGGAATTTGACATCTTATTGTACATCTAAAGGAATCATTTTCTGTAGATTATGAAAATGAAAGTGTGATTAAGCTTCAACAAAAACAGGGTCTCCCAGGACCAAGGATGAGTACTTCTGCTCTAAATAACCATATAAAACCTAACCTGATTAAATAGAAAACTAGAGTTCCTACATAACATTTCCTTCCAGACATAAATATAAAATCAATGACAAGATTTAACTGGTTTATGTAACACTGGTTTATTCTGAAAACAAGAACACAAGATAACAAAGTCAAAAAAGGTTTTGTTTTCTGAAATCTATAGCCAGGCAATGCAAGTTTCAGGATGATAAATTGGCAGCATGTCAACACAGCTGGTTCAGCAGCACAATTACTATTGATTACTTTTGATGAAAGATGAATGCGTCGACTATTCACTTTTTAAACTTTGGCAGACTGCCTTGCGATCACTGAAATGCATTACTGCAGTCACAAAATAATAGAAATGTTAATTTACTATCAATTCATGTATATGTGGTTACCACTTGGAATAAACTGCTGAAAGAATAAAACATAATGAAAAGGTGGTACCAAAACATCATACACAATTTGCAAGATTATTATTATGTGATTTATTAGGGGTGTGCTGACCTACTTACCGGCTTTGAGGTCACACCTTACAATGAGTCATAAAGCCTACATAATGCTATCATAAGCATGATATAACACTTGTCACAACCAGTGTCTTATAGCTTTTTGAAAAATGACATAACACTCTCAAAGTCCATGCACCATTAATATATATATAATTATAATATAACAGTGCTTATGTTGCAAGTTGGAAATCGCCTTCACACTTTATGTTCCCGAAATTCATATAAAGGTTCTATTGTGTATGGGGGCACTATCTTGGCTGGAACCCAATAAAAATGAACTTAATCTTTCTAAGGGCATATGCTCCTCTATTTTAGAATGAAAAGAACACAATCAAAGGAGATGTCTGTTTGTGTCCATTACAATATAAAATATTTGAATGAACTTATATAATAATGCAAAGTGCATGTTCTCTTAAATATACTAAGTCCATTTGAACGAATCTATCCCCAAGTGTGTTTGATAGGGTCCCAGTTTAAGTGTATTTCATTGAATCCCAGCCAACGTTTCTCCATTATTCTTTTTATCTTTGTATCTTTATGTGTGTGAGAAGGACTACAGGAGTCAATCCATGGATAAAATATCACACAAGGTTCTTATTAATGAGATATGCATGTACTATTTTTGCTCAGCTCATATGAACACTCAGAATAAAGAGGGAAAGAGACCTACTGAATAGTAGTGGAAAAACAATATGTCCTGAGAAGGAGGGGATTCCCTGATGCTACAGGCACAAGGTCATCAAGGAGAGAGGGAGCTGGGGATTGAGGAAATAATGATGCATCTCTCTGTGTAAGATGAAGATCAGAGGGGGTCATCTGCAGAGATATGGATTTCACCATACATAGAGCAAAGTATACCACTGAAAACAGGCACATTGGAGAGGGATAATGCATTTGAATACTTTGGGTAATTGTAGTTAGCCAAATAGAAATTACTTATAGTCTATAGTTTGTGTCCTGCAAGAAATGTCTTGCTGTCATTCTTTGACTGTTCAGCAGTGTAGGACGTATGGCGGTCAAAGTGTTAAAATCATTATATTGGAAATAGTTTCACCAAAATGTTATGTGTCAACAGGTTGAGTGGTCTACAGATCCCTGCCAGGGCTGTGACATCATCTCAGCTTTGCACAGGTCAATAAATCAGTTCATATTGTGGATGGGTTGACATTTACTGAGTCTGCCTCTTTCCTGTACAGTAAGTAAGAAGAGAGAATGATTGCTGTAAGGGGATGGATTCAGTTATTTATGCTCTTCATATATTGATTTATGCTTTGTATGAATCCTGCTGTTATTTATTTGCTGATATATCTGGCTGGAGTATTCCAAACAATTTCAGATGGCATATGGCCTCTCAGAGGAAGGTGGGGACAGTTTTTTTTCCTCTTTCTGTGGAAAGTAGGTAGAATATCAACTAAATGAAGAGAAAAGCTTGTTTACTTTCAATAAATGGGATGTAAGTCTCTATTCAGCATGTCGTATGCATGTAACACATACAT
Organism: Albula goreensis; assembly: GCA_022829145.1. NCBI lineage: Eukaryota > Metazoa > Chordata > Actinopteri > Albuliformes > Albulidae > Albula > Albula goreensis. The sequence continues at coordinate 23,237,272 of CM040750.1, forward strand.
ACAATGTGCAAGAGATGTGTTCTTATTTTCATACAATAATTTTGTACTGAGATTAATAAAAAATGTAATCAATGAAAGTAAATATAGCATTTAAGTCTTAAAATGTAAGACTTAAGAACTAGGCACACTTATATTAAGTAACTTTATTTGTTGTGTGTTTCCATTTTTTTTGTAACTTCTTGTATGTGCAATCTCTCTTTTTGAAGATCTATGTTGTATTATTATTATTCTAGAGGAGAAGAAATATATACTTTTTAGAATGACTAAGTTTTACATACACATCAACATTTCAATAATAACCACCAAGTTAGAGCATTGAAGTTATTCACGAATCACCATATTCCATTGGGAATACTCATTAAGAGGTGTATTTATATTAAGTTATATTAAAATGTATAGTCTGAATATAGGGATACTCTTGACTGAGTATGACTGTTGGACTGTTGGGTGTCTTAAAGTCTGGTCCTGCCCATTCCATTACTGGCTGAGTCAGACAGACCCCTGTAGCTAGCATTACCAGCACCCTGGGAGCGAGGGTTGGCTCTCCTCAAAGTGCAAGAATAATTCCTCTTGCTTTTCTGCATCTGTGTCACAACTAAGCATGCATTCTGCTCTTCCAGAGCAATGACTGTGCAGTTCAGCCATTGGGCTGCAGTGAAAGGGGGGGAGAATTGGCAGAAAGTGCTTTGGAGAATGGAACACACCTGTTTGTTCTCTCTCAATTTAGTGGATGAAGTTGTCCATAAATATATTTGGAGATTATGCTGTAAACTGGAAGACAGGATACAGTTTAGGATTGAAATATTATTAATGTGTTAATAGATGTAAAAAAATAATTGATGTTAAACAGTCTGAGGATAAAAAATACTATTTCATTGAAGATGGATAAACTTAAAAGTGTATAACAACATGACATTTGCATATGCCCTCATTTTATTGACAGTCTTAATGGATGGTATATTCTGGACACAAAAAAATGTTAGATATTACCATTTTCATCCAGAATGTTACATGGTCTCTGTAGATATTTGCAATCAATGAACCCAGACAGGATATCCTGCTGTTATCAGATTTTAATCCAAGCCCAGATTTGATTGAGAGATCACTATACCTAAAAACAAGCAAGTTTGTGTCAAGACTAGAGCCCTGATTTCTAATGTGCTGGAGAGTGCAGCTGGTTATCCATCTGAAATCAGCTCTTCATCTCTGTAGCTGCTCTAATAGAAAAAGAAATGTAATATGGGAGGTTAATTTGACAGAGAGAAGAATTGTAGATTTGATGCAATCAAACCAATTAATCAGTTGAGTAGGTGACAGATGAGGATATTATACAAAGGGGAAATGTTCATCATACAAAAATAGGTGCACTTTATTTTTTTAAGCAAATATCTGATAAATTATACTATCACAATATTAATCTATTACAGGTAGCTGTTTTAACCAATTTAGTGTAATTTGCAAATATACTTCTCAACACTTGCTCGGTGCGAACAAACTTTTTCTGCAACTGGTGAGCTAAAGTATAGTTATGTTAATTGGCTGTTGATTTCAAGGGGTAAGAACCACAGGTTTATCACATCAGTCACATCCATCATTGAGTGTCCATTTAGACATATTTTAATGATGTTACTGCATGGTCTTTGTTGTGTTTAGTGGGTGTCCAAATCCATTTTCACTAGTTACGTGATTGGTAACTTGAGTGCACCCAGCTTGTTGAGATCACAATAAGCAAATATGAGAGACATCTATGAAAAAATAAACAAATTTTTATCCTTATGCCCTTGCCCCAAACATAGTTTGTCACTGAAAAGGAGAGCTCGTGTTCATAAAGTCAACTTTTAAAAAAAAATAACGAGCTATTGAAATTCACCTTACACCTGGGCTGATTTCAGAATACAGTGACATAAGGTTTAAAGCTACATGGTAATACAACTAATACTTGCAGTCAGTGAAGGAACAAAATATTTTAAACTTTTTAAACTGCCACTGTCATGTTAGACAGTACAAACATAAATCTTCTCTTTCTTGTTGCAACCAATTTAATACAAGTCATTACTGTAATTCTCTCATTAGTACTGTCATCAGTATTAATGAAGGTTGTGATTATTTTTCATTAAAATAAAAATAAAAATTTAAAACGGTTTATATATCCTCATATACACAATTCCTGACAGAAAAACAACAGATATTTTACAAATGGCACATTTCAGATTCACCTCTGCTGGTGTGGGTTGTGTTTTCCATGCATCCATGTATGCTGGTAGAGCATCTCAGTAGTTCTATTAAAATCACTACAAAACCAATGTGATGTGACTTTGTGCATGGTTTGATTGGTGGTAATTCAACAACTTTGAACTGAATGAAAATACCAGTATGCCAGCAATGCGCTTAACCACATCTCATCAGAGCACAAGCTTTTCCAAACTGTACCAATTTTTTTGATTTTCAGAATGCTGTCAAAGGAAAAAATAACAAGTGCATTAGTGTGGTACTAGCAAATCAACTTTCGTTGGAGCTACCATAACCTAATGGCACATTTAAGCCCCACTGAGTCTGCCAGCTGTTTATCACAATGACATTTGCTTGAATATAGGGGCTAAATTTATTGTTATTCATAACACATTATTGTAGATGCTTCCAATGTATGCTATACTTAAAAAAAAATAAGCTTGTCTGCACAATACATCTAGGTTTCCTAGTTTACCAGTCAAACCACACTTTTCAAATAATTTTTCACATAATCTTATGGTTTACAAGTGAAGAAGTCCTTTACAATTGGTTATTTTCATTATAAAATAGAATAGTCGACATCCTCAAAAGACTCATTTAAAAACAAAATCAGTTCTGATTTTGAACAGATTCTGAGAGACTAAGCTCATTTTATTAGGTCCTTTCCCAAGTGTTTGTATCCTCGCCAACATTTTAAGCAATGTAATATGTATGAAACTATTGTAGGAGTAATTATCTGTATTTGTTATTAAAACAATAGCATGTAGCAGACCCTGTGCAGAAGGTATGCAGCGGAACATTACATGCCACTAGATGGAGACCTCATTCAATACTAATCTGAACAGTACGCCAACAAATCTCACATATGATAACTGTGCGCAGAATTGGGGACAGCCAATCAAAAATGGCAACCATCAGCATCTGTTGAAATTCTACTGGGAGTTATTTTTCATGATGGACACATTAATCAGATATGAACAAAGAACATAGATGTATAACACTTCTTGCCCGTTTCAGTTGTAGAAGAGGCACCGATCATCTAAAGCCTTTTTATCTGAGACAAAAAACAAGAATTGCTGATGGAAGACATGTTGTACTTCAGGTCTGCCAATCACAATAGAAAGACTCTTCATGGTAGTCTTTGGTAACATAATTTCAAGGAGTAAAACTTGACAGCTAAAATGTCATTAATACATCTGATGGCAAGAAATCAGCTGATACTGTATGTGCACTATATGTGTATCTGCCATTTCCAGCTATCTGGCATATGCGTATTTCAGCTGTTTGGCTATATTCATTGGTGGAGTATGAATTATGTTGAATATACTATTTCTTGAAATATGGATAACACTTCCATGTGGTTAATTTAAAAAGAAAAAAACAGCTTAAAAACTTGTAAGTTGTTACATAATTTCTAATCATTAATTATGCATTTATTAATCATTATATATGCTAATCCATGTGTTTGTAAACCTTAGTAAATTACCTTGTCTATGGCTTGAGCCTAGTTGATCTTGGTGATCTCTGTCTGTCTTCTAGATACCTTAGCCAGTATATAAGATGCCTGGAAAGCTGATCTGAGTGCTGGTTCACTTGTCAAAAGTGACCAGTTGTGGTCAAACTAGCATCAAGCAACATAAAGTGGTTAAATGATACTGAAATAATACTTATGAAGACATGAGAAAAATCATTTATAATGAAAAATAAAGTATTTTCATATTTGTATAATAATAAAAATGAACACATCACATACTGCACAAAAATGCTGAGTGGTTTTTGTGCACAGAGCCAGGCATGAAAAGCCGGATTTAGGTTTAAGGACTGTGGATCTTATTGAGATGTACAGTATGCTACTTTTCTGACAAAGCACTTGGGGAGTTGCTAATGTTCATATTCTAGAATGACTGATGTCAACTGTGGCTCCCGGCAACAAAACTATTCAGACTGATTGTAATTATGCTGACCACAATGGCCTCAGTGGAGACACTTAATAGATTTAAATGTGCAGTTACACACCAAAGGCTCAGCTGTCTTTGTTGTTATTCTCCATTGAGAAAGAGAGGCAGCAAAGAGCGGCTGAATTTCTTTATATTGAGACAAAGACATGGTGACAACTGGGGTTTCTCTACAATTAATTGTATAATGAATACATTTAACTCAATATATGTTTACTCCATATATCTTCACAGAAGGCTCTAGCTGCCTTTTTGATACACAATGAATTGGTACATGATATAACATAATTGATATGCTGTATTTTATGAAGCCAATAGTTTTCTGGCTTGTAAACATTTAGGGAGTTTCCAGCAATCATTATTGTATAGTTACCTACAGTTATCTACTACATTCTTGTCACAGATGTGCCTGGTTCCCCCAGGCTACCAGCTCTTTTCAGGCTCCCTCTATTACTGTGTGGTAGTGATGTGAAAATCAAGTTTCATTGACCCATAAAGGATGTGGAGACCATTAGGTATCAATAGACAACCATTTTTGAACCAATAAAAAGTTTTTCGCGACAGCAAAATGCGTGTCTGGTTAAAATTATTGAGTCTCCGGTAGTATATGCTACCTCTCACCATTTTTTTTTTTTTTTGCATGACCGTCCTGTCGATGCAACTGTGCATGACCTGCAAAAATATATTGACTTGCAGGCAGTTTGATTTGAAGGTTGCATGATTTCAACTGCAGCACGTCTTGCACAGACGTGGATGGCTGAGCGGTGACTCGAAAGGCAGAATATTTCTGATTCCAAACTGAAGCAGAAGAATACATTTCATTTAAAGTTTTAATGGCCTATTTTTTGGGGGTATTTCTAATACTAACTAGCAAAAGATTGTCATGAGGGTGTTTTGGTTTGAGGCTGTGCCATAATTTAAATAATAATTTTTGTATAAAGTAATATGTATTTTTGTATGCAATAATTCAAGCATTTTACAGAGGCAGCAGCACATTTTATATCCATATACTCTGTACTGTATTGGATTTCACAAGTTCTTGAAACTTCATGGTATAAGAATCACACTTTCCATCTGTTTGTCCAGAAATTACTATACTGCTGCTTATATCAACAGATGCCAGTAAATTTGCTTTCGAAATCTAAATGGATTGGATTATATATATGAAATAGCGGTGCAATCAACAAGAGTTTTTTTGCATGCTTGTAAAATTATCTATGTACCAATGTAGATATTCCATTATAAAATACATAACCCACTCCTTATTACTGCCAGTACTTATTTAAAAATGTGTGGAGGGAAATATGTTCCGCCATTCAATAATATGAGATCATTGCAGTGTTGAATTAAATAACATGCTCCAATAAAGCATTTCTGCTTTTTAGTTTCCATCAATGGCCATTAACTGCTTTTAATCATATTTGTCTCCATTACTCCCATTGAGTGATTTAGGTATTTTGTTTGGCCTCTGACAGAATTAATTTACTCAGTTATTAAAGTTGACTTCAGAATAAACTGCATATTTGACAATTCCATTATCTACATATGTGTAGGCATTGAACTGTCTTTTTATCCAGCCTTAAGTTTTTCTCTGGAAAATGAAATGCTTTGTTACCTGATATGATTATCAGTAACAAATTAAAGTCTAGTGAGGCTTGTTAATTGTTATTACATTATTTCAATAGGACTATCAATGTGAATACGGCAGCAATATCCTGACATGACATCATATTTGATCATTTTGCCATCATGCCAAATTTCTTAAACAAGATACAGTATGTACACATACAGTATTATAGTTTGTAAGTGTACATACAAGGTAACATGTACATTATCAAATAATGCAAGCACTTCAATAATCCCTGTCCTGTCCTCATGACTGCTGTTATCAAATATCCCAATCACACAGTTGTCAGGTGGGACATTCTCTTGGCATGTGGGTCATGTATCTGTGTGACTTTGGCTTGCAGAATGGAAAAAAAAATGGCTGTTTGATCTTCAAAGCCTAATTTGCTCTTCTCTATGTGTACACAGAGACTACAGCGTTTCTTTTATTACCTTAAATCATGCATAAAATCAGTGTTGTGTTATATACACTTCAGTCTCTTAAGTAATGATAGTACGTAGCTGGTGTTCAGGAAACGCTCACTCATCCACACACATTGATAGAGAGCAGGGCCCACCAACATAGGATCTGTTATGACTCCACTACATTTCTGTCTTTTTTTCTATATGTAAACTAGAAGCAAAGAAAGCATCTTGGGAATATCTAAGGGTGGAAATGTATGGCACAGTAGTGGTTTAATAGTCTCCACAACATGCCATGAAATAGCTGGTCTTAGCAAAACGCAAAGGTATACTGGTTATATGAGATATCTTGATTGGGGATACTTATGGAAAAAGAAAAAAAACTTGATGAATATGTTGAGCTGCCAGTTCCTCATGGAAGTATTGTACAGTACTGTGGAATATAGTAACACACTGTATAACAGACAGAAAAGAATAATAGGCCATAAATGTGATGATATTGTAAGAGCCATCCAGTTCAACATTATCTCGAAGACAGTCTATACCATGACAAAAGAGTAAACTCACCTGATCACTCTTCCTACCTGTCTGTTTTAAAGGCTGATAGACATATAGCACCACTTATGTCTTATAAAACATATTTTATAAATATGTTTATTGAGGTATTATTCACCCAAAACATGTATTTCACTTTCCTTCAAAGCAGACTGGAGGAGATAAGCTGGGTAATATTGACCTTGTTTAGATTCATAAGGACACAGGTTACTTTGGGACGATATTAGGGTTCATTTGGGAGCAGTGAAACTTTGTATTTCCATTCCTGACCTTCTGTTATAGCCCACATATAAATGGAAATTTTACTACACCCCAAACACCACATTCTTCTATTTCACAGTCCTTGGGGAAATATCAAATTATGATAATGAAGAGGTCTTTGAATGTATTTTCCTTGGAGGCACCGAAGAAACAGGAACATATAATAGATCATTCAAAATCATACACGTTTTTGTGAACAACAAGAAAAAAACATGACTCTACATATTTGCTATTCTCGTTTCAGCTCAATAAAACAATGAGAAGTTGCGAGTTGAAAGATAAATAAATAACCAGAAAAAAGATGGGTTTTTCTGAGTGGCACATTGCGTGAACCAGGCCAGTTTTCATTAGTTTTATCCTTGCCATATTGTTGCCTGAAGGGCCTGGAATGTCAGTTCTAAAATCTTTGAGATTTTCCTGGGGAGTTTCAAAACTCATCTTACCCTTTAGCAGAGCTTAACACTGGCTCTGGTCCAGAGGCCTGACAATGTCTTTTGGCCTTCTTTAGCCACAGTCCACTGTCCTATGTGATCTCCTGGTCTGTCAAGCCAGCACAACAGAAAACATTTTTGATTGTTTTCAACTGTTTAAAAAATGAACCTGCAGTTCATGAGTGTCTATTGCACAACCTTATTGCATGATAAATATGACACGAGCTGTTTAAAGTGGGACCAGTCTTATGCAGGAGTTGAAGAGGAATATAAACACAGTAAACTTTACTAAAGAACAGACATAATTACATATTATATACCATAGCATTACATTAGAGCTGTGCATGGGACTATTTTGTTAATCCCAATCAAGCATACACTTGCAAAGACTGTGACCACACCTGCCCGCTCCTGCAAAGACTGTGACTGCGCCTGCTCGCTCCTGCAAAGACTGTGACCGCGCCTGCTCGGTCCTGCAAAGACTGTGACCACACCTGCCTGCTCCTGCAAAGACTGTGACCGCGCCTGCTCGCTCCTGCAAAGACTGTGACCGCGTCTGCTCGGTCCTGCAAAGACTGTGACTGCGCCTACTCGCTCCTGCAAAGACTGTGACCGTGCCTGCCCGCTCCTGCAAAGACTGTGACCGTGCCTGCCCAAGATTTTCTATTGAAATAGTAGGCTACTTGCTCCCATCCTGACAAGAAAAGGACAGATACACATGTTGCCAAGGACACCATTTTTTTAAATTACAGACAGTCCCCGACTTACAATGGGGTGTCATTCCAATACACCCATCGTAAGTGGAAAATATTGGAAGTTGTTCTAAATGTGCTTAGAACACTTACATTAGCTTACGGTTGGGCAAAACCATTAACACAAAGCATATTTTATAATAAAGTGTTGAATATCTCATGAAATTTATTGAAAAGTACTGAAAGTTACGTTATCGCACCATTGTAAAGTCTAAAAATCGTAGGTCAAACCATTGTAACACATAACTGTCTTACCAACTCAACAAGGCACAACAATGTTCCGGTTAGCCACAGGAGCACTAAGTAAAAACAGAAGCATTTAGCCTTTTGAATGTGCTCTCAACTTTTTGTGAGGTAATTTGATAATTGTTTCAACCTAAAAAAAAAAAAAAAAAAAAAACAAGACAAAACCAGCCGAACACTAAAAAAGATGAAATTATTCTAAATTACCATGCAAACCCACCCGTATCAGCCTAAAAACATTGGGGTCCTGTGGGATCCCAATCCCATTGCACAGCTCTACATTACATTTTCCCACTACATAATTTAATACTAAAAAAGGAATCTTACCTCAAATAACAAATTACAACTCCACCTCAACCAGTCATAAAATTGGAAAAAAAAAAAATCAAAATTTCCATTAAAATGCATGCCATGGTTCTTTATAAGAATATCTTAATGTTAAATTACACTTACATTTTTTAGATGTTCAAGGAAGACCCGGAGGGATAATTGTTCAATGCTGGCTACACCTGCTTATGGAAAAGTTTCAACTTTACCTTGTTTGTTCCTGGAACAAACTACCTTAGAAACCTGGGTTGATTTCATTGATTATGTCTCGCAAATGGAGAACTGCTCAAGATGAATTAACATCATTTATTGATCCCATACCCTCTATTAAATGTAATGCTGAGTTCAGCAATTAAAGAGTCAGTTTTCCAATGTCCAGTATTTTCAGTTTTTTTTTTTTTCTAATGTGCTTCACTAAACAATAATTTAGTGGAAATACATAACATCTTTTATGCCTCAGGCATGCATAGCCTAACCATAGAAATGTGTGTGACAGCCAATGCTGTAGGTCGATTACTTAAAGCTTTGGATAATTATGTCAAGGTAGATTTTTTTCTCACTGTTACAGCCAGTGGTTACAGTGATAAGTATTACATGATATAAGTGTCAGTGAGAGCTTTGCTAAATGTCAGTGCCGAGGTCATCATTTTTCATACATATAATTAGATCTGTCCTTGTAGCTACATAAATAATGATAAAACAGGCCATTCTTTGTTCATGTGACGAAGAACAGCTTTGAGCAGTGCATTGTAAAAAGGACAGCTCTTTGTTTATTTCAGGCTTGTATTTTAATGGATTTAAACTCCAATACAAGGTATCAATGAAAACCAATCAGCTCAGAGAAAACAGTCAATGACCATCATGTTTTTGGTGGGGAATGTGCCATTTTCCAGGAAGAATTAGCATTATTCATGCTTCAGTATGGGTCCTGGCAGAATAAGCTGTATCAGAATAAGATTTGCTGTGTAATAACCCATTAAAAGAGCTGCTCCTCTGTCAGAATACCCCCCTCTGTGGATATACTGCAAATAGTTAACTATTTCATTTTAAATCAAGTGTCAGTCTATCTCTGTGAGTGAACTTTGACTTATGACCTCTGCTCCTCTTTCCTGATCCAGTTTCTCCTGTTTTTTTCTCCCCATATACCATTCAATATTGGTAATAAGTGTTGACATCAATATGTAACATGTAGACAGAAAAAGACAAAAAAAAGATTGGCACAACAATTAAAAAAAGAGAAAAATTAGTCATTGTGAATTTAACTAAATTGCTATGACATTTCTGCCTACATGTTCAATATTGATGTCAACACTGAGTGGCCGTTCACATTGAACGTAGTGGATAGAGATTGCAGTAATTGATGAGGGCTCACTCCTTGATCATCGGAATCTGCCCTTAAAATTTCAGTGTAAAAAATGTGTATCCTTAGCAAAGGTTAGGATCACACTCATATTCAGGTTGCTGTGGTCATTTTTTTTTCTGGTGAAAATGGACCCTCCTGTGCAGTTATTATGTCAACACTTACCACTTCATGACTATTTAAATAAGCTCAGAGGAGTACCACTGAGGTATGTTTTTTAACTTTATGTTTTTTACTTTGATTCCCTGAGAACTAATTGTATCAGGTTTCATAACCAGTCTGAGCACACAATTCTGAAATGTTCTTGTTTTTTCTTTGCTGTTTTTAAATCATAGTTGTGATTAACTAAACTCTCCCACTGTCCTGGCACTGTAATATATCCGATAAAGCTACATAAAGATAAGGTATTGAATCCCATTAATTATAGTTTAAACAGAGTGAATTGTTTAGATACATTGTGCACATTGATAGAATTTGTGCTTAGAATTTGTCTCAGCCAAAAGCAAGTACAGCTAATTAAGTCAAGAAACTCAAGTCACATTCTAAATTCGGTAACATCCAGTTAAAGTCTGCTGACATTTTCTGTGGCATCACTGAAGCTCACACCTATCAGATTGTGACAATGATCCTTACTGTGCATCTAGCAGTGTACTTAAATGCCAGTTCAAGCATACTTAACATGGCTTTATGCTGCCGTTGTGAGGCTGTAATGCTTTTTTACTTTTTTCGTTCATGATTGACACAACAATTTCGGCTTTTTTGCTTTTTTTTATCTGGCATTATGGGTATCTGACTGATTTTTGCTCTTAGCATATCACCTACTTTAGTAATGCCATTTTTGAGCCTGCTCAGCAGAGAGCTCCCTGTCCATGAAAGTGTGCCTATTGACACTTGACACATAACACTGCACTCTCAAACCAAATACATGAGTTTTCCTGGCTGAATTATTGTTAATTAACTATCATGAATATAAATACATATAAAGTAGCAATGAATTGCATTAAGTTAAAAACACATTTTAATTTACATGCACTCATTTGTACTGCACATTTGTGAATTTGTGCTTTAATGGATACCATATTGAATAGGTTACATAGAATACATTTACTATGCGAACAATACTCATTTTCATAATGTGATTTTGGTTCAGTTTGGCAGGTGGTTTTAAAGCCCCTGCAACAGACAGACATTGCTGTGGTTGAGCCATTTTGCTTGTAAAAGAAGAGGTCTCTATTTTAATATATCCCATTAAATGTTTAGAAATGGACTAAGACTGTTTCTCAGAAAGAATGAACTTTATTGGCTTAGTTTGTCAGGTGCATTTTAAGTCAGCATTTTACAAGAAAATGAAAAGATCAATGCAGACAAAACACTGAAATGTCAATGATTAGCCTGATTATTCAAAACGAAATGAGCAAAGTCAAATATATTTTGAAACATCATTATTGCAGATTAAGGCCATTTGAGGTGCGAAGGGTGAATGGGACAGGCAGCCTCAGTTGGGTGTTCTACCAACACAATTTATGGACACCAGGTATTGTGCCATATAAAAATAGGTAATTTTTACTAAATGTTGATTCTGCTGTTTCATAAAAACAAGAAAAATAAAATGATATAAGGACATGAGTAAATTTACTTGGGGAGCCAGGACAGAAAAAAAAATCCACCCATTACATCTTAATTTCCTGATGCATGAATGTCTGGAAATCATTCATAGTCGGGTGAACCACAGCATTGAAATTGAAAACATTATGGATGTGTATCATTGGCAAGAAAGCTTCCCACTCAGAACATCCTTTGTTAGTTAACGGTTTTCTAAAAAGGTTGATGCAATCTAACGAGATGGCATAGACTCAGCACACTCTATGGTGAATACGTCAGCTATCTCACACTCTTCGAGACTTCTGATTCAAAATCGTTTAACGTTGAAAAAACTACTGTCAAACTAACTAGCTAATTAGCAAACTAACTACCAAGCCAGCTTCAGTAGCTAAACTAGTGAAACCAGATTCATTAAAACTTACCGGGCCTAATTTACCAAATGTGAGCTGAACGAATTTGATCGTAAATCGTTCGTAAATTTATTTACGCAAAAATTTGAGATTTCACAAACTTTTCGTCTATCAGGTTGTTTGTTGGATCTGAAGAGATTTCACGAGTACTCTAAACTGTTGAAACATAATGCATATTTTTCATGTTTTTGCTTTACTAATTCCATTCACTCATCTTTTATTGGATCAAATGAGTAGCAAATTATTTAGTAGTAATATAGTAATATTACAACAGTTCAAATTGCTATATAAAGTCAGTATTGTATGCAACCGTAAAACAGGCGATGCTTCATTTGTGTAATCCTGATTAATCAAACCAATTCTTGAATCAAAATAATTGTGGCATTTTACATGAATTCCATAAAACATGAGAACGTGCCTGGTTCTTCTGGCAACACATCTCCGAAACAGCGTAGAAATATGACTGTCTTGTACGTTCTTGTTATTGAGAACGTAATGTTATTGGACTAACATAGCCAGTGAATTGGGCCATTTACTGTGTAGGAATTTGCCAGTCACGGGACATGCCAATCCCACCTTTACTCCCCCACAATGAGCTTTTTCTGAGAGGGTGATTTGGTTATATAATTCTATAACCAGCTATACAATCAGCTATGTAATCAGTTGTGCTTGTGAAGTGCTTGTGAATGTCTAGTTGCCTCAGAACAATTCTGTTTACTCTGGCTATTCTTTACCTTCATATTATTTTTATTTTTAATGAAGAGAAAAACATGAATGCTCTGCCAGGAATAATTACATGTTTACTTTGGCCACACAGCATCACACAGTGAGAAAGAAAGAACCAGTGGAATGGAAGGAGTATGAAATGCCATGCGGATTATGAAGGAAAACAATTAAACACAGACAAGAGAAATAGTTTTTTTTAGTTTCATTGATGTAATTTTGGAGGAAGCCTGGATTCCATTGTCTTCCCTAGATAGCCAACACTGGAAAAAAAGAACACTTGTCCAACAGCTACTGCATGGAACAGATATCATTTTGACTGTACTTGACAGTCTGATGACTGTTGTTTATTGTTAACAGCCAAATCCAAACTCACATTTTCCTTTTATATTAGACCTCATATTCCTTATTCCTCTTGAAGAAATATGAATAATTTTAAATTTTATGTACTGAACTTAATGCTGGATACCTCATTACATGTACATTACATATAACATATACTGTATGAGGGCATTAAGTCCAGATTTCTGCACATTGAAAGCATGTGTGTAAAAGCCTCTTGCCTACTTAAGACGACTGAGAAAGTAGATACTTTGAGGTCAGATACTCTAATGTGATGACTGGTGTTCACCAGTGAAATTATGCATACCACACTCATTCCAGGGAATGTCTATGACTGAACACAAAGGTAATTTCAGAGCTGCCTGCCTTTATTCCTTATGAAACATTGTTCTTTGGAGTAGACTCCTTAAGGCACACTACAATGAAGGTAGAGGTCAAATGAAATGAAGGGGAGTGAATGCTTACAAAAGTAATTTAAAATCCATTTGTGTACTGTTGAGTGTTAAATGGATATGCTTAGTTTTTAGAGTACTACTTTTTGCACAGGGAGGCTCACTAGTTTAACAATGGTACACGTAACCATACATTGCATTAAAACCATTTATATCTGTAAGTGATGGCTTTTTACCCTAAATGTGGAGCCCTTTGTGTGGAACATGGAGCACAGGAATGTGACTGTAGAGCAGTTGTGAGTCGCATGGCTGGGAGTGCATCTCTCATCTGTGCTATTAATGGCTATGGCCAATCATTAAAATCTGCACTGGTGAGCCACAAGTATGCTTCACCTTATCATAGTAATGTGTCAGTTGTCTAAATTCATTAGTTTCCTTGTTCTCTGAAGACCTCCCCTGGCAGGGTGCCACAGGTTTGTGAACTGAACATGTTAGATAACATGTCATTGGGAAGGCATGTGTGAAACGGGGATTTTAACGAGACCCACTGAAACTTTATTTTAGCAAACATATTGCATAGGAGATGAGCATGGTTAACCTAACATGTTATCTGATTGGTCAATATGTAGCTTCTGATTGTTGCCTAAGTGTCCTTATTAGATCTTATATGGAGGTAAAATGATATGCTAGTGAATCAGGTTTGCCAGGAGGAAATTCTTCACACTTTATGAGGAAGAAATTTAGCAGTTTGTAACACATGTAAAGATAGTGAGCACTTGTTTAGCTTGGCTGGACATGTGGTGACTGAGAGAAGAAACAGAATATCTGGTATTAAGGCAGAAATGCTTCTCTTGGAGAAGAACTTGCCATTAATGTTAAAGTGGTTGCATTATACATAGGCTAGGACAAAATGTAGCTGATTTTTTTGTTTCAAAATGTTTGCACTAAAGTAAAGTGAAGTTCTGTATCCTGTTGCATTTGGAAATGGTAATTTTATATATTTTATATGTAGGTAATAGTTATAAAAGATCATTTACAAAAAAGTGTTAGTGTAGGCTGTCAATCACATTGAACTAAGCAAATCTGGAATTGACCTGGGTCGGTAACAGAATGTTAGGCTTTTAATAAATCGTTGATCAGGATCATCCAAAAAAATATTTTTTTTTTTGGATGAACCTGCATTCCAAATTTTGGAGGTGTTGCATGTTTACAGATGGCTTTTGCTTTTAGTATACTTCACTGTGTATGTTGCATCTGAAATAGGCTTTATATATCACATTTCTGTGACAGAAAAGAGTGTGCAATGCTTTCACTTTATCAGTGAAACTTCTCTTTCATGGATATATGTATGCAAATACAGCAGCACTCCATATACAGAATCTTTACATCCTTGCCAAATATTGAAAATTGAGGCCCCTTGACAATCATTTATGAAATGATCATACAACCAAATGTGACTGTAAACTGAATGGGCCTAGATATTTAAGTTAATAGACATGTAAATTAAAAATAATAAATCAGATTTATCAACCACCGAAGATATTAATGCTCTAATTGGCAAGAAAGAATGTTTCATAAATCACATGAGAGACTTTCCGTGAGATATTTTCCAAGTTTTTATATGTGCTCATTTTTAAGGTATACAGATAAAGGATTGCCAATTTATTTCCACTCATGGACAGAGGTTAGGGGAAACATAATTTACACACACAGAAACATAAAATCTATGAAAATAAGGACAGCTACCCTAAGCTTCATGAAGTAATGATAGAGGGAGGTCAAAGCTGCTTTTAATATCAGGCAGAGGTACTTTGCAGAGGTGGCTGCTTTTCACATCCACTTAAACCAAACCTACCTTTCATACAGGAATCGTCACAAAACCTGCTACAAAGTCGTCAATGACTTTTGATTGAACATGCAAAATTCATTGTTTGTTGATCAACAATATTTTAAGATCCAGCAAAAAAGAGGGAGACTTTGTGAAAAGTCTGTTTAGCTTTCATCAAAATTCAAGGTCCTTTTTCAGTTTGCTCATTTTCCCTTTAACTCACAGTCCTGTGGTCTCAAAGGTTGTGGTCTCCTGTGGCCTTCTCAGTAGGTGAGGGGTGGGACAATGACAGGTAACTGGCTTAATGAAAATATAGCTGGCAGCCATTTTTCACTTCTTGAATCCTAAACACTACAGATATAATTTCAGTCTGTCATTTTAAACATAAAGTTTTCATGGAGAACAATTGTGAATACTGGTATATAGAAAAGACAAAAGGCAATTGTATTGGGTAAGAATCATGGAGAAGCAACATTGCAACCTGTTAATACACTGGAGTAGTCTATACTACTAAACTGTGTTTGGTTTCAAACTGCAAGTTATGAAGAATTTACAGTTGTCAGTGATTGTTTCCTTAGTAGTGAAGACTGTGATATACTGTTGGTTAATCTGATACTTGCTCACATAAATACATGCTAATGTTAGCTATCGTTTCTTGTTGGTTAATCTGATGCCTGCTCACATAAATAAGTCCTAATCTTTGTTACCGTTTCTTGTTGACTGTTGTAAGGTTAGATGATTGTTGATATTCAGAAAATAATTTAAGTGTGAGTTTAAAGCAGGGTTTAGCACAAGAGTTGTACTGTGGATACTTTTATTTTACGTCCTTCAATTGTACAGAACAATACAGTGCGAGCAGAAAAAAACATTTTTCTTATACTTCATTGGCTATTAGTGCAGCTTTCCGCACCATATGATATTAGGCTGGGGGAAGTTGTTCCTTTGGTTCAAATCAGGGAGTATATAAACACTAATGAAATCAGTTAAAATGATCAGCCTGTCTTTATTAAATTAATGGATAGATACTCTGTAAAAATACACATGAAACATAGAAGCTTTTGAACAATAGGGGGTTATTTTAAATCTTTGTCTTTTGAAACTGTATGACACCATGACTATATCCTCTAAAACTCATTCACAATGTTGTGAAGGTGTTGGTTTCTTTGGACCTGAAACTGTACAGTATGCTACCATTTGAACAGTTGTTGAAATTTACATGTCTTAAGGACAACAGTAATAATATGCAGATTAATCAACTTTTGGTACACTCCTACCCAGTGGAAATGAGCTTTTTTTCTTTGTGATAGTGTTCTCTTTATACATGTCAAACAGGCTCAGGGCAACTTTGCTAAATGCTATTAAGCCTCCTACATTTTCATCTCACAAATTGTAAGTCATTCACTCCTGCCTCTTCCATTTCCCTTCACAACATAAGATAGGGAAATGCAAGTTTGACTTTTTCTCAAGTCAAAGTTGTGTGCTTATTTTCTGACAGAACAACACAACACTGAAAAGACGTATATTTTCACAAGCTTATGAAAACAATGACTTTTTTAGTTTTCCACTCACATAGGAAGAAACTAGGGAAACACCCTCAATAATACAACAACAAAACATGAACCATGCATACCCAGCAAATTAGAACAAATGCATGTGTTTAAATGCAAATATGAGTTCCTAAAATGAAAGCTTTCATTTTCTCCTAAGTTAGTAAAATGGGCAGAGTTATGGACAGGGGACTATGTGAAATTAGCCACAAGACCCCCTTATGTACAAGATTTGCCCAGTGGTGTGAATAGTAGGTGAATTTGTTCTTCAGCTCTAGGCCAAGGCTATAAGTTCCAGCTGGCTACTAGATTGCACTTACATGCACTCACAAAATGGTGTAAAGGGGTAACTATCATCCTGTGTGTGTGTGTGTGTGTGTAGCATGTGACAAACCGCGTACAATTTGTGAAAATGTGAAAATCAACCGTAAGGGAAACCAACAAAGGAAGGATGGTAGAGGAGAAAGTCTGTGGTAGCAGCTGTGCTTCGGTCACAGTCTTAGAAGATTTTGAAACCAGGCCAAATCCTGTCCAGCGTCTGAGCCATTGCACATTAAAGGAAAGCCCCTCAGTAGCAAAACTGTTCCACCACTCAGTTCTGTCTGATGTGTTCTAATAAAGCTTTGGACTCCCATCACTGAAGTGTCCTGGAGTCACGCAGTTTAAGTGACAATATTGCTTTTAAAGATACCTAGTCTATTTCCCTTGTATTTACCACAGTCAGAGAAGAAGACTCCTTTTGGGTTATGCATTAGAAGTGTGCAATGTACAGTTTAAAAGGCAGTCATGCCTTGCAAAAATGCATTCTGAATTGATTAACAAGGTATGATGGATAAAACCCACAATTAAGAACAGTTTTTTCATGGATATCATCTTTGTACACTGATGGTCTTTTATGCACATGTATTTTTTTACGTAGATATGCATTACTGGGGTGAATATTTTATAAATGTAAATAAGGGCAAACAGTAATTACATTGCAAGCTGTGAAGCTATATAAAGCAATTCTCCCTAGCCAGGCAGCTGGCATTGGACTATAGAGTATTAGTCTGCAGCTGCTATGTAAAGTGACACAATAATGAATGCTTCAACAGAGAACATTTGTCCCCAAAAAGTGAAGAATTGTAAAGTAATTTGACTTTGACTGAGCTTTGATGGACTGCCATATATTAGTGGTTTTGAGTGTTCAGGGGAGTATATCTGCGCACTTCTGAACATTATGAGCTTTGTACCTCTCTGCTAATATCTAATGTGAATGTTCAGTTATGTTTTCTTAATTCCTCCACCCTCTTCCTTTCTTCTTCAATTGATTATATATTTTCTAACAAATTTGTGTCTGCATTTCATTTATTGTGATTGCTATGTCTTTACACAATGTTTTTGTTATTCATTTATTTTTCTGTATTGTGTATTGTTTGAACCATTTGGAATCATGCATACTGATGCTTGATTCTTGGATAACTTGCATGTCACCAGTTTTGAATTGAAATAGTATATCATTTCCAGCTGAGATGCCTGCTCTATCATTATTCACCCCTGACATCATTCATTTGAGGGCAGCTCTTGAGATGGCCTATTTCCCTTCAGTTGTGCTGCATTTATTCAAGGACTTTCCAAATTACTGCAATTACAATCTAATCAACAGTATGCCACCCTTGCATTGTGAGCCAGTCAAGGCTCATCTATTTAAGGTTTGGATTTTCTGATCTATCATCTGTCACACCACTAACCAGGAAGTTCCCTTTGTGATCAAACCATGCATTTTTTGATGAGCACAACATTTGAGGTACAGCATTCTTTTGCTCCGGTGAAAACTAATTTCATGCATTGTCAGTTGTAGATACAATGTTTTGACTGATCGCATGAAGAGGAATTTAATATACTGACAATTCAGCCCCTTTTCTTTCCTTGCCTGTATTGGATCAAGTGCTTTTTTGTTACCTTGTGCTTATTGACTAATTTCCAAGCTGTTTACTCTTGTTGTGATGGTTTTGGTTTTCAGTCATGGCCCTTGTGTTTGATTGAATTATTTTTTATTGAGTAATCACTTGGGGCATTCTGCCATGGTTTATTGTGTGTTAACAAGAGACCTAAATCACATTTGGCAGCTTTACTCATTTGAGCAGGTGACTCAAGAGACACAATTGGTAATTCCAAATTGGCCGATTAAATTGTTCAGAAATACACACATTAATATAATTTTGTCCACCATTACTGTTCTATACAGCTGGGTAGATAAACTATTATTTCTTGTTTCCATCTTCTTTCTGTCTAAAGCTAAAACCAAAGAAATAATGTTGTTGCTTTCACCAGTCATTGCATTGCTTGATTTCAGTCTCTTAACATCCCCATTTAATGAAAATATCCTCAAGCATTATTTGCTCCTTAGGTAATGCACCTACAAGCCTAGTTACAGTGAACAGTTAACATGTTCAGATTTTATAGATTCTGATATTTAGTAGCAAGGTGTACTGCCCTGTGTCTTCTCCTTGCCACAGTCCATATGGTGTGCACTAATTACCCAACGCCTCTTTATCTGGTAGAAACAGTAATGTTTCCTGTGGTGCTCAGTATAGATCAACCAAACAGTGTAAAGGGGACCTGCTGTTTGACTTGTCATTTGGATGTGTCATTGCTTATTGTGTGTCTTTTAAAGGAAATACTAAAAATACTCAGCTCTGTCCTCATAGTGGCTGCATATTATGCATATTCTTCCAAAGTGGTGTGCCAGAAAACCAGGTTTTGTGACTTTGGTTCATATGTGGTTAACAGTAGTTTTTACAGAATTGGAGGGATACAGGTATGAGGAGGGAGGAATTGCTGTTTCAATTACTCCTTTAATATTTGCTGACCTGCCATAATTACAAAATCAGTATAGGTAAAACACTGTTTAGATTTGGGAAGGGGGTACATGTTTTCTGGCTCAACGTCAGACATATTGAACATTAAAACAGCAACATGTTTGTATCTCGTCTCATACTTGCATAGTGTTGTGCTGCACGATATGCTGATCATAGAAGCAGCCATATCTGTAGTGACCCATGCAGACAAATACAGTTTGTCTTTCAGGTGAGTGACTTAAACATTACTGCTAAACAATACAGCAGAAACAATTCCCCTGTCTTTCAGAGCAGGTCAATTTATACAACAAAGGCAGCATAAAGGACAAATGACAAAGCCAATATGTCTGTTTGTTTGAGATGAGTGGAGTGAATCATTCATAACAGCTCACAATTGAAATGAGATAAATATGGAACAGAAAGTAAGAGTGACCCTGAGACAGAACATTACTTAACAGAAAACACTTGCAAAATGAATGACTGAGGACAGTCATGTCAGACATTATATGGCAATGAGGAGACACTAAGGTTAAACGCCTATGACAAACTGGAAATCAGGATGCTGTTTGTGGCTTTGAGTCCCTTTGAGACATACGGAGGCTTTTTGTATTACCACCTTATACTGTACTCTGTGGTGATGTCACTTTGTTTTTTTCTATTTTCATTTTTGTCAGACAATGAATAATAAACAAAGCTAACAGCATCCAGCTGTTAAGTGCATTTTTATATAAGTTGCATGTTGAATTACATGTTAAACCAATTGATATATAACAGATTTACAACATTGACTGTGGTGGAAAGAAATAAACATTCAGCTATAGTTTAAAGTATTTTTCTTTTTCATAATGTTTTTTTTTTTTTTACAATACTTCTTATATTATACTTACCAATATTGTTGATGTTGACCTGTATATAGGTTTGACAGTTTTTTTATGCCTATTCCCATTATTTTGTGAGCCCATCATTCATTTCCATTTACATTAGTTACCATATACAAACGTAATGAGAGAAGATCATACAGTTTTATTGTATTACTCCCAAAAGCTTTAAAAATATTTCACAACAAACGTCTATATACCATTGCCATAATTACCAACTTTTTTACACAAAATTGTATAGACTAAGCCGTTGTTAGAATGAATACTGAACATTTTTTAAAATATTTCTTGGCTGGCTTCAGTTACTTGTGTGGCAAGACAGCTAATACAAATGTTAAACATTTATTCTAGCAATGCCAAAATAACAACATTGATAATAATACAAAAGTCATAGTATTATAAAACATTTTGGTATACAGGTTGAGGCGGTATCTATTGGGGGACATTATCACTCTTTTTTTAGTTTTGTTAATAGTTGTCTAATATTAAAGTACAGCCTGTGTATCTCACAGGTAGATTAGACAGTGTGCATATTCCCAAATAATGGGAATATGCACACTCTCTGAACTGAGCATGACAGAGAACCTAAATATAACATATTAAATAAATGATAGGAAGGAAATTAATATCTGTTATACAGGGAGTTGCTCAGTCAATTTCTTGGAATGCCTCCTCTTGTTTGCATTATTGAGCATTAATGTCAAAGCTGCACACTCAGTGATACTAAAGTCAGAACCTAAGGGGAATGTATCTACACGTCAACTTGGCATGTTGTTAGCAAATTAATTTCAGTAGTAGTGGCTGCAATTCTAGGACCCCCATGAAAAGGGATATGTGTTCATCTCAGTGGGGACTAGAAATTCTTGCTAGGAACTAAGTACAGTACAGGTAATGAGCTCGGCCATTGACAGGTTGGTAGTAGCATGGCTTTCTCTGGCTTTATTAACTTGCTGTCTAGATGACCATTTTAAATTTAGTTTATGTTGGCTACTAGAAATGCACTAGAAGTAGTACATTTTCTAGTAAAGAAAGTTACCAGAAATTATTGCAATTGTGAGATTAATATTCATATCAGAAAATTCAGATCGTCAAGATTTTTTTTTAACTTTCTTGCACACTACACAGGACCAGTCCTTCAATGCAAAATGGACGGTGGGGAAAATCAGATTAATTTTACAGTTTAGTAAGAGAAACATTTAGCTGCAACATTTGGCTTTGTTGGCTTGGAGTAAGATTTACAATTACCTGTAATTGACATGCAAATGAAGTTTGCTCACAACTCAACAAATAATTATTTTTCCCAAAACCAGTCACCAAAGAAATATGGTGTTGAACTGTAATGGATAGGATAAGCCAATCAGAAAGACTTATCCAAACACATATTTGATCATTTTGTTCAGTCAATGAAAACAGCAACCAATGTGTGAACTACGTGAGAACTAATGTTTTCGTCAGGGCGTTCACTGTTTTTGTCAAGGCAAGTGATCACTGATATTAAAAATTTGTTTTTGAATATTGCAGCATGTATTGTATAGTATTGAAATAGTATTTAAGAAAAATACTGTTTCAAAAATACTCAGTCAAGCATTTAGAACCTGCTTTAGTCAGCATAACCAAAGAAACTCCCTTTGCATAAATAATGAATGATCAAACTTGTGACCTTAAGTTCAAGTTAAATATTTCATTTTTCTTTCACGGAAACTATGTTAGTATTAAATGTTAATAAAATTGCATCTATTATCATCAACCCACCCTATTTATCCACCTCCATGAATAATGGTTTTTACCATATAACCCCATATGGCCTCATAGCCTTGATTTCAGTTTCAGAAATTCTTTGAACTGGCCCCAGATGCAGACAAGACACCTGTGCAGGCACCTCCATACCCACAGCCAGCCTTCCTGCAGCCCATCCTTTCTCTCACCTGCACCTGTCAATTACTTTAATGTTATGAGTGTTGAACAGTCATACTATGCAGCAGGGAACTGCTTCAAAGAATTCCACACCCACCAATACATTCCACACCCATCTTTTAATGTAATAAAATAATCTTATGTTATTACTTACACTCTCAGTTAAAAACTTCAAATAATATTGACTACTACAGTCTACCTACGCAGTATACAATTGTTCCATGTAGTACCTGAATTAACATCATGCTGTATTTGGCTGGCAGTCTCTTGAGGGATTCTTCCTCTCACCACTCAGGACAGGTACTATTCCTCCCCCTTTGGACTCCAAGGCCAAGATGAAATACTAATTCCATCTCAAATACCAATCATTAACAATAAACCCATCTAAAAACACTCTCATTGTCTGAGAATTATTCTAGTGAAGTGTTTATTACTGCTATTTAATGATCGTGTTTAAAACCCATTGGGAATTAATACCTGTTGTTGCTGTAGGATTCACATTTTGAAAACAATAACATACAGTGACTGCAATAATACCATTGGGATATTTCAATTTCCTTCATACCATTTTAGGAGAGAAAAAGGGGTCAGCATGCCTCGTGTTCTGCAAAACTGCAAATCTCTCTTGAAATTGAGTGAATTATTTATTCTAATCATTTTATTACAAACTCCCTTCAATATAACCCCTAGATTTGTCCATCCATTTATTTGGATGCTTGAACTAATTCAATCACATGTGTTCAACATAGCTCTTCTGTGAAGTCAGAGGAGAGACCGATGTACCAAAAAGAGAAACTTTCACAAATGTGCATATGAGTGGATGTTTGTGGATATTTTTGCATGTGAATACTATTGAGTGTGTATGTGTGTGTGTGTGTGTGTGTGTGTGTTTATGAGAAATTGGGCATGGGGTGAGGGTTGTGTTCCTTTATGAGTTTTGTGTCACTGTTGTGTATAGTTGTTTTGTTCCTTTTATTTTATTCTTTTATAATACTGTAATGATAGTGTTTGATCCTTTTAAAAACATGAGCACTGCTGAAATAAGCTTACCTCTTTGTTCCTGGAGCCATGTGCTCCCTGACATTGCTTAGCTTGGTGCTTTTTTTTAACTCCTCTCCGCCATCCTCGTTATTTGTGATTGGTGTTGCTGGCTGTTTTTGTGGAGAAATAACAATACCTTTGATTTCACCTAACTGCCAGTACTTTATTCCGAGAAAGCAATTCCATCACCATCAAGGTGTATATTTTAAAACACCAACAGGCACTTCATTTACCTCACAATATCATCAGGAAGCAATTCTGCATCACCTTCAACTACACCTGATACTGTCCAATACAGTGAGAAAATTCAGAGCATGTGGTTGCACTCTGTAATTTTGCATTTCATCAAAAAGGCTAAATGTCAATGATGGATGAATTTTCTTTTGGCTAAAGAATGGTAATGTCAAAGTAATGCACATCTGATTGCTATATATTTGCAAAAAGCAATGGCCAATCTTTCATCAATATCCATTCTTAAATTTGGCTCAGGGGAAAATAACAGTGTTAGTTTTAGTCTTATGGAAGACAAGCTGGCAAGATAATTTTGCTTACTTCGGGCTTCAAGAAAATGCCATTGTCACCCTCTGTAAGCACCATTGTGAAAATATTCATTATTTGTGAAAATAAACGGCTGATTCTTGAATTTGTTTGTAGCTTCAAATGTCGGCTAGGAATTTTGACTGGAATTGCAGAAACAATACATTCATAACACATTGTTTTGATCTTCCCTGTAGCTTACTTGCATCACAGAATGGTTGTGTCTTCCACATGCTTTGGAAGCAGCTGTCTCCAAAAGCAATGTAGAAATGGAAAAGACACTTCAGATAGCATTCAGTTACCACACATGCATTCACTGCACAGAGGTGACAGCTGAAGTCTTCTGACGAAAAATAAGTATGTTTTTTATTGGCTCATTATCTAGCTATCTAGATTCTTGCTCCAAATAATTATAATTGGTTTGGTAAAATTGTACTCATGTTTCATGATCATCTCAAACCCTTTACAGTTTACCATTTCTTCATTCAAAATGAGGCATTTTTTGTAAAGTAAACCATTCATAATGTTTTAGTTTCTTAAGCCAGATAGTCTTGTGCTGATAATTACGTTGTAGCTGGTTTGTCATGCTGTCTTGGCCTTTTGACTTGTACTTGTGCAGAACTATACAGACATGCATTCATCCAGTAAGTAACTTCAGTGCCGATTGCCGGAATGCTTCATTGCTTCACTGGGACAAAAAAAAATACAACTAAGTAAAAAAATACAATAAATCATAAAAAAACCTTCAAGAGAACAAATGTGTGTAGAAAGGTGAAAAAATGCAAAGGTTTTGGTGTATGGGAGAATTCCTTTAATATGTGCATTTGTGGAATTGCATTGATAATATGAAATACTAATTTGTTTTGTTCATTTTTGTTCCTTGGTTTTGCAGGTTATCTGGCTTCATGTTGCCATCACCCATTGTGAGCACAGGTTCAATTTTAGCTCTGTGGTTCACAACTGATTTCGCTGTAAGCGCTCAAGGATTTAAAGCAATCTATGAAGGTAAGACTGGAAGGGTTTTATTTTTTAAGGTTTTCAAACTTGAGCTGTATTTCTGTTGACTCCTAAATAATCACTTACTGAAAGTAATATTCATATTAAAACAAGTGACATGCTATGATTATAATTTTTCTTGGATTCGTTGGCTCTGTTTAGCAGATATTGATGACACATCAGCAACAGTCATATCAACAGTCCAAGGACATAAGCTCACATTGAGAGTACATGATTTTATTTACATATTGCATTTGGCATTGCACTTATTATTTATGATGTGACGCATGAACGGCTTTCTGACAGTTTTGCCGTTTAACTATAATTTTTTAGTCGTACAACTCCCTGAAATTGTGAACAAGGGTCTGGTGGGAGCTATACAGTAAACAAACTTGAGCTGTAGTGGAATTCCAAAGTTTGAGCAATGCAGACTGCATATTTCTTGTTTCCACCAAGTTTGTCAGTAAATGTATTTAATGATTTGGAATTCATTGCAACTCAACTACTGGAGCTATGTGCTATTTTTAGCCATGCTATTAATGAACATGGAACTGATTGGGCTAAAAACAGCATTCTGCATTGAACAAGAATATTTTATCCGCATAAAATGTCCACATCATGAATATCACATTCAGCTACAATTAAGTAATTCACAATTGCAATTGTACAGTTATTTAATTTAGCTAAAAAAAGACACATCACATTTTTTAAGGTATACATTTCTTCAATAATTATTAAACAGGTATCCTTCAAGCAGCTAATCCGATTCAACATAAGCCCTTCCACACCTAAGTCCCTAGTGAAAAGAAGTAGATGAGACAAGTTGGTCATGTCTTAATACTTATTATTTTTGTGCTTACTGTAAAGCACTTTGAGCAGTATTCTGTATGTGGAATGCATTATATAAATGTAGGTTATCATTTTTTGCAATTGCCATGGGCTTCTTGATACTGTTCCTTCACTATGAAAAATAGGCAAATTTTCATGAAGACATAAGTTCCATTGTTCTGCTTTTCTGGGTCTTTTTTGTGTTAGCCCAGTGATTTTCAGTAGGCTTGACAATGTGAGAATCAGTGGTGGATGGGGGTTGTGCTATGTATTTTATAGAGTGGTGTTGTTTAAAACAAGCAAAACATGAATATCAATTTTATTTCATTGTATGCAGAGATGGACACACAAATTATCTTGTATTTAGCGTTGAATGCTAAAGAATGTAAGGAATCATTATGTGGTATCACAATTGTTCAGTCTCTGAAAGTCTTCAGGCCATGAAATGTATGACCTGCAAAAAAAAATTTCATTTCCACCAGAAGGCTGAGCTTCAATTTCATATCCACCTGGACTGTACTGTCCATTCCTGATTCATATGAATGAGTCATGTGTGTCACTGATGGATTGTGACACCCATGGAATTACAGGGTATAGGGTACTACTATTTGGTGATCTGTGAGTAGCTCACTGTTTGCTGGCTCTCTGCATATCCACACAAACATAAATGCTATAACTAGCCTAGCCTACGTGTTATAAAATGCATCTCAAGATATCTGCATGAACAAGGAATTGCACAGGTATTACAATCGTTTTGGAAATAAAGTAGCTATCCTTTCTGAATGAAGAAATATGAGTACAACTGCCCTCTCCCATATTCAAAGAAATAAATTGTGAGATTTTCACCACTCAAAGTTCTCAGAGACAAATATAGTGCTGCTGGACTATTATTCTCATATAGGCCTATAATGTATGTAAATATGTGTTGGTAGGATATGTAATCTGAGAGGCATTTGTGAACTTCAGTAATAGTGGGAGGTAAAATCACAATAAATTTTAGTTCAGTGGTTAGCGTGTTTGATCCTCGACCTGGTGCTGCAGGTTCGGGAGTAGGTTGGGTTAGATGATGATCCAGAAAAAGTGGGGGACATGTCCCCCACGTTCTCCACAGCTGCAACATGCAACTGTGTGTGAAACTTGCTCATTATTGTCCTTTGTTGGTGTTATCTGTCATTATGATCATTGTTAGGGTTTACTTTGACTGAAGGAAATTATGACCACAAACCGTAAGTCTTCTTTTACCTTGCAACTTAATGCAAACTGTATCAAATTATGACACTATAATTTTCCATTTCAGTTGTTTTACATGGATTTGATAAAAGCACCATACTTTTAATTTACTAACCCAATGAACTGACAGTATTTGATTTGCACTCCCTGTTTTACTATCTCTGCTTGAAAAAGTTGTGTATAGAACTGACTGTTAAGTGTTAATATCGTAGCTGCTTGTTGCTAGCCTACAGGCCGCATGCAGAGTTACAAAAACAACACTTTGAAGGCTGAATTAACCATGAGCAAAAACCAGATATTTCCAATGTTTCAATTTTAAATTCATATCAATCACCTCCTCACCTTCTCAGCGTGGTGTTCACACTGCGAACAGCTCTTAAGCTCAGCTCTGAAGCTTGGTTGTCAGTAAACATTCAGCCATGCATATATCTAGTGACAGCTGTTTTTTTTACACATACTAATATGTGGAGACCAATGTTGTTCCCCATTTATTTGCACATAGACAATAAAAAACTGAGTAGACAAATTTAAATATCATGCATTCAAGGCAGAGGACTGGTTTTGATGAAACAGTCTACTTTCTATAAATCGTGTCTAAAATTTTGCAATGCAGTCTGCCAGTTATATAATTATATATTTCATTATATGTCATTGTTTTACTTGTATTGTTCATAACAGAATTATGTATATTGTGTGTCAGTGTACCTGATTTTGTATGGAAGATTTGCAGATTTTATTGATTATGTCATATTGAATGTCATGTTTAACAGAGCAGTTGTTGAGGCACTACTGTGTACACTAATGGTTGTTTCCCAAACGTTATCCCCAGGGGCACAATGTGGTAGCTGTCGCTCATGCTGAGCTCTCAATTAATTAGGTTTGATTGAGCTGTGAAGCACTGTGGAGTGGCACAAGAGCAGAAAAAACACTCCTGAGCCAGTCAGAGTGGAGAGGACAACATGCTTAGGTAGATGGGTTTATAACTAGAGAGAGAATGCACAGTAGTAAATCCTGAGATCATGCACATGTTCACCGATATCAAAGACTATGAATGCACAATATATACACTGACTGGAGTAATATGCAATCAAATGCACTTTGATTATTAAGAGCATATGCTATTCTGTTTAAGAATAAACACATTACATTATATTGGACATGTTTGCCTGTGTCCAGCAAAATATATAGCATTCTCAAAAACATGACATGGTAATGCAAAGTCTGTTTTAATGTAACTGCTTTGGTTAGTAGGTTCGACTAAATCAAGTCCAATATGCTTTGAAATCAGACATGAAGGGT
This sequence comes from Albula goreensis, assembly GCA_022829145.1. Lineage (NCBI taxonomy): Eukaryota > Metazoa > Chordata > Actinopteri > Albuliformes > Albulidae > Albula > Albula goreensis. The sequence goes on from CM040750.1 coordinate 23,265,820, forward strand.
TGGGCAGAGATTAACTTGAAAGGAGTTTGGCAGATTTTGGTTGGTAAAACTTTCACCATTATGTTTCCTTTGAGGCCTGGGTGATAGTGAAGACCATATGGATGCTTGTGCACAATATCGGCTGCATACTAATTTAACCCTACTCATCAATTCAATTGAGTAGTGCTTGTTTATTTGCAGGTTCTAAGTGGAAAAATGGTTTAGAGAGTGTCATAACATCTATCATATGAAAAGGAGATTTATTATAATTAATAGTAATAATAATATGAACATGTTTAAAAATGAGAAAATAAGCTTGTTTATTGAGGAGGTTAAAGAATAGAAAAAATTGAAAACAGACACACACAAATGCGCACACACACACACACACACACACACACTCACACACACACCTATGCTCACATGGACACAGGCATGTGCACACATACACATGTGTGGGCACACACACACACACACACACACACACACACACACACACACACACACACACACACACACACACACACACACACACACACACACACCCTGGGAGAAAACTAAAGATGTGCTCCAAATACTAATGATCCTCATAAAAGCTACTTAACGGCCAGGAACATGTAATAACATTTCCTAGGCAAGTCTCTTGAGCTGCATTACAAATGCTCTAATTCTACTACAGATAACGTGACTGAAGTACCTGGTCTCATGCACTGAAAAGATCCTGTCCCTTCATGTTGGCCATGTTAGTTCAGATGAAGATTTAGTTCAGATGAAGACTGAAGATTAACAACATGCTAACATTACATGGACATCACAAGCCGGGCATTGGCAATTCATTTATTATCAATATGTTCAATTAGGTAGCACTCGTCAGAATCACAACAATATACAGCTTGGTGCTATCTTAATAAACATGGCAACAGAAAATTATTCAGGTATGTGTATTACAATGATTAGAGGTATACATGCTACAGTTGTTGGGCATGTAGCTGCGATAGGTTTATTAATTATGAATCTTTGAAAAACCTCAAATGTAAAAACAGAGCACACTGGAACACTTGAACACAGAAGAAGATATTGTATCCTGTGCACATTTCATATGAATAATGCACTTTCTCCCTTTCTATGATATTGGCAGAAAAACAACCAAAGTTGAAAGTAACTGGAATTAAAAAGTAAAGGGGTTCAGTCAATCATAATACCCAGATGACAAGCAGAAGGTTTGGCACTATCACAGCATTTCAATATCCAGTCTGTCAGCACAGAATGTACTGTCTAACCTTTTAGATGCTTTGATTTTATGTCTGTTTTACACGGGTTGAGTTTTAGTTTGGCACTATTTTTAACACTGCAGGTCTCCACTCATACAACCAATCATCCCTAAATGTAAAAGTACAGAAAATTTTGACCCTTGCCAGAAAGTACAAAATTTTGATTTGTTTTATCTTTTTTTTCCCAATTTGATGTTCAAAAGAAATACAGTAATCATCATCTCACACATATTCTTATACTCTGGGGCATATGAAACTTAATTGCCACAGACCCTCCCACTCATAAGACCCTAGGCCTATAAATGATTAAGTCACAACATTTTATACTTAAAAAGGGGGGGGAAATCTAATTTAAAGTCTTGAAAAATTAATGATGGTCCAGCCATTTACAGTTTTATCTGACAAAAAAAAATCAGCTACAGTAGAAACTGTACAAGTGTATTTTATTGTGTTGTTTGCCTGTTTTTAAAAGCAGCAAAACAATGCATGCATTGATACATTTATTGTTATTAATATGGTGAGACTACACAGCCAGAAAAAAAGGATACCTGAAAAAATAAACCTGACTAGGTTACCACAGTCATTAAGGCATTCTAAAATTACAGTACTTGCACTCTTTGTAGGCAGCACCCCCACCTTGTGACCGTCTCTGCCTGAGGACTGAGCTCAGTAAATGTGGGGACTGAACAGTCCCACTACCTTTTGGGACTGTATTCATACTCTGACTCTGCTGTGCTCGTGGAAGATCTCATGAAAGTATAAGCAATGTGTAGGTGGTCCTTTTTTACCCTACCCATGCTGCCTCTCTGAATGTGGCCATCCAATGCCCTCCCAAACCTAGTTTTATTAGCTAAACAGATCCCATCCTGTCCACTTCATCTGGTGCGTGGTGAGCACTCATGTGTGAAAAGGCTTATGTACAACACCTCATTCAAATGCATCACAAATCTTAGCTGCGATGCACTTTGGGAGGGGCTTAAAGGAGTAACATAAATGCCACCATTGCTATCATAAGCTGAAATACGTATTCAAGCATTACAAAGAGGTTTCATAATTAAGCAATTATGGTTGCTTGGAAAAAGAAAATCCATGCAATGTATTATTCTATGACATTCTTTTATTTTGTTGCAGTCTCTCACATTTCTAATTTTAATTTAGCTTCGCTAGCAGTTAAACATTATTATCCATATTAAAATCAGTTGGAAAAAAAAGTAAGAACCAGGCTCGACCTTAACCCACGGCTAAACAGACACCGGCCCTGTCTTGTTTGTTCGTTTGTCTGTAGCTTGCATGTGCTACACCATGTCATCACAGAAACACAGTTCATCCTCCACATTTATGTAGGCAGGAAATGTGGTGGAGCTTCAGACAACCAAAGTGTACAGAACATGTGCTTGTGATGCTCTCTGTATGCAAAACACATTACCCTCCTTGATGAATCATTCCCTTTGCCATGCCTGTTGCTTGGGAGATGTCTGCAAACATTTTCAGTGGTCTCCATATCTCCTTTATCCTGGCATCATCCACACATTTCTCATTAAATGGCTCTGGAAATGCCACTCTGATATGTTTTTCCCTACCCATTCCAGCTGTAATAGAGCTGTCAAAACCTCATTTTTATGGTTTGACTTTATTTAAACATGCCTCTGTATGCAGTACAACACATTCTCGTTGGACCTTTCACTTCTTTATATGCATGCATGCATGTATGCACAGTTATTGCAGGCATTTACTTCTCCATAATTAACCTACTGTTTCGAGATTCATGTGTGCTACAATGATGATTCCTGACATAATAATTACAAGACCATGGTAGCTTATAGTACTAGCTGTAAATGTTTTCTTTCTGAAAGCTGGTTTGAGTATTCAGTTTCTTGGTTAAATGGGACAAAAATGTTTGTCCAGTCTAGAATCCACTAACATGTTCTAAACCAAGTCTGATGAAAGCCTGTGTTGAAACATAAAAACTTGAAAAATTGTTTGAAAGGTTTAAAAACAATGGATTGAAGTAGGTGGATATATTATTGTTCCAAACTATGGTCTAAACCATTTTCATGATATTTACATGTTTTAAAATGGAGAACCATACTTCTGTGCAGAAGCCTACAGTACATATGGACCACTATATATCCATTAGTTATTGTGGCTAAATTTAGTTTTACCCTGTTCTAATCTTAATAGAACCATTTCTACTGAAAAAAAAAAAAACAGCCTGCTTCAGTTTTTTACATCTCTGTCTTTTATGGTAATGACTGTTGTGGCATTCTGTATCTCTTGCTGGAAACCATTCCCTTTTGCATATCCTGTTGTTGTGTGATGTCTTTGAGACTTGAGTCCTGCAGGTTCTCCCTATAGTCTCTAGGTTCTGATTTATGGGCCATTACATCAGACTAATTGCCATCTATTTGCCTGCAGTGTGCACAGCAGTACACTAGATGAATGTGTAACCTAGTGCAGAATTCCAACCCCAGAAGCTTTAAGGAATCAGAAAATAACATGTTCACTAATTGGATCAATTTTGGTGTAGTTAATTAAGAAAAACAAAAAGTCTGAACATGCTGCTTTTATACAGCCAGCTTCCCTCTCTTTCTTTGTGATTAGAAAGAACAGTATTACATGTATTTGATACTATGTGCACAAATAAAGAGGACAAATTTATCTTTACTGAAGATATTTATTTATCCATGTAGGACATAAGAAATGTGAATAATAATAATAATAATAATAATAATAATAATAATAATAATAATAATAATCATCATCATCATCATCATCATCATCATAATAAAGACAATTAACATTAACAGTGATCACTTACATTGGAAGTATTACTGGGACTGCTAACATCAATTATTAATTATATGAGTGGTGCTTTCGCTTTCATATTCCATATTTTTGGAATACATGGATCAGGACATTATGTAGGATCCCAAAGCAGTTCTTGAAATTCCTTTATAATGGAAGCATTGAGGTATTAACCTTTCCAATTTAATGTGGATATCCATTTTAAAGAGCTTAATTGTATCCCATTGTAAACAACTTCAGCATATTCACACACAAACCTAGACATAACTACATGAGAGTTACCAGATGAGCTACATGCGTGAGTATGAACTTTAATGCCAATCAGTGAGATGAGTCATCTATAAGACAGGCCTTTTGATATGTGAGTATCAACATAAACTAATAGAGTCCCAAAGAGACATGAGGCAAGATGACATTGGCTATCTGTGATATCATCTATGGAATGAACTGTTTTTCATAATATGCACAGCTATGAGAAGTACCCTCTCTCTGTTTGCTGGAAGTGCTGCTCCCCAAAGCACACTATATCTTTAAGATGCATGCTTCAAAGCTTTGAAGTTGGCAAACTTTGCTTCACTGGAAGGCTTTAAGTCCTTATACCACTTTTAATCTCCCCCGAGTCTCTTGTTAAGGGATTTTCTGTATCTTTTGACAGCAAGCACTATGAATACATTTTACAGTCCACGTAAAAACAGCATTATATTGTGTTTGGAAACAATTCAGTGTTTTACTGTCACTACCAAGCAGTGTGGAGTTAGGTATAAATTGACATTGGCACTCACAGTGACATGCACATGACATCTTGGTATGTTAAATTTTATAACATTATGCTAATAATTGCATAGTATTTAGGCATGAAATCAGTTTGTATGGTGAAATTCTTCATAACGCTTGTATTTTACTTTAGAGCTTGATGCTAATTTTCCTGTATTTTATACAGCCTTTGTTTATCCTCATAGACTTCCCTCTTCAATTTAGGCAACAGATTTCCAATTAGGTTCTTCAGAGACTAAACATTCATTGTAAATGCAGACTTTTTTTCAGTCATCCATTCGGAGGCATTTGGAGCAATTGTCATGCTGAAAGGTCCCTGGTGCATGGTGAAGTTCATGATACTTTCACTTTTAATAATGTGCCCTAGACCTCTGGCACAGAAAAGTTCCATAACATGAATCATCAGCTTAACCATGCTTCACAATAGTTGAGGATGCAAGTACACCACTGTACTTTAAATTCCCAGAATTATTACCACATTGGCACTCCCATAAAAATGGGAATAACTATCAACAACGCTGCAAGCTTCATATGGGAGCTCATTGTTTAGAAAATGCATCAGCTGAGTTGGATGATAAAACCCATTGTCTATAATTGTGGCTCTACTAGAGTTTCTGCACCTGTCCTTTTAGAGAATACAAGTACATCATATTTGCATGTAAATAAATAAAAATTTAGATTCAACCCAGATAGCAGTCCCTGTACGAAACAAAGAAGATCCTCTAATCCTCTGACATGCCATGAATATCTTCAAACTCGTGCAGTCAAAAGGGAATGGCACAGAAAGAAAACCTGTATCAACCATCCTTCCCCAGTCCCCTTTTGAATTTCTGATGAAGTTTGGTAAATTCAGTCAAAACTTTATCGACATAAGTTACTCCGCCTATATTTGTTAGAAGGCATACTGAAAGAAACACATAATTCTTGCATTTATTCACTTAGACACTTTATGATCTCAGCTGACTGATATTTTAAGTTCAAGTTGTCATTTATAAAAATGCAAATAGAGACGCAGATGTTGATGTGCTTTACTCTTGTGTACTTTTGGGTATTGCCATTAAATGGTAATGGAGCTCCATCAGAATCAGAGACAACACAGTTTCCTGTTTATATTTCACACATCATAAAGTCTATACATCAGCATCACTGGACATGCACTAACGTTGACATTCATTCAAGTCATATAATTTCAAACACAAATTCCTCTTCGAAATCACTTTTGCCCCTTTCCCTCCCATATATGTGCACTTATGTCATACCCAGAAGCTCATTTTTGTCTGCATTCTCTATTATTTTTCCAAGGGAAACATTTTGTGAGATCCTAATTCCAAAAAAGATTTTAAGATAACCCCTGAATGTTGGCACTTAGGCACAAGAGGTTTTTCAAGTTTTCCTGTTCATGAACTAAAAGATTTTATTTATTTATTTACTTTCCCTGTCTATTTATTGTTTAACTGAAAGAAGTACAATAGATATTTTAAATACACTTTAAAGAGAAATTCAGTTACAAACATATTTAGATCATTTCAGCCATATCTTATAGAATGTGTCTTTACCACTGAAATCAAAGCGCTGTAGCATTTGTAGACACCAAACTTACCACAGTAACACTGTTATAGAAATCTATTCATTTTAAATACTTAGAAAGTTAAAAAAGCCCCAGATTTTCTTACAGTTATATTTAGCCAACATAGTCATGACGTACTGTGCATTACCCCACACCGTGGCACCTCATATCAAACCAGTATATGTGGGAAGGCTGCCTGAATAGACAGGACTCAACAAGGAAGCAGGTTACCTCGTAGCTAGCTGCATTTAATATAAAATTAATTAACTATATAAATATGGCCTATTGTCACCTTATGTTTAAATAGGCAGTTTTTATTTTGCAGCATCCAAAAATTGAAAAAAAAAAAAAAAAAAAAGCACCATTTCTTGTAAAATAATGTTCTTGTAAAAAAGAGTTTAATCATTATAGCACACAATACACACATGGATTTGCAGAACATCCTGGACAACATACCTCTAACTCATATGAACCACATCATCACAGAACAGGCTAGAGGTACATTTTCGAGGCTGTTTTATGAAATGTTCACAAATGTTTTGGAAGGTAGGACTAAACAGTCTGGTACACATGCTGACCTAAATAGACCTGTGCAAGGTTAGTTTCAGAGGGTCTACAGAAAATTATTCTACCTTGTTCATTTCAATTTGAAGGCAACTGTAGAGCTTAACGTCTTACAAAAGACCCCGTCCTCATGCAGTTCACAGGGCAGAATTCTCTACCATAACGCTAATGGGCTTCATTTACTCTAATGACAAACTCAGCAACCACATAAAGGCATGCATTCTGTGCTTAATCTCCAGGTAGCAGAAAGGACAATTTACTGGCTTTCATTTCAAACATGGAAAATATTACGTTTAATTTGCTATCTACTCAATAGACTTGTGGAGAAAATTACATACAATACAATTCCGGGTCAGTGGGGTTCATATATGTGCTAGCGGTATGTTTTCCAGGTTGTTTTGTAAAGAGAATGGAGGTTTTGGAAGAGTTAGGGGTCGTGTCCACCAACACATATTTTTCTTCAGCCAGCACATTTTTCTAATTGTTTTCAATGGGAACAGAGCATTTTTGCACGGATATAAAATACGCTGGAAGCACGTGAAGGAGCTGAACATATTTTTCAGTTGCCGAGAGTTTAAAAATCTTCAACTTTGATAATATGCTATGCTCATCACTTTCACTTTGTACTCAACTGTTGAAGAAGGGGTGGGACATATAGTGCACAGCGCAGGCTGATTCTTTTGGTTTTGCCTGTAGTGATAAATAGTTAACTAGTTTGCAGTTCAGTTGGTAGTGAAAGTTTTCACTAATAAAATGCTAGGCATGGATTAGCTGTTTAACGTTAGATAGCAGCATAGGCTACCTATCGCTATGCCTAGCGTTAAGATCATATCGATAGTATATCAGAACATGGTCCTGTGCAGCTTCCTCGTTAACATTCCCAACTATTTAACTATTTAGATAACTTCCTATTTGACTACCTAGTTGGTCAGATTGCTTGTATTGAATTGCTTGCTGCAATTTTTTCATTTAAACCTGAGAACCATGCTATACAACATGTATGTGTGTGATTTTTAAAATTTCACTGCATGATGAACCACTTTGTGAACTGAGAATGGGATTGCCTGAACTCACAGAAGATTAGCCTAACCTAGTCTAAAGCATACATGTTCCTTTTTAAACAAAATTTCAATAACACCTAATGTGCCAAAATATCTTTTATAATGAAAGTATTGACATATTTTTATATTTTGCATCATTAAGGGATGCTTATACAACCTTTATAGAGTCAACAGAGGCACCAGTAATGTATGACTCATCCTCAAAATTTGTCAACATTGAGTTTTGCCCATTTTAATTATCACAGGTACCTCAAAGGAAATAAACATTCAGACTTGTTCTGAATACATCTTACCTTGATAATCTTTTGATTGACACTGGCTAACTGCAGAATCTGTATTTAAATTATTGATAAGAGTAAACAATCTGGCATGCAGGTTAATTTTAAACTGAATTCAATAATCCCAAAATCTGGGAGCTGACATTGCTGTGAGGAATACCACATCCATTTTCTTCTGCTCCCTCAAAAACAAGTTCCCCTGGTGCAGACAACCTTTTTTCTTCCGCTGACAGCTACTTGCAGTAAGCCATTTCCCTTCACGCAATGATCTTTAAGGCTGAACTTTCCAAGATTTCTTGCATTGGTGTGCTTTTATTATTCTATTGGCATTCCATTGCCAGACAATAAGTTTACAATGACATGCATGGGTTTGTTTGACAGGCCCAGACATTGTAGTCACACCCATGTTGAATGCATACTGTCACAGCCTTGAAAATGACATTGCATGAGGATGTTTTCCATTGCTAATGGACATGTTAAAGCAATTTCCACATTTACAAATCAGAAATCCAAAACAACTGCAATGGGTACAGCAACTAATAACAATGAGTATTTCAAACAAGTCAGTTGTTTATCCTACACGATTGCATTAACATATACAGGAGGTCCTTGGGTTACGATGGTCTTGAGTTACGTCGTTTTGTGGTTATGACGCACTCCCATAAATTACTTAAAAAACCTAGTTTCGACCTCAGCAGTTTGGTTCATGAATATGACCATAGAAATAAAGATGAGAAATTGTCTCTTTTTTTTTTATTACTGTTTCATTTAATTACTGTGTTTTTTAGGACTGTTTCATGTGTTGTGTGTACAGTGTGAGTGACTTCAGGTGTTAATTTAGGTATAATTTAGGTATGAATTCCAATTTACATCGAAAATCGGCTTATGATAAATCGTAGGAATGGAACTTGTTCGGTGTCGACACCATGTACATCAGATATGAAATTTCAGGACAATCCATTGCAACAAAAGCTAGAGAAAAAAAGAAAATCTTTGTTTACTGTAATATAGAAACAAAGTGCAATAGAGGTAATAGCTTGCAGCAGCAGTTTTACAAAAGTATGGCTTTTACTTTGTTTTATTAATCATTCAACAGAGGCATAAATTAAGCACTAACTGAATTAGACACTGAATTGAACTGAATTATGAACTGGTAAGACATATGTTGCAAACATCAATATTAAATGTTTATGCTGGAGCAACTATGTCCATTGGTTAGACTGGAGGTACAATATATGCAATAAACTGATTTATTTATACCTGTTTTATTCTCTGGGATTAATATCATGTTTACATTGGCATAACACCTGCATAGCCAAAGGAGATGAACTTGAAATGTAAAGCCAGTTTAATGATCATGCAGAAAGGCTTACATTAATTATAATTTTCTTGCAGGGGCTTCTTTTTTCCTCAAAATATCACATCTCTCATCTTCACTTCTAGCTTTAGTAAGCAGAAACCATGGACTGAATTAGTATGCCTCTGTGGCTTCTCTTGAGTCCAGTGCAAATGGCTTCTTAGTCAGCAACCACACTCTAGTGTATGAGAAATAAATGACCTTCTGCTTAATTGTGACACCATCCTGACTCTCTGTCCCTGTAAGCTGAAGTATGAGGGGTGGAGTGGAGTGGTGTGAGATCTGCAGTCTCTGCTCTGTTCTCCCCCAGGGCTGGACTGCCTCTCAACATCTTTGACAAGACAACAATGGCTCACTGCAAAAGCACAGCGTCTTCTAACAGAACACACCTCCCTGGTCCTCCTTTCATATTTTTCTAGATGTATTTTTATATTTTTTCCTCTTTGAAGATCCCCACACTTAAATGTAACTTGATTTATTCAAGCATATTATAAATGTTAGTTTATCATGGCAATGGGAGCATGTTAGGACTTTGCAACCCATAGGCTGCATAAGGACTGCACTAAAGTCTGCATCCTGGATTCTCTTATCCTGTTAAGATGCCATTATGCTGCCAGGGGGTGCATTTGCATACATGGATTTTACTCTGCTGATAAGTTTTATTTTGGGTACTTTACTGAGAAATCACTTTTTCTACCATCTGAGATGTGCATTCCAATTTTTTTCAGTGATCATCTCGAGCAGATAAGTGAGGGGAAGGTAATTGAATGTGACCTCTAATACCATCTGTGGAAGTCACAAAGACAGAGATATTATCAGTGAGCTGGGGAAAAAGACAAGCTGGGCTTGGATAGTCACTCAATTTATATATAAAATAATAATGAAATGCATTACTCTGACAGGGTGGTATGTCTTAACAAATGAAGAACTAAAAGCTGTGACCCACTTCCCTCAAATCCGGCCACCTGCAGCTTTATACGTGACCATAGAAACTTCTTCAGGTTATACTTGGCAGCTGTGAAATCTAAATTAACATACATTTTAAGTGGTTGTAAACTGGGCTGCACAGCTACACAGTGTCAGGGTTTACAAAATTGTTTGACCCTTAAATTTATTAAATAAAGTCTGACAGGGTGCTTGCATTACACAATTAAAAACACAAATACTGGCGGAGTTTGAAAGTTTATAAACCAGGTACTTGTATATATGAATTTAAGTTGTTGTAACTTTAAGTTGTAGTGGTAAGACATTGCTGCACATCATTCTTTGAAAAAGACTCTCACTCTATCAATCTTGATGCTGTCCATCTCAATGGTTTTAAATTTTAGTTTGATAAACAGAAAACCAAGGCATGCAGGCAATTTAGGCCAAGTACTTTAATTAATAAAATATAATACATCTCCTCTGTGTTACCATGGCTTTCATAACTACAATGAACTGGGCCAAGTAAGGGTCACAAGTTCATTGTGTAAGGACTCAAGAGGGACTCTATTATATAGTTATTTGTGCCTAGAGCACACAGCATGAATCACTGAATGTGTGCAGAGGACCAGCACTGGAGAAAACATAGCGACCCATATTCTTGGAAAGCAAGAGTGGTTGACTGACACTGACCTGTGGTGTTTATACTATGTGTTAAAGTGATGAGAAAGTCCTTCTCACAAAAACATTTAAACATGGGCTGTCTGTCACCACCAATGTGTAGTCTGTGTTTTTACTTATATTTTACAGTTCTTAAATATGATACTGGCCAGGCTTTTACTCCACCTCCTGCTGCCTGGAATAGATTTCCTGCACCAACTGTTGACACAGCAGAGATGGTTTTGCAATCACTTGGCTTATCAAACCAGGCTCAGCTCAGTCAACATTCAAATACCAAACCAGGGAGATTCAATCTGCCCAGAGAACTGCCAGAATCCCTCCCCAACAACTCCAACTGTAAATATATCTCAAGAAACTAATTTGTAAAAAAAAAAGGAAGAAATTTATAACTCTAAGAAGATCACATTTTTACTCATTAGGCAACATTAATTATCTTAAGCCTTTAATTATCATAAGCCCAAGAATCAGTTTGTGTCTGAATAAAACAGCATACAGATGAAAACTAATTAAGGTGTTAATGTATTTGAAGTGATGCTGTGGAAATTCTCAGTAGAAAATGAAGCTACACACAAAACAATAGTGTACAGTATGTGCCAATGCCATGGTACCCATGGAGTCCCGATGAGGAGGGTGGGCCTTCTGTGGTCAGTCATTCATTGCGGCAGAGACCTGTTTGTTTGGTTTGTAAATGATTTACAAGAAGTTTGAGTTTTCACAAAAGACAGAATTTTAGCAATTGTCAGGAAATGAGCTTGTTAATGTCTCATTTTCATTAGAGTTTTCTCTTAACATTGCCTGATTTCAATGAGCCACATTAGAATCCATCATGGATTCATTAGCATGAAGACACTGTTTAAAATTGTTCCTTATTTGTAAATAAATCGATTAATAAATGTATAATAAGAACAAAGGACCAGGATTCTGTCACTTGGAGTCATACTGCCATCCAAATACTGTTACAAATCCATCAGCCTCTTATGAAGTTTGTTTCTCTTTGGAGTTTGTTAAAATAAAGTTTGGGAGAGGTCATTTTCAGACAGCCTCAATCCATCCCATCCGGTTTTCTCCGCAGATATTAAATCACCACGAACCTTCTCTCCCATCACGCTCTCTGCTTCCGGCATCCCTCCCCCTCCCCATGTCTACTTCCCTCCTCTTCTAACATTCAAGGAGAGGATCACCTCACCCAACAGAATAGTGAGGCATGACTCTGTCCCTCTGGACTCCAAGCCCAAGATCCAATGTCCGAACCGATATCTTGCAACATCATAATAAACTCTTCCCAGATGCTTTCATGTTTTCTGATGGTTCATTCTCCTGAAACTTTACTCTTCATCATGAATAGTCATCTGCTTGCTAAAATAAATAAATAAAAATATTTCACCAAAACTTGAAGTATTATTATTTGTTCATATTCTTTACTCAGAGGACTGTGCCCTCTCATGGCACTTACGCTACAGAATTTATACTGCATAATGAATAATTCATGTATGAAATTGAAAGTATTTGTTCCATGGAAAGATAAGATGAAAGCTATCTTTAAGTTGCTACAGGGCAAGGTATTACATCTTGTGGATTCATAAACATACTTCATTCAAAAACATGCATTTTTAGCTCTCGTGCATCTGGTCAGTACAGAGTATAAAACCCACATAAATCTTCTATGCAATATTAAATTCTGCAGTAGTTTTGTTTGCTTGCATATTGTGAAGTCCATGAACATTCTGATTTTGAATTTCAGCTCCCAAAATCAGTCTCACTCTGTAAGGTCCTGTGCTGAGAAATTGTTTACACTCAGAAAAATTTAAAGAAAAATAGTAAGAGACATTGAACACAGCAAGCCAATTGCGAAGATACCTGCAAGGGTTTAAATCATGGATTTAGAAGGCTTCCATGGCAAATGCGCGCTTCATGAGGCTTGAGCATGGCTATCTCATTGGCTCACTATAATTGGGAGGCCGAGTGGCTGGACACAGCTGGCTTAATTCCAGGTAAGGTAGGTTTAAGTCTGTCAGGCAATGGTCATCAGTTCTCCTGTAGTACTCTAACCTGGGGTGTGGATAATCAGCACTGGCTCAGGAGTATTATAACCCTACTACACACCTGATGGAAAACTACTCATATATTACCATCTGCTCCTTTCAAAACAAAATAAAAACAAATGAAAATTCACTTAAATTTGCTTAATGCTTAGCTTTAAAAAAATCGCAAAAAGTTGAATTACAACTACTTCCTTTTTCAAGCAACAGTTGCAATTGTCTATGTTTTTATTTTTTATTTGTTTTTATTACTCATTGTTTTTTTTGTTTTTTTACAAACACACATTGCAAATATATACTTACAGTGGGACAGAAACCTCAATGGACAGGCAGTTATACTACAACAATGTATTTGACATAATTCCTTTGAAGTGTGTTTTAAGATTTTACCCAGTTGCATGTGTAGACTTTGAAATGGGATTGTTTGGGCACTGCTCCTCTCTAAACTCACTGAATATGTTTTATAATATCAGAAGCAATACTTACATCTGATCCAAGATTTAATTTTTTTCTATTAGCTTATACATTAGCCAGGGAAAAACAGATCTATTTACATTGGAAAAGCAAGCCTGTGTACTGCTGATTGTGAAATGAAATTGAAAAAAAAAAAAAAAAAGCTAAAAAATATTATCTTATTACTAACTTTTTACTTATTATTGCCCAAGAAACAACACATAAAAATAATAAACATTACAAGCATGATTTGATCATTTAAGGGTATATTCTGAGATGTGCTCAGAGCTACTTTAGCATTTTCTACCTGTTGTGTTCCTTCAGTGATATAACTAATAATTGTATAACTCAGTGTATATTAATAATCCTCAATAGACTAACAATCTGAAGTCATAAAACATGTTAATTGTTTGATGACAGATCAAAAATTGAGTACAGAGCTGAATCAAGAAACAAATGTGTCTTTATCTCAAAACCTATGTATGGCACTACAGAGACAGCCTACTATGTTTTAATTATTAATATCTTATTGCTGTTGTCATATTGGGACAATGATGTCACTTGACAGAGCTGTCACCTGTAAAGAAAGGTGATTTGATCAGCCGTGGCATTTTAACACCTACTATGTCACTCCATATCAGCCCTCATAATGCATTACGCATTATTTGGAAACTGCTATAATAATACTATTATAATATTATAGCGTGCATTATGCTCTATAACAATTGGCCTGTAATAAATTTGGTGTTAATTACTATTTATTTATTATTTAAAATGAGAAAGGCTTGCCTCGGTTATATCAAAATACAGCTTTTAGGTGATTCAACTTAATCGGCATCTCAAACACTTTTGGGCGCAGTGAAATTTGTAGGAGATATGAAAAAAGTATTCAACTCGTAAATGCATAAATAGTTGCGTGCTGGGCAATATGTTCATCTGAAGTGTTGAATGCAGTGAAATAAATGAATTACTCATCCATATGCAAATAATCAAACATTTTACCATATACCTGACAATGGGTGGCAGCATAGTTATGACCATTGTTGGGATTTCTAAGCACTTTGTGTTAACTACATAGTAGGGTTGAACGATTTGGGGAAAATATCTAATCGCAATTTTTTCTGACAGATATTGCAATTGTGATTTTATTCGCAATATAATTTCTGTAATAAATTTATGATTAAAGTCAAGCTTCAGGGCAATAGTCACGGTGTAATAGATTTAAAACACAAAACAAAACACAAAGAAACTTAAAGATATGAATTGCCTGGACATGTATTTATTGTGTTTTTTTTACCATTTGCATAAAACATAGAACAATCGGGTAAGTTTTTTGCAGACTGGAAAGCTCAGCTAGCATTGGGGAACGGTTTCAAGTAACTTGTTCAAGACGTCATTGCTTTGTGTCTTTTTCTTTAAACATGTGACACAGGAGAGACCTCCGCATGCCCAGTTAGTGGCCAAAATTACACTTCCTGGTTCTGAAGTTGTTTCCATTTACTTATTTTGTAGTCGCTGTCTCTAGATGTTTTATACTCTGAGGTTTAATCCCTGGGTCAGACATGCTGCATAATGTATATCCTAAATCGCAGCCTTTGTGATTTGCTAATTGCGTTGTTTCAAATTGTTATTTCAATTTCCAATCGATAATTCGTTCAACCCTACTACATAGCCTGTTTTTTGGATGTGTTTGATAAACAACACATGGATATTTCCCTGCAAAGTCTGCAAAGAAACTATTCACTAGACTTTTTATCTTGTACAGCAGTAGCATTTCACATTGTTATTAGTTACTTAGGTTTCTGATTGAATTGTTAGGTTTGTTTCTGATTTTGTATGTACTGATGCTGATTGTGCATAGGACATACATATTAGGTTGCACTCATGATTGCTCATCTGACTAAACTTTAGCATCTGGCCTGAAAAGCAAGTCTTTTAAAACCTGGATTTGTAGGTTTTTTTTCTGGACTGTGCTTTTGTGTTTTTCATTTTTATCACAGTTTTTTTCTTGCTAGGGAAAAGCATAATGCATTATACCCATAGCAAGTATACAATCATTTGAAGCACAATCATAAAATTCTTGATTTAGCTAAACATAAATTTTGTCTTGTGATTAGCCAAGTGGACACTCAAATGGAGTCTAACTTATTGTTTTTTAGGGGTTAAAAATCGATCAGTTTGTACTTTTCCTGAACACACAATTTTGGTTTCCAGTGGACACATTTGAAATTTTTTTCTTCCTTGAAAGTCTGTGTCTTCAGTCATTCATTTTAAGAGTAAAAACACAGTACTTTGCTTGCATTCTCCGTTCCCCTGCCTGCAGTCTGCTAACAAGTGGAATGAGAAGATGGGTCTCCTTCTGACAGCAGGCTGGCCCTGGGAGACCAAAGAGAAAATGTTTATTTTTAGTTCTCTTTGCAGAAAGAGTCTTGGGAGCAGGGGGCATTGAGCTGTGTATGATTTCTTCAGTCAGCTCCTTCCGAGTGAGCTTGGGATTCTGAGGACCATCCACCTCCTCTGCCTCTAAGGCCCCGCCACCACCTTTGTTTTTTTGTTTTTTTTTTTCTTTTCCATTATTTTTTATTTTTCTTTACAGGGAACAAGCAGTCTCACAAACTTACAGAACCTTGGTCTGTCAACACCAGGCCACCAGGGATTCAGAGAAAGCGTTTTCCTCTCTAAGGCAGATAATCAGCATGCAGCTTGCTAAGGGGAGAGAGGTATGTTTGTGTGCATATGTCACTGATACGGGTAACTTTAGGCAGTTGTTCCCCAACCACCAGAAGTAAACCTTCCATCCAAACTGCCCGTGTTGGTAATCCCTCGGGACAGATGATATGTTTAAATATGTAAACAGTGCCGAGATCCGGCCTTCATGCCCCAAGCAAAACTGAATGAGATGATACAGCTACCGATGTGCTGCATAAAAAAGGCAGTGGGACTGTCTGTGCAAGTGTGGCTGGATGAGCTACCAAAACCCTGCGAGAGGCGGTACTCTGTCTGCAAAGAAAGAGTGAAAAAAGCCTGTAAAAAGCAGTGCTCTGTCTGCAGTGTATGAGTGACAAAACCCTGTGAAAAGCAGTACTCTGTCCGCAGTAGATGAATGACAAAAAGAAGTTTTTGACGCTGGAAAGTATTGTTTGGAAGACACATAAGATTTGATTTCTGGAGAAATACTGTTGTGTTAGCAGACCCTGATTGGGATTTGCCATGTGATTGTATGGTCAGGCCTATCCCATGTGTTTTAGTGATATTGGTTTGTGCAGGATTCCATATGCATAGTGTGATTCCGCCTGCTTGCACATAGTGCAAAAATAAGAATATATTTTCAATCAAATAAAAATGCCTAATCTTATAATGCATCATACTGGTTCATGTGCCTTAAACAAGAACACTCTTTGCAGTGGCTTGGTCAGGCTGTCTGAGGGGGAGGGGCAAACCAAAAAAGGGCATCCCCTGCATGCTTTAGGGCCCCACTGGCAATTATGCTTGTATGTTGAAACAGTTCACAGCCCCAGTTTATATTATCTACTGGAAGCTCAACCTATAGGACACTTTGTCATGTTTTCTCACACAAAGGGGCACACAGAGGGCGCTTCATCAAGTACTTTTCCACTGGAGGGGAACCCAAGAGGGCACTTTATTATATTTTCTCATACAAAGGGCAACTCCAGACGCCATTTCGTCACAATTTCTCCACTGGAGGGGAACTCCAGAGGGCACTTTGTTACATGTTCTCATACATAGGGTAACTCTACAGGGCACCTCATCACGTTTTCTTCACTGGAAAGGCACCCAAGAGGACACTTCATCATGTTTTCTTGCATGTAGAGGAATCAAGTTTTCTCGCATGTAGGGATCTGCGAGTGCTGCTCTGCAAATTAGCCCTTTGTTATTCATTTTGCCATCTCAAGAGACTGCTCTTTCAAATTGTTGACTTCGACTCCGATCTGAAGTGTGTGATGCTGCCATGGCAAGTGTCAGTGAAAAGGTTTTAAATTATTAGGCTCTGACAGAATACTGGATTTGCATATTCTAGTTTTAAAGCGTTGGTCATTGAGAATCTGATGTTGTCTTTGAAGTCCTATCTGTTAGGTGATTAAACATTATTTCAGTTATAAGGATTATCCTCCCTTTGTCACTGTTTTGGCCATTGTTATACCCTCTGAAATTAGTTTCAGTCATTCCAATTTCAAATATATTCATATTTATTATCCGGTTACATAATGTCAAGAATGGAATATCCCCAGTCAGAAGCCGATGCCAAAACGTGGAATATGAAACTGTCACTTCTAGAAGTCCGATTCACAGATGGAATGTCATCTGGGGGTAATCAACTGTCATAATTCAATATGAGCTTAGTCCTACCTGCTCCTGCAGTCTGTAGGGGAGTTATCTGCCCTCTGTTACCTCCCCTGTAATTGAGAGGAACTACCTCCTGTCCATTGTCGCTTATAGTAATGGTGGTGACATATCTGGGGAGACGAGAGATGAGGAATACCAGCCCTTCTGCTCAACGGCATTCAGCAACTACTAATCCGCCCATTCCCATGGCGGATCCCAAAACTCACAAGCAATCAAGCGGTTCCTCACACATGACAGCTCCCACACTGGAGCTAAAAATGTCCCCAGGACCCTTGTCCTCCGACTGTGCTTCAATACATCTAATGTCCTGTGTCAACACTGCATTTAATTTTTCTGCTTAATTAAGTCATTCAACCCAATGTGCCTCATGTATGAAGAAGCATTGTGACCTATGATGACTTTTGCATTTATGTATGTACAATATGGCCTCGCAACAGGGACTTTGGGTTAGCAGAATACCATAAGCACTGTCTTTTCCTATTATTACTAACTGAAAACTGCTGAGCAGATGTCTGTTCCTTTTGGAACAGGCTGTGGGACGTGTGTGTTGCTCTGTGCTTATGTTGCCTAGCTAATGTCTGCACAGGGAATGTTCATATCTCGATTCTTATAAAGATGTTAAGAAACAACCACGGTTAAAAAATCCTACATAAGGAAAAGCATGTGATTCAAATGCCTCCATAGTGATATCTTCAGACTGAAGATCTGTATAAATAGCTTGTGGTGGTGATACTGGTACTGGTAGAAATGTCTGTGCAATTTCTCTTCTGTTTAACGGTGCCTTTATATGAATGTCCCTTCTGTTCAACAAACACATCCAGTAGGACAGGAATTTACTGAGTACTCCATAGCAAAATAAGTTTTTATAATGTTATGCTTAATGGCAAGACAAAAACAGTATGCTACTTCAATACAAAGGCAATTGTGCACCTAACTGTCTGCTTTTCAAACTGGATAAAAATCATTTGACTTGATGGTGGCTTGTATGTACTAGCAAGTCAAATGAAATAAAATATAACCTTTTTCACTGTTCTCCAAGATATGGAGAAATGGCAAGGAATAAAGCAAAACAAATCATCTTTGCATTAATTAATAATGTTGGAGGTAAGAGTATTTTGGTGCAGTCATAGTGCAGTGGAATCTCATTCCCCCTTTTTACATTCCCCCTTCTGAGGTTTGGGTTCAGTTCCCTGGTCAGGCACATTTCTGTACTGTGATCCCTCTGCAACTCTAACCCTCTCTGCATGCCAGCTGTGTGCTATAAAGTATACTACAAAATGTAATTATGCACTTTTAGGGTTTTAATAGACATTTATGTATGCATTTGTTAATAATGCTTGTACCAGTTGGAGCTGGTTGCTAGAAACTGCATATTCATTGGTTGAGTGCTGCAACACTGGCTTTCAAGTCTCCCTCAAAAGTGTTGTGTGCTGTGCCATAAAAACTTTGTAACATATAGTGGAAATATACATGGTTTACAAAATTAAATGAAAAGAGGAATGATTTATTTAAAAAAAAAAACAATTTGAGAAGTTTTGAAAACATATGCATGCACCCACACTGAAATGCCTGTGTACGCTGTAAAAGAGAGGGCGGCATTTAATAAAATTATGTTTACTTCAACTTAACTTCATTGTATCTTATGTTAACAGGTTATCATTGGCACCTGAGATTTACTGTATGTGACTAAAACAGTACCTAATCAGTTAATGATGTAAAACAAAAGTAGACAAAGCTCACCTATGGAATGTCCTGAACAAATTATAGTGAATGAATATGTTACAGTACTAGCTACTTAGCTGGCTAGTTCTAGCTAAAAATAAATGTTGTGATATGTAAATATCACCTACTTATATACACACACAATCATGCATGGATTCACTAATGGAGCCCTGCAGTGGAGTGCCATATTCGTTGATAAGAAATGGGTTGTAAACAATCTAACTACAATGTTTCAAAGTCTGTTCTTGTTTGATGCAACATTGTGTCAAAGGGTTAAAATTGTAAGGCCTGAGTAGACACTGCTATAATTATAAAAAATACTTTAATAATGTATTCAGTAATGGATGCTTGACAGACAATATGACTGGAAAACTTTAATAATTTGCTCAAAATAAAACAAATGTTCTGCTTCATGTCCAGTCAGTATTTTGTTTCCTGTTGCTATGCAACAATGTCAGCTATTTAACTCCTGCTTCAGCAGACTGGGTTCTGAAGCAAAACATATTAATTCAAGACATTGCTAGGCATTAAGTACTCTCCTATTTGCAACCATATCAATGACTACCATACTGTCATACTGTTATATACTGTCAGTAGAATAACTTCTTCTCAGAAGTATAAGTAATGTATTTTTTTGTGATTAGCATGAAGATGAGGAGGTAAATTTTACGTGTACATGCTTTGATCAGACAAGAAATTGTGCTTATACGTAAAATCAACACATATGCATACTTATTGCTAAAATGCATAGGGGCAGCCACAGCAAGAACACCATTGCTGTTGGGCCCTTGAGCAAGGCCCTTAACCCCACATTGCTCCCAGGGGGGATTGGCCCTTGGTTAGTCTAATCAACTGTAAGTCGCTTTGGATAAAAGCGTCAGCTAAATGACTGTAATGTAAATGTATATAATATATGCTAAGTGCAAAATGATAGTCCAACACACTCTCTGCCACTCCTATTACTGATTAACACAGACAAGTGAAGTTTTCCCCGGCCTGGCATCTCTCTGCACTGTTTTATTAAAGACATGCTTGGATGTGGTTGTAGCTGTATCAGCTCTCCTGCATTGAGATGACAGCTTCTGGATCAAGTCATCAGAAAATACTGTACACCCATCAACTTGGGAAGATTGGAATGGGGCAGCTTGTCTTGACTTAGTGCACAGATATGTCAACAGAAATGTAACTGCCCCAGTGCTATAGGGGACGTCAACCAAGGTCCTGATTCACCATGGTCATTTAAGGTCCAGTGACAAGTAAGCAGTTCCCTGGTGTCCTGAAAATCCCTGTTTTGACGATTTAAACTTCCTTCACCTTGATTGGCTGAATAAATATTGAGCTTCCTCCTTAGACTGGTGAAAAATGACTTTTCTGTGCATTCCAATTGAATGTTATGCACTTAAATCTGAATATCTGAAGAAGGTGTGTGAATAATAAGCACCCCAATTTATGTGAATTGCCACCCCAGCATGTAAGTTTCCTCAGTCCACATAAAGATATGATGTCAGAATATGAATACACAATAATTAAAGACTCTCGAGAGGTATGCAATGGTCAGAAAGGCATTTAAGTTGCACATGTAAGAGTAGATCCAAAGGTTACACACCTGGTTAGGTATATAAATATGCAAATATACATTTTGTCTGCTGAAGAATGATGTAGGAAATGGAAGTCCCCTATGAATATTCCCTTCAGCTCTTATTTTTGTAAGTGTCTCATGTGAGTAATGTTTAGATGTTTTAATTAACCTCTCCATAAATGAAATTGAATTATATTCAAATTCATTTTAACTTTATAACAACTTGGAAGTGCTGAGATCAAGTATCATCCATGTAATTAAATCAAGCAAATATATTTTTCTGAACCATGAATTTCTATTGACCATGCAAGATGCACTTCACTTGTTAAGAGATAAACCCCATGTCATCGGAGAAGATTATAATGTATTTTTTTCTAATACCACAGCATCTTTTATACTTTTGGGATGACATACATATGCTTTTAGAGCTTAACACACAGGGTAAATGAACCATTTATTAACATTGTAGTACACGTTATAGTTCAAGTGTGTGTGTGTGTGTGTGTGTGTGTGTGTGTGTGTGTGTGTGTGTGTGTGTGTGTGTGTGTGTTGTGTGTGTGTGTGTGTGTGTGTGTCTGTGCATGCAAAAAACATATGACAGAAACAGACCACCTGAAACACTCCAAGTTGGTGTTGGGCTATGGATGATTAATTTATTACTGGGGAAGAATTGGTAAAATGTGTGTTTCAGAACCCATTGTTTATTTTTTATTATTTTTTTTTTTTTTTATTAAAATCAATTTAAACCTTAGGTATCTTTCAAGGTGACCTTTTTCATTCTCTTAAGGTTTTGCTTATAGACTGTAAATATAGCTAAACTTTGAAAAGGCTGCACTGATAGTGATTAAAAAAGGGATTTCAGACTCATTCTCTAATTACTCACCAACAACAAAGAGGGTCATGTCATCTTCCACATTTCTTGGTGGGAAAAACTGTACAATTCACAATTCATGGGCAGCCATTCTCTACATGATAGACAATACTCTCCATTAATATCTTAAACTGAATATCTTAGAGAAGCCTGCAGATTGCCAACCTTTATTTTAAAATCAGGATCTGGAAATCTTGTAGAGATGAAGGCTACATGAACTGGTTGAGTGGAAGGTGCCAAGTAAAACTGAAAAAAAAGTTTATGTAGCGCTGTGTGGTGAATTCTCTTCTAAGAATCTGATCACCATCAAGTTCCTACATCACTGGCATGGCAATTGTCAATTACAACAGATACTAACTGAAAAAATAATGAAATGTTTCAATGACAAAATTTACCTTAAAAGAGGTGGTACAAGTAGATTTCTAAATAGGAATAATTATTTTTCTCCTCTTAACAAGTTAAACTGATTTTATTTCCAGGCTATATTTTTATTATTTCATGTTAAAAACATCGTCAAAGTGATTAAGTGTTAGAAACTATTGTATGGTTCACAGTTCAAATGAAAACTAAGAAGCTGAATCATATCTGAACTTGTGCGTTATGCATTTGCCTGACATGCTTCTTAGACAGGATTTGTTAGACTCCAGAGAGCTTCCTTGGCTTCCTTGCCAAGGAATAATGAAGTTTCTGGTCATGTAAAAGATCCAATTGAAAGAAGGGTATTTTGTTTTTGGTGCTGCAGACATTGTTTTATAGGACAACAATGAAAATGAGCATTTGTTAATGCCCTCTGTAGAGTCAATTCTATAAGAAACCCTATCCCTATGTAGTCATTTGAAATGATAGCTTTAAAGATATATTTTTTCCTAAATCAAAGTTGACATAGGTTGGAACAAGAAGAACTTTAATTGGCATTGTAAATTCCTCTAATTCTGTTCTATTTTTATCAGTATCCTACACATTTTTCTCTGTTGTACTTATTTTGACAAGGGATGCTCAGGTATGGACTTGCGTGTGGATATGTGTAATGAAGCTCAGTTAATAATCACTTTAGGGAGTTTGTGCATACTTAAAACCCCTGTTTAACATTTTAAGTAATTAACTGAAATCGATAGAAACTTGTAGGTGTGACGTTTTTGTTTATGTTTATTGCTAGAATTAAATATTGAATTTTGGGTGTATATTTGCTCTTTCTTTCTGTACTGTGGATAAAGGCCTTCAAGACATAATTCATCATCTGCCTTAAAAGTGTTGCCTTTCCACTAGTAGTAAAAGTATGTGCCCTTTTCTCTTTAACTTCACTTCATGTTTTCTCAGGTGATGACAAACTCTTGCGGTTTTAGCAGCCTATTGATTAAAGCATTTTTAATATTGTACTGCTCTTTTATGATCAGAGATTATGCTTTCCTAAAATATTGATTTGTTAACTGGAACTTGTACCTATTCTCAGAAGAACCCTTTCTTACACTGTAAACAAGATGACCACATTTGTATAGATGAGAAATGGTAAGGCACAAACCACTAATTCCCATGCAAACAGAAACTGGGAAGGATCAGGAGAGAACAGAGACCCAGGAGCCATTTTTGTACATCCAAAACTGAGGCACTGATCCATTTTTATATTTAAGTATCACCACCTTATAAGCTTGTTGATTTCTCTTTCTCTAAATATTTTATTAAGACGTTCTCAGCTACTACTCCTGCTACAGCAATATTATTCAAATTTTCTTTTCATTCAGGGTGATAAAAACTCAAATTAGCCATCTAAGGTTATTCATTTTTGAGTCTTTATGGTTATGTTTAAACACAAAGAAAATAAGGACAGAACACCATCATCTCATAAAACTGAACTGAAAGTGAGATATATTGTGGAGATTGAAAACTTTTGTACTGTGATTTTTTTTTCTTTTGAGTCCAGCGTGTATTTAAATACCTCATATCTGTGCACTAGGAACATAGCAGACATTAATTGTGGCAGCCTTTGACAAACTTTTCCCATTGGAAGGAAGAAATAAGATGGCTTTTTCCTGGTTGCCATAAAAGTTTGGGTTGTCTTCATAGGCTCAGAAATCTCTCTGGGTCTGCTCTGAAACTCTGAAATGTCACAAACCAGTCAGTCATGGCAAATCTGCCCCACTTTCAAAATCTTATTTGAAAGCATATCTCATTGAACAAGCTTACCTAAATTACTTTCTATTTTGGTTGGCTAGTCGTAGTCTGACTTGCTCTGTTGGAGACCTCTTTAATAAGCTTGCGTGAATCCCATGCCACTGCCAATCTGTCATATTTGCTTGTTTTATGTTTGTAAAGTAACTGGATTTGACGAATAATAAAATTGCTATATTGGTTGTTTCAGTGCTTCAGATCTGTGTCACAGCTGCAATGCATTGTAATGGAAATGTAATTTAGAAATCATTTCAGTTAAAATTAATAATTTATAAGATAACCTTATGAATCAACACAATCAATTTTCTATGTTTTTATTTTCAATGCCCGGTTAATATAGTACATACAAAGTCCATCCAGTTAAATGTTATCCATGCATATCTGTGCAGGGCTGTTATGCATGTTGAAGCATTAATTACTCTTGAGCAGAAGATGCCTTTCCTTATTGCTGAGGTAGTATGCACAACTTTACCCCATCCTGAGCAAGTATCTCAGCTCATCACTCTAAAAATGACACTGACAGCATATTAATTCAGCTGTAAAGTGCTTGCACCACATACATACATAATCTGTTCTGAAGTGGACAGTGATATGGCTGAAATTGTACAATGCCCAGGTGTATAATTAACAGAGGGCAAGTGGTTTGGTATAGACTAGGACAACCAATGTTTTCATTTAGCCATACAACCCTTAGGACCTTGTGAACACATTTGGTGGTTCATGTCCTAACACATTTGGTGGTTAACAGGCAAAGTCTCCAGGCCATGGAGCAACTTACTTTGGATTCAGGAGTCGCATGGACAAAAACCATGACATGGAGAAGTAGTTCATTCACTTTAATCATTGTCTGGCAAGTGTGGAAGCTTTATTTAAGAATGTTCCAAAGGAAAGTATCAACATTCATTTTTTAAATCGTTTTAACTGGAATAATACAAACTGGGGCCATTCTTTCTATGTAAAGCATATTTATGTTGAACTAGTGGTTGAAACCAAATGTAGCTCTCTGTGCTGGGTGATACACCACAGTCTGATCCCCAGTCATAAAGCATATCTAAAAAGGAAGAAATCAAAATGAATTCACTTTGATGGTATTGTATTAATGGTACTGAAGGGAAGGCAAGCAGGGGACACCACAGTGATATCCATGATTGAATTGCTCCGTAAATATGTAAAATGCATCATGCTCCCATGCTGAAATACCATATACCAATACCATAAACTAGAAAGTATTTCTTGCAATACTAATCCAACATCAGCATCACCACTGGGAAAGCAACAGGCAATACTTCAGTGATTACATATGTGTACATTGCCGTGTGTCCCTAGATAACCGACAACAGCACCCAGAACTTTCATATTTGTTACTAATATGATTTGGGTGATAACAGAGAGAAAGCCATTTCAAAGCATACGTATAGGGGTTGTGTCTCAAACAAAGATCGATAGCTGCATTCACCCTTACGAGACAACTGAAAAAAAAATGCATTATTCTTCTGCCAGTCTACCTCCAAACAAGAGGGGTAAACATCATGATTGCAAGTGTGACCGACCTGACATTACCTGCCATATACTTTCACACTCACTCTGAGGGACACACAACAAGGTTTTGGCATTGATAATAACCTGTATTACCCATTTTAATGCTGCCTGTACGTTAGGTGTTTCATCTATGTCGAAAAAATAATTAATAGTTTGTGTCTTCAGACTGAGAAATGTATGGTAGTTTTGTGGAATGTAGTAAATGTTGAGTATTTTGCTGTGTGATTAACCAGCATTCTAAAAATCAGGAAATTAACGAGTGAATCTATTAACAAAATGTAGTGAGAGCCAAAAGATATAACACTAAACATTACAAGTTGATGACCACAGCAGTCTTGTACCTAAAGTATTATGAAACTCAGGAAAAACAAAGAAAACAAGCCTTTGTTTCCTCTCACAGCATGCATTTATATATATATATATATATATATATATATATATATATATATATATATATATATATATATTTTAGAGAATGAGACTGATACAGGGGGTGGACAAAATAAAGGAAAAAATAGAATTTTAACAATACTTGAACTAATAAAGAGTATTCTCACCTTCAGAGCAGCTTTAATCCCTCTTGAAACATTGGTGTACAAGCTCTGAATTGTATGTACGAAGATATGGGACAATTCACAGAAGAGGAAATCTTCCTGTTCTTTGAGGGATGAATGAAATCTGCTTTGTACTCTGCACTCCAGAATTTCCCATAAAGGTTGAATGATGCAGACATGTGAGTAGGAACTATGTTTTTGCCATAGGGTGCACTTGGTCTTGTAAAATGGATTTGATAAAGGTGTATCGGCATATGCTGGTTGGTTGATTGATTCATTGATAGAGTCCTGACATTTGAAATGACACGCATTTCTGCATTGCATCAGGGACAAATTAAGATTGGTTACTCAAAGTAATGTCATAGATTTAGTCAATATCTGGCCTTGCACTTGGCTTACCATTGCTAAACTTAGTTGATAAGCATTCTTTTTTATTCTGAAAGTTAGTTTTTATCTTCACCAAAAATGCAGATTTTCACATTGACCAAAATACAAAACAAAAACGTTTGTGAAGTGAAAAAACACAACTTGCATATATTGTGAAAAAAAATCAAGGATAAATCTTACTAAATCCAGTCAAATGGGAAATATAATTCTTTGTTCATTTGACAACAATTAACAGGTCATGCTATTATCTGAATTATGCATGATGCCTACAAAAGAAAAATGTTGTAAGGTGTATGGAAGGATTTAAAATAAGAAAGCATGCAGGGAATAATAATAAGATGAAGATAGTGACAAGTACACAATCAACCAGGTTTATTTATATGACAATATGAAGCTGAATCTGAACTGTGTCTCCATGATGTCAGAGGGCATAGTTAATATTCCAACAGAATATCAGCATTGTTATTCCTGTTGGAACAAAAAAAGATATATTTTCTGTATTGCTATGAGGGTATTCCCTACTGACACACCTTTATAAAAACATGTAAAATGTGTTAGTGACACAGCATTTAGTACCGAGTTTCAAGACAATGCCTGGTGGTTATGGTGTTGAGCATTGTTGCATATGATGCTTAATTTGGCATAGTTCATTCTGTGGTGCTTCTAAATTTGTATTTACAGGTATAGACAGATCCACATGCTACACATAAGTGAAGCACCACTATCCTTGTTCCCCAACTACAAGCAGTTTCACGTTTTGCTGAGTAGCTCATTTTGTTTACACACACAAGTCTGGAGCTGGAACAGTGACAAGGAAAAACTATTATTTGCATTTGCTGTTACCATTACACATGGGACACCCAAAGGGTCTTTCAATAATTCATGTATGTAGGAGACAGTATATTTGTTGCCAGGGTTTTTATCACCCATTTGCAATGGCATATTTGTTGTGCTTATTCTAAAGAGGGCCAAGACTGCACTGACCCCTCTTCCACTCACTTCCCAATGCACTCTAGAGAGCAAGATTAAGGTGACAGCAAGACCTTACCAGAGTTATGCTCCTTAGCTCAGAGGGGCAGGAATCCACAATGGCCTCTTTTTAATTGAGGCTTTAAACTATGGTTCCACTGGAAAAATGTACAGTAAATAGCTGGATGACCGCTGTGGGCCTAGTCCACACCTCTCAGAACTCTGGAGGTAGTATTTCAGGATAAATTATGGGTAAAATGAATTACACAACAAATGGACCTATGGTTGAGAAACTAACATGTGATCTAGACTATATAGCTCACCATTCCTGCGCTGCAAATCACCTCCACCAAAGGAAACCATTTCAAACCCACCTTTTTTATATTTCCAAAAGTATTAGAACATTATATACTATATACAGCACAGAGTAGTATTAATATTAACATGTTTTCCTTTCAAATTTAGTCCATGTTGTTCATCTGCCACTTAGTTTTGTATCCAGACAATTGAACAATTTGCAATAATGTTAAGTTAGCACATAAACTGATAAGATGTGATCTAATGTCGGTCATTGAAAAATTGTTTCTCTGTCTTGTAATTCCTGCTTATTTCAGCCATGTTTTCTTAGTTTTAAGGGTAAATTTGATGCCATACTAAGTTGAAGTTAATGTATGTTGACATTAACATTTTAAGAATGTCCTTGATTAGCGTTCAAAAGCTAAAGATTTTGTAGCCATTGGTGAATGAATTGCAGTGACATATTGTTAACTAGCACAAGAAAGAATAACCTGCAATATGTCCATTTTAATGAAGACATTGTTTATATTTTCTTATTTAGGATAGTAAGCTCACAGGCTACAGCAACACAATATGAAAAATTAGCACTCTAGACATTGTGTAAGGAAGAATTAATGTAATCTAATTAGCAACTGTGTTATTTCTAAAAGTACCTGTAATCCGAATAGTCTTTCAGATGAGTTATCATAACGAAATGCAATTGTTTTTTTGTTTTTTTTGTGATGCGATTACGTAAGGTTGTTAAATGTGTTCTGTTAGTTGCCAAAACAGATGCACACCGCAAAAGCACCTACATTAGTTGTATATGAAATGAGTCAGATTAAGTCATAATGGTCATGAAACTCGACTAACCATTTGGTCTCTCTCATGGATCTGTATCAAGTTGAGTCCTTAAATGACTTAAGCCTGGCATTTAATGAGTTGTGGAACATAGTACATGAGAATATTTGATAATATGAACTTGGCATTCAGCCTAAACAAGTTTGTAGTATAACATCTTAAGGGTACCTACATTTCCTTTTTCAAAATGATTTAGCTTGTGTGCTAACTAAGCCATAAAAGGCATCTTATAGATGGATCAATGTGCACCATGTCATGCAGGTGTCAGCACTTTAGTGTTGCACTGCAGGCTCTTGACGTTGCCCAGGGGAGTGTTTGCAGTGGGTGAGTTTATGGATGACAAGTATCTGTGTTAATGGTTTAAGCTTGCCTAAAACCCCACAGAGGAGGTTAAGGTGAGGCCTTGGCAGCAGATCCTCTGTGATTGCAGAAGACAGATGTTCTGAACCCGATACTTCGTACTTGGTGCCACTTCACTGATTATTGGATTTAGAACATAAGCCAATACTCGTACTCCAACAATCTGTCTGGCTTTCCATTGCACAGCATATAAATACAACACAACACCTCATTCTTTCCTCTTCCAGCTCTGCACAGTTAGGAACCCTTTAGCTGCCAGTGTCAATCATGAGGCCAGCAGCTTGAATTGATGTTGTTCTATTCATTGTTTCAGATTCTCAGCATTTTTATACATAGCCCTGAAAGGTGTCACTGCTTGCTGCATTACCTTACTCGCTGTAAATATATCATTTAACTCCTGTGTTTATGCTGTGAAATTATAATAATTTATATGTCAAATTTCTGAAGAGCCATAAACATGTGTAGTTTATTGCAGACTGCAATAAAGACAAAACATATTACAATGAAAATTAACACAAGAGTTTTATAACATATAACATTTTGCTTACTTTGCATCCACCTGAAAAATGTATTACATATCTTATATTTAAACGACTAAGGGTCACACTTGCATCATCTTAAAGTCAACACCCAGGCATATCTCATGATTCCATATCTCATCAGAACCAGGAACGGAAGAGTGATTTCAGGGTATATATTTTTTTCTTCTAAAATTAGTATGTATGGTTGGTATATAATGTGTTCTTTGGTGAAAACATATCTATAATTAAAGTGTACAAGGAATGCATATTTGAAGACTGATATTAGCATTTAAAACTGTCAGCCCTGTTTAATTGAAACCGGTCTTGAGGTGAGTGAAGTAATTAAATGCAAACAAACCCAAAATCATGATAAAGGGATTTTGTTCTGTGGCATTCATCCTTGGCCAATCTCCCTGCTCAGAAATATCTTATTAACAGCTGCTTGCTCATTTAGTTTTGAGTTGATGTGTTAATTAGAAAAAAAAAAAAAAAAAAAAAAAAAACTAGGTGTGGCATGGCTTTCTAGTGAGTTCCACTAACTCTTTTGCATATTCTTTCTGCTCAAACTGCAGCTCAGTAAGGTCATTTTTATCATTTTTGTTTTGTACAAGATGCATTTTTGAAACATGGCTACCATTAGTTTGCTGTTCTACACAGTTGGGTTTTTCACAAAAAGAATGGAGCATGAGAAATACTGTTTGGAAGCACTGTGTGGGAGGTTTTTAAACTCAACACCGTGTATGTCTGCTGAGCACAGGTTTAGTGCTACCCCAGGATTTAATATTTGACATGCAGCCCACTTGTACTGCTGCAATTCTCAGATGGGAAAACTGATTGACAGGTTTTTTTTGTTTTGTTTTCTGTTTTCCTATGGGAATGACTTGACCCCTTATTCCCTTAACAGACTTCCCTTTGTGTAGCTCAGAATATCCCTGGCTCTCCCAACATTTTGGTTTTATTCTCTTGAAGTATACTCTCGGTGTCTGAGGTTCCCGATTGCTAGACTCTTTGGCCACCCATTTATTTCATGAAAATATGAGTGAATTCATGATAATGAAATATTAAAACAATTTAAATGGATTTTAATAAACAGGTCAAATTTGAAAATCAAAAATTACGATCAACCTCAATGAGTTATAAAATGTTCTTTTAGGAGCTTATCTTGGGCAGGTATGCTCTTGGGCACTTGCGATGTGACTTTCAGACAATGTTGTATTTCTTGAAAGATTGAATTGCATCAGTGAAAAGCTATACTTACAGTCACTGAGAGTGGAGCCTGTGGTTTTAAGGTTTTATGACATGCTACTGTAGAGGTTGTCTTTAATACTGAATAAGGAAATTTAAACAAACAGAATTTTTCTCTTTTCATCCCAATTCATTAGCTATACTTCTGCTGCAGTGTAAAATAGATTTCTCTGATAAAGAGGACTCAAACAACATTAATTAGTGTAATTTGCTGTTGTGACAAAGCTCCAGAAACATAATGACAGATCTACGATCAGTGTGCCCAACCCCAATTCTATCCCTATCATTCCATGCAACATTTTTGTTCTGATGCAGGGTCAGCCTCTCACTATTAAAAAAAGTACTTAAAAAAATATGTAACTGTGCTTTACTTAATTAACTTAATACTTAATGGACATCATGAATTTTAAAAGACACTTGTTGCATGCGCTGTTGTGAGATTACTTGCCTTATTACTTGTCAAATATTGACCTGCAACACATGTAGCTATGCAATAAAAAGTAAAATAAAAATAAAACAAGTTTATCTTTAATTTTGTGCATCCAAACTTTTGGTGCAGGTATCTTTCTTTCTACTTTGTATGTATTACAATCAGAGCAAGAGAATAAACATCCTGTCCACATCGAATTGCTATTTGCAGTGCATGTTTCCCAGCACTTGAGTGTTTATTGAGTGTTTTTGATTTTGGAGGCAAGGTTTCTTTATTCAACACTGAGCTATGCTTTTACCCCTGCATCTTTCCTTGGTAATTTTTTTATATTCTAAGTTCAGATAATGTGGTCACTCCATATTTACATTCACATTTCTCATTCACTTGTGCTAACAAAGAGAGTGAGAGGTGTTTGATGAAATTAAATCAATGTCACCAGGAATCTAGGTCAGTCACGCATGGATTTTCAGCAAACACATAGCATGAAAATCACTCCTTCCCACTGTCCCGCCTCTTTCTTTTCAACATTGCCTATGTGTCTAAATAACCTCCTCCATGTAAGAGTATAACAACATGCTGTTCACACATGTTCTCATACTTTCTCTCTTTAAAATGACAAGGAACATTCAAAAATAAAAACAAATAAGTTAAAAATGAAAAAGCAAGACAAATTGAAAGTTAGTGTAAACACTCCATATGAGATGTATGTCATGCTGCAAATGTCCTTTTATCTGTCAAGCGTAATTTATGAGCCTATCTTTATGTGCTCTGATTGACCTTGGGTTGATCAGACACATACTCTTTGCAGTGGTGTGCTCAGGCTGTCTGAGTGGCAGGGAGAAAAAATAAAAAGGGCACCTTCTGCATGCCGTGGGGCCCCCCTAGCCACGATGCATGTGGGCTCTTAGAGGGCACTTCATCAAGTTTTTTTTTTCCACTGGAAGGGCACTCTACAGGGGATTTTATCACATTTTCTCAAACATAGGGCAACTCTAGAGGGCACCTTATCATGTTGTTTCCACTGAACAGGCATCCAAGGGGGCACTTCATCATGTTGTCTCATGTGTAGGGGCACCTAGGTGGGAACATTGGCAGAATTTCTTTAACCAAATGGTCATAAGGGGTGTGATTGCCTATCCAAGGATGCCAGTGCTCGTCTGATGGATCTGGTCTTTATCAACAGCTTGATTTCCATTTACATTTAGTGATCTTATCCATGGTGACATACGCAGTTTACATTTCTACTCTTACTGAAGCAGTTTGGTTTGCTCAAGGGTACAACAACAGTGCCCTATTTGGGAATGAAACCCATTCTGTTACAAGTCCTTGCTGTACCACAGGTGCCTAATCAGCTGTAACAAAAGCATAACGTGTGTGTTCAGGTGTCAGTTCCTCTGGTGTATCAGCTGCACTTGAAGAGTTGTCCGAAAACATAATGAATGTACTCTCCAAAATTGGTGGATTATATTGCTGGGATGACATTACTGGCAATGGATAGGGCAGTTCCATTTCCTTTCAGGAGGCCTGAAGGCAAAGGCTGTGATAATATGGGTATGATCCTATAGCGTAACAAATAACCCTCTCCTCATAGGAGGTGCTTTCTTCTCAGGAGTCTGTTTGCAGCTGTGTTTAGTTTTCAGTCTCACTATCACTATTTGTGGGTAGTATTCAGGCTCTTAGTGTCACCATCATTCTCTGGTAGTAGTCTGAGCTGCTGCTAAAATTACCTATATCCTAATCTGAAGGACAGCATTTTGAATTCTGCTGATAATAACAGTGGTCCATTACTTCTCAGCACCCATGAGATCCCTTGCCACCCACCCACCGTACTGACGTGTGGCTTTGCATGGAACTTTGATATTCCCTCATGCTCTGTCTCTGTAATGTCAATCCTTCGTCCCTTGGAGAGAATGTTTCCTGATCACAGCATATCCTCAACATTTGCTCCTCATGCAGCTGGTCAGACCCTGCCTCTTGCATTGACCACACCCTGTACTTTAAAACAAGGACATAAATCCTCATAAATCCCCTTATGCTACTGCATCATCCTGCTTACCCGGGTTTCTTGACAAGTAGAGAAATTTGCACATACTTCTGACCTCTAGAGTCAGCTTTCCCTTGCATTTTATCCAGTCTCCATCTGTTCATTTCTTTACCTTTTACATTGTGGCTTTTGTTCTCTTTGTCATGGACTCCAAACCCAAGTGTGCATTCATGGATTGTTTAAATGAAATTAATATTCTGTTCATATAATCATTCAGTGCATCTTTACATGGATTCTGTTGAATTGTGGGAGTATCATGTGTCAGCTCATTAGGTGCAGAGTTGCCACGTCTTATACAATCTTATACAGGAATGTAAGCAATCTCCATTACAAGTCATATAATAATACCAATGGTTTGTGATCAGCCTCCATCATTACCTGAGGACCAATCAGGAATTAATTGGTATGCCTCACACATACATACCTCAATGCAACGTTTTTTTTTTTTTTTTTTTTTTTAACTATCTGTGTATACTGCTGTTGTTTCTATCTTGTGGCTTGTGCATGTTGCTGTGCTGCACTTTTCACATGCATATACCTGTCTCCTTTAAAAGTCACACAATGTGCAATCAGCTATAGATTTGATCCTCATTCATTCCTTGGCCTGTACCTGAAAAACAAAGGCCTGGATTTCGAATCCTCAGAGGAAATCATTAAGAGGCTGTCTGCTCTCTCACATCATCGAACCCATGCCTGTCATGTGTGGTGATGTCATGAGTTTCAACACCATCTTGGAAAAATAACCAAAATCACATATTGAAATGTAATTGTGCAACAGTCTATGTGTTTAATAGTGTACCTATTGATTGTAGAGTGATGAAAGTTATTGTTAAAATTACAAATATTCTTGCTTTAAAATGCAAAGGACATGTCCAATACAGGTATCTTCTGCAACTATAATGACAATGACAACATTTATAGTGAAACAAACTACGCTCATATTTGAAGTTTTTAATGTTATTTAATGCTTGGCTGATATTCAGTTCTCATAGTGACATGCTTCAGTTTGGTTTTGTGGATTGAATTATCATTAACAAATTATCTAATTTTGACTGCTTTCACTGTGCAGCTGCCCAATCTCCAGTGAAATGTATTTTTGTAAAAAGGAACTTGCAATGATGTTGATTTCCAGAGGAAACTGGTTTCAATGAAGGCATAATACAAATAGCTAATTTCTCTTAAAGTCTGAAGATTGAGCTCATGATTGCACTTGCTATCTCTCACCTCCTGCATGACAGGATTGCAAATAATTGGCAAGACATCATTTTCGTCTGAAGAGCTGCTGTCAGAGTGATTACACCACTGTTGTCTCTGCATATCAGCCCTCCCTTGGAAAGTTTACAAATGACAGTTTTGGAATACAGATGACACCAACTTTTTAAAAATAGAGTCCTAATGAGCATGTAAGTTGAAAAGCAGTGTCAAAAGACTCTGATGGCTCACACATATCTCAGATGAAGTCAAACTGTCCCCGTTGTCCAGATTTTGCATAGTAAATGTGACCAAGCAGTAATGAGGGGTAGACTTTCATTTTTATGAGGATGAAAGGATGCTTGATGGGACACAGGGATAATCCATCATTCCCTCTGCTGACAGCTGTAAGTGACCCAGGTCACACTGTGTGGCACATAGACACACATCTCTCATAGGATGAAGGTATCAGTATGTAATGTCCTTCTTAGAAACCAGAGGCCTGGTGTATAAGGGGGGAATTCAGACTTGAGGGCGCTCAGCGTTTTTTCCGCGTAAATAGTTACGCGGAAAATACTTATTCATATTCTGACCTGGCTTGTGCGGCCACGCCCGGCCCGCGCAGCGCTGAAAAGTAGGAGGATCCATATAGGAGCTTGAATAATGCTAATTTAGCCTGGAAAACGACACGCCCCCCACGAAAACTTGATGGCCCACTAATGTTTTTCTCGGAGTTACGTTGTCTAGTACTAAGAGTCTGCAGCGTAGCCGAGAAAACTTCAATTTTGAAAGTTAATCAGACAAACGAGTGACAGCCATGCGCAAACTCTACGTGTTCTCGAACTTCGACAGTGTCTGCTAAAAATAAGCGGTTTTAACGTATGTTATCAAATGCTGTAATAAAATTCTAAAAATCATGCAGTGAAATCCAAATGTAAGAGCTGAGTAGTTATATATAGTTATTTGTTTATTTTGAAAAAATACATTTAAATCAATTGAATTTCATTGTTATCATTGTTTCATTGATCTGATTATACTTATAAATGACTTGTCAAGGCCAGAAACTAGTTGTACTTCTAATGGACAATACAATTAAAATTTTAATATGCACTTTTGTGAAGTTGCAGTAGCACCAACGAACATGACTTATCACGAATTGTAATGCTGGATTTCTAATGTAAGGTAAACACTGTATCTGCTTCTCACATTTAGCTGTTATCTGCCTCTCAGTTCGTTATGTCAGTCTATCCAATAAACAAACAGTTAGTCATGCTGAAAGACTATATTCATTCATTTCAGTCGTTGCTGGTTCGATTTTCGTGTATGCATTCCGTCCTGCCGAGACCACCTGGGTAATTTTGCTTGGCGAATCAAAGCGTGGCAGTGAGGAACGTGGATGAGGTAAAACACCATTGTCAGCATAACACTCCTGACCGTCTTTAAATTTGT
This sequence comes from Albula goreensis, assembly GCA_022829145.1. NCBI lineage: Eukaryota > Metazoa > Chordata > Actinopteri > Albuliformes > Albulidae > Albula > Albula goreensis. The sequence goes on from CM040750.1 coordinate 23,302,099, forward strand.
TCAAGATGGAAAAAGCACGGTTAGATTTTCACGTGAAATAAACTACCTGTCTTGTAATTTGATAAATACACGGTAAACTACATGTTTATCGTACTGCACGCCTGCTGCTTGAGACCGCAGTTTCAACTACAAGGAAGTGATGTTTATTTGCACTGCAAAGTTGCCGGTGTTTTAACTGAACAACTTGCGTAACCCCGTTGATTTCTGTTTTGTGTCACCTCCCTTGATTAAACGGTCACCTCAGTTTCTTACTTTAGGTTAGCAAAATGTTTCATTCGATCTTAGGTGAATGAAATACAAAAAATCACTGAGGTCTGATAAACAATGACGGTTTACTTAACTTGCATACATTTTACAGCATGGTCCATTGTTAAACGATAAATATTGCTTGATATCATACTTTATAATGTACAGAGTATCTAAGGTGAATAATGAATTTGTTATAGAGTTAGTTTTACTTGACCTGATGATTATATTTGTATTGGCATATGGTAAGTCTTGAGATCAGTGAATTACTGTCCGTGGGTTTATAGAGTTTAAAAAGTACAATACGCCAAAAGCGTTAATGAGTTTATATTTATTTGAGACGCGTGGACTGGGGAACAGGGACCGAAATGCAGCTATGCATTTCAAATTCAATAACTCATTGATGGCAATGGTGAAAGCCATACTTTTACGTGCGCCTGTTATCCAGAAATAATTTAAATGATTTCAAGAGTTATCCTACTCTGTGCAATACGGAAACACTGGAAAAAAATGTAATTTCAAAGTCTGACCGATAGGAGTGCACGACTTAATACAGGGTTGTGATGCGCGTAAGATACACACCCTGAAAATCCGCTTAAGTCAATGTCTGAATCCGCGTAGAGGGTATTTTAATGAGAAACTCCGCCCCAAACGCGCAAGTCTCCCAAGCACGCGTAAATGTTCAAGGTCAGAATACGAACAGACACTGAAAAGGCGCGCAGCAGGTCGAAAAGCGCTTAAGTCGCGCTGAGCGTGGGTCTGAATAGACCCCTAAGTGAACACCAATCTTAATGACATGTTTTAGATTTAACCTAAGACATAACTGATATTAAACACTCATTTTTTCCACATAAATCTGTTTTGAAGAGACACAAAAAAAACAATAAAATGTCAGGCTGGTGAGCTTGCCACAGTCGGTGTGATGTTGGTAGATGAACAAACTAGTACATCCTGTTATACATGCTTTTCATCCATAGTGCCAGTTTGGTCTTGTACATAGTTATCAAGAGTATAGTGTAGTGTTGGCTTTTGTTTTTAATCTGATTGGATGGCCTATGGTGATTAACAAAATACTGATTGGAGGAGTGGTACATTTGAAGAATATAAACACATTTCCACTAGCTGTTGACCTGATTTGGATTTAATAATGTTTATAGAAAATCTGGTTAAGATTTGTGTCACTTATACCTGTGCATGTGTCTGTCATATATACATATGCAGTGTGACACAATGAAAGGTGTGGCCACTGTAATGAGTAGTGAAAGGAAGCATAATGAGAAAAAATAGCCACCTTGCACTTTATTCCAATTTTGTGGAAGGAAGAATTTAAAAGAAGTCTACAGATTTAAAAAAAATAATAAAATTACAAAAATAAAATGAGCCCCACATAGCTACATCCTTTATGAACTCTCAAAACCTCCCACAAAAAAACTGTAAAACTCTTTTCCCTTCCAGCAATTCAGGGTGTGCTTTTTTAAGACCTTATTTTAATATGCAATAGGTAAGACTTGAGAACCATCAGCCCCCCATGTTTTATTCTTTCCGTTTTGATGGCAAACCCTCCCTAGGCATTAATGTTTTTCATGCAGCTAGTTGTAACAGGTACCAATTTGATTGTACATGAGCAAAATTTGATTGAAAGAAAATACTGCCTATCATGGCCCTGCGTTGAAGGAAACAAGCATGATTGGCTAGTTATCCTTGGACCAAAGTTATGTTTTCACACAGTGAAGCATGTCATGTCAACTAGATATTTTCACACAGGATCCCACTGACTGCTAGCTTTTATTTGCTAATATTTCAGCATAACATTCTTTCCTACTCAAGCTTTCAGGCAATTATTTCATTGCTATACCTCCTCAGGTCAGTGATTTCAGCTGTTGCTATCCAAGGTTCTGTTGGTTCCCCAGGTGGAGGAGTAGAAAAATTCAAGGTACCAGGAGCCAGAGAGGAAAGAAGTCGTCATTGCTCCTCCCTCCTTCTTCCCTGGCATTACAATATATACAGCATGTAAATCAGATTTAACTGCAGGGAAAACTACCATACAGATTTTATTTTATGAATGTTCATTGGAGAACATATTTACTCTCTGCTGAAGTCAAAAGTAAGTTTTTCCTTTTCCTTTTTTAGGGAAGCACTAAGTGTGAATGTATCAACATGTCTGATTCTTGGCTGGATGCCTCGCAAACCGTAAAATTCCATTGCTAGTTTATGTGGTTACAGACACCAAATGACAATATGATGATGTATCTGGAAGTTTCTGAGAGTATTGGGAACCACAGTAAAATATTATTTTATAGTTAAGCAATCAATTACAATGCTTGAAATGTATTTACAGTCCCCTTACGAAGCCTACTGCATTTTATATATCTGATGGATAGTTTACTTTTCTGTTTTACTCCCATGTAATGCTTCAAGTTGTCATACCTTTTTATGAGCTGCAAAATATAAATAAACACAAATGATTTTGAACATCAACATATGTTTAAAAAAGCTTTCCAACATTTATTTTTGAAGTTGTGTGATGCACATTTTAAGGAGAGGTTAACGTTTAAATGTTAGTACAGGCTTACACCAAAGCACACAGTTTTTTTGATATGCATTTGATTCAGTTGGATTTAGACACAGCAGAGAAATGCAATCACATGAGCAGGCTAATGATGATGCAAAGCACATAGCCTTTTATAAAAGTACAGAGCATATGCTCGTGAAAGTCACAGAACAGGGGTTGCTGCTTGCAGATAAATAAATAAATAAAAGTATCATTACACTCTAGCAGTTCTCACACTATCACTCATAGGTGCTCTGCTGTTATTTAATCTATTAAAGCACAGCAGCTGCCTTAGCTTAGCCTTTAAGCACTATAACACTTGAAATAAACTCCAGTGCATTGTACTCTACAATACACACACTACAAAAACAAAGTATCCATGAGCAACTGCACAAACCTGAAAAAAACCTGAAAATGCAAACTAACTTGGATAAAGAATATATGCATTTTATTGCACTTTGAAGTGTCTATTTTTGGTACCAATTTGATTGTACATGAGCAAAATGCTTGAAAGAAAATACTGCCTATCATGGCCCTGCGTTGAAGGAAACAAGTGTGACTGCTCTTGCTAGTTTGGAAGCCTCTGGCTTCAGGGGTCATGCGAACCATGTGAACAGGGTCAACTTGTGCCCTTGGTTGTGTGCAGTAATACTAAAGATTTACTGCATTCCATTGCATTTAGTGGGGTATGTAGTGTTGTCTGTCAGTCAGAGTCCCGGTGAAAAGGGGTATGCATAAAGGAATGACCATGCCACCTTGTGACAGACTGCAGCTTTAAGTATCTTTTCCCTTAATAGATCCGTGGCAATTTGTCCTTGTGTATTCATGTGTTTATTGGCCCATCACAAATAATCTCCTGTCATTGAATAAGCACATTTCCTTATATTATTCTGTGCTTTCATAATGTATTGATGCTGGTCAATGTTTTGCAATTTCATATTGGGTGGTCATGCTATATATCTTTGGTTACTTTTTTCTGATTTGCTCATTGTCTACTGTATGTAAAATTTTTGCATCAATCAGTTGATTTATCCAAAAAGAAAGATGACCAACTCAATATAACTACCTCTTTTTCACAAAGGCCATCTGAATGTCATTCTGAGATTATTGTATCAAGAGACCCCATGCTGTTTTATTTCTCTAATTCCTTTCTATTATTTTCAGTGTTCTGTTTTATATCTGGGCTATTTCAAAGTGCTAATCATTTGGAGAATCTTAAAGGATGAGATATGTTGAGGTTTTTCTTCACATATAAAGAAGTTAGAGGGTGTAATTTTCTTTTGAAACTGAAAAGGCTGACACAAAGGTCCACTGGAGACCTTGGATTAATTAGAATTCTAATGATTGGCCAGTGGCCCCACTGTCAGCCGGTAATGTGGTGAGGTTCCTGTGCTAATGGAGTACTTAAATGGATAGGTTATAAAACCTAATAGTTAACCTTAAAAAGACCTTTAAAGAAGGTATTGGCTTGATTTTAGTCAGCAGTAAAATTAACCATGTCATTAACACATACATGTAAAATGAATGTAAGATGCTCACAGATGATGATAATGATAATACATTTAGGTAGACATAATTATGCATATACATATAATCTGTATGGTATCAATTCACAAATGAGAAGGTTTCAGAATTATGCAAATACATATGACAAAGGTCTCAGTTAATAACTGTACATCTGTAAATTCTGCAACTTGAATACAATTTGCATTCAGTAATATTAATACATTCTGAAACATTATGTCACCCACTCAAACAGTTTTTTGTTCTGAAAAGGATACAGAAGGGATATCAATCAAACAAATGTAGGGTCTGCTGTACTTAAGCATTTAGTATTTGCAAAACTATTATGCTGGTGCAAAAATACTGTGCATGTCATTGGCTGAGGTATATTTCTCCAATCACAAATTGTGTCACTTAAATTAAATGTGGAAAAATGTTAACATGTGCTAAAGGCTTTGATAAACCTGGCCCTCAATCTCTTTAAGGGGATGGGCAATATGCAACACTGCAGCATACATTTTTTTGAGTAGTCTAATTTTACTAGTGACATTCAAATATGTCCCTTTCATCATACAATATTACAGGCTATATACTTAAAAACCCTAAAGTCCATTTTGATTTGCATATGCCTTCAGAGAGTCCCAGTGATACTTATTCATCCCTCAACCAGTCAAAGGGGTTTGACAGAGGAGGAGCATAACATTTTCAGTGTAGCCGATATATTTAATCTGTATTTTGACATGTCAAAGATTGATTAGATTACCATATAACTGAAACTGAATTCACTGTAAATATTGAAGGGATTCACATCACATCTATCTGGCAGACACTTTAATCCAGAGAAACGTATAAGTCTATCGCTGAAAAATACTGGGAAGTGGAAAGCACAACAAGAACATCAAGACCTTAAGTACCAGGGATGTCGTTCTGCATAACACAAGTAAGCACAGTTTATACTCTTTCTTATTACTGGATTAGTCCTTAGGCTTCTCACTTCATTTTCACTTCAACATTATTTTGCTCAGTCATCTGAAAGCAAGTTAATGTGAAGCCATTTCATGGCCTGTATAAGCCTCCATTTAAACATGTATTTATAGTCAGTAGCTAAAGCAATACATACACTAATTATTCTGAGCACGTTGCTAAGGGCACCATAGCAACACCCCCATGGATTTGCCTGGAAACCAGCTCCAGCAACAGGTATTCATATCATTGTGCTGCCAGGTTACATCATACACAATTATTCACTTACTGTATAGCTAGACTGATGGGTGTACATGCCGGGATGGATGGGAAATAATTATTAGTTATGCATATAATTATTTTGTGATGGATTAAATTTCCAGCTGCATGATTGAAAATCTTTAACTTTACCTATATGTAGGGTCTTCCTTTTTGTTGTTGTGCATACCAATGTCAGTTGCTGCTCCTAAATCTAGCTATTAATCTAATATTATTTCCATAACATTTTTGGCATTCCCAAAAATATTAGCCAAGTTCTTGTTTCAAATGTTGTTGGTGGCTATCCAGTGCTTTCTTTTTGATCATTGTCTGCCAAATTTATCAGCATGTTTCCAATACAAATTGGGATCTTAGCAAGCTAGAAACCTGCCAACATGGGCCAGAGATGGTGGCTCAGGCGATGTGCCACGTAGCTTTGGGTTTTTCCCAAATAGCTTCCCTGTAAATCAGCCTGCATGCCAGTGAAAAAACAAGGTTTTGTTATGCACTTCTAATCAATGAATGCATGAATTGGCTAGAAATATTGTTGCAAGTAATTATTTAATTATTTGGCATTGCACCAGGACACCATCTACATTACTTAAAAAAAAAAAAAAAAAAAAAAAAAAAAAAAAATATATATATATATATATATATATATATATATATATATATATATATATATATATATATATATATTTCTAGAAACCCAGCTGTAATTAAGTGACAAGTTGAAAGTTCTTGCATATAAGTCTGCAACATCTGATCATATCGTTCACTGTTTCATTCCCTCTGTATCATACTCTACAAACAAAAGCAGCATGCAGGTACATAATACACACAACCCCCTTTTTAGAGTAGATGGCTAACTTAGACTAGAAGTATTGCAACCAATGTGTTGCCATGTTTTGCTGTGAAAATTGAATGCAGTAGTATAGTGTTCTGTTTTCACTCATATCTTGATAGCCTATGGCAACACAATTTGCAGGTTTAACAGTTTTAACAATCAATGCCCCTTGTATTAACTGTTGCCATTTGTGAGCCATCTGAAATGTTTCATTTTTTAACAAAGTCCCTCTGCCAAATTTTGTGGGATTATCAGAGAAGCTTTGCTATGCAAAATATGTTAGAAGTACCACGCAAACGAATCAGGAGAATCAGGAAGAAGCCATAGCATATGATTCCTCAGATGCATCAGACGACTAGCTGTTACAAGCAATAATTCAAAATAAGGAGTTTCGTTCATGAGAGGAAGCAGTTAAGAAGGGGGTGATGAAGCAATGAGTTTAGTTGGTGGAAGGAGGGAGTTTTGGAACATACATATATCCAATGGGAGGTGATGTGCTGTCAGACAGGCTTTCAGTTGATGCTGGAAGGTGGAAAGGCATTCTGGAGTTACAGGCATCTCATTATAACACTGGTGGTATGGCCATAAAGGAGGGTCTGCCAGGCTCTGCTGATGAACAGAAGGGAGGGAGAGCTTGGTCCTTTCCTGCCCAGCAGGCCAACAGCAGGATGTTTGATTCAATGTGAAGTGAAATCAGCAGCAAGTGGAGGGGAACAAGGCCAGACGAGACAAGGGCTCTGTTTGGGTGGCTTGAGTGAACTTAAGTGGTTTGGTGGCATTGGCAAGAAGGGGTCAGCCAAACGTATTATAGAGTGGGAAAATGTGGGTTACAGAAGTTGTGAAAAACAATCATATATTTATTTTGTTGTTGAAGGATTGTTGCCTTCACAGATTTATGTAAAATGATGTGTCATTGTCTGCCTTGTGTCTAGTCTCCTCCTCAAATAGTAGATAAGTATATTTCAATCAGGATATTTTTGTGAATATGAAAATGTGTGAATTAACCTTGGAGAGCCATATTATACACAGCTGTGCAGCATTAAACTCACTCTTCGGAGGTGGGATTTCTTGGGGAGTGAAACAAAAAAGCTGGGAAATAGTGTGTTCTGACCAGCAGCTGCAGCTCTGATGATACTCAAGGCTCTGTATCTGGTGAGAGCCGGAAGGAGGTGGTAAAGAAAACCAGCAGGACCCCCATGATGACAGTCTTTAGATAAGTAACTGCCAGATTGATGAATTGCTCTTGATATTACATTTTGCTTTGCTCTCATTTATTTCCTGTCCATGTAAAGAAAAAAAAAAAAGAATTTCTCTAGCTCTCTTTGCATTTAAAATGATGTATAATACAATGTAATATCCATGGAGGTCTATATGTACTTTTTCTTTTGCTAAGATATGAGACAGCATAAATTCACAGAGGTACTGAGGTGTGTGGGTGTTTTTTGTTTCTGTCCTCACAACTGAAATCTGGACGTAATGGGGGCCCTCTAGAGATGCTGGCAGGGAAGTGCAGATCCAAAGCTGTGAGCAGCCAGCAGATCCTCGTCCTTGGATGCATTATAAGGGCTCTCTAAGCCCAGGATAAAGCTCTGCTTCCAAATAACTGAGCTTCTGTTGACATTTCTGGAACAGCAACATTGTTATTTTACCAGTTCCATCACTGTCTTTGAGCTCACAAGCCAGAGAGAGGGAAGGACTTGAAAAAATATTGCATTTGGCTGCTCTCACCTACAAATCTGAGTGTGGTCCCCTTTCCCTGCAGTCAGACATTAAGTCCCATTAATTTCCCTTTCATGGAGGTTTTTTTTTTTATTATTTGGAAAAGGAGACTGTCATTCTAATTCAAAGTGAATGCAATTAAAGAGTCACTTACTGTCTTGTCTCATTCTTTTAGTCATCGCTAGCTTCTGAGTGTGCTGCACATCATACAGATGCATTCTGTTGTCTGATTTCTATGCTGGATTAAAGCATATCTCAGTTGACATCTTTTGGCTGCTTAACTAGGTAATCTGCAAGGGGTTGGGACTAAGGGGGGAAGAAATGGGTTTGCTTTTCATATCATTAGTTCTAAAAGTGGTACACTTCTGATGTGTCTCCAATTCACGCTTGTAAGTTTTATGACATAGAAATACATCCAAGCCATGGAGCCTCTTTTTAACAAATTGCACAAAGGCTCTTGACACCTACCCTGTACTTTTGATAACAAGACATTCACCTTTAGCAGGAACTACTGTAGCGTTTAGTCAGGGAAACTAGGATTTCATGATGCCCAATTCCTCCCCCCCACTCCTACCCCCAAATACTTCCCAGGATCACTCTGTTGTTGCATACAGCTTCAGTGTACAGTGCTTAACGATATGCTAAAATAATCTGCTGCACTAAGCAAAAAATAAATTCAGAAGCATATGAAGAATTCTGTAGCACCCTGTCAGGGCTCAACTGCTCGTTGTGTGCTTGAAAAATCTGGGTAGGCTTGAATTGTATTCAGTGACCTACTGAGTTCCTACAGACTTGACTGTGGAGGACAACGGTGCTTCATTTGTGATTGCCGCGCTATGCCTTTCCAGTAAAACCTTGCATCATTATCAGACGAACAGGTGCTTTCAAGGAAGAAAGGCATTATTGTGTTTCTGAAAATATGAAATATTGCCAAGAGGTACTCTATGAGGATTTTTCTCTTTTTGCTCTCTTTCGATAGCACAGCATAGATTTTCATGTTGCAAAACCAGGCCAAAGGACGTCTTTTTTTTTTTTTAATTCAGCTCCCTCTGACTGCTGTTCTTTATCAGTTGCGTGGCAACGGTTGTGCTGTGTAGTTTGAAAAGTCATTAGCAGGCAGGGCATGTTGACATTTAGCAGATGTTATTATTAGATTTTTTTGGAACGTGGACCATTTTTTGCTTACAACAACTTTCCTTTAATTGGTTCATAAGACAATGCTTCATTTCTGAAAATATATTTTTATATAATAATTCTCAGCATTTTTTCTACGAGGCAGGATTATTTGCTTAGTCATTCTGCTTGTGCCTTGTGTATGACAGAATAATGCAATCTGTAATGTGTTTGTGCTGCAAAGATATGATCAAGCAGAAAATGTGGCTGCCATATATAGGGGCTAGACACAAATGTGGAAACAAGAAACGATACATGGACATTTGTCAACAACCAAGAATCATTCCCTCTTGGAATACAGCTCTAAGTGGTAACCGTGTCTAGCGGTATACTAGAATATTCAAGAAGGCAATCCTTAGTTCTCCCACAGCAAATAAGTCCAGGTTTTTTGCTTCTTGTACCAGTTTGTGCATTGTTGCACACTGGACTTGGTTAGAGACAGTTGTGAATGGCAGTCACATCTCAGATATGAATTTTGTGATGCTCATAACACACTCTTTATGTTGAGACTGGGTCATTGAGGTGTACATTCAGTTCTTTTGTGAGGTCTTTGCTGTGTGCTTTGTGTTTGTACTATAAATGGCTACTAGCAGCGCTACTATTGTTGGTATTACTTTAGCGTCACTGTCTGCGCTGTACAATATCTTCTTTGGTTTCTGTGACTGTCCTTTGAATTAAGCAGAGAAAGTTGCAAACTCATTTCCATTTTATTTGCACTATGACAAAAAATGATTTGAATAAGCATATTGATGATTTATACTGACAATAATATAAAATGCTTATGCAGATCCTTGTTTCCTTTTGACTTAGCTACTTCAAAATGCAGGTTATTTTTAAATAATAGGTGTTTGAAATATTTTGTCTGTGTGTACAATGCCATCATTTTCTGATGTGCTGCTTAGTATACCATAAAAATGTGAGTACAGTTTTTTGTACTATGTTCAACATTGATAACTGAAAGCTTTCCAACTACAGACTGAAAGGACTCATAGCAGAAATTAATTTGACCCTCAAAATTAAATTTAAATGTCTGACAAGAATGTGGGGACTATATCTCAATAGTTCTTATCTTCAAAGCTTGTGAAAAATTGTGGAATTGGGTTCCTGTATTAGACCACCATTGTTCTTAACAGGGTTATGCCAATCTCACTACAGCTGCAGTCTTGCTGTATGCCTTAAAGTTGAGTATAGCTGTGGCTGGATCAGGAAAAAAATGGAATCATATGAAAAGATGATTGAGTGAGACAGAAACTGAATAAAGAATAGAAAGCTTGTTTTATGATACAGTTGCAGTAAATGTTATTTGAGCAACATCAGACACTGGGCTTGAAAGGCACTTCAGCCAGCCAAAATTGTGATGAGAGTGCAGGAACTTACATTTGATAAAAACTAGTGTGATAGCTAGGTGTATTAAGGTTCCAAAATAATATTTACCTTTTTGAAATTGCTAAAATAATATTTTACCAACAGACTGACCCCAACCAACTTCCATACAATAAATTACAGTAGCATATGCTTACAGCACATGTACTATCTGAAATCACCCCCTTCCTGCAATATAGCTAGCCTCCTGTCCTCAATACATTGATTTCATGCTGAAATTGTTGGGATGTCTTTATACATGAGCTGTTCCTTTTGCAACACAGAACTTGAAAATAATTGGAAAATGATAAGCCAATGAATATTCTGATTATCACTAGCTACTATTACAACATGCTGTATTTTATTTGAATATTAATTGTAACAATGTTTAAATGAACCAAGATAAACATTGCAAGCTGAAGTCCAAAATAAACCAGGTTAGCTAGCCTACATGAAAATATTTATGGAGCAAGTAGATACATTGAGACATTTTATTAAATTGAAAAATTTCGTCAGTTTTTTTTTTTTTTTTTAAATCTCACAGTTTTGTATACCTATTTACATTAGGAATACAACAACAGTGTAGCAATGAGCAACCAGTGCTATATCCTTCCAGATATGACCAGCTGTACTGTCATATACTGGATCATACTGTCTTTTATAGGAAACTCTACCATCTGCTGAAGCTGGAGATGTAGATGGGAGTAGTTTTATATCTAATATCATGATATTAGAAGATGGGAGATGTGTTTTTTTTTTCTTTAATTGTTAAACATCTTATGGAGACAGCCTCTGGGATATTTAACTTAACTATATATTAACTATACTGTCTGTTATTTTGAGAATGTACAGGCGATACCAGTTAGAACCCAAACTAGTTTTTTTTTTTTTTTTTTTTTGGACTGCAGTTGAACATTCTAGTGTAATTTACTGATGAACCGAGGCCTATTGTTATCTGGACCAGAGTGGCAGTAAAAATGTACTTTAACTCCCTGTGGGGGTGGGGGAAGCAATCACTGCCTGAACATCCCTCAAGTTATATTGCTGAAATATCTGTTTCATCCTCCTTTTCCATCTTTAAGCTTTAAGTGCCCTGCTTCTTTGTATTATTGGTTGATGTTTTATCAAGTACCAACTAAAGGACCATTTTACAGCTAGATTACTTGTATTAACTGTGATAGACAGGTGCAATACAATTACATTTGGTTTTAAAAGTGTAACACTGGTGAAGGTAGTTAAATAAGAAAGGTACTAATTTTCCTCAGGTGCATCAGTACCCACAACTCTGAATTTGATTGTATTATAAAAATGTAATATCCCATATTTAATGTTTAAAGATTTGGAAGCTTGTCATTGAATAAAACATAAAAAAAAAAAAATGGGAAAATAGATTTCAATAGAGAGTGCCTTTCTGAGCATGGCACTTTCTGTGATCAATGTGAATTGTAAATTGAATATTTTGATTATGTGTATTTTCACACCCTTTCATGCATGCATTTCATTTTCATTATATAAACAATCAGAGTGATTATTTTTTATAGGATTGTTCACAAACTTGCATATGAATGTACAGGGAGATAAAGGATAACAGATAAGTACAATTGATCTACAGTATGTTACAAGTTCAATAAAGGTAAAATGCAGCATTAATGGTTAAAGTTGAAAAAAGTTTGGACCAGTTTTTTCCAAGGTTGATTGTGGCATGATCCATCAGTTTCCATCCATCAGTCTGGACTGGAATGCACTGGAGTTGTTAGTATTCGCAACGGCATCAGGCTTTACATGCCGAAGAATGTGACCACGATGCCACCAGCACCTTTGGGAAAATTTCCCTCTTTCAGCCATGGTGATTAACATCAACAGATGTATGACAGATAGATGAATAGATAGATAGACAGATAGATAGATAATGTACAAAGACCACCTAAAGTTCAAATTAAACAGAAATAGAAACAAACAAACAAATAAATAAATAAATATTAACCCTTCATCTCAATTATTAATCTTTTTTTTTTTTTTCCAAGTGGGTTACATACAGAATGACTAAGGGCTGTATGTCCCTATGTAGTTAATCCTAACTCCATTGAGATAAAACATTGTGATTAATATGAAATGGCTGACTGGTATGGTTTGTTTAGTCACTTTTGATGTTACAGACTACCTTCGGGTTCTTTCAGCCAACCCAGGATGAAAGGAATACATTATTTTATTCTCATAAAAATAACCTAACCCTCATCAATATCATAATGTATTATAATAATGACAAATAAAGCATACTTCAGCCAAAAACTATCACTCTTGCATGTTTGAACAACTTGTTTGTCAAAAACACGAAACCAAACCATTTAATATTCAATACTTTTTGAGGCTTCTGGTTGAAAGTGTAATTTTCATATATGAAGTGCATTGGTGTAGTATTGGACTTTATCTTCACATAATTAATGCATTAGATAGTCATGCCAGCTTTTCATTGTTTTTTTTTCATCATAAAATACAATCAAACTAAGGCCTACTATAATTATATTCTACAAGTTACCATGAAGTGGAAAATTAAAGGCAGGTTTTCAGAGATGGTTTGAATCCAAGCTGTCGCTCACTGTGAGAGAAAAACAGGCCTGCACAGTATTTTCCTTTTGAGGCCAGCAGTGGAACAGCTCTCACGCAGAATGCCAGTGGTTTGTAATAATAGCCATTTGCTATGCACTGATTGAAGTGTGTTTAAATAAACAGCAAACAAATGATATCAATGTTTAAATACTAACAGAAAATGTGCAAAACGTGATCAAAATCAGAACAGATTATCAGTAACTTCACCCAATGTGGTGAATGCATAACCCACTAATACCAAAGTCAAATGATGGCTCTAATGAAAGTAACAGTTATAGTTAAATCAGAAGCAGCACCTGCTGGGCTCCACAGAGCAGGACACTCTCTGATCTCTTCTCTGGCAGTACTGCTTCCAGGACTTGTTCTGACAAAAACCCTTATTCTACTCACACGTGCTGGAGGATTGTTTAATTTTATTTAAGTAGATCTCATGGGATCTCATCAGAGGAAATGTGCTATTGAGCTTTTTGAAGTAGCAGTTCGACTGCAAGGGCTTTTTGCTGGTGGTAAAGCAAAAGAGAGGCACCTTTGAAGCACCTGACTTCACGTTACTGCCACAGTCAGAACCCCTGCTCACTCCTATTGAGCAATCATGAGTGTTCACTCTGGGTTTCAGCTGGGGACATTTAAAATGGAGACTTAATCAGTAACTTATTAAGGTTAACACTCCATTGCTCCCCCACCTGCCCTGATATAAATATCAGTAGAGACTAGATACAGGAATTACCTTGGTTAGATAAACAGCACAATGATACAAATTTAGGGTTCCAAAGAGGCCCAGTAGTCAGCGCCTGGATTATAGGTACATTGGTCACAAAAACTGCCAAATGATTTAAGTTTGGAAGCAGAACAGTGTTGAAAATTATGACAACACATGCAAAGTATTCACAAACTGCACAGATGAAAAGGAACATGTTGAAGCTGACTGACAGGCAGATTAATACTTAACAGTATAGCTGCTATAAACATCCAAGTTACAGCCTAAAAAATGTAACAGAATTGAATCAGAACCTCAGTCAGTGATTCAGTCTCAACAACAACAAAAACAGTCGTTAGTTTTCAGCTTCAATTTGTTGGTATTTATGCCAGGGCAGCCAAGGCTAATGGACAAAGTTTTGTGAGCACTATATTGAAGTCAAACAATGGTGCCAATGAACTACAAATTCACCGGATGTAAACATAATTGTTCACAACATCATGGGTAGTTGTGGAGCACAGATTGTAAGGTAAATTTCCACCTCCCTCATCCCTCATTAAGTGGAGGCCTTTTTGTATCTCTACACACTGTTCAGAACTGGTATGACAGTGTTTCAAAAGGAGACAGATGCTGTTCTGAAGGTGAAGATAGCCATTCTCCTTATTTGTTACTGGATACTCATTTACTTGATATTCATATATTTTTAGGTGGTTACATTATTTCGTAAAGTGCTTCATTAAGTCAGCAGCATGAATCACACACAGGATTGCTTACGATTAACATCTGCACCATGCTGCAAAAGAGGAGAATCAGCAGCAATAAAATTTGTGATATCTTTACTCTGTCGATAACTAGAGGTCTCCCCCTCCTGAGATATGCAATGCATTTGACTTTCTGCTCTAAGACCACAAAAGACTTGTCTTCTATTCAAGGGACACCAATGCATTCATAAATATCTCTTAGAGAAGTCTGGTACCTTTAATGAATTTGCCCATGCCCCTCAGTGTCTTATTGATGGCTTTAATCATGGTTATAGTAATAATGGCCACTCTGAACCGATTTAAACTCATTTGTATATTCAGTCACAGGGGTTGTGTGTCTGCTGACCTGCCAATACAGCTTGTAAAACGGAATAAAGGCCAGGGCACTGTAGGCAAGAACAATCGGTATGTTAAAAGTGGGGTGAAACAGGGTGGAACTTGAAACGCTTGCTTTCCTATAAGAGTGCAGTTTGACTGTCTACAAAGGCAAACGCATACTTCTAGAAAAGGAAGTGAGGTCATAAAAATAGAGTGAATATGTAAAGCAGGTATTTGACTACAAATACAAATACATGCTGCTACTACTACTTCTACTACTACTAATAATAATAATAATCATAATAATAATAATAATATTAATAATAATAATAATAATAATAATGATAAGTGTTGAAAATATTTCAATTGTTTTTGAAAAATATTTTATGAATGTCACAACAGAGACCTTTGCTGTCAACATAAAGGAGATTATGTTTGATTACCAACCAATCAAAATAAATTGTGTGCATAAGCCCTCTGGCATTTAATTGAGCACAAACATGTTTATCTTCAGCATGAAAAATGATCTCTTTTAAAATTATTCCCTTTTTTCCCCACATTCCTTGTCATATGCAGAATACTAACTAAATACATGAGCAAGTGACAGGTAGCCCACCCACCCCATTCCAAAAGAGAAAGAAATCTTGTTTAACTTGATGGGATGCAGGTCCTATTGCCCCTTGATTAAACCAAGTCAGCCCCTTCAGGATGGAACTGCCATTGACCCCTTTTCTGAGGGCAGCCTCAGTAATAGAGTTCCTGTAAAGGCATGAAAACATCTTGATTGAGTACACCTTGATGACTCCTTCGATCCCCAGTGTGTGAATTCGCTGTCTTTAGGCCAGTTTACTCAAGTGTGAGAACAGCATTGACAGTAACAAATGACATCTATGCAACCCCCTAATCACCTATCTGAGTCAAATTTTTATGCCTCAAAGAGATTAAAACCTCACCATGCTCTCAATGAATAATGCTTGCAGTGTGAAGCAGGAGCATATCCTGTTCCTCTCAAGTACTATAACTCTTAGATCATTTATGATGGTGTGATCACAACTATAGAGTTATTCAGCTGCTATAATTCACAGTATGTATGGGAAACGCCCCAATTAAGCTAAACTATTATACTTTTCATACAAACTGCTAAGATTTTGGGGATGGGAACAATTATGTTGTGGAATCTTAATCTTCCATCTGAAATAAAAACAATAGTTTTTTCTTGATATTCAAGTCAAATTAAGATATTTTATAAAGTATTTTATTGTTCTTTATTTATGTACTATTAAAGTTCATGATAACATGCGTTTTTTTGCAGTGCTGCACTGCTTAGGCCCACCCCAGGCCCACTGCTTTTTTAATTAAATAAATTAACAGAATCACTATTTAAATGTTTGTCGAATTGAAAAAGGGGTTCACGACCAAAAACGTGACTACAAGAGTGTTTGTCAAACTTTTCATGCTGGCATAAACTACAAGACCACCATGTTGGCATGTGCATGAGATATAGCTGCTACCCTAAAAAAGCCATCTAGCTAATATGACAAAAAAATTATAGGTAAACATATCATCATCACCTTAATTTGGCTCATTAATGTCAACATTTCCAAAAATTAGGACAACTTATCCAATTTTCTTCAGCAAATCATAATAAAATGTGGTTTTCTGCAAGCACTAACTGCAAAGTTTTGAAGTGTTTTTACCCTTGATTCCAATGCAGTGCCATCACATGTCAACCCACAATTTAATAAGGAAACATCATATTTGCTCCAAACAAAAATGCACATGAACATGTTTGTTGATTGAATGAGACACTTTACATTTACAAAACAATCTTTCATTTTTTTTAAATTGCAAAATAAAATTGAAAGTGGGCCTATCAGGCACATGGGCTTAATATAAAAATAGATACTATTTTGGTTTCCTGAATGCTGCTGCTCTTTTATATCCAAAAGTCAAACTGCTTCTTGGAAAAAAAAAAAAAAAATCAGTCTAAAATTGTTAGATGCAGGATCATTTCCAAGCAAACATGTTCCAAGCAAACAAAGACCTTTTCAGCCACGATACCTTAATTATCAAATTTTCAAATTACGTCATTCTAGAGCCAAGACTGTGAGTACTGAATTACAGTCTTTTCTATCTTTGACCCCATTGCACATAGGATTGCCAGTCAACCAGAACAACCAGTTTTAAAATGTTTTTGATGTAGCCAGTTTGGGGTACTGACGGGTGGCTTAATTTCCTGTCCAGAAAACATTGCACAATGTTGCCGTGGTTTGTTCGGATTTTCCCACGGGCCTCGGCTCTGTAATTTTTTTTTTTTTACTTGTCTCGACATAGCAAAACAGAAATCTGTTAACCTTACTTTCAGCCCAAAATGGAACTACATATCTAACAAGACTTTACTTCCAGTGACACAGAAACTGCTTGTATTGTTCCAAAAATACCAGCTTAAACTTGTTCAACCAGACAGACATTTATATTGATTTTTACTGAACCAATAAGTGTCATGTGGTAATAAGAACAGGTTTGACATAAGAAATGGTTTCAGGGACTGGGACATTAGAGGTACAGGAGGGAGTCGTAGGGTAGGGTAAAACCTCCCTGCGACCGCCTCACTGTGGGGGGAGGAGGAACATAGAATGCTGAAAAAGCAATGTGCCATGGCTAACAGACCTTTTATGCAGGAGCTGCTGCAACCACTGTCTGCAAGTAGATTTAATGAAACTAGAAGCATCCTTTGTAGAACTTTGTCTAAAGTGCTTTTTTACAGTTAACAGAAGAGTACACACTTTGTAAACTGAAGGCTGTGAATAAAATTGGCATTTATCTTCTGTTTGTGTCTTCTTTGAATTATTTCTTTACTTCGTGCACAGCATACTAAGAGCTTTCATTGGAAAATTTTCAGTAGACTAGGATTAATGCTGATGTTGTTTGTGCTGTATTTTGGGAATCCATCATCACACCATACTTTGATGTTTCATTTTAGGTGTCATTCAAAGAAAAGCAAAGGTTTTCAAGTAGATCAAACATTTATTGTCGACTGTGATAGCGTTTGAAGTAGAAAACTGTCAAGCATACAGTAAATAACCCATTTTGATTAATAAAAGGAATCAATACCAACCACTTAGATGTCTGTACATAGGTAATAAACTGTGTTTCAGCTATGTTACAGCTACCACTTGCAGATTTGCTGGAAAATATTTTAAGAAGTCACTGAAATCTATGTTTTCAATGCAAAACTGTGAGCAGCACTGGATTATAATAATATTTCTTAACAGTACAAAAATGATGGCAGAAACATGAGGAAATAAAATGCATAAACCTGTCAGACCACATAATTTCATGTATATAAAATCAGTTATCCAACTTAAGTTCAAAAGGCTGAAAAGTTTCATGCAAAGCTATATTTACAATGCATTGCACTACCCCACACATGTACCAAAGCAATAATATTTGTAATTATCTGATTCAAAATGAATGACAGAAACAATTAAACTTAGACATATTCATATGATGATTACTTATAAGATTTTGAATGGTGATTAGCTATCTTGTAGTCATATACAGTCAAAATGGTTAAGGTTCATTTCATTCTTTAAAATTAAAATTCATCAAGCTGTAATTAATTACACTTAAGTCATACTTAAGCATTTGAGGATCAACATATTTGAATTCTAAGAGCTTTAATGACCCTGTGTGCGAATGCTGTAGGGTTGAATGAAAGAGAAAGTATGCATACTCTATTACACTGATGCCACATTAATAAATCATGACAGGGAAGCGTACTGCAGAGCACGTGGAATCATTTTGCTGAGTGTACTTATTCATCAGCTGGCAAAATGGATGAAAGAATGTCATGCTCTCCATGTAGTTATGTTGCACAATGATAGACCTGACCTCCCAGCTCAAACATCCCGCAGTGAACCATTTCAGAGGAGGGACTGTCAGGGTGTCACAGCGCCCACACATACAGTGTGAACAGGACCTTGACATGCAACAAGGTGTGGCTTGAATAAAGATACACACCCAACATTGCCATTTACAGAGGCATGGATTGTCAGACTGTATCTCTCAGCTAAGATTAACCACTCAGGTTTGTATCCATCTGTTTAGATGATGGCACGATGGAGAGTGTCTGAGTGATGCACTGATATAAGCATGCATTTCTCTTGGGACGCTATTGTGTAATGTACAGCATGAAAATGCAGCTGCTGTTTTCTGTTATTGGTGCAATAAATCAGTCTTGTCAACATAAAATGTGTTAAAGGTAAGAGTTGGTGGAAATGCTTTTGTTAAAAGATTCTAGAATTGACAGTTTTGGTGATGATCATATACTTTGGTTTGTAGTTTCCAGTGCTTCTTGGAATTCTTCAATGTTCCTTTGAACCTCTTAGCCCACGGGTCAAATGCTCAGCGGCATTTCAAAAGTATAAGTTGGACACTCAATCAAACATTTCAAATCAAAATACACTTTACAATAACTCAAAATGGTGCAGATGTGTTTGAAAATCATACCTTTGCACTTTTCAAGATAACTGAGTGAGAGTCTTGTCTTCTCTGTGTATGACTGAATCAAATGCTATCATGTTTTACCTTTCATGGCCAATGGTACACAATATAGAAGTGAGAGAGTATTTATTTAGGTAGTTTAGGTAGTATGAATATCTAAAAAATTCATAATACTTTGAATACAATTTCACCATGCATACTAGCCTATGGAATCCAATTTACATAGCCTTGCTCACAAAGCGAAACCTTCTGATATGTAAATTAAATAGAAAATCTCTCTTTGTTTGTTATGCCTGATGACTTGCAAAAACTGATTTACCTTTCTATCATAATTTCAAAACACTCCTCCAAGGATCTTTTTCATGGATTTGGCAGTTGGAGGGGGTCATATTGTTGCTTTCTGAATGATTATTCATAAAAACTTGTTTGCTTGTTTACTTTGAGTGGAACTTCAGTGAAGAATAAGAGTACACCAACATTGTCCTGACCTTAGTATTGATAATCTTCCTTGAATGAAACTGGGAATTTGACATTCTTTGTACTATTCTATCTTCTCATGTATGTTCATGCATTAAATTATAAAAGGTTTCAAATGAGGCATCATTGTGAGCTTTTTTCATCTGACTGTGGCGGACAGCTGCCTTACATTGCTTGGAACACCAGATACACACCTGCTATGGGTTTCTGGTCATTAACAGCCAGGCCTGGCTAAACTCCAAAGCATGCTGTGCAGGGCTCAGTTCAGAAACTGCACTAAATGTGGGAAGAAAGCAAGAAAACAACCATTTACCGAAGGTACGTTTCTGTTTATGCATGTGTGGTTATTAAATACACACATATTAATTCTGATGACCCACATTAATATAGTTATTTGTTGATGAGTGAGTGAATAAATGAACAACCAAATGAATGTGGATTTAATGGGAATGTGTTAGTAGCCTGCATAAATATGGTGGTTGGTGGGTCACGGTTGATAAGTGTGACATGTCACACAATAATCTGTGTGCAGTCTGCTGCTTTCCCCCTTGGGCTTACTACAGAGCCATGTATCACAGTCCACCACCCACAATCCTCCCTCAGAAGCATTGCACAAATCCATGTCTGAGCAGGCACGGCCCAGTAGCCTCCTCTCACACATTCACAATGACTGCAATGCAATTCATTTCTTTTTTTCTACTTACATATAATTCCAAGTTTTTACTTTAGTTAAAACTTGAAAACAGTCAAATGTATCTGGTAATACGATTGCAATACATGTGTTTCCTAAAATGTATCACAGTTTAGATGGATTTTGTAACCCGACATCAAACAATCAACTTGCACATTAAATTATAAAATGTAACAGAAATGAAGGCAGAAAGTGACATGAGAGAGAGTATAAATTAAGTTTGATGTTACTACTGTGGTTATATTACATTTTGCATTTTTTCATTTGGTTCAATTAATAATTTCTATGTAAGCACAGCCCTCTTTTTACTTTTCAGTGTTCAATATTATTTGGAAATACATCACTATAATGCATGAAAAATGTAGTACAAATATATTTGAAATGATAAATAAATTAGTTTTTGCAGCCTAATGACATGAAAGCTTGTATGATAAATACTATTCTTAAATACACCGAATTAAGAGCACCGAATTAAGCAGCCAGTTAAGTATTTTGACTCCAGTGTAACACTATTCTGTAAATACAGACTTGCTTCAAAGCCTTTTCTGCGTCCTTCTGTTGTACAAAATATTGAGCTTAATTTGTTATGTCACTTGTTTGTGCCCTTGGTGATTCAGAAGCTGAGAGTATGGAGTAATTGACATTACAATGTGGGTAGCATGTGGTGAATCCTTCACAGCACTCCAGTCTACACCTGAGGCTGAGATGCCAGGTGTGACTCTACCTTCAAGCATGTCACATCACCTCAATTGCTCCAGTGAAATCCAGGCCATAATTACGGCTTCTAGTATGCATGAGCCATTAAAGCAGTATACGTCATATGCATCAGTGTAGAAACGTTCCATCATCTTGCACATTTCCTGTTGTATTTATCACAGTTACCAAACATTTTGAAAGGGATCAAAGAGAAAACTGAGCTTAATCTTCGGAAGGGCCAAACATTACACTACCTCATTAGGAAAAGGTCAAGACCTTTCTGTAGAACTTGACATTCAATCACCAGCTACATGCAACGGTTTGATAATTTAATTAATCAGGTTATGAGGATGTGTCTTTACCGTGGTGCTTTTGATCTCTTTATTCTTTGATCATGTGCAGGCTGCTGTATTGACTCTGAGATGTTTGTTAATAGTAACCATTCACTGAGTGGGGGTCCCTTTCATTGAAAGCACTCTGTTATATTCTTATGCCATTTAACTATGGATTATTCAAAATATTATATACTTGATATAATGATTATGTAGCATGGTAATTGTAGGTTGAACTCATGGCTGTGTTATACGTTCTGCTGTTGTGTGAGTCATGTCCTATGACAACAGTATATCCTTGAAACTACTGAGGGGTGGATGTCATAAAAATCACATATTTGTAAAACAGAGATTTTCTTTTCCTAAGAAATAGAAAAAAATATTACGATATTATACATCCCTGAGATATTTGTTAATCCCAATACCAATCACATCAATACATTTAAAAAGAAACAGTAGATCTATTCAAATTCAGTAGCGATTTTGTTGGTGCATTGACTGTGGGTTAATGTGCATATAATCTTTTGACCGTTGAACTGAACACTTGGAAAATAAACTATTAAGCTTCTCCAAAGAATTGTTCTTATTTCATAGTAGTGTATCATCTATATCAGCACTTCCCAAACAATCAGAGCCCATTATGAGGTAAAACTTTTCTGCATGAAATGTAGCTTGAATGTTGAAAATATGAATTTAAAATGATTTTGATGTTTCCATCTCAGTTCCTCCTACACCCAATAGTGGGCTAAATTTAGGGAGTAACTGCAGTGATCATCGCTGCAGTAGTTAGTCCGGCCACTAGATGTGCTCTTGCTCCTTGCCCCATTTTCTCAGCCTGCTGGATCTTGCTGCATTTAGCACAAGTTTGAACAAGCCTTTGACACAACAGTGGATGTGACATTTTGCACGCAGTAATCATGAATTAAAAAAAAAAAAACCCACGATTTTTTGTTGCTATGTAGGTTAATTTAAAATAGATATCTTGTTGGTTGGTTTTATTCTTTTAGAGGGTTCATGTAAAATGTATATGTTGTTGATTATAGTAATATTCTGACTTTTTTGTTGTTGCATAGGGTTAATGTAAAATAGATGTCTTTGATTATAATCATATCCTGACATTCCTGCTATGAGAAGATAACATTATGCAATATTTATTTAAATGTTCAATTTATATTTTTACCTTCATATTACACATATTTTCATTACAACAACATAAGTATTTTAAAGACACTTTAAATGTCATTTAAATTTTTAAGACCCTATTTCTAAATTCATTTTTAGTGTGCATGTTTTATTACAAAGTAATGCACATGGGAATTAATAATGGCATGTGTGTTACTGAGCCAGCCAATTGCAGAGCTCTAAAATCTGTACTTCTCTGAAATGTGGAGCAGCATTGGAATTCCTTCAGAAGTCTTTTGGTCACACTTGCAATATTTATGTGACCCAGAACTATAAAGCACAATATTTTGGCTTTATCTACTCTATTAATCTATGAGAAGCTATGATTGTGGTTCACCATTTTTATGATAAGCACAGTGGTATGGGCTTAATTACAAAGAATGACTTTCTGAGCCATCACTAAAGCCATGAATTGACTGCATGAGATCTTTGATTCAAGATGTGCCATTACTTGTCCATGTCTGATCAGATTAGCATGGTAGATCACCAGATGAAAGGTTGGTTATCTATACAAGGATTAAGATAATTAAGAAACCTTTCGACATTTTTCATTTACCTACAGACTGTTGGTATGGCACAATTAATTTGTAGGACACAAATTCCATAATCCCGATGGGCATACCTCCCTCCCTATTTTCATACGTTATTTGGTCTGACTCAAAGTGGTCTATTAAACCTCAATTTAGAAGAAAGAGAAGAAGAGTGATAAAGAAAAATATTACAAATAAAGCCAATTAGATTATATTAGATGTGCCACTCATGGTATAATGGTGCTATCAAGCCAGTATTTACTACAACATTATGGTTTTACTGAATTATATAAATGCTGTGTGCTAAATGTTAGTCTCTGTTTATTTATAGTAACCAACTTTAGACTGAACCCTTTGCTAATGGTTGTTTCATAGGCCCATCAGCACTATTCACATGGCAGCATATAAAGCCACAGATATGTACAGCAGCTGCTCTCCCTGCTATCTGACAGCAATGCCCATTTGACATGACATTGGGGAGGGGATTAGTGTTTTTCTTGGTGATTCTTCTTATCTTAACTTATCTTCTTATTAACATTTTCAGGACTCAATCCACAGGCTGTCCAATTTTAGCTCTTGTCTAAAAGCTCATTGGTTAAATCGTAGAAGATCTATGAATGGGAATTATCTTACCTTTTCAATCTTGTAACCTAATATGTCATCTGCCAGAAAGTGAAAGCCTATATATTACAAATAGGACAGTATACAGCATGTTTTGGTACTTTGAAATGGCCCTCTCCAAACTGTGATATTTGTGTTGAATGAATTTAAATTGTTAAGAAAAAAGGGAGGTTGTTAGGTTTTAATTAATTAAAGACCCTTGAATGTCATTAGTGCCACTTGGGAGGTTACTCTGCAACACATTTAGCCACAATTAGTGGATTTATTTTCATGCTTTGGGAGGACGTCTTTACAAATGTGAAATTGGAATCTACACCTGAATCTGAATTCACCATCACAGGCTCTGTATTTAAGGTGTAGTATCATTAATGCCTCTTCTTCTCTAGCATAGTTTCAATTGTTTTTATTGTCAATACATAACAAAATCATTGTTATTTTCATTATCATGAACCTGTGTATATTTTAAGTCTTAAGAATGGTCAGTGTAACACTTTATAATTCTTATATGCCAAACTCTGTTCTTCTGGGATTTCTCATGATAAACTCGCATTTGATATGTTGCTTTGTAACCTATATATGCCACGCCTTACTTAGGCAAAGGCTTATTTTATTGGAGCACCCCTGTCACTGGAGGAACTTAAGAATGCTTTGAAAGCAATGAACAGAGGGGACTCCCCCAATTGAGACAGTATCCCTCATGAATTTACTCTTGCCTTTAGACATTTATTAGACCCCTTGCTGCTGAATATGCTGCAATAATATATAAATAAAAGCACATCTCCAATGATGTTAATATAGCCATTATATAGCCCTTCTTCTGAAAAAGGACAAAAACTGTACGCACCCTCTCTCTCTGTTGAACTCCAATTTTATTAAAATACTGCCAGGCTCTCACTCACCACCTTAAATTACTTTTTGCCGAAATTAGTACATAATGATCCGATAGGCTTTATAAAAGCACATTATGCTTCCAATAACCTCTATTGCCTTTTCCATATTGTGGATTATTTCCAAGGACATTGATTCTCTTTGTGCAAGTACTCTCATCAGATGCAATGGAGGCCCTTTGGCTATTTGAAATGGCCATATTTGACTTAAACTATTAATATGGTTAAAAGGTCTCTAAACTAATCATTCAGGTATGTTATTAATTCATAACATGTTCTACTTTTAATCTTTATTCATATTCATGGTGCATCAGAGAAAAACATGTCATGGAGGTTATGGAGTGATGTTGCTGCTGAGCTACAATCATTTTTGTGAAGCTCTGTAAATTGATGGGAATTTGTGCTACAAAATGACTACAGAATAATGAAAAATAATATTGATAATGAAAAAATGAAAGAACTCAAGTCACTGAATTAAAACATGCAGACAATATTAAATGTATTTAAAATGAAAGATTCAGCTACATAACCATGTGCTGGAAAGAAGACTAGCAGTGGAAGACTTTCAAAACTTACACTTTTTTTCAATTGTCTTTGTTAATCCACAACATATAGGTGTTTTAATACAGTTGCAATCAAAAACACAAGAAATGTTCACTTTTATTGACTGATGACCTAAATACTAACATGCCGCGATAATCTAAGAACACTGATATAACAGCTGTAAGATCATCTTGCACATGTTATATTTTATCAAGAACCCAATAGGGCCCATAGCCATGCGAAATAGACAATGTCTTGACCAGGTGGATCTGTCAGTTAAAACACATATCAATGACAGTTTTTTTGTCTGAAAAGCAAAGATGGTCGATGATGATTCCCAGGTCAGACAGGCTGACGTCTTTGACACAGCCCTGAATGAATGTTGCCCAGCAAATGCCTAAATCTAGCAGGTTACAATGCAGTGCCTTTAGACAGAAAGATGAAAAAAGTATCACATTAACAAGGAAACTGCAATGGAAGGCTTTTGTAATATCTCAACATGACAGAAAATAAACACCTCCCGCCAACATATCTCAAAGGAAACAAGGGGGAAAGATGTGTCTTGAAATTTTTACAAGTTGTGCTTTCACGGTAATTTGCACCTTTGTGTGCCAAAAAGCATTGCTTGAATTATGCATCATCTAAATACAAATGTGCATTATACCTGAGCAGTGCAGAAAATCCAAACCTAATCCGATAAACCCCATGTGATGCATGTGTTCATTTGTGAGTCAGTTTGCCTCAGACTGCTATAATCTGCTTGATTTTATGGAAAGTAAAAGTCACATTCACTCTGATTTTGATTAATGCTTGAAGAATGTGCTGGAAGGATATTCTGCAGCTTGATGAAAATCCATGGGGATGATAAGTTGTTGTCGCTGTTGCCTTGAAGAGTTTTTGAGATAATTTCCTGCTAAATATACTGTATATCATTGTTCAATGGCTTTGCTCAGTTTGGGTAGCTCAATTCCCAATATTTCACTAAGACTCTAAGCGCAAAGAAAAAGGAAGAACACAATTTTAATATGCAGTTATAACATTCTGTAGGTTAGTTTTTGCTGTAAAAAAGTTATGAGTTGGTTTAAATTAGCAAACAAACGTATCCTTAGGTTAATAGTGTTGACTGGTAGTTATTGTTGAACCTGTCTTATATGAATTGTTGTGTTCTCGGCTTGTATTGGGGCTATTAATGTGGGGACATTGGGACACTGTGTTTCTTTGTTAAAGAAAGATTTATTTTCATAGAAACCAGGGGATATTCTAAGGAATCTAGTGTCGCTGAAACAGTGCTACATAAGTGAGGCAGAAAACAGCCACTGCATTCACAGCATGCATGCAGTTTGCATATCAATAAGTGTATTCCATGCACATTTTTGTACAAAAAAAAGGCTTTTTAAGTGAACATTAAATAAAAACGTGTTTGTTTTTTATTCATATTATTATGTTGTGACTTCAAACACATTGTGTTTTAGCTTTTCAGTTTTGAAGATTTACACACATAAAGGATGAGGTATGTCTGTGTACCTCACAGACTAAACATGTTACACATTTTCTCTAAAGGTATGCAAATTGAATATAATGATCATGTTCTCTGCTTTTGACTGTAAAAAGTTCTATACCCTCTCATCTCAAAAAGAGTGTAAAGGTGGAATTAAAAATGGAATGAAAAGATACATGTTTGTATTTCTCATAACTACCCACATGTTGCTTTGATTTTGTAAAATATCGGGTGGATGAACATTTTGTACACATTGCTCCAGTTGCAAGTTAATTGAATTGCTACTTACATTAAATATTTAATATTTTTAAAGTTTTTTCTGGTTGCAATGCATTATTTATTAATTTAAATCACCTGTTTTGCATATAAAGCCTAAGGACAAACATTTATACCACTACAAAAAGGTACAATGTGTAATATGCAGGGTATACCCCCAGGTCTTTGCACCAATTTAGGTATAATAGTATACTTTCACAGCTGTTACATCAATGCCCTTGATTTCCCAGTTTTGGAATGCTCAATCACATCTGTAACCCTGTCCCATCCTTGCAATCATTCCTCTGTCTGATCAGTAAGAATCAGGCATGGGTGCGTTGTCCTTTGAAGTGCATCAAGCCAACCATTACTTTTTTCCACAGCATCAGTGCAGAACCTTTTGCAGATACCCTGGTCAATGAAAGCAGCCCTCCCTAGGAAGTGCTACAGCAAACTATACTCTGCCTCAGGGGACTCTCTGCCTCACCCAGCCCTGTTACCCTGGAAATAGATTAGAGGACTAGCTTCATGAACATCGGTCGCATCACTGCTCTAATAATCAGCACTTCAGCTTGATACAACATCGGAGATCCTCAACAATACTTCACTTTTTGAAAGAGAATATATTGCAGAACTATAACTCCCAGATGCATTTTGCCATGATTTTTAGATTTTTTTACATTACTGCATCTGTACTATATAATTCTGCATCTTTTCTGTCTTGTTTTTCTTGTTTACCCTGCTGTTTTCTTTTATGGTCCCTTCCCATGCTCCGAAACACAGTCAGAGAGGGACAAGTGGGCCCTCTCCCTCATAAACACCTCCAACCCAGTGATCACAGGAGCAATAGGCTTTTCAAGCGCGACAAGGAGTAGACCTTTATTCAGAAACTAAGACAAACCACTTATGATGCCAATATGGATCTACATGTGGGGTTACCAGTTAAAAGTGGAATTGGGCATGGTATGACCCTCTTTGTACTTGGTAAGCCCTAAAGTGGCCCCCAAATGTAGAATCCTTTAACAAACATGCTCAACCACAGGGGGCCCATCACCTCTCTCTCCCTCTGGCTCCTTCCCCTCCTGGAGCGTGTGTGTGTGTGTGTGGACGTGTGCTTGCATGTGTTTGTGTACTTTAGGGTCACCTTCCCCTTCTGTACCCCAATAACATTCACCATTCATATATATATATATATATATATATATATGATCCACCAGACTGTTCATTTCTATAAATAAACTTGGATTTAATTTTTACAGTTTTAGTATTTAGCATCACTTGAGTTCAGTATTCAGAGTGCTGGATGTTAAACAAGGGCTTTAATTATTAGAACACCCAGAGAATTGTTATTTTCCTTAAATCCTCACTTCCCCGATGGTCTGATTCTGAAAGAGAGTAACTTCTACTTTAGATTGAAAAAGATCAGGCTGAGAAGAAGCTGCTCCTGGCATTGAATCCTTTTTTATATCAAATGGAATGAATACAGCACACTTTTCTGACAGACTGAACAATTAACCTTGCAGGGCAAAAAGCTCACTTTCCTTAGCAACAGATTCACTTCATAAAACTGTTATATTGAGTGCAATTCATCAAAGCAAAGTCTGTGGTGGAAAGAAAATATGGAAAATAAACTGCTTAAAAAGTTAAAATGCTATAGCAAAAGCTTTATGACAGAGAGAAAAGTATTTTATATATTTCCTGATTACACACACATATACTGTATATGTGGGGCTTGAGGTACATGTGCAATTACCATGGGTTCTGCATTCAGTGATGTATAATGAATCATGGCATTGCAAGGCTCTTATTACATGTCATAACAAACAGCCAGCTGCTATCAGAGATACCCTAACAGAGTGAAATTAATAGGGGACACTGGTTTGCAGTTAATTATGTACATGAAAATAAATATGTGTCCACAGAATGTTTTCATATATGGGTTAAATCCTATGGAAAAATGGAAGTATAGTGATTCCAAAATGAGCTGGCAGCATACAGCATTGCAATGCTACATCATTATGTATCATTACTAAATGGCTCAGGCCAGTATTTGCTCAGAAAAGGCAAAAATATGCATTGCTCCCCAAAACCATGGAGACAGTTGATACAGTCGTATTAAAAATATGAAGACATACTGGAGAGGTGGGAGTGATGTGGGTATGTGTCAGAACTGATGGTGAAGATGAAAAACTGCAACATAAACTTTGTTTGTCAATTGTTCAATTGAATGAGTCATAAGCATGCGAAACTCCTACCATTGTTTCACTGCTCAGTTCATCAAAGCAGTTTATGATTGAGATAAAAAGTTGTGCAATACCCTTTCATTTTAAATGCTGAGTTAAACTGATTTCACCATGCACTTATGCAATATATCACTCAACTCTGTATGATACAGATTTTCCAGTCCCAAATTCATTCATGCTCTTCAGGGTCAAGATCACCCTGTGCATGCCAGTTCAGTTCAGATGCTTTACTCGGTTCAGTCAGCCATGGAGGAATGGGTTCTTATCACTGATTGCTCTAAAAAACAAGTATGGCTAGAGTAAGAAACCAGAATGTGGCCTCAAGTGACCTTTCACATATCTCCCCACGGTCTGACAAACTGTTCATTTTGCCAGGCTCCATCTCTCACTAATTTGAGAAATCCCAGTAAATTATTTTTTTTTAAATAAAATTCATGTATGCATTTTCTCATAAATAAAAGTAAAATTGGTGTGAAAATTGATTTTTTTTTCTTGTGTCTAATTGTAGAATGGAACAGGATATTTTAACGTGTCTTTAAAGGACATTTTTAAATCCACCAGACACTCATTTAAGGGCACAAGGCTTTGCTATAGTGTTTGCTAATGTGAGGAAAGCTTTTCACTCTATTGCTGCAGGAATTTAAGTAAGACTTCACATGTCAGAATTACAAAACATGAGCAAGTCTCAATTAGATTTATTCACCTAAAATACCATCCTGCTTCACCAGTAAAATGTATATATGTAGGGTGGATTTCTTTAAAAGGAAATGTGTATACAGACAAGTAAAATGTGTTTTGTGCACACAAGTATCGTGTGAAAGTACACTAACACACTTGCATATTTTACATGTGCACACTTTTCACTCTCTCTCTCTCTCTCTCTCTCTCTCTCTCTCACACACACACACACATACACACGTGCATACACACAGGCAATGCAAACTTTTCTCTTTGCTATATAGTACTTATTAAGGTACATATGATAAATGAATATGAACAGAACAATAATTCAATCAAATGTAAAATGGTGGAGCCTTGTTTGAGCCTGTGCGCCACTCAGTGATGTGCCAGGCACACAGATGAAAGAGCTAACACAGTTAACACAGTTTTAGCACCAGTGGAACACATGGCACAGCAGCTTCCTTTGGTTCATGTAAGGTAAAAGAGTGGCTAGTGCATCACATGCAGTTTATGTTGCCAAGAAAACCTGACAGATGTGAGTGCCATTCAGCCATGTGTTCTCATACAAAATGAGAGGGAACGTAAAGTAGGCTGAAGGTGAAAACTAGTTTAGCCTACATAGTGTCTTGAAACCTGTCCCACAAAACACACCAAGAGCACAATGAAGCAACAATGATGTTTATTTCAATATTATAGTCATACCAAAAACATCCAGTATGCATGATTCCTTAACAGAACAGAACTGAAGAGAACATTGTGCTTGTACCTACTAGTATGTTTCTGTTGCATTAGTGCCTAGAAATACCACAGTATCCTAAGCCAAATATCAAGCACTGCTGTCACAGGCACAGAAGGCTCTCATGGTGATGCATTGATGTCATGGCCTTTATTGATAACAAAGTCAAGGTTCTGCCAATACAAATGTAATGGACTTGCAGCTCTGGTCATTGACAGTCTTTCTGTCAGCACTCAAAAGGTCTCAGCTGACATTACACTTTTGTCTGGCATGTTCTAAGTTTTATACACCTATTTTTTTTTTTTAATTTTGAATGCCAAATCGATGCACAATCATGCCTATCCCTGTAACCTCCTTTTAACACTCAAGAAGAGGACAGACCTGAACCCCCATTTTGACTGCCTTTGTCATTAAAATCGACCCCAATCCCACTTAGGGAAATGCTATTTTACACAGTGGTATTACATCAAATTGTCCTGTCTTAAAAAAAAAAGTCAATGGCACCTGCCACTGTGGCAGGACTGGGGAAACATGCCTCAGAGACAGGTTTTCAGACAGGTTTTATCACTGGGATCTGACAATGACCGTGGTTTGCAGCATGATTGCACTGTCATGTTTGACACAAATAAAGGATTGCCTTCCTGAAGCTGTCTCCAATGCATTTAGACAGGCATGCAGGTAAATGACATATTATCCACACCACTGAATGGGATTTCTGTACATAATTATAAGTCGGCAGGAGCTTTCCTCCGCTCTGAACATGGCCCAGATATCAATCAGTTCTAAGAGCACTTTAGAGTAGCTGTTGACTACATTATTCACAGGACATAATCAGAACATAATCACCATCGAAGGTGAGGCTGATATTCTAAATCAGCTCAAATGAACAAACTTGCTTAAGTCATCAGCTCATCATCTCACACCTGAGGAGGAGTGCAGCTGAGGGATGGAGCTCCATGGTGGAAACTAGTCCTTCATCAGTGGAAATCAAAATGCACACATTATTTGGCAAGGTGTGATTCCAAGGAAACAAAAAAATAAATAAATAAAAATAAAATAATTGATCATTATTGTATTTACCATTTGTTCTCATTTCATGACACTACATCTAGTTGATTTTATTTTCAAATGTACATACTACAAGTTTTATTAAATAATTACAACAGACATAATACATTTCTGGGAAATACGAAAACTATACAACTGAAACTTTGCTTATCAAAACTTTGATCATCCTGTACTGATCATATGCCAGAAAAATAACCTAATTATATAAGTGACAAATATTTTCAGATTATTAATTACAATAATACATTCAGGCTTTTAGAATTTATGCAAGTGCTTTTATTCAACTTCCTTAATATTAAATGTTATTCAATGACAGAATTTATTAAGTGTTTAATCAGAGTTTAAGTCTGTTTTTATTAGTGGTGTCATGATTATCTTTCCTATACCGTTCATCTTTCTTCCATTGAGTTTGGAAAAACTCGACAACGTTCTCCATGCGCATGACTTCCTTACATCAATGGTCTACCATGTCTCTCTTCTCCAACTGTGCAATTACCATTCTTAAACAAAATGTACTGAAGCTTATGTTAAAATATAGTAATAAAAGAAAACAAAAGAAAAAAAGTCCTGACCTTCACAATCCTCCCCAGTGGACTCTCCATGATCACAAGCTTCTTCTTTTTTTCACAATGACAACGATACTTAATGGAGTTGTGATTCTGTTTCAAAAATTAGTCTTTTAATTTTCAATGAATATGATCTCTTATTCAAGTTGTTCTGATAATGAAGCATGTGAAATGTAAACCATGCGAAATGTGTTATATCTTTTATGCTTTGGTTAAAGATGTCATATGGAATTATTCTCTGAAATGTTAATCAGTATTCTGGTTTGCAGTTGTCCCATTTTGACAATCCTCTATAAACTAATTAGGATTTTATTATGGACATGTTTACTGCACAAGGCATTTTAGTAAGGGATTTCCTTAGGTTACCGCTTAAAATTAATCAGAAATAATGGAAAACATAAGTAAGAATTGGATACTTACAGAAGTGCTTAAGCAAACTTTCATAGCAGAGACTGTTCAGCCTTTGGCTTTCTTGAGGGGAGAGGAAATTCTGCTGTGAAAATACCTGATACTGAGGAGGAATTTCGCTAGTGGCATTGAGGAAGGAACACATTACAGCATTTCTTTGACAAACGTGTGAACGCTTTTGTTCTCAGGTTAACTGGGTATTGACAAACATTGCTTACATATATATACACTGAAAACTATCAATTTAAATATTGATAGCTGCTACCAACAGTGCATGCTGCACTGAGGCCAGGTACTGTTCTTACTGTTCTGAGAATATATGGAATTTTATCAGCATAGCAATACTGCTTATTTTAAAATGTTAACATGTGTGGTTGAGTCCCGAGCGTTGTTTTGTTCCAAAGCCACCCTCACTAAAAATACAGCTGTGTAATGAGAGTGAGGCATCACATAAAGCTATCAGATTGTTAATTTAAGGGTCCATTGAGGCCAATTCTGATTTCATTGCAGCTTTGAAGCATAAGGTGAATGCTTCTCTCAGATGTGTTTTGAAAGCACCGTAAAGCAGGTATAGTAGAAATTGCTTGCTCAATCAGGGCCTTTGGATTTATGAGACTTCTCTCTTTATAAAGTTTTATTTTTGTGCAATGAAGGTCAAAACTTTTATGTTTTCTTCATACCTATCCATGCAACTCTCCTACATGACCAAAAAAATTTACATATTCAGCTATATATATATATATATATATATATATATATATATATATATATGATCTTTGCTGTTTCTTCCAATTTTCTCTCAGTGAAATTCTGAGTTTTGAGTTTTCTTTGTCATTTCCTTTGTTTGATTTTAAAAGAGTATGAGACTGTTGAATGAGAAAAAATCTGTGCCACATATTTCAATGGACTGTCTCATGTTTAACTGTGACCAGCCCATAGAATGCTTTGTTAAGTGCATAATTATCTGTACACAAAACGTGTTTGTTGAACTGAAATACAGGGGTCACAGCTAATTCTGAGTGAAATTTCCCCTCAGGACTTTGGCATCAATATTCACATTGTATGTCATTACATAACCATAGAAATAAGGATCGAGGGGGTGCTTTGAAAAGAATTAAAAAAACAAGGTGCACAGAAGCCAAAATCCCCCACATATGCTGCACCTACTTGTTAGCTCACGATTTTAATAATCATAATATAGCTCATCTGTGGGCACAAGTGAATGTCAGCCAGGTGAAGTGCATAAAATGTACATATTCATGAGGTTGATTTCTACCGGAAATCTATTTAAACAAAGTGTTCACTTAGGCTTTCACTGTTATTCTGGAGTGAGGAACAAAGAAAAAAGAAACATTAACTGACATAATCACATATTTAAAAAGGATGACTTTATGGACGAGAAGGTATAAAGCTTTGAACAAAAAAGACATGTAAATATAACCAAATTAAATAAAGTATGAGGAACCAGAGAAGAGTAAAGGAAAAACAACAAGCACGTGTTTCCAAATGCCTTTGAATCTCTTCCATCAAAGTAGTTCTCAAGCAAGACCCTCCACTCTCAGTACACCCCATACAAATTTAAAATGCACCATCTGCCATGGACACTTACAATGTTTTTTTTTTTTTTTTTT
Source organism: Albula goreensis (assembly GCA_022829145.1). Classification (NCBI taxonomy): domain Eukaryota; kingdom Metazoa; phylum Chordata; class Actinopteri; order Albuliformes; family Albulidae; genus Albula; species Albula goreensis. The sequence continues at coordinate 23,336,655 of CM040750.1, forward strand.
TTTTATCCTCTGAGACCTGCCTGTCCACTCCCGCAGCCATAAAACCAAACGTGTCAACAACATAGTGAGACACAAAGCAAGACAGTAACGGTGGAAATCTGGAAAACCTGTGTGCATGGAAACGTGGCCATAACCAGTATGTGCTTTGCATATGCCCCTCATGTGGATGCCGCCAAATAATGGGATAAGTGGAAGCCTCCAGGCCTGGAAGAGGGTCCACTCCATCAGTTCCCCTAGCATAAACACAGCCAAAAACATCAGCATGCCACTTGACCAGACATGCCACCCCAGCATTGCAACCGCTGGACTGTCAGCTACATGCTCAGTGTCTGAGGAGAAACATTGAGTTTAATGACCACAGATGATAAGGGTTTGACAGTGTCAAGTATCTGCTGTCATTGAGTAAAACTGTTGCTATAAATATTGGTATAATTCTAATAAGTTGGCAATATTAATTAAAAATGAAATAATTACTAAACTCCTTGTCAATTATAATTTAATTTTTACTTCATTAACTTGTGCCCCAAAATTGTAGGAAATAATGTGTCCACCTCTGATCTAGGTTACTTAAGTTGTATCTAATAGCCAACACAGCTATAGTGCTCCTGGAGTGCAAGTCTTGGCTATAGCTGTATTAGTTTGATAATCACCCCACCTCTTATGTACCAATACAATTTCTTTCTTTCTGTGAATACTGGTTGTTCTGATATCCATTGTCACTGCATGCTGATGATTAGCCTTATGGATGTTGAGGTGGAACAGATGGAAGCGCTGAATGCCTGCCCTGCAATTACACAAAAAATAATTTAAAAAATGCCTGACCGTATATATATATATATATATATATATATATATATATATATATATTTTAGATACATATATATATATATATATATATATATATATATATATATATATATTAGAGTACAGATCTATGGGATGCTTTTTAGAGCTTCTTTGCTGTACTTGTTATATTAAAAAAAAGAATTGGCCTTCATGATCCAATCGCTCCAGGCTAGACATTTATTATTTTACACTAAATGGATTAAGCTATATAGAGAGGAAATGAAAATAAACACCATCCATCTTTCATTATTATCTGTGATATAAAATTAAAATACTATATCCATCAGTTGTGACCAAGATGCCATTGAAATTGATTTATTTTTGTCTTAAATTAGATTTGGTAGGATATCAATAACAAGTCAACTATCAATAGAGCAGTTATACAGAGCAGAGTAAGTAGGAATCTTTAGGTTATGCTTTGAATCAACATCTTGACTTCATTTTGGATTAATGCCTCTGAAAAAGGAAGAAGAAGGTTAAAAGTTTTTATCTGGAGATATATACAAATAAAATACTCTTTCTTCTTTGTAATATATACATGTAAAATTATACTCTTGAGAATGACTGTTTACTAGATTGTTATTAATTTAGATTTTAATTAGAAATATTATTAAAAGAACTTATTGCTGGTCCATCACCTTGGATTTTTCATTAAAATCCTGTTATTTGTTGCCAGTCACTTTTACAGTAAAACACTGGCAGCTGGCTTGCCAGTAAAGCACCCCATTAAAAGTGATATTAATAACTTCATAATTCTTTTGGCTGACACTGAAGTCCAAAGTGGTTCATGAGTTCTGGAAACAATTTATATAGTAAGACTTAAACTGCAATCAAGAAAATGTTTTGCCTATGGGGACAACTCAAGCATTTCCAATACAGTCTCTTTCATTGTAACAAGGTGTTGAGGTCTGGAGACAATCATTGTCCATCATCTTCATCTCTTAATATCATAAATATCAGTTGCATATGAAATTGTCAGCTAAGAGAATGCCACCATGAGACAATAAGAGAATGAAAGCCAGGGGTGAGTTTCCCTTTAGTGACTGATTAAGGATTCCTGAGTTTCTCCACAAATATTTTCAATTCTGTTCATAGCATTTTGGACAGTGTTTCTCACAGACAATCTTTGGAAAATATTTTAAAAAGACAGAGGAGTGTTCTCGTGGATATACAAGAGGTGTTAAGTATTACTTGAGCTGGAAACAATTTTGGAAAATGCACTTGAAATGAACGATGCTTCATACAAATGATTTTAAGATGCTCTTACCACCACGAACACTTTTGGAAACTAACCTTGGACTTTTGATATTATTTTCCATTTCAGTTGTTTTAACTCCTGAGATAGAAACACATTCTTCTGTAACTCTGAAAATAACATAACATAACATACATATAAACACATTTTCAATAGTTTCACTACCTTATCAACAATTATTATCTAAATACCACTATATGTGTAGTTATGTGAATATACTACTATTTGTTTTAAATATTTCACTCTTCCTTTACATTAATTATTTAACCCATGAGTAGAAAAAACAGCTGGGTAAATGAATGCAACTTCACAAGTGCACATTATGCATTTATATGAGCTTTTAGCATAAAATGATGTTTAGTGTGTGGAGCCCGAGCATTGTCTCCATAGCATGCACTCAACAGGCCATTAATGCAGTCTCCAAACATATTGACTCAATGATATGATGATTATTCAGTACCAACTTGTTTTGCACTGTAGGCTCTGAAGCCTTTGTGCTGGAACCGCAGTGATATCCAGGCATGTTCCTGGCACATTGGAATTCAGAAGATTTGAGTGTGAAGGGTTGTGTGGAATATGCTGACCTTGTGCAGGGACAGGTTACATGACTGCACTGGCTGAACTCATTGCAACATTTTATGACTGCACATATAATGTTGCCATACCACTGTATATAAAAGTGTCTGGTGACCCTGGGGAATATTTCACCTTATACTTTAAAAAAATGCAATTTTCCCACAAATCCAGTAACTGTTCCTTTATCTTTCATGGAGGAACTCTTTTCATCCTTTTGAATACATATTCTGAATTTGGTACCAAATCACCAATCTGCCTCATCAACACTGACAAAATGGTTATTAAATACTTTAAAAATCCTTTAAATAATCATTATATTGTACAGTATGTATTTGGACAGTGCAAGTACCATGTAGTGAGTTCTCTGTAGTGAAAGTGCAGCATCCACATTCTGGATCTTTAGCACCCTGTACAGGCCTTACCATCTCATCTACATCTCTGCTATTTGACTATTCCACAGCCTATCCAAATATCCACATTTAGGACATCCCCTCCACTGGGCTCCAGGAATTGTTCACAGTGACTTTAAAACCCTCTTGCTTACACAAAACCCTGGCTGGATTTCTCAGTAACTCATGGTTAGTTGACACTTTCTCCCGTGGGTGGATGTACATATATACCAATGATGGCCTTTCTAGATTTTGGCAATCTAGTAGGTAAATAAACAGAATTGCCACCTTTAGTAACAGTCTGAATTGCTTTGCAGATAAGTTATATTTCTGTCTGTCTAACTTAATAGGGGGTGTCTAAACCGATCTCTTTTAAGTCTGTTCATAAGATTTTTTTATAAGCCATGCTTATGCATGCACCTTTCTGGATTCATATTTACAAGGCAGAAGGAATCAATTTTTCAATGGAAAATGACATGGTTATACTCTCATGTCCTGGTTTAAGACTACAAAAACTTCCTCATGCAGTAAAAATAGATTTCTTTTGTTACAGTTGCACTGATGTTGTATCACTCATGTATTTAACACTGCAGACATAATGCATGAATTGTATCATTGGCTCTCCATGAAGTTGACACAGGTTAAACAATGAATTGGCTTTGTCATTCCCTCTCTTCTCCACAACAATTCGTTGCTGGTAGTGATTATTATTCCTGAGCTGTAGAGAAGCTCTTACGAATCCTGGGGTTTAGCCTTTGTGTGATTTATCATGTATCATGGTAGGTTATCTTTAAGATGTGTATTGACCATTTCTTGAATGTCGGTATTTGATATCAATTCATATCATCTGTTGTATATTATTTATTGACCAGTCAGGCGCTGGTTGACATATCGAAAGCAAATGTGTTGTTTAGTTATGCAAGGTATGGTTTACTAGATAAGATGTAGGCCTACAATTTAATGGGCTCCCCTTCCCATTCTTCTGCCCATCCTATTCTACACCAAGGAAATACACCCCTCATATGAATTATTTTCACTCAAACTCAAGTTCACATTGTATTGTTTTGGTGTGGCTGCCTTCCATTGGATATGCCTTCCATTAGTTGTTCTCAAATTCAGTCCTGTGGGACCCCTGTGCTTTTTTTTCTTCCAATGTTGAATAGAAATTAACAAATACATTTGGTGACACACAAACACACTTTCACGCCGCACACTGTTCTTGGTGCTGATCAGTCAGATTTTATTTTATTTACTCCAACAACAGGATGGTATGCATCCCATCTCCATCTATGTATATAGCCTGTATCATGTAGTCAACAAGATGGCAGGAAAGCAGGATTCATTCATAGGTGGTTTCAATTTTTATTTCATTATACAATTAATTTAGAACCATGAGCCTTGTACTCAATAGTTCAACATGCACACTGTTACACCCCAAATAAATATTTGTCACATAGTCTTTTTCAGGCTTTGTATCTGGCTGTCATTTTTTCAGTTTTACAACATGGTCCTTTAACTTGGCTCAGCTATTAGCTAAATGTCTCTGACTGTGGGGTTTGAATTGAACTGGCCAGAGAGTTTTCAGCATACTACTTAAAAATAAGCATGCTATGAGCTCACAATCACCATACCATCATGTGGGGAAACCATAAATCAATTTTCATGAACATGCAATTTAGACTATCAAAAATCTTCATCAAAAAAGGCAATGGCCCTTCTTTTTTTTAAAAAAAAGTACTGTGATAAACTCATGTGGGAAAATATACTTATAATCATAACCAACTTTGCAAAACATTATAGTTTAACAAAATTCTGTGTATGTAAAGAAAGTTAGGCTAGTTTAGCCACTTTTAAATTGCTAGCTTATGTTTTTTTTTCCAGAATAGTCAACCTGAACTGCTCCCGTCAGACTAGTCAGGATTAAATTATCCAAATGGGCAGATTTCTCTGTGAAGGCTCCAGCATGGGTATCAATAGCCTGCACTAAATAGACTAAGTAGTCATGTAAGAGGTGCTAGCATGGCAAGTTTAACCACCTGATAGCTAGCCACATCAAATATAGAACTATCTGATCAGCCATTAAATAATTTAACAAAACAGCAACCCTATGGCACAAGAGGTGAAACTTACAATGCTCACCATGTAGCAGCAAGAAGGTTTTTTGTTGGTCGTAGCCTGCTGCTGTCACCTGATGCAGATGGTAGGTAAGATGGCCATTTTGAAAAGTTTACCTTGTAGTGGTTAGAATGGTGGTGATAATGTTTTGTTCATCAAAACATACTAGAGTTTGATTTTTTATTTTGTCATGGGGCACTTTGCCAAGACAGTATGTTATCAGTGGAAACCCTGTCAATGATGTATGTCCTAATAGGATAGTCTGGACTATCCTTAATAAATGAAAAGAGAAAAAACAGTGGCCATCAAATGCCATAACATGACACCAGTCCACAAAATTCCATCCATGTTTTTCTGTTTTCAGAAATATCAATGATCTTGAGTCAGACTTGGTGTTATTTTGTTCAGTTCACATTTTGTGGTAGATGCTAAGCAAACATCAGTAGTTTAATACATAGACTTGTTTTGCAACCTTCAATTGAGGAATGCTGCCCTGCAAGAACAACTTAAGGCTAGAGGCATCTAACTGAGGGTTATATTGCTATGCACATGAATAAATTATTAATTTTTATGCAGGGTCTGTTCCCGCTCACATTGACATGCAGAGAATACACAGGCTATTCTAGGACTCTCACTTACAGGCCATGCTGACAGTTTTTATTTGCCAAGAAAACTATGATTTTCCACATAACAGCCTTTCTTCTTAACACAATAGAATCCTTTATGTGCCTCACTACTATTTGCAGAACTCATTTGTTGGTCTTTTTTAAAGTATGTGCATAATACTTCACAAACCTAAAAACATGCCTGTTTTTTTTAGATTCATTGTTAAACATGGCTTTTTTAAAACCAGTTTTTTCTTTGGGCAGTGGTTATAAAACAACAAATACCCTATGGCTTCCAGGAGAGGTATGCTAGGGGCTTCTGATAGACCAGATGATGCATGGTACAAAAACAGATGCTAAGGTTACCCGTGAGTGTCCTGGCTGGCCCGCCAGGGAATGAAGAGCCATCTCTGTAGCTGCAAGGTCTGCAGGAAATTGACTTATATACCATTCAGACTTAATGCATCTTCATCACACCACTCGCTCTCACATTTACATTTGTCATCCATGGTTCAATGTGAATTGATTGTTTGTACTGGCACACATCCGCTACATGACTATGCACTGGTGTATATTTCTAAAGGTTTCTAAGTTTGCCTCATATATTATTTGCATCGCGTCAGGCTAAAATAGAACTCCGTGGAACATTTTACATGCTCACAACAAGAACTGAGTGTTTTTAAGAATTCACTAAAAAGGTTTAAAAAAGTTAAAAAATAAAAAAATAAATTCTCAATCATTTTTATACTCAGGATTCCATGTTGATGCTTTCTGCTACACTCAAAATTACAGTCACAACAGAATCAGAGAAAGTACTGAAAATATGATCGGACGAATGTAAAGGAAAGGCCAATCTGTAATATAAAGCCATATTTATTGCAACCCCTCTAGATAAGCCATTTGGAAAATAAAAAATCATGAGTAAAACGTCAGCATTAAAAGCAGATCAATGCCGTCAGATGAAAAGTGAGTGTGTAATTTATCTCACTTGTTGCAAGAGGGCACAAAACAAACACCTCAATTGTATTGCGTTTTCAGGTCAAAGTCATTGTTTGCTTTAAACACCATTTGTTTTTCTAAGTTTTTTTTTGTTCTCTTATTACTGTTTCAGCAACTAGCGCATAGATTTATCAATCTGTTTTAGTGGGGACTGGTAGGATATCAGATGTTTCTAAATGTGGAATGTTCTCAATGCATTGTGACAGTCTTGTGGCATGTATGTCATGTATATGTATATAAATGTTTCAAATCATATCTTTTCAGCGTTAAAGGATCATAGGGGATATATATATATATATATATATATATATATATATATATATATATATATATATATATATATATATATATATATAATTTATTTGTATTCTGTGATATGTTATAGCTAAACAATTTTATGTTAGGAAAAAATGTGAACAACAGAGTCAAACCTAAAAAAAATTGGCAGCGGTCATTTTGAACTATAATGGCACCTATAATAGTACATTCTAATGTTTACTACAACTACAACTGTGATTAATTTAAAACTTAAACAAATGGAGACCCCAAAACAAAGGTTATATACACTATTATATATGTATATTTCTATATATTTAAGTAATCAATAGCCATGATCACAAATGTAAGTTCATCATGTAGAATCCATGATGTCTAGGTTATAAATCCATGATTGTTGTATTGTTGTCAGCTCCTCCCACATGCACCCTCACTGAGTCAGCAGAAATCCCCACTTAGAGTTTTTGAATTCCTCGGCATGACTCTTCGCTGGTTTTATAGGGCCCTGGCTCTGCAATAGTCATAAATAACATATTTTTTTCCTTTTTTTACTTGCATGTGTTTATAGTGATGCATTGCTACTGGAGATCATCAAATTCAAATACTGAATGAAACTTATTCAAACAATCCCCTTGTCAAAAACTATTATCAGATATAAATTAGATATAGATTATATACCTTACTGTGTGAATTGATTGACTTCTTGACTGTGACTTTGCCTTAATGAGTTTTTTGAAGCCAGTGTTACTTGTGGTTGTACCTGTCAGACATCTCGAGTGAATATACCTGTTAGTTTAATAATGTGCAATTTGATTACACTAACTAGGATAACATTGGTTTGTACTTGAATAGACTTCCTAAAAAATAAATTGATGCTGGATTAAGCTTTGTTGTGCCAGTTCCAGCCAATTCTCACACCAAAATGTAATCTTCTAGCACAGCAATGGGAATCACATTTGACTTATAAACATTTCAGAATTCAAAGTGCACTCAAAGTACAATATCTCTGAGGTTCTGTGTTTTCAGCAAAAGAAAAAATCTATATATATGCACAAAACTTTCCTATAAACAGAGTTGTTTTTAGGCATGATTTAAAGTGTTATCTAACCCTGCCACTAATTAATCTGATTTGGCTCTGAGCATGTGTATGTGTCCTACATAGATATAAAACTACTGCATATTTTCATTTTCTTTATCCATGACAGTGACACTGTGCATTTGGCTCCACACACAGAAATACTTTACATTATTACTGGGACAACAAATGTGATAAGATTATTATATATTAAGTATAATATACTTGTAATGTAACGTACAGTATACAGCATTGCCTAACTTTCTCAACTCTAGAAAAGTGGAGTACTCATCTGTTAACTTTGTGACATCAATATTTGTTTCTAATCAAATTGATTACACCTGAAGTAACCTAACTTCAATCAGGTAAACTCATGTAGCTGGTTAAATATTTATAGATATGAAGATGTCATTAGGTTCTGCTCTGGAGGTGTGCCCTACCAGAGGTACACCAATAACATACTAAACAACAGCACAGGTTAGGCAGGGAGCAGAACTTCTGAATAGCCCTAATGACAGACAGCAGCAGAAACAAAGAGGTGGAGACTATGGTAGAGGAGGCAAGAATTAAGCATTGAGCATAAGATGGCAGCAAATGAACAGTGGAGGTTAGTGAGCTTGACTGTCCTTTAAATAAACCACCATATTACTGTATGTGTTGTTTTGTCGCTCTCTGATCAGTTTAGTCTCACTGATGCTGATGTAGCTGGTGGTAGACTCGGCTGATGTCAGCTGATCTTTCTCTTGAAACTCTGACTTGAATTTCTTGCCTGAACTAGTTTTACTTATTTGTATTATTTAAGTTGCTTTAGGTGTGTTTAATTGAATCTTAGTGATGGGAATGACAAAGGTAATTGTACTCCAGTTCCTACGGCATTTAAATAATTTATTTATTAAATCATGATAAAACCGAGGACAAGAAGTCAGTCTGCTGTTGTCCTTGTTCAGCAAGGAGTGCAAAAGATTTTTGTGCTTTTTTTCCTCAGTTGATATTCTTCATTGGGTTTAATGCTCCCTTCACACTGTGGATTTTCAGTAGTATAGTGATCTTCACTGTTCTTTAGCCGGGGTTAGCCACCATGAAATCTGTCATTCTTTTTGGCCATTGTTTGCCGATCAGATGGATACAATGTTATTTATATTAAACCAGACAGAACCTGTAAGAAGGTGTGCGACATGCTTTGCTGTGCTCTCTTAACAGGGTTTGTTGTGGCTGTTCTTTTAGCTGAGAGTGAAGCAGGGTAGAGGGGCAGAGTACAAGCATAACTTTCCACTGCATTTGGATGGGAAGCATCGCAGCGATCACAGGAGGCCAGGCAGAGAAGCAGATGCAATCCGTTGACACTGTATTTTCTGCAATTTCAGAGATCGTTAGAAAGTGTAAATTTGTTGTGGAGGCCGATGGGTCTTAATGAGTGCTCATCATATTCACATTATAGGTAATCATTGAAATTAAAAACTAACATAAACTCATCACTGATTTCTCTTTAATGGAAAACCGTTTGGAAATTTGGCTAAAGCAATATTTCTCCTTTGCTTGAGTAAAAGTCGACAAAGCTTTATCTTGACTTACAATAATAACAGGATTCAGTGTAGCGCAGTGAGGCATTTCTGACTGGTATTTTTGTTTGTGTTTGTGTTTGTGACTTGAAATTTTAGGTACTGGTTTTTGCACATGGTTAGCAAACTGTCACACAGGAACACCTACTGTACACAAAGGAATTGCAGTTGTGAGTGGAACTGATTGATACTCATTCGCAGCATGAGGAACCGCTGTGTGGAACAGCAAACAAAGCCATGCACTGCATGCTCTGTGAGGATTGATAAGGACTGTGAATTGGGCCAAATGTAAAGCCCTGTGCACAACATGATGCTGTTTGAAGCCTTTTTTTTGTACACACTGCACTGCTCACAATAACCCTGTTGTGTGACAAGAGTTAAGGACACTATTTGTTTAAAGAGAATGTAAATTATTAATTTTCTTCAATTTTAAATGTGTCGTAAGAAAATCAGTCTTGGCAGACACTCTTTAACAGAGAGAGGACAATGCATTATTTCTCACATGCTGAAAGCATTAAAGCTGTACTTCATCATGTAAAAATGTATGTCTTATTAATCTAAACTGTGTATCTGGTTACAAGGGAACATAAACCTAAGCCATCTGCTTGAAAACCTTTCGGATTGCTATCTTTGTTGATATAAACGTCTGCGGTCAGGTATGACTTGGCAGTGGCATAACACATACGGAGTAATTTGTTTTAAATATTTGAAAAAAACAGCAAAGCACACGTTGGAGAGCCAAGAGAAAAACAGAGTAAGCAACACCACTGTCTGTAAAAGCATAGCTGGCAGTAGCTGCAGCTGAAAGATCAGGTCTAACATCCTCTGAGTCACAGCAAACAAGCAAGAGCGAGTTAGCATGTCTGCTGATGAATTCCCAACGGTAAATTTTGATATCAAAATAGCTGGCTTTTAGATTGGCTGGACAAGTCATATTTTATGAGCTTCTTTATGTGCATACATTAAAAACATGTCTGGGTCTGGGAGTCTAAAATCTTAATTGTTTACCTGTCACCACCAGAGACTTCCAACAGTGACAGTGGTTCTTCCAACAGACACAGGCCTTCCTGTGATGGAGAGCAAATTCTCCGCACAAACTTTTAAATCCACCTCACTTAAAGGAAATATTGGAATGCTGGAAATAGGGACATTTGAGCATTTTATTTACATGTAGAAATACACAAACTCAGAATTTTGAAATATCAGAATAATTCATCAACTATTTGTCCTGCTGGTTGTGTGAAGGGTAATCTGAAGTACTACCAACATAATCTAGCAAGCCAGACAGGTGGTCTAGTGAATAGTATTAAGTACTGTCTATACAACATCTTGAGACATAAAGCAAAACTAATTTGCTTGTGGTTGCTGTGGACGGGAAGCAGTCAGCTAGCTTGCTGACAGACTAGATGAGGATTTAACTTTACATGTCTACTTTTTATTTATTATAGTTTTCTATATTTATAAACTAGCAGTTTATTACAGAGATTTCAATGAGTCTTTTCTGATGTCAGCTGCCATAAATTGGACTCTATGATTTGAAGCACAGCTTACATTGTGGAAACAATGATATATTTCCAAAAATTTGACATTCAGAGGTCCTTTCCCATATTTTTTTCTCTCTTTGCTGTTATCGCAAAGAGATTGTTTAGACAGCACCACAACTTTCTGTCTTGATACACTGTGCAGCGGAAACACTTGTTGTCTTAAAACAGTAAAGCATGTGTTGTTCATCCCTCATCATTGTAGATTTCTCAATGGAAAATTTTCAGAACAATCCATTTCAATTATTCAAACTACAGTTAGCATCACAATGTTATTGGTCAACTATGCCAGTGCTGTTTGATTAATTGTACCGTTTGTAATGCAAGGCTGTTGGTTGATTATTTTATGAAAAACCTAGAAAATCAACACAGAGACATAGTGAGCTATGACTTCCAATTTTTGTAACATTATAAATAAATAACAGTGTCTCTGAGAAAAGGACTGTGCTCGTTGCTGTAATCTCTATGGAAAAAGTGCTGTACATGAATGGCCTATTCCTTGCCAATTCATACTATGGCAGATACAATAACTTCCATCCCCATTATATGTATTTTTTTTCTTTACAGGAGTAAATACTTGACAGTCTTAAAATTATGACATACTTACTTTAAAGTAATGTCTTTATATAATATTGTATAGAATGAAATGCAAATATAGAAACAAAGTATTAGGCTGACACTGGATATCATGACATTAGATGTACCTGACCTGGAGAATAAAGTGAACGTTTGCCATTTCAAAACGGCTGCTGTGTTGGCTTTTAACATTGGCTCATTTCAGGAACTGCAAAGTAAGGTGTACAGTATATGTTACACATTAAGGCAGGGACAGTCACATCCACAGTTCATTAAAAAAAAGTAAAATAAGGCCCCAGACAACTTTAAAAACAAGAGCAGAAGATATTTTGTAATCTTTGAGTTATGTATGTGTATGTTTACCATGTACCTTGGCTGTACTGCTGTTTGCTTTCATTTTTCCAACATGTTTTCAATCAAAACTGTTTCCCTCAGAGGCATGTACCATTTAATGAGACAATTTTCCATGTTTTGCCTTGGTTTCACAACGTGTTGCTTGTTGACAGAACCTTGGATACAGATGCCATTTCACACATCTGTCACAGCCACTTGCCTTGTTCATCATCAATTTCTGTTTTTCACAAAGTCTTGCAGTCTTCTGTGATCATATTCCATGCAGTTTATGCACCGTTTACTGGTCTGTCTCAGTTAACAGAGAAGCTCATTTGAAGTGGGTGAGCTTGGCCCCCAGAGGGGCTCTGAACATGCCCCAGAGAGCTTAGGTCTGACTGGCGCTGTTCCTTTTGCCGTGTTTCATACTGTTTACCCCAGAGGCCCCCAGACGACCACTCCTGATTGGTGGTCATTACAGAAAGATCATTCCTTTTGATCCCCACACCCCAGCTACTCTTCAGCCATGATTTTCCACAACCGTACACCATCCACCCCCGCCCCCCAGACACCAGGTTCAGTCCATCTCACACAGCAATTTAGCAGTCCATCATGACCCATGTGATCCAGTGTGGGAATAAAATGGTCTGATCAAGAGCATCTTACACACCTTATATTCTCTACACACCAGCCATTTGGGTCAAGTGCTCTACTCAAGCATCCACCAGCAGTGCACCATCATGGCACCCAATCCCTGCCCTTCCGTGTGGGAAGCCCAGCTCCCTAACCATAGAACTACACTGCTGCCACTTTTCAAACTATGTATGATCAATTTCACAGTAGTAGAATGCAACAGGTATGTGGCTGCAATGGTTGAATTCCAAGCTGGTACAAAATAAACTGACATGAACACAAAAATCAGGGTGTTCAACAGCAGCAACAGCAGGGTCCTAGGGTGCTGCCCTGCCTGGAAAAAAATAGACGGTTTGGACAATTAATCTCATTCATTTTTCAGTATTGGTGTGCTTGGAATACTATTTATTGAATAATATGTGTAACGTATAAAAAAATTTAAACATTGTATTGGAGCTGTATGTGGCAACACATTCCTGACTCCTTCCCTCTCTATCATTTGTATACTCCCAAGGGCGGTAATAGAGTTGCCCATAACAGAAGGTCACTTAGCTAGTAATGACTGGGGCTGACGCTGAGTGAGAAGACACTACATGCACATAAGTATAACTGGTGGTGTAAGTGCAATCCTGTTCTGTTGTAGTATGTACTGTAGGAGAACAACACAAGAACACACACATCTTCTGAACCTGGTACATCAGGCCTGGTTAGCTGGATGCAGTGGACCTTAGCATAACCCCAAAACATATACATAATATTTAATATATAACATTGTATGTAATTGTTTTAATGTTGGCGTAAGTAATCGCTAAATATGTAATTACAGAGTTGTACTGTGCTTTTGATATCATATTTTGATATCACGTGGATAGGAATGGTGACTACACTGGTCTGTATGTGGCGCAGCCCCACCTACAAAATTTTTCAACAGTTAATTTTCAAACAACTGTTACACTGATTATTCAATATAATATGGTCTTTTATCATCTTCCCCAAGCTTGGACTCTCTCAGAGCTTCCAGACTATTCTAATTAACTTTACTAATAGAGTGAGTGACTCTTGATGTTGGGGATATTATTCCATATCCATTTTCAAGATATGCTGGTGTAGATCACAGATGTGAAGGAACATAAATAAAAAAAGTTTTTAAGTCTCACATAGTAAGAATTGCTTAAACACCATTGTGTGCCTCTGAGGCAGATTCAAGGCCTGTGTCGCTGCCGGTCTTCAATAATTCATTAAGAAAGTGGGCTTCAGAGAATTGTTTTTGATATTATGTACAGCTAACTCGGCTTTAAAAATGACAATCGTGTGTTTCTCTCGTTTTGTAAGCCTATGTGGTCCCAAAGGCTGATTTGCCTACCGGGCAACTTTGCCTTTGACACAGTTCTTTCAGAGCTGACAGGATGTAGCAATGCTCTGTGACATGACCCCTGGGAGCTCAGTGTTTGTAATGTGTCTGTCACATCATAAAAGTTATCTCAACTACAAAATTAATAGAACTTAGTCATAGACCTTTGTATCCTAAGCTTACCTAAGGGACACATGTACAAAAAATATTGTGAAAAAAGATGTGAGTTACGAGGAGCCATGGCAAAATAAAACTTTTTATTCTTCTTCCATGTACTTACAGGATGAGACTGGACTGATCCTGTCTAGCTTTCTTTTTTTATGTTATAACATCCCATAATTAATTGTGTGTATATGTTAATTTTGTATAGACTTCACTAATATTAAACCCTGTAATTGTGCATATCCCTGTTGCTACAAAGAAACTGTCAAGGATAATAATTATTTTTCTTGTTATTGTGTTTGCAGTGCTACCAAGCCACACATGTGGTAACCCAGGGTTGATACCGAAAGGAATTATTCATGGGTCACGGTACAACATCGGTGACAAAATCCGTTACAGCTGTATGATGGGATATGTCCTGGAGGGCCATGCTGTGCTCACATGTATTGTGAGCCCAGGGAGTGGGGCATCATGGGATTTCCCTGCTCCATTTTGTAGAGGTAAGAGTTTCCTTTGTCCTATAATGGAAATAATTTATATGTGATTTTAGGTTTTTTCCCCACCTAGAATGCTGACAGAACAGCCATTAGCTTTTAGAGCACTAAACATAGTGACAGTTCTTTTACCTCATTCCTTGTTTTACAGTCTAGCTGCCTAATCTGTCCCTCAAGTGAACTGAATTTATAAAAATCCATTAAAATTACATGCTATTAGACATGTTAATGGCTATGGAAATCACCGATGCTCTTAATATGATGTTTGAGGCAGCTGATTTTTTAGTAAGTTAATTGTAGTGCCTCAAATGAAACAAATGATACTTCTTTTCATGACATTGCTCAGGCCATGTCCTCCCGGGCTGTAAAAAGACTGGGTTAATTGAATCCAATAGTGCTATTAACTCTTTCCTTTTGTTATGGACAAGTTAAAGATACAGAGCAGTAAAGGGTATTATAGCAGTCATTTGTAGAGTGATAAACCTATCACTCAAGGAACTGAACATTTAGTTGAAGATAAAAATGTAAACATTAACATTTTACAAAAGTGATATGTGATGTTCTCACACATGTGTTGCTTTGAATATAAATGTGGTGGGACAAAACAGCTCAAGAGCGGATTTAGTGTAAGAGTGAGTTCTAGTGTATGTGAGCTCTACAGGAGAAGTGCCTTCTGAAGACATTCTTTCAAAGCTGGTAGAATACAAAATATTCCTGTATACCATGTAAGGAAAATATGCCTTACATGGTCAGAGCACAAAGGACAGCAGGTGCATGGAAACATTAATGGAAAAAGCAATGATAATAACAAATTATGGTGACAAGATCTTGAATCTTCATATCCCATACAAAAGTGTACATGCATCATTCTTTAGCCACTACCATCCAATACTGATTACAAAATATTAACTAAAATGTCAAGTACGGATAGGATTATTTAGTGAAAACTCAGAAAATGTCACTTCTGTATGGTAAGGACATAACATGCGTGTGGGAATAGACATGTCACGCTGACTAGCAGAAGGTTTCAATTACCTTTTGTTTGTTTTTTTGTTTGTTTTGTCCTGTGTCAAAACAACAACACACCAGCAATGTAACTGACCGCCTCATCTTAAGATCTACTCATCCAAAGGCACACAAGTTCATTTAATATTTAAAGAATGCGGTTGCTTAGGGGAGAAATAATGACATCATTGGTCTGAAACTCGCAATGCAACTTACAGAAAAGTATAAAAATCAGGCCTTTGTTTGATTCAGCTCTGTCCATGTACATCACCACGCTGTATACAGGGGCAAGGAGGACAAGATTCACCATGTCCTTTATGAAGCAAGATAAAGGAATGGACTGACACCACCAAACTCTAAGTGACTAACAGATGTAGCAGCAGCATACACTATGAAGTTACTGCCTACTTACAAATGTATAAGCCATGTTTATTAGACTAACCCACTGACATCATATGGAGGGGGTGTCAAAGCAATCCCTCTGCCTGAAACAGCATGCACCATGATGGCAGGAATTCCACCTTCTTAACTGAGACCAGGTCTGCAAACCATGGCTTGGAGGACCATTTTGGTACTACTTCCACTCTGATAACTGTCCATCCATGGATGCAGGGGAAACTCTCTGCCACTCATCTACAAGAATGTTTATGCTTAGGGGAGCTTGAATGCTCCTGACTTAACACCTGCGGGAGCAACGCATATTCCTGTATGAGTTGAAGTGATGTACGCTAGCCCTGGCAAATGGTGCTTCTTTACTCTTCACTGTGCAAGGGTGAAGGGGCCATTCTATGGACAGGAGACCTCTCTAGAGAGGAAGTGTGCTCCCACATTGAGGCTAACAGGCAGAAAACAGATATGGTTGGACTGCAACCTATCCTGTGAATGCAGGAGAAATCCCTGCTCCAGGGAGTTGAGGGCATGTGTCAGAAGCACAGTCTGCGGTGTGACTATGATGAATGTAGGGCACTACTGACCACTTGTCTGCATGCAGTAGCACTTTACAGCCCTAGAGGAATGGGAGGACATGACAGAGAGCTAGGGTCACCATCTGTAGGCCAAGCACTTTGATGTGTCAGCTGATTGGACAGTGTTTCCATCTCACACCTCACCTTAACCCCTTTTATGGGAACCCTCCCTATAGTGGGCCTGGTTTTCAGAAATGTGCAGTCCCACCTGAGGAGCAGGGCTCTGACACACTCCTGGGAAACTATTACCTGCCAGTGGGGATCCTTCACAAGATGAGCTCACAGCACTGGGAACCAGGTCTGCCGCTCTGCTGTCTCAATGCAGGAGGCCCAGCTGCACTACGGCAATTCGCAAGGCCATGAGTTGCAAGCTGTTGACAGGGCCTCAAACTTATTTCATTTCATTCCATGGAGGCAATATTGCTAAACTAAAAGGTTTTTAAAATTAAAGATCATAGCTTTAGTATCACCGAACAAAGAATAAACAAACTGTAATAACCAAAAGGATTATGAAAGAACAGCTTTTTATAATTTTTCCACATCTGACTTCTATCCTTGGCCTGCAAAGGCTCTGAATCTTTGTCTTGTGTCTATACTGTGCTCACCTTCTTAAATATTCTGCCTGGCATTCTGTTGCAGACTGCAAGCTTATGGAGTATGCAACAGGAAACAAAAATCTGACATACTTTCTCAAGGGTATAGAAAAACTCCACCCATTCTGTCGAGGCAACTAAACCAGCTTGTTGAAACTCTGACCGTGTGCTCAACCATGTTTCTGGTTTTGATGTCTGTCTGCCTCTTCCTCTCCTCCATTGCGGTTTCTGTACTCAGGACAGGCATTAGGATATAGGAGAAAATTTGGCCATTGATGGCACACAATGTGCACTCACTGAACAGATTTTCTTTGTCTTCCTGATCACATGTTACAGAAAGGGACAGGGGTTAACTGAACATATCTTCCATCAAAAATAACAGGTAGATTTGATAAGCCTGCTAAAGTATAAAATCCCACTTTTGATTCCTTACAGGAATTGGGCCAGTTGATGTTTTATCCCATTTGTGGTTACATTTCTGTCAGCCCCAGGGACAGTGCAGGTGACAATGCTCACTGTGACATGCCCGCTGCAGCTGTCACTATGTGCTGAGAGGAAGCAGAGGCTAACACATGTAGAGTGGCTACGAGTTTTGAGAGAGCAGGGAAGGCATGGCTCCAGGTTGTTTGTGATTCTAAGTCATCCTTGATTTTCTTCAGCAAATCAAGTGTGGCATGACTTTGTAGCTGATACCTTCTTATGACATTCTCATCTGACATTCTTGAATAGGAAAAAAAAACTTCTTGCTTCACCTCACCCAATTGATGTTTCCTTTGAGCACCACTATCACAACAATTGGGATAATACAAATACAACGGGAAGATATATTGTTAATTAACATTGTAATTCTCACAAATATACATCTACTAAAGGCAGACTCCAACTGAACCAAGTCCTTAATTTTACCTGAAGACATGCTCATAAAACATATTGTAGCAGCATGTGACTTTGCCAAAATATTTGAAAATGTAAAGCCTCTCCATTGACTCATATTTTTTTTATTTGTTCCATTTCATTTTATTCCTTGTTATGTGCTTGGGAGCCTCAGGATCGTCCATGCAGTAAAACATTTGTTTATAAATCAGGCATGAACTCTGTGACTGGCTTTTCAAGTCCCAGCAGAGCCATTACCAGCTATGACGGGAGGTGTGCATCAGCACAGCAACAACTGGCTGAGCCTTGCCAGGGAAAGATAGAATGAAGCAGGATACATGTGTTGGTATCATCACTCTAGTTGTTGACGCACCTGGTCAGTAGGGTGTCTGCTGATGCACAAACTGAGTATATGCTGACTTTTTCATCCTCCACCGTCATAGGTAGTATGTAATTGGTGGTACATCTCTAGTGCAAAAAGAACCAATAGCTTGTCCTCATATTAATTGGAAGAATCACAAGGTCATAGCTGCCTAATCCTGAGTCAGTGATATAAAGTCTAAACAGTTTGGCTGGATTTGGGTGTGAAATCGAGGTGGTGAAGGGTTGTGAGAATTATTATTAGGTAGGAATTTTTGGACTCATGGAATCTGTATACTGACAATATTCTCCTGAATGTTCTCTATTTGAGTCAGTTGTACCCTCAGAAAATATATTTTACACAGTATCCTTGTTGCAGTGGAAAGATGGATGCTCATGAATGTGACATGGACTACTTTTAATCTCGCAACTGAGAGGCAGCTACTGGATTCGTTCCATTTTCCTGGTGCAGAAATGTTTGATGATGTCTCTCAGCCAGAAACACAGATAATGGTAAACTGTCACAATAAATATACTGTTCTAGGTTTCCGGCTGTCAGAAACACGTGTGATTCTTGCACATTAAGAATCTGTTTCTCTTGTAGTCAAGTGCCACAATGTCATTTGAAAGGGAACACTTTTGTATGACTCTCTGTGAATGATCCAGGTGATCAGAGCTGTCAAACTTTAACCTTGTTTTCAACCTTTGAACTCCCAGCCACAACAGTAATGGTATGGAATGCTTTTTATTCCACTCTTAATATTTTGCAATGCTTTCATGAATAGGTGAAGGAAAATTGGGTATTTCAAGATAATCACATTAGGATAGCAATAAAGTCAGCAATGTACTTAATATTTTTGAATCTATAAGTTTATTTCCATTTCGTTTCCCTTCAAAGTAACATCAACACCACCAGTAATTATGTAAGGTGTGACTGGATTGTGGTCTCCCCTCAGGGGCACAGACCCTGACACACACACACACACACACACACACACACACACACACACACACACACACACACACACACACACACACACACACACACACACACACACACACACACACACAAACACACACACACTTTGAGAAAACATATACATATTGTTTAAGTTAAGACCTTTTGCTCACAGTTTGGTCCCACCCCCAAAAAAAAAAAAAAAAATCTCTCCTGCACCTGTCTCCCCTACACCTTATTTCGGAAGAGTTTGACAAGGTGTGATTAGCATTGTAATTGTTTATATTTCAGCCATTAGAAATATGTGTTGGAATGTTTTACATTTTTTACATTTAACACAGTAATGTTTTTACTATTGACTAATAGTTTAAAGTATTTTGAAAAATTAAATTATAGATTAATTGCCACTCCACTAGTAAACTGAGTTTCTTTGCCTTTAGACAGGACCAGACCCCTGGCCACTTCCTTGCATATTTTCTTGAACGTTGGATCTTTTATTTTAATCATATCAGCTTTGAGACCCTGTATACATCTACATCAAAATCAACTTTAATGAGAGGGGATTATTTTTCCCAAGAATTTTATTTCCAAACTCTGACAGAGGTCATGTCCTTCTGTACCACTTTCTCATATGGGAAACCACCTAATTACACCTTTTATGCCCTCCCTGGCTCATTATAAAGTAGTCCTCTCTGAAAATGTTCCCTAATAATAAATCATAGGAAAAATTCTAAAGTAATAATAAAATTAAAAGGCAGTATGGATCTTTGTTTTGAAGGGCTTTGCATTTTTGATTAGAGAAATTTTGCATGAGGGTTAAAGGAGTCAAATTCTATTTTGCAACAATAATTAAAATGCAGTGGTTAATATGATGAAAGAAGGGAGGTGCATGTCAGACAATGTGAAGTCTAATGAGCGCAGATAGATTTTAGATGCAAATTATGCAAAGCTTCTCTGTCAACTCTAAGGCAAATCACCACAACCGTCCAATTGCAACAAATTCCAGACACTGACATAAGCCCGGTGGTTACATAAGTAATAATATGTGACCATTTCTAGGGTTTAGCAAATGTACCCTTTACAGGGGATTTAGAACCTATAATCCATATGTAAACTGAAGAAGAATATAAGTGACAGGGGGTCAAGCTGTACATAATATTTGATGTTGGGTTTTATAATATTTGTTCATCTTATGTTATCCTTTCAATTATTCTGGCATGGCTAAGAACCGCACAGACAACATATTCTAGTTAACTATTTTCCATATCTTTTTACAAACTATGTCAATGCTGTTTTATCTCATCAGTCATCGCATTTCACTCTAAACAATAATACATGTGATGTGTGTGTGTGTGTGTGTGTGTGTGTGTGTGTGTGTGTGTGTGTGTGTGTGTGTGCGTGCAAACAATACCATGATAGAGATTAAGTGTAAATAAAACATACAGCTTACATCATCATTCTAATGTATCTGTAAAGGGACCTGTAATTCTTGCAGGTTCCTCGGAGACAGTATTTGCTTATAGAAACGCAATCCACAATATAACTAGAGGTGTGAGTGCAACCTTCCTGAAGCCCAAGAACACACCTTGTCATTAAAGGCCTTTTTCATTTGCTTTCCTTCAGCTGATGGAGCATGTGGAGGGACCTTGAGGGGCACAACTGGAACGATATCCAGTCCACATTTCCCCTCTGAATATGAGAACAACGCAGATTGCACATGGAGCATTCTTGCTGAACCAGGGGACACCATCGCCCTGGTCTTCACTGATTTCCAGCTGGAGGACAGATATGACTTCCTGGAGATTAGTGGCACAGAGGCCCCCTCCATTTGGTGAGTCACAAAAAACCCTGACTTATTTCCATGACCCTGAGACCATTCATAAAAGAGATATAATAATAATAATAATAATAATAATAATAATAATGCAGTTATTAATTTATGAATCGCTTAAATGAAAAAAAAAAACTCATTCTGATCTGGGTAGTGAAAATGCATCTGCAAATAATTATCTTCATTTTTCAAGGTAAATGTGAGAAATATGACTCCTCTAGTTTCTGTATTTCATTATGTTATCTATCCCTAAAGTAGCTTTTAAACCTTTTAACCTCCTGTGCATTTTTGTTGTGTAACTGTTATATGAAACCCTCATATTATAAAAGTAGGTGAGGTCCTATTAGTTTTAGTAAATCAACAATATCTGATGGAGAATACCGAGTGCCTAAGTGTTGTGGGACTGCAGTCTTTACTGACTTGTAGGTGGCCCCAGGATTAAGTCATTAATGCAAATGCAAATCATACTTTCCATTATTCCCTTCTGTTGGTTGTTAAGAAATGCAAATGTATTGTGAAAATATTGTATTATTTTCTATACTGCTGAATCACTAGATTGACATATTCATTCAAATGAGATTGGACGTTCCAATTTCATTTTTCTGCCAGAGGATAAATGTGCCTCAATGAAACACATTCTATATGACAATTTGTTAAAAGAAATAAAAAGTCTGGGAAGAGAAATATATAACAAAACACATTTTTCAGAAATGGAAACAATGATGTCATTTGACTTGAAAACAACAATGCCTCAAATTGAGTGAATTCATGCATTCACATACATCCAAGTGATACCTAAATCCAATAAAAGAGCATGATGTTGTTGCATATCAAGTGCAAAAACAAGCATGACCATTTTACTCACATAATGATAGACGGCTTTGGATAAGCTATTCTGGTCTCTGAAAACATAAAATTTCCTGTTACTTGGGGTATAGAAGTAAGATTGAAGGCATTCAAAGACATTAAGCATCACGACATTTATATGAGGTGCCAGAATGACAGCTGCATTAGCATATGCAGGGCCACTGATCCAGTAAGCCGTGCGGAGCTGTACAGTACTGTATTTCTTTGTCATTTAGAAAGTCAAGGGGACTCATGCATATTGGAAAGCAGAAAAATGTATATCACTGATATATTTACTTCTGAAATAATGGGGGTCATGTCTAGTGCAACTCAATTAATATATATCCTGAAGAGCCTATAATGCAGTAGGGTCTAAATATTAAAGCCAGTTTACATTTGTCAATACACAGCACATAAAATGTTTAAAAAACATTGTTTATTTGTTTGTATTATTTTGTGCTACATGTGGAATAGCCCCTGGCAGTGTAGGTAACACATATTTATGTAAACATATTAATGTTGATAATATTTGTTAATTTATCTATGTGAAAATCCACACTCACAGGAAATATTATAATGTACTCTAAAATGAGGTGTCAAGTAATTTAAAGAAGCTATTCAGCTATGTTAGTGTATGTATGTGGCCACTGACAAGTGTCCAGCTTATTGAAAATCATGCGACAATATAAGTAATTAGGCATGAACCACTCCTGTAGGTTATTGTAAATCTATTGTGAATGAGCCTAGCATACACATTTTTATAATAACAGTATGGTAAACGCCCTTCTGTCTTAGGGTGAGAGGAGGCATATGAACAGGAAGAGCTGTTGCTAAGTATGTTGGCCCTAATGATAGCCTAGCACATTGGGAATGATCCTCTTGGCCCCTCGTGACACCTATAGTCATTCTTATTCAATTTATTCTTATATTGGATTTTATACATTCAGTAAGCTACCTACATCAACGAAAAGGCCAGATGGAGTAAGAATAAAACCTTATTCATAAAACAAAGATAGAGGTAAAAATTGACATGTATTTTATACAAGGCTTATTTTTCTCTCCATATAAACTGCATTTCACAAATTTAATTCCTCATGTATCTTATGTACCCCCTGCTGCAGCTTAACATCTTCCCTGTAGGCCCGTGTACCCCCATTTCAGAACCAGTGGTCTAGAACATCTCATATTCCTGGTTGAAATTACCTTTTTGTTTAGATGTTTATGCATTGTTACATATTGATTTCAGGCATATTGTTAATGAGATACTGGATCATTTCAAATAGATATCAGTGACTTCCCTTTAGGATCTGCGTAACAGTGATTTATAACATCTGTTATCATAAGAACTGCAGTTATATTCTCGTGCAATGAATCAGCCTGTATTGTGTGCTTGTGTGACATTTAAAATTTGCCACCCCATATAGTAAATTTGATATTTTCTGAGGAGAGGCCCTACTTACATGCATGTTTCCAAATAAAGTAAAACTTCCTTGTCTTAATTTGTCCTCAATAGTTCCCTGAACACAGCAGACAGTACAGACGCTTAACTTTATGTTAGCGTCACTTTCAGTACAGTATTCAATAAACTATGTGAGATATTCAACACTTTATTATAAAATAGGTTTTGTGTTAATAACTACCGAACTGTAGGCCAATGTAAATGTTCTAAGCACGTTTAAGGTAGGCTAGGCGAGGGTATGATGCTTGGTTGGTTAGGTGTATTAGGTGTACTAAATGCATTTTAGACTTACAACCTTTTCCACTTACGATGGGTTTATCTGAACATAACCCCATCGTAAGTCGGGGACCATCTGAAATATCAGAATACTGACATCAGAAATATCAGTGCTAGATTTGTTCCACTTTTGTATCTGGAAATGCAGAATTCACTGTTGTTAGAAATGATGCAGAGGGGATCTTAGGGTTTCCTTTACTCATTTCTTCATATCTTCACTTTAGATAATGTCATGATGGACAAAACACTATTAATAAATGTGTCAGTCTCAAGGGGTGGGGTTACTTTAGTTGTGCCTTCATGTGGCTTCTTATTCTCAATGCACAGGTTTTTTCATTGGTACCTTCCAATGCAGAACACGTAGTAAAATGTTCGTCATGGTGCAGTTGGGACTCAAACATCCAGTCGCAGGGCACAAACCTGCAGCCTAGTGAACATCTTACTGTGTGAGTCACCTGAGGGAGGCATACTTGTGCTTCTAAGGTTTTGTACCTGATAGCACAAATACAGATATGCTCACTTCATTGTAGCTAATACAATATAATACATCACTAGAATGATGTCATTCATTACCAGTATAATGACTAGTGATCACAATGTCTCACTATACACAGTTTTAGCAGGAACAACAATGAATAAACTCATAAAACAGCACATTTCTGTCTGTGATAGTGTGTTTGTAATATAGAGGGTATGTGCACACCACACACCTGCCTAAATAGGTGCTGTATCTACAGAGTCAGATATATAATTGCATAACCTCACTACATTCACTACATTGGTGTCCATTAAGATAGTGATTATATGAATCAGAAATCAAGAAATAATAGTAAAATATAGTCTCCAGTTAATCTGTTGGGTGCAATAATTTCCCTAACCAACTGAATGCAAATGAGGATGGGAATAATTAATATGGTTGTAAATCATCGTGTCTGCTGCACTTTCCCGCGGTGATCAGTGTTCCCCCTCATTGTTGCTGCTGCTTCATTCACAGGGAACATTTTGTTGAAATCAATTTGATAATCAATTTATCAAGGTGGTGACAGCCTGCCCTTTCCATGTAGTTGACCATCATAAATGCAGTGACTTTGCTTTTGTGATCTGTATACAAGGTGACAACAATCCTCTGCGGTAAATTGTTTTATTAATGAACCCAGTATCCTGTGAGTGTTTATTTTGGCTTGTCACAGAGATAATTATCTTGGTGTTGTCGCTTACCATGTTTTTAATAACAGACAGAACAAAAAAATCTGTTTCACTATATTGCAATATTGGGTCTAACCACATTTCCCTTGAAAGATAGCCACTCAAAGTCAAGCTGTCAAAGGCTCTTTCGAAGTGAGAAACAAGGGTTTGAAAAAAGTCAATAGGTCCACACAGGTTGTTTGTTCCCATCAGCCTAAAATGTCCTTTAGAAATCTGCTAGCAAAAACAGTGTTTTTACATGAGAGGGTGCCCCACACCTTGAAAAACCAGACAGCTACCTTTTTCTTCTGTAGTCACCTATGGTGTGATGTGAAACAATTCGGGACCTTAAGTGGTAGCCTGACACTTTAAGTATCGGTCCATTTGTCTGTTTCTTGACAAGATAATTTTAAGGATTGCTGTCAGCGAGTGCTCGTGTGTTGCCAATAGAGGGAATAAATGTGTGGCCAGCAAGTGAATGAAATAATGATATGAGGCAAGGACTTGGCTCTGTGCGCCTGCATCTACAGGACACAAGGGTTCCTCTGGGAATCAGCAGTACATGGCCCCTGTCTCACAGAGTCTCAGGTTTCATTTTCAGAGGATTGCAAATTTCTGTTTCATATTAGACTGGTGATGTTTTGCCAACCTACTATGAGCACGTTTTGCATTTGGTGCCCTAGTGGAGCTATCCTAGGTTATAATCTCTACATAAGGCTGAGGGTGCTATTTTAAGATCCGCAGGCATCCACAAAGAAATTCTATGAATATAAAAAAACAGATTTCAGTGGCTGGATAAACAGAAGTATAATTTCTGAGAAATAATCTTTCTGGGTCAGACATGATATGCACTATTATATTGCTCAGCTGTTAGTTATGGGTACATCAGTGAAGGCCAAAGGCCATGAATGGAGAAGCAATCACAGAAACCACCACATAAATGGATTTTACTCATATAATCGCTGACTTAATGATGTTGTGCAACATCAAACAGGCCTTGTGGAGGACAATTTAATGAACATTTTAACATTAATTTTAAGTTTAAGCTTAAGTGAGTTTTGGGCTTAAGTAAAAACACTGGATCGTGCATAATCAGTATTTGTTATGGCTGGCTGAACACATTAATGTGTGTTGTTTTGTTTTGTTTTGGTTTTAGCTAACATTCCTGTTATATAATTTTTCTGAGGTTTACTCCTAATCTAATTATGGATAACAGGTACAGAAAATGAAAAGACAGTTTAACTATTTGTGCATAAAGTATGACCACTAATAATATATTCACTTGATGTTGCTTGCCAGTTGTCCCACAGTAATGTCAGTGATTATAAATGTTTGGTAACACTTTGTTGCGTTTGCTCTTTGGGTTACTGCCAAAAATGTAGTTTTCAATCCATCCCTCATTGTGGACATGACCATCCTGATACAATTTACTGGGGGCTAAATTAAAATTCAAACTTTTCTGTTAATTTATGATACATAAAAGAGATTTTTTTAAAATAACATTTTGATAAATATGTTTATATGTCACAGAGTAAAGGGACTGAAGGGAGTGCAGTGACAGAAGTCTCTCTCTGTCCCTCTCTGTCTCTCTCTGTCTCTCTCTGTCTCATTATGTTCTTATATAATACCAACAACTAGGTAGTCACAAGAAATGCCAACTCTATGAATGGCTCCACATTCAGGTAGAAAGCTATAGGATAATACTTAGGACCATAACTGCCCTGTAACTGCATTATCAAAACCTAAGTTGTGCATCACGTAGGTGCATTTTACATGGAGATCACTTAACTACAGCATTCATCCAGACAAGATACACTTGAGCACCTAAGTGAGAGTTACAGTTTTTGGGTAAGATTTTTGCAGAATAAAGGCTTGCCTTGTTGTCTTTCCAAACTGAATGGATTCCAAGTTGAGACTTCAGATTTCAGGTTTCTCTCTGCCACATCCATGCACCTCTGGGGGTGGTACATGTCAAGCACAACTACCATCAGAAATTGGTACTGTGTTGGTTATGTGTTCATACACATAAATTGCTGTATAATAGAGACACCATGGTTTGCAAACTTGCCTTTTCTCATTATGTTTAGTAAGGACAGAGAAAACATTGGGGTATCTTGGACCATTCTTCCATGCAGAACCATGATGACCGTGGGTCTATGCCGTCTTCAGTTCAGACCCATATGTTTTCTGTCAATTATTTATTAACTTATTTAATTTTCCACTTATGATTAAGTGGTTGATTTTCAGGTGTGTTTATGGTAATTGTAATTTTCAGGCATTCAGGCTTTTTGCCAGAATCTGCAAAAAACCTGAATGGTACTTGGTAGATATCATTATCCCACGATCAGTGGCAGAAAAAAGCCCAATAACACCAACAATCCATTACTATTTCTCCACGGAGGGACATACATTTCTATGTATACCAGATACTACGTAGGGCTCCATATGTGTTGATGTTGTGCATGGCCAAAAAGTTTTGGTCTCATTGGACCATAGGACCAGTTTCCAGTGTTTGCACGACTTGAATTTGCCAGATATTTCAGTTTTCTGCACTCAATACTGGTGCTTTCCTCTGACAAACATAGAGAACAGCCTGTTGGCATTTAATTGTTGATTTGGAAATGTGGTGACCCCAAGATGCAAGCAAACTCTCTGTATTTTCCAGCTGTGACCCTTACATAATGTTGCCTCCCTTCACCTTCTATCTTCGTGTGGGAACCAAATGCACATTCATCATCTGGCAATTTGATACTGTTTATGTGTATACATTTTTGATCATTGCCCTAAAAGAATAAAATAATAAGTGCTTTGTATGTGTAAGTATAAAATATAGGTCATTACCTTTTGCCTTTTTGTTCATCTTTATCAAATAATCTGGAGTGCTGATAATATAAATAGTGCCAAACAACTTTCAATAATATCTATAATTCCTCTCATTGTCATCTGCAAACACGATTCCTGTACATCCTTACTTTGTATTTAGTTGCTTAACAGAGATGATTCCTCCCAGTGATTATATATCAGTTTCAGCTCTGAAGCCTGTTTGGGGAGTACAACAATCCCTCACATACTGATCAAAGCTTTGCTTAATTTGTAGTTCCACTTTCTTGAGTTCTCATCCTTGTCTTTTGGTTTATATTTAGTTTTAAGTATTCACCATTAGTATGGAAATACCAAGCTAAGCCCCACTTAAGGAGAAAATGCTATTATTTCCAAGCAATTGCTTGACATTAGCTGGCATTACTAAACATGTTTTGAACATGCAGATGTTTAATTCAGTTTAGAGTCAGAGAAAGGAGTTAATCAAAGTAAACTCACTCACAGTAAACTTACTTTTGTTGTTTGAATTTTACAGTTACAGTAGATGAAACAAAAATATGAGTGTTAAAATGCAACAGAAAAATTTATTTGAGTACCGTTTAACCTTAGATACATGAACCACAGAATTATTGTCAACTGGTGAATTGCTGACCTTCTTTAAAGTAAACACAAGCAATATGTGAAAGCAATATGTGTTAACCATAATCAGCACATTGTCTTTGCTACAACCTACCAAACTACACATCATTGTATCATTGTATGTATGTGTGTGTGTATATATATATATGTGTGTGTGTGTGTGTGTGTGAATATGCAGATATATTTATAAGTGAATTTTATGTTATGCTCATTTCTTCATTTGCCTGCAAGACAGAAATTACCGGCCATAAATTCTCACCATTTTAGGTGATAACTCAGAACTCAGTTGAAATTAACTGCCAGACTGCTTTCATTTTGAACAACCGTATGTAACCACAATTTATTCTGTCGTTCAGCTGGCTGCACAATTTCAGGTAACAATTCACCAATTACATCAAAAATGCTTTTGACAAATCCATTATGCAGACTGATATTTTTTTAGATAAGAATATGAAATTCAAACTTGTCCCAAAGTGTTAATTAAAGCAGCACTATAGATATGCTGACCTCATTTAGTGATACCTTTTTTTCTAATTTGATGAATGTTACATCTGATGCCCTGAATAGCTCTAAAAATGTTCTGTGTTTTTCTTTACAATTCTGAAATTTGTACATATCAATATTGTAAACTCTAATGTAACTTACAACAAACAAAATGTGATTATGCAATTTTTTCAGTGTAAAAAGTCAAGCTATTTAGATCCCAGCCATATACTTTCATAGCATATATATCTGAACACAATTCCAAAAATAGGGTAATGGATGCAAGTGATTGTGTGCTCAGGCAAATGTAGCTGGTGATTAGCTGGCCAAGTGTAGGAATTTTGGCAGAACACCAGGGTTAATACCACGACACTACAATTCAATAAAATGTCAAAACAATGACGTTATCAACATAATGTGTATGCCACACACTAGGTATCAAAAAGATTTTACAGTAATTTGGAAGACAGAGAACAGTCAAATTCTTATGGTTTTACTATTGCAGATGATCATTAATGAGACAATTCACTTCAATTAAAAGATCTATAAAACGTATCTCAGCTCCAGGATAAGGCTGAGGTTTCTTTCAACTTATATTTGTAGATGGTGTTCAGACCCTGACTGACTGTCTTTGTTTTTCCATCTGTTTACATGTGTTTATTTTTGTATTTCATTATTTATTTTAAGCATTTGTTTTGCCTCCTCCCCATTTTGGCCTGCCACATTTGTTTGCTTGTGGCCAAATTGTGATTGTAACCATAACAGTGGTGTTTATGGGAATGACTCTAGTTGCACCCCATTAACTTTGCCATTTGCTGTATCTGAATATTTCTTTCCTTTCTATCAAGTCATTTTATATTGAGTTGAAGGAGGAATGAGGCTGCATTTTATTTATTCAACATTTTGTTTGTTTGTTTTGGGAAGGAAGGTGGTGAAAGGTATATCTTATGCTACGTATATGAGTGCATGCATCACATTCTTAAGTGTAAGCATGACTACCGCGAGGACAAACTTTTCAAAAGGCACAATGGCCAGACTCAACAGTTCTGGCAGCGATGCTTATTTATTTATTTACTTATTTCATTTTTCTATCCTTATGTTACTAATCTGAGCAACTGGCAACGCAGTTCTCTTTTTCTTAAACATATTTTTGAAATCAAAGAGGTTAGGGAAAGTAAATAATTTATCCAGGCAAAAACCTTGGTTAAATCACAGATGGTGTTTTGTCTTAAAAAGCCTTTAGCTGGCGTTTTTTTTTTTCTTTCATCAGCAACCAATTCAGATAATTTAAGTCTTGAGTAACCACCACAATATGTAGAATGTGTGGCTCTCCAGGACCAGTGATGTGAACTCTTGGTGTTGATCATAAATATGGAATACAGTACAGTTTGGTTTTTAGCAATGAGTAAGAATAATGTTGGCTGCCTATTGTTTGCACTAACCTCAGTTGAGCATTGTGCTTGCTGAGAATTCCAGTGTGCTGTGATGAGTAGGGCCAGCCATGGTCAAAGCCACGCCCAGCTTACTTACAAAAATAGGTTTTAATAATTCATTTCACAGTGTTTCTCAAGGTTACTTCAGTCTTGCCACTACGCCATCCAAAATTAGAATGTAGACAAGTATAAAATGTTGACAGAATAGAATGTAGACAAGTCAAGAATATAGAAACATAGAAAAAATAGTAAATATCAGTTTAAGACTTAAGTACGGAATGCCAGAGGTAAAAGTTTTACTCTTCATAAATAAAATAAAAGGTTTATTACTGGTTCAGTGGCTCTGTGGGTAGCGTTTCAGCCATGACTTTAAAAGGTCGGTGGATTTAATCACCTCCAGGGTCCTCATGACTTCAAAATGAGAGTTCACTGCCTTTCTGCATGGTCCTCCACATTAAAGTTCACATACTGTGTGTTATGCAAGAATGGAAGTAATTGTATTTTATGTGGTGTGAAAGAGGTTATAGTAACTATCCCCTGTCATTATATTGTGTCCTGTCATATTAATTATCCAAATTTACACTCATTTGATTGATATCATCAGAATTTGAACCATTAAACCATTTTAGAATTAGCAGTCACAGACAAATACAAATGAACCTATGGCTCTGACTTACTGTAACTAAAACCTTGTTGTCACAACACAACACCAAGACAGTTGCCAAGAGAGGATATCTGCTTCACTGCAATGTGCATTCAAATCTTTAGATGAAAAGCACCGTATAAACACAAGTTATCCATAGTATACATTTTTATGTTAGTAATTATAAATAGTTAAACCTGCTGCTTACTAGATGACCAGAGAAGGTTGTAAAGTATTTGAAGTGCACGAATATATAGAATTGTAACAATTGTAATAATCTAACAAAATGGTAATGGCTTGATCTAGAGAACAGGTTGAGTTCCTGCACTTTAGCTGACTGATAAGTCAGTAAAATCCATTTCCCCTTCATGCTGCCTCTGTGGAGATTGATTGCATATGTTTGTTTCCATGCCGACTATTAGAGGTGACTGATTTGGTGCAATTATGTTAGTTTATCGAATTTTCTCTGGTTCTTGAGGGAAGCACTTGACCTACGGTGCTTGCTAAAGGCCTGTGCACTTACACAATCCATTGTTTCTGTGCTTTGGCAGCTTAATTACAAGCTTGAAAGCAGATAAGTGCAGGCTGAATATGCAGTCTGTGTGCTAGCTGTGCATCAATAGTAAAAGTGCGCACAAGCCATATATATATAAAAGTTCATTCCATATATATTACTATATGGAATCAGCTTTAATGTACATGTAATAAATAAAACATATTCATACACTTGATTTTGTATGTTGAATGACTGATGCACATACATTGGGAACAGCAATTATACTGAAAGAAAAAATGTGATATGACATATAAAAAATGTGATATGATATACTTCAAAACTAGATTTGCTATGAGGCACTAAAATGCTATTAGCTGTGGTAAAATAATTGTAAACAATGGCCTCTTGTGGCTTATTGCTTTAACACATCAGTTCATTCCATATGTCTCAAATATCAATACATATTGCCTGTTTGGCTTGACATATATACATGACAATGTTGTACAATAATCACTTTGAGAAACCACCTTCATGGAATAACACATTTCTGTGAGATACTCCACTGAGCAGAGGAAACTCATCAGCTGTGAGTCATTGTTATTTCAGAATATGTCCCACTGAGAGTTCTGATGCATGTCATTAACAGTGCAATCACCATTGCAGAAAACTTCACATGATGAAGTACACAGCTGGAATGATAACTGATGGTGACTACTTCCACATACAAGGTGAAATATCCTACACCGCAGAGTTTCCAGCTTGAAACACATGTTTGCTTTTCGTCTGAATATCAGTAGTCTCAATAAGTCTCATTCCTGTATTTGAAACAACATAAACTGTGGGTTGAATCAAACAAAGCAAGCATTTGCTCTGCAAAAGCTCACTCCCTGCCTAGTTTTCTGGAATCTATGTTTCTTTGCATCTATAAGTAATTATATTCCTGGCTATATGTCAATGTTTTCTTCTTTATCATACCTTCAAACCTCCTAGCATTAATCAGTGACCAGTATCTTCTGTTTCTTCGACATGCATGCACAGTTAGCTTGATTGAAGAAACTGGCTTCAGCTACTGTACATCATATTAATCTAAAAGCATGTGTTGTGAAACGGAACAAGACAGACTTTACTTTTTGTACATCTGAAGCTGTATAACTTAAAGAAAGCCTGAAATATACAGATCAGCTCTGTAACCCCCCCACACACACACACACAAAGAAATTATCAGAATTCTTCAATTCCAGTCTTGCCCTCACCCGTGTACCAGTCTGCATTTAACCATCAGTCACAGTCCCAGTCATGATAACATGTCTAAACAGTTTTTAACTCTAATAGTATGGTCATGGATTTAATTCTCCTTAAACATTTTCTTTTGAATTCTCATAAACAGTACAAATACAAAGATTACCAGTGATAAAGATATAGGTTTCCATGACATAGACCTATATTTGAACCTCATCAATTTTACCTCAGCCAGACCCTACGTTTGAACTCATTCATCAACTAGATGAATGTAGTGTGGAATGTATTCTCTGGACTGGAAGTCCTCTCCAAACCTCATAACATCACATTATTGGAATTTATTGATGTTTTCAAATGAGCAACGTAATGAAAAATAAAATGTAAATAACTATGGCTCACTGAGATAATGTTTCTTAATTTGAAATAGGTTTTTTAAATTTTTAAATTAATATGTTGGGTAAATTATCTATCAAGGAATGTATTTTTGGAAAAGCCATACAAAATAGTTTCACTTATTGCAATTCATTGTTTTAAGTGTGTAGGTATGCAAGATTTGCTGATCTTCAAGGGAATTTCAAACCCTACTTTATGCATGATTACTTCAGGCTTTTCCTCAGAGATATTCAACTTGTTATTAAACTTGCAGACTGTGTTTATCACTTGCATGTGTTGCTAGAGGGTAAATGTTTATAGCTGCACACAAATACAGATGTATACAGTTGACTCAAGCCTGAAGATGGTTCTGATAAAGGAGCAACACAAAGGAAAAAATGTTGCTGCTAAAAAGTGCAATGATTTTGTGATCTGCAGGCTTTGCATTGAAATGTATCCAAAATGTACATAGAAAGTAAAATAACTCTAGTTGGCATATTAGGTAAGGTATGGGCAATAACTTAAGCTGAGATGAAACGCTGCTGGAGACTGCAGATGCAGTTGTATTGTGCATACAAGTATTTTTGAATGGCATAAAATGACTACTGGTGCTGCTATTTTCCTTCTTGGATTGCACTGGGTGAAACAGGAGTGAGATCAGTTGTTTGGGGATATGCTAACACAAGGTACAGTAACATTTTAGTTATAATACTTTTACCTCAATCTCTTCCTTTTCAGGACTGTATTTTGCATACTATTGGTAACAATATGTTAAAACTATATTTTTTTTTCAATGAAAATTATCAATACATAATGTCATGTGTTTATTTCCTTGTCACTATTTCTCCTGTGTGGTCATGACACATTCATACATGCATATAAATGGAACACAGACCTGATTAGCTGACAGAATTGATTTCCCAACCCCCACAGCCTCTCAGAAACTGCATTCCATAGTTAAAGTATAGAGTTGAGCAGACATAACTCACACAAAAGTCTATGCAAGCTTACTAGGTCATGTCATTAGGGAGGGATATGCAAA
Organism: Albula goreensis; assembly: GCA_022829145.1. Lineage (NCBI taxonomy): Eukaryota > Metazoa > Chordata > Actinopteri > Albuliformes > Albulidae > Albula > Albula goreensis. The sequence continues at coordinate 23,370,955 of CM040750.1, forward strand.
TTGTGTCGCAAGAGGAGCCACACATACTTGTAAACCACTTATAACAAAGCCCCACATTTTCAGTTGTTCACCTTTAAAAAACAAGGCTAACCAATTGCTGTATAATTACCAGTGTAATTCTGTATAATTACCATTACAATTACTAGAGCAGATCCAGTAACATGTGATCAGCAAAGAATGGCTCTCCCCACCTCATAGGCAAGCTTTTATGTGTATTGGGCATGTCTCTCTTAAGTGTTATGACAACAGACTATGCCCAACCCTTTCTAGCTGAAATAAACTAAAACATAATTTAAAATATTTCTGTAGTGAAAGCAAGGTAAGCTGAAGACAAAATTTTAAAGCATATTCCCATGTTACATGTCACAACAGCTATCTAAAACTTGGAGAGGTGGATGCAGTTCCATCTGAAATATGAGCATGCCACATTGCTCAAGGTAGGGTACATATCTGATACTTATTCCAATGGTGTTCATGTATTGTCATTTGAATCTGCTTTTGGGTTTTGGAATGTTTGTAAAGACATAAAAACACTTTACACAAGCTGTTTCTTCAAATCTGAAGTATTTATGCCAGGGCAGTTGAGAAGGTGGAATTTCTATAGTTTCAAAATGAACTCTCTTGGTCCGAAATCAAACATCAAGAAAACGAATGGTTTGACTGAAATAGCAAAGGATTAATACAATCATTTGACTCAATCTGTATTTGCAGAAGCATGCACTTATGCAAAGTTTAATTCCAGAGATTAGTAAAGTTGAAACAGAGTTGATGAAGCCATTTGTGCAGGGATAAGTGGTACCCATCGATGGTTGTGTCAAAGATAGGTGCACCACTAGGTCAGTTATGATGAATGTACTTCATGTATCTTGGTCGTCAGCATCTCAGTAATATGAGGTATGTGTGTTTCTTGATTCTCTTCAGACTTATTTTTTCATTTTTCATTCATATCTTGAGGGCAAACATTTGTAAAATAAATGTGCAAATGATAATATTCTCAAGGTAAAGATTAAAGTGTATTGCTGTCAAATTGCTAAGGTCTTTAAAATAGCTTAGATAACTATTGTATGATATCCACACCTTGTATTTTTGGAAATAATAGCCAACGTTAATGTCATCACACTCTCCATAAGGTCTGTAGTTGAATAATCTGCACATGGTGATTCAGGGCTGAGGTGATAAAAGTTGAAGACTCAAGCCAACAGGTCAAAGAAATTTTGAAGAAGAGGGAGAAGAAAATGTGTTGACTCACCTCAAAGCAGAGCTGACTCCATCGGACACCATAAGATTTAAAACAATGCCCTTTTTTTAAATCTCCTGAAAGGAACACTAAAGCTGAAGCACATGCCTTCTTTCCTTATTTTTTTCCCACCAGCAGTCACCTAATACCTAGTACCCAGATACCTAAGCATTAACCTGTTCTTAGGTATTTAAGGTAAAATGCATATTGGTATATTCTGCGACTCATTGTTTTCCAAAACTGACCCTTGAAGCCCTGACGATTTCATACAAGGAGACTGCAATCTCTTGACTAGACCTACTCTAGTGTTGGGAGGTGTTGCAAATAAGCCCCTAACAAAGAGAAAACAGAACCCACATCTTAGAAAACTCTCAAAGTATCCCATAATTCACCATGAACTGCCAATAACTATGTCTGATATGCTTGCCAGACAGATGGCAGCCATATTGGAGTGTGATGTGTTGGTCTGCCAAATAACACCACTTCAAAAAACCAAAGTAAGATGAAGTCTGAATCATTATTCTATGTACAGTATACTAACCACTATCAAGGATGGATAAAACATCTTTAACATATTGACTATATTTGTAAATTAAGACTGAAATATTAGAAGATCTATGCTTTTGAATTATCCGTCTATTCATCACCTTCAAGGTTTCACTCCTCTTCTGTGGAATTGAAAAAAAAAATATCTCATTGAAAAATCTAAATGTTGACAGCTGACTGCCGACAGTATTGGAGCATTCTCAGCACTCAGTCTTGGAGGACTATTCCAGCTTGACAGAACTTTTTACACCAGGGAAAATGACCAGCATAGCCTTCAGCCCAGTGCATATTAGAGAGACACTTTGAAAAATGAGATTTTATCTGACGGTATTGACAAGCATGTCAGAAAACATTACATCCATGGCTTTAAGGTCAAACATCCTGTGTGATATCACCACAGTTTTTTTTTTTTTTTTTTGAAATATTCAGCAAGAGAAACTGTTACTCCTGATATAAAACCAAATACAAATTAGTTAAACAAAAAAAAATAATAATATTCTAAAGCAGTGCATTTTCATTTGTGTAGTACAGTAACATTATTTGTGGCTGTATTTTCATGGCAGTCATTACTGGTTGGACAAATATAAAAACCATCATTATTCCATGGGCCTTACTATTCAGTCTAGATTGAATAATTAATATGCATGGTGGGTAGTAAATGCATACCATTGATTAGAGCAAGATAAAAGCTAAGGTAGTCATTAAAATCACAGCAGATGAAGATCAATTTGCTAACCAGCTAATGTCTAATTATCTAAATAGCCTACCTTCCACTTGGATACATTTACTAACATTCTGATCCACAGTGTTCACAACGTCCAGTTAAAAGGGTATGTTTATCTTATTTATCTTTATGTGCTTTGTGTGTTGTTAGCCATTCATAAACACTGATGGTGGTGTAAAGTGACTGTTATTCATGCAGACCTGACAGGGCGGGACTCAGTGAACACAACTGACAGCTGACAGGTGAACAGATTCCTGTGTCAATGTTTGATTTACATCCTCTTCTTGTGAAACCTACTGATTGACTTTAGTAAAGCAATTTCCACCACACAGCCCTGAAAGGCAATTCTCTCCCTACCTGTCATGTCAGGTTCTGTCAGCTGGTTTAAAAATAAAGGCCTCTTTATCATTAATGTCACAATGCACACTGTGATAAATATGTTCTTTTCATCACTGACCTTTTGAGTCAATGTCAGGATCCATCCTTTGTTCACTCTGGCTGTGAAGTTTACTCAGTTCAATCTGATGAAAATGATAGCACAGGATGTAATCTTGAGTCTTTGTTTCAGAAATGACTGTTCACCCTGTATGCAGTGTTATACAATTAAAATCAGAAATACAACTTAAGAAAGCATAAAAATGACGTACAACATGGATTTCACACATGCATGTATCTGCACATAATTAGCAGCCATTAGTAAAATAGTTTCATACATATTATTCACAGAGCATTTTGCCCATGAAGCTACAATAATAAGGCTTGCTGTGTATGAGCTGAGCTGTGGTGGGATATTCAGTATCCTGTTTCTATGATTTTTTTGGTTATTCTGTACTGGCAGATATTTATATTCATATCTATATCACAATGTCGCTCAGATGGGCAATATATTCAAACAAATAATTAAAGTTGTCACAGTGCAAATACAGTTTTTCAGGACAGAGATTGTTTTGTTGCAGTAGCATAAGCACATATAAAGATGTTGCTATATTCATCTTGTTCTTTTAGGGGTGAATTCTGACATGGGAGTTCTCAGTGCCTTTCCTGCTTAAATATGTATGCAGAAAATACATATTCATTTTCTGACCTGTCAGCCACACTCAGTCCACATAGTCCCATACGGGAGCTTGAATAATGCTAATTCTGCCTGGAAAATGACCCCCCCAATTGAAAACCTAGTAGCCGGTAATAGTTTTCTTGCAGTTTCCTCGGCAGCAAATTACTTTGTTGTAAAAGTCTGCAGCATAGCAGTGAAAACATGACAGTTAGTCAGACAAATATAGCCATTTGACAACTCTACTGTACCAATTTCAAGATTGTGTATTCGATTCTAAAATTAAATGGCTTCACCTTAAGTTATCAATCATGAAAGTGTATTCTAAAAACATACAGTCCATACAGCTTGTAGGAGCACAGTAATTCAGTTGTATGTAGTTATATATTTTAATATGTTTTAATCAATCATGTTAAAGTTTTTAATTACTTTTGATTTGATTTACCAGATGAAAGTGTATTGGCAAATAATCTGTCAACGGCTAATTGCTACTTAAAATTTTACACTGCAATAGGGTCTGCAAGCCTCTGACTGGCCTTTGTGGGGAAAAAGGGTCTTGTTCTCAAGTATATTTGCATGTGTTTTCGTAATACATCCTAAATTACATGAATTATTTTTTTAACATCATAATGTCATGTGTATTTGTATATCAATCTTTCATGCCTGTCACCCAGCTGGTTCAGTGTTGCCACCTACAGGTCAAAAACCTCTCACATAGCCTGTCCACCTGTCTACCAGGTCAATATGCATTTGATGTAGTGATGTACGTCAAACTACTTTGTCATGTCTCTTCACATCAATGTCTTTTCAATATGTAGAAAAGCATATCTCAAGTCAGCAAATTTGCAACTTGAGTCAGACTGGTCATGTGACTTGAGTCTATCAGCTGTGCACTGTACTGTACATAGGCAGAGTAACAAGGTGTTATAAGGAATTGTGACATCTTCATTGAAAGTATCATTTAAGTGAAGAACAATCAATTAAACTTTCTTTATGAATCCTTTGCTCATTTAACAGTTGTCCAGAATATAATATCTGAACTGAAGATGTCATAATTTGCACCTGACAACCAGATAAAAATCCATGATGAAATCATTGTATATGGAACAGATCAAAAATCAAAGTTCCACCTCTCTCATTCCAATTTTTCTGCAACCTGAACTTGATGCTTGCAGCAGAGCATGAAATGCACTATGTTGCTTTTCCTTATCTGTGTAAAAGGGTGTCTGATGTAACATTATTCAATTGTGGCATTTATGTGAGTCTAAACCAGCCTCTGTATGGCATATATACATTAGCCACTTGCCCTTCACACCAAGCAATAGTCATAATACAATGTACCCACACAGGTGACCCATGCCAGAAAATGTTCAATTCAGTTCTGCATTGTGTTATTGTCTTAGCCACATTCACTTTCATCTGATGGGTTTAAAACAAGAATTCACACAACAAAACTTGTTCTCTAGATAACACAACTTCATGTCCTGAATCTCTTTGTTATTGAGGAAAAATAATAAAAATAGCCATTTTAGGCCGTACAGATACTGTTTTCACATAGGTCTAAATGACTCACATAGAATTATTTGTTATAACAGGTAATAACCATGGTTTTTGCAGTTATATGGTTTAGTGACATGGAAGTTTTATTATTATTATTATTATTATTGTTAGTTTGAATAATTTTGTAATAATGTGCATTGTGCACTTATAATATTGTTGCTTTTTACATAACACCAATGATGTTTAGTTTGTTTAGTTAGCAGGTATGATTTCAAACTTTTTAAAAAAAGAAGAAAGCCCCATTTCAGTGGCTCTCAAAATTCATAACTTCTTCAACACAAGATAGGCATTCCCACAATGCAACACTCCTGTTCTAAATTCACTATTGATGTCAACACTGTATGTCTTGAGGAATGGACACCACACAACCAATAAGATGAATTAAAAGAAGGCCCAGAACAATTCTTTCAGAATTCTGAAGGCAGAATTTCTAGCTATGTCCATGTGTTTAGATATTGGTCATTTTGTGAATGTGTAAATATAATGTTCTTGAACAGTTTTGTATTTGTATTTTAACAGTTTAATATGCTGCTGAGCACTGGTCTCCAATTGCTCTCTAGAAGCAAATCATTATCTCAGCAGAAGTGTACAGTATGTTTGTTTTATTTGTTATATTTGTTGCCTTGGTTATAAGTGGTTTTAAAACAGCAGTCCAGCCATAAATGTCCGAATTGTGAAATTCAGTTCTTTTGAGACATTCGTATCACATACGTACAGATGCAGTTCTTTCATTATTTTTGAAGGGCTGTTTTTGTGGCATCCTGATGTGTCTGTCTGTCCCTATTTGTGAGCTTCAAATTACATCTGCTCCTCCTCTGTCCTGCAGCAGGTTTTCATTCTTTCACATATGCCATCATGGTTTCTGATACATACTCTCAAAAACTGTCAAAAACATGATGTCTTGTGTTCCCTTAGTAAATTATATATTAAAAAGATTATCTTTAAAACCAATTTTGGCAGGATCATATCAGTAATTAGTAAAGTATATGAATCATACTTTGTATTATAATGAAACATGCAAAGACTGATTTTAACTGCACTTTAGTTACCTCAAAATTCAAACCTTTTTCATTTGATGTTCCCCTTATTTTGTTTACCCTGTGCACTTTGGATGTGTTTTTGAGAGAATACACTTTGTCATTGTCATTGTATTTGCATATTTAAGTTGCAGTAAGCAATTACTGAAATAGTGTCTTTTTTGAGTCATTTTAATCTGTTCCAATGACGTGTGAGTTTTGTTCAAGATAATGTTAATGATGGGCATTTAAATGCCACATCGTCACCTAACAGTGACATTTATTAGTGCAATATTACCCAACAAAAACATACCATGACTGTCTAAAAATAGAACTACATAACATTAATCACCATGGTCTATGGTTTGCACATATATTAATCGGTTTTTCCTCCCTGTTCCCTGTTTACCCATGAATGCAACCTTTCTTAAACTGGAGGGAAACACAAAAACATTATTATTGTTGCAGGTGACAATTATAGGTGTCATAAGTTAGTGGAGTATACACCATGCTATCTACAGTGACCATTATCATACAAGACTGCTAAAAGTTATACAAAATGAGTCATTGGAATCTAACAGCATTCCAAGCTGTTAGGCTACTCAATATGTAGAACCTCACAATTGTAAATTATATAAATGTTACATGAGTGTTGTAAAATATTTTATTACCCTGTGTTACTTATTTATGCATTGGTGTTAATCAAATTCTGAGTTACCATTTGCTAGCAGAGATTATATATCATTATTACAGTCATTTATTGACTTAATTTCAATGAAAAGCTTGTATTGAAGATATGATGATATGGCATTATTCGTCCTCTCCACAGCCTTGTACTGCAGACTTCTGGTTCTGGCTGAGATAATTTGAAATTCTCTCTCAGTAATTTCACTGCCTCCTTAGCTTTATTGTGATTGATATCTAGAGTTATCAAGATGGACAAAACGCATTATCATGGCCATGAAAGGAGTGACACTTTATTAAATGGATCCTCTCTGCTTAAGTTATAACTCGGCAAAACACAAAAAAAAAGAGATATAAAAAGACAGACTTTAACTTTGTCTCATGTGCGGGGGCGTTATTTACTGAAGAGTGTCACACTTTCCTGCGAGTCTGACAAATGAAATGCAAACAGTGCATGCTTATGGGATGGATACAAGAAGGTTTTATCAGCTGAAAGCTGAGAAATCTGTCACTTTTGTCACAGAGAATGTATATGATAATGCAGTTTAAGCCCCATTGCTATGGACTAAAATATCTATGTAATATGTAATATGTGGATGCCTCTAAAAAGCTGTGAATATCAGCAAAAGGTGAGAGAGGAAAAAAATTGGTTTTGTCAACTTCATCTTCCCTTATCTGACCTGGTTAATATCCAGCGTAACAAATTGCTTCTATTGTGTAACTGTTATCTGAGCATAACATCCCCTGACTATGCACATGTCATTACATGCTTATTTCCTTCATCATAAATCTACTAATCTACTGTGTACAAATGGTGTAGATACCAAGGCTAGAAACATTCGTGTTATTACGTCTTAGAAGAACCAACCTTGTTACACTTTATTAGAATTGTTCAACTGGCATGGGCAGCTGCTTGTAGAAAAGTAGAAAAATGGACTGAGAAGTTGAGCAGTGCCAGAATGATCAAAAAAATAAAAATTGGTCAATAAAAATTTGTTAGCCTACCCCGTTAGCCAGCCAGATGTATATGGAGTTCTATGTACAACTAAAGGTACAAATGGGGTGGACTAACTAGTTTTAATTGGCCAATTTTTATGTTTTTTTATCATTCTGGCATTTCGTACTAATCTAGTTGTATTGACCTATACAAGTATGGATGTAAATGGCTGTGTGATTTTTTGTAGAAGTGAATGTTGTGTTCTCCCACCTTGTGTACTAGAAAACAATTCAATTGATGCTTTTGTACCTGCGTTATTTATTTGGTGGAATGTTTCTTGGATCTCCCTCCCAACAACTGGGAATGGTGTAGTCATTACCTGTATAATTATGCCCAAGGAGGTTCAGCACCTCCTATTGGTCACATTGACATAATACAGCAAGCGTTATCCATCTCTAGGCAGTATGAAGAAGTAAGCACTGATCATTCAAAATTTATATCTGAGTCATTGAATGTAAAAATGTTGATTGCAGATTGTTGGTTTGTTGTTGATTGGTTGTTGAAAAGGTAGCATACTTTCCACTGCCTATTTTACCTAGACAGCAAGCTTAAAAGATAGATGGTTAAATCAGTATTTTTTGAGAGCACCAGTAAACAGCACATTGTGCAGTTTTGTTTAGAAGCTGTTGATAATATAATTGGATTCTCATGCTTTGTCATCTTTTTTGTGCAATTGATTTGTGAAAATACATTTATGTTGAAAATCAGGACCTTCCTAGAGAGTTTGTGTATTGATGTAGTAAATTGAAAGTTTGAAGCATGAACATAGTCTGCTAATAATCAACTGTCTTAGCTGAGTAACGCTTATGAAATATGCGATACACATGATAAGCTAACCATAACATATAAAAAAGATCTCATTTGAGTGAATTTACAGCATTGTGTTTTTTTAAGTGAAAACATAAAACAGGCCAATACATGATCTTATGTACATTTTATTAGTCAATACATTCAAGCGATTAGTCATACTTTAGTCCAAGCTACTGGCTGTGCTTCACAGATTTTATTAGAGATCATTATAAAAAAGAAGTGTGTTTACATTTTTAAAAAAGTGGCCAACCTCTACTTGTAGCTTATTCCACCACTGGGCAAACAGGAAGCACAGACATGAAAAAGAGATTGGATGACACTCTGTATTGTAGAGAAGAGCAGTGTGTTATGTTAACTTGAGGCTTGCATCAATGTGTTATATGTGACAAAGGTGACTTTTGTATGCCAGTGAGGAGTTTTGGAGGTGACATATACAGGTTGTGCAGGACACAGTTATTGGACACAGGCAACAGATTTTTGAATGAAAAAATAGACATAAAAATAGCAGATGTAAATGCTGGCATAGTGTGGCAATTGTGACAGCTGATACAATTACATATCACATAATTTGACATAAGGTTACAAGAGATATTTCTATAAACAACCATCAATGACTTTCTGGGATGTGAGAGTGCTGCATGTCTTTTCTACCATGCTTCCAAATATGGTGTGGCCATCTCTCACCGAACATGTACTGTTTGTCTTGAGACATGGATATCATGGCTCAGTCTTTTGCCAGATCTAGACTCCACAGTAGATTTTTTCTCATAGTGTGTTGACAACCTAAATGTATTTAAATGGCATAGAATGACTTATCTGCCTGTGTAGGCAAACAATGATGTGGACTGAATTGAAAGTTCTAAATGTCTGTTTTTTTGGGAAGGTTGTTTGACTGCTCTTAAGAGAATTATGATTTATTATTATGTTAAAGGGAGAAAACATCTCTACACATTGAAATGTGTTGTGTTAAATATCCAATGTGATCATACATATCAAAGGAAAGGGACAAGTTGGTGGCTGGATACAAGTGGCCTCAGCTCTCAATGGGAGCCACAGATAAGCCATTAGCAGGGATATGCTGTGGGTACAGGATACCCTATAGAAATGTAAATGTATGGTTGATGGCTGGAGCTGGCCAAAGATGGAGGTTTCACACAGTAAGAATACAGAATAAAATACAGTTCTGTCATCTACAGGCAGCCTTAAATAATATAATAAAAACCTGGAACCTATCAATACACAGTGGAGAAGTATATCATATGAAATATTTATAGCTTGTAAAAACATCTTATGCTAGGTATCAACACAGTGAGATCAATGTTTTCCTGGGTATGGTCTTTATAGCCTGGTTTCACACCTCTCTATATCTAGAGGGATTACCAATGCCAAAGTGTGTTACTGCTGTACAATAAATGTCATAATATTTACATCACCCTCAACATCTTTCTCTCTAGTATCAATATTATGTGGTATTTCAGCATAAACAGCTGATTTAATACATTCTGGAGATTAATTTGACTGAATACAGTTGGAAAGAGGTTGGAATCTTTTTGAAATGTATATACCTCAAGCTCAAAATCTAACCTTGAGTCCAGTGAAAGAAACACACATGCCTTTTGTACCAGTAAAGGAAATTGCAATGTTTTATTTGAATGTCTTTGGGATTATATCTGGTGCCATAGATTACATTGGTAAATTTAAGTATTACGATTTCACAAAATCCATGGATGGAGCTCATTATTATGTGTGGAAGTCAGATAAAACAAATTCATATGGTACCTTTGGATATTAGGCATATTTTAAATGTAACCATTGTGATGCTGGAGAAAACAGGTACATGTTAGTCCATAGAGTATTTAGCAACCAATGCATGGACATACCTACTTTTCTGGCTTTTCATTATTTATATGCAGCTAACTTTGGCTCTTCAGTGTTTTTTAATGTATTAAAATGTCTCCATTTTAAATGCATGGACATAATGAAGAATGGCATTGCAAATAAACATTAAATTCAGAGAGTCCAGTGACCTCCACAGTCACTCTCCCCAGTTGGGCTTGACTATCACTAACTCTTAGATGCCTGTTTCAATACAAATAATGTGTTTGGTAAATACACACATATCTAATAAGCTTTCTTTTAGTCTGTTCTGGAAAACATGTTTAAAATAAATTCAAAGGAAGGACACCCTTATTGTAATAGGAATGCTAGATGCTGTGTCAGAGTGTACTTCATTTATCTACAGAGATTGGTACTTGGATATGCGCCTTTGCCAGAAATGGGATGTGCAGCATTGAAATATGTGAGATTAGCCTCTATTCCCAATTGTAAGAGGAAGCATTTCCCTCTTTTTGGGTCATCTTGTTTTTCTGTGCTTCCCGCTGAGCATGCACCATAAAACAACAAGCGTAAAACAATCATATCCCCACTGGTCGCTCTGCAAATACCAGCCACTGGTGAACACAGGACAGTAGATGCTGCTCATCATTCATGAAGCTATTCTGCCCCGGCTGATGTATGTGGTTTTGAGGGCAATATTCAGAAGAAGGCGATGATGTTTCTGTGGCATTGTATGTCACCAGGCAGGACATTGCACAAGCATCAATCCAAAATAACAGAGAAGGCATTTTTCTGTATTTACAGTATTGATATTAATGCAAAATAAAATGTAATTAAATATGGGCTGTATTTCAATGTGAAAAGCTTGTGATTGAAAAAGATGTGTATTAAAAAGTATTGTACAGGCAGAGTTTTTCAGATATTAAAATATTCATAGTCATTTATTGAATGTAAATTAAATTAAATTTTAATTAAATTAAATTATTTTTTAAAATGATTTGTTTAGTCTTTTATCTGCGCAAATTCGGTTCCAAAAAAAAAAAAAAAAAAACAAATAATAGTAAATTAGAACTTATGGATTGACAAGAAAGATCAGATATTAGCTCAGCAGAAAAAAAATAAACAACCTGATGGAGTGAGGAATCACATGCATGCCTGAAAAATTGAAATACTACCTTGTACTGTCAGAAAAATATGAAATGGCAAAGTCCACAATCTAAACAGTAACCATGGGGCACCTTGTAGGATTCAAATGGAATTGTCCAGAAAAATAGATTGTCCAAGAGAGGAGGCAGAGAGCACTCCAGGGAAAGCATGCAGGAAAGGGAGGGCACTGAAAATGGCTCATGAGAGAGCTTCATGAGAGCATCAAGAGGGGGTTTGGGTGGTGATGTGAGAGTGTGCTAGGAGATATGTTTTTCTGTAAATCTGTTTTAGGAATCTCTCTTGAATAGTGTTCTCTTGGATTGTAATGAAGATTATGCATTAAATCTCATAAAATATTGTAAAACAAAGTATATTAGTGACGTGCTACCTGAGATAAAAAAGTTCAACTATCTCAGGCAATAAAGCATCCTGTTTGTTTGGCTCAAAATATTAACAACATGCATTCTGTGAGACTTTAATAAAATAAATTATTATTTCCATTGCTTTGCATATGTATATGGGGAGGGGTGACCACTGGCTACAGACTTGCTTGTTTACATAAACAATTTTAACCATTAATTTAACATATAGTTTGAATGCGGTTTTCCATTAAGATTCTCTTGATCATTTTTGCAGCCGCCTTTCAATTTTCATGAAAATGGCTTAAAGGGTAAATTTAAGGCATGTGATGGGGGTGAGATGTCAGGATGTTCAGTGTTCTACCCCACCCCCTATTAATCTGGCATCCCTCAGCCTTACTCTGCCCTGTGGACACAATGGCATTACGGGCCTATGGACCTTTTTCATGTAGCAGCTGCTTTCAATAAGGTGCTTTCAAGGAGCAGATATACTGGAAGCCTTTTGTAATTCTTCAAAAATAAAAGAATACATAAAATGGAGTGCTGAAAACTGAACACAGCCATTCAAATTACACAAGACAAATTGGGGAGGTTAGGGGTGAAACCATGGAAGCCAAAACCGCCTGAGGACAGCATTTAAAGCAGAAAAATATAATGTATACATTAAAAATGACAAAAATATATCAATTGTGATTGTTAGCACAAAGAAAGTGTTACATGTGGCTGTGGAATGTTTTGTGGATTGATGTGTATAATGCTTCTGGCATGGTGACACTGCTAGAATAAATACTGCTCCCAGATGGTAAAGTGAGAGAGGCCTTCAGATCTCTCATGATGTTATCGGCTGCATTCAAAGACTGGGGCTTACAGAAAATACAGCGCTATGTACAGCAACAAGATAAAGCTCATAGTTTATTATTCCATAATGACACATAATTGCTGTTTTTCTTATTGAATCACCAACTGAAACCATAAAAATAAAACTACAATTTAAAATATCAAGTGAAATCCACAGTCTCAATATATTAATGATTGAACTTAAAATAACTGAAGAGCAGCAAAATAATCTTGCTGAGGCTGATGTGTTGTCTGTTGATTGTTGCTCAGATTTCGCACAGCTCTCTTGCACTTTTTCCTTCTTGAGCCCCTTTCACACATGCACTGCAACCCTGAAGTTTTCCGGACATTACCTGGAGGAGCTGTATGTGTGAATGCAAATAACCAAATCACTTGCTCCAGACTTTTATTTTATTATACAGACTTTATCCTGCATGCTGATTATGTAGTTTCTGAATTGTACGTCCTAAATGCAATAATTATGCAGCTGTGGTGATGCAAGCCTACTCCAAGTGCTAGGATGACCAGGGGAGCTACTGGAGCTTAAAGGGGAGGCTAACAGTCCTACCAACATAAACCCTCCCTCCTTGGATGATTACAGCCAATTATGTTCCACCAGTAAAAGCCAGCACTGCAATGGTCAGGATTTCAAAGCAGGCCAATAACCAGTGTCCTAACAAGGCAAGATGCCCAGGAGGTCCAGCTCTTGTATATTTCTTTACCTGGGCCTGTGGTGTACAAGATAGACTTTAATGTACACTGTGTCATTGGTGGGCTTGCAATCTGCGAAAAAAAGTGAGAGAAACAATAATGCATGGTTTTAGGTGTATTCTGTAAGCTCAAGGATTTAAGCCACATCCTTTGTAGCACTGTTAGCACTGGCAGTCAACTCTCCACAGAGACAGATGGCTGAAGGTTTGTAAGTAAGTAATTCCTTCAGCTTCACTGTGACTGCCTTTTTTCCCTGAAATGTTGTTCCTTTTTTCTGAAAAATGTAAGATATTGTTTGTTGCTACCCTCAAAGAGATGACAATGCAGGGTCTCACCTCACTGAGTGCCTACAGTTTTAAAAGAACTGGCAAGCAGCCCCCCTCAACGAGAAACAGAGCACTTGAAAGCAAAAACAAAGATGTCAGCCCCCTACTGTTGGGAAACTCATGAATAAAGCATATGACATGAATTCTTGTACAGATATTCTGCTCCCTTAACTTTCATATCATGATGTAAGTTTTTCATTCAGAGAAGAAAATAGTCTAATTGTGTATCTCTGAATATTATTTAAGTTTAATACAACTTATGTTTCATAATTTTATTAAACAAAATTAGCAATTATTCAGTTCAGCATTAGTCAATGAGGGTATACCATATATATTTGGTATGTTATTGTATTTCTGAGAAAGTTTTGTTTTTAGAAAAAGACATGCTGAAATGCAAGTGTTCATCATGAGATTAGCATTGCTATGGTATCCTTTGCAAATCAGCTGGACTGAAGCATGAATGGAAGTGGCTGCCAGCTCAGCTCCTCACAGAAACCATACAGTCCAAGTTTCAGTTGTGAAACAAACTTGAGATCATGATTGAGTGTTCTAGACAAGGGGCAGGAAAAAAAAGGAGTTAAATGTAACAGAGGGATATACCTTTTGTATGATATCAGGCAAACACATCAGCCATTAGGCATGACATTCTTCGCATAGTAGGTGAGTTTGTTGCTCTTCCTACCTTCTTTGCAGCTTGTTGCATTATAGCATCTGTTTCTTTTTTTATTTTTTTATTGAGTATTTTTTATGTGAGTTCAGTTTGCAGTTTTTTACTATTGCCTCTTGGACATGTCACTGGAACACAATAAAGAAGCATGGAACTTGTGGACCCCAGAAGACGCGCACACACACACACACACACACACACACACACACACACACACACACACACACACACACACACACACACACACACACACACATGCATACATGCACACACGCACACACACACACACACACACACACACACACACGCAAAGGAACAGTGAGCATTTTTGTTACCCAGGCAAGGGGAAGAAGCTATTATACAATCCTCACTTCCATAGCATTTGAACAGTAGGTTCTTCTGGTTCCATTCATTTTACTTAGACTGCCTCAGCTGACCAGCCTTTGGTAAGTGTCCTATAGATTGTGGTTTGAGATTGCAGCCCTGAAATGAGACTCTTATTCTCCCTGCAGGCTGACTGGTATGAATCTTCCCTCTCCTGTCATCAGTAGCAAGAACTGGCTTCGGCTACATTTCACATCTGACAGCAACCACAGACGAAAAGGATTTAGTGCCCAGTATCAAGGTAAGGGGTCAGTGTGTCTAGGTTTAGGGAGAACATTCCCAGTTTGAAAGCACATGCAAAGGTCATCAGCAAGGATGCAATGTTGCACGGTGCCACAGATAACAACATCATGGCCTGGCATTAATAAACCCTTTTGTTGGATTTGTATATATTTCTTGATGTAAAGTATAATGATTCAATATGCTCAGACCATTGTATCCTTATATGTTGTGTGTACCATCCCCTCTGTAAATGTAGGAGATGACGAAGAAGAACACAGTCCCCTTCCAGATGAGCTGCTCACACTAATATTGTCCTGGCTGAATGTGTTTTCCCAGTTGACCAGAGGGGGTCAGTGGTGTGTAATGGTGTGTGGGGCTGCCTGTCACAGCTGGTTCTGACATAGTTTATTATGAATACCAAACTATGGGGCTCATTCATGCATTTAACAGGATGAGCTAACTTGCAGTCTTCTGATGCCAATTTTAATTGTGCTGTTTAGCAATATAAGAATATTTTAAATAAGGATATTTGCAAGTGAGCAAGCAACATCCACACTTTGAAATTAATTGTGTGAGTAAACACATTGCTGTCTTAGCTTGACAACAAGCTATTCATTATCTTGAGTTAAAATGAAAATTTTTGATGCTGGCCAAAATATCAATATCTTGCATTTTTCACTTTGGATGAAGGTACAATTTTTTAATGTGTGTATGTTTAGAATTTTGCTTAACATGTTTTTGAAAGGTTGGGTTAACTTCATTAATAAGGGTACACAGCACTAGTGCCTTGTAATAAATCCCATGTGCACACAAGAATTTTTATTCTGTACACTGTATTATAAATTAGGGTTAGCCTTGCTGTGCATAGACAATATCAGTTTAATATTTGTTCCTAATTTTTGTAGATTTATATCACTGCAGCTCCAAACTGACATACCCAACAAGTTTAGTGAATTCTTACTTCACCATTAATACAAAGAAAGAAAGACAGCAGGAGGATACTAAAATAAACTGGATAAGAAGATACTTAAGTGGGTGAGATGTCTGCAGTGTCATTGAGTTACAAACCAATAGCTGTGTCCATCTGAGAATGAGTTTGTCAATCTCTAGATCAATCAAGCAGTTGATCAATCTATCAACACTGGACTGGTTAGAGAACACCCACCTCACTAATAATTAGAAGTACTCTCACTAAGAGCATGCATCCAACCAACACAGGATGATGGTTCAATTTGCACACTGCACTCTCTTTTCTTTTCACAGGAATAACCTGATATGTGTTATGCTTCCATTTCAACATTGTATCTATTTCATAATAGAGAAAAAGTGTTTACAGTAATGCTCTATAATTTGTGTGCATGCTTTAACATAGATCCTAAACATGAATGATAGAAAAGAGGTATATTGAGTATTCTAAGAGGTATTTTTGGCTATAGAGTTTCGAGTGGTAAAGTATTAGGAAAGTGGCTGGCAATTCCCTATAACTATATTCATATAACTATAGTCCCTTCATTATATGTAGTTCACCAATTTCTGTGCTCTGAATAGCTGTATGCATGGCAGAACTACTCACAACTAAACTATATGTGAGTTTTAAAATCCAGATTGGTATTAAGATATGGGTCTGGAGCAGTGCCTGCTGGGATTGGTGCCACATGTAATCAGGATACCATTCTGAGCCTGTCACTGTAACTGGTTCAATGGCACAGTGTTTGCAGAGCTGTTGGAGGCATTGGGATGTTGCCTCTGCCATTCCGTATGTAGAGCTTTGGGCCCTGTCTCCATGAAACATGCTAGAATTATCTGGGGGATCAATTGGTAGTACTGCTTCGGGCTACATTCAAGAAAAAATAAATAATAAAACATGCTGCCAATATTACAGTGGGTGCTGATATGTCTGTTGCCATGTAGGGCACAGAGGTATCGTTAACTCATTGAATGGACACAGATTCAGTCTGAGCTGAAATGTCAAATGTATCTTAACACAAATCCTTGTCTTTCCATACAGTGAAAAAGGCCATTGAGTTGAAATCCAGAGGAGTTAAAATGCTTCCGAGTAAAGACACAAACCATAAAAATACAATGCGTAAGTATTTCATTGAGTACTAAGTATCATTTAATTTCTCTGTTTTAATGAGGTTATTGTAATATGTTGTATACAGTATTGTGAAATAGTTGATCTTTTTGGCCTGTGTTTCACATGCCTTTTTGTGCAAATATGCATTATAATTTTAATGAGAGTGTATATAGCAACATTATCAAAAGTAGATCCAAAATGTTTGAAGTTGCTTTTGGGAGAAAATGCTTTGCTTAATTTAAAATAGAGGTTTGTGTGACTGGCCATTACTGACAGTATCTGTGTGAAGCCTGCTGTGAAAAGATATGTTTGCCATTGCTAATTTGGAACACTTTCAAGAGGTGCAGTCTACTTACCATTACCATAAAGAAATAGTTAAGTGGGATCATTATATAGCCGGCAATTGTAGACCAGTTCTGTTTTTTTTTTCTTCTTTTACATTTTCATCATTTCAGCTGTATTATTTGTGCAAATACATGTATTCTTCAAAATATCATATTTGTAATCAATGTATTTTTAATATCATTGTTAAATCACCATATTTTGTAAGACTCACTTCATGATTTCCCTAATGGGGAATGGAAAATATTTCTCATCTCATACCAATTAAATTGCACTAGTAATTATTTCTATTCTTTGCTTCATCAAGCATGTTCTGTTGCAATTATCATTCCAAAACATTCTGACAGTACAAAGGTTAAACTCTCCAGCCATACTAAAAATAAACTGATAAAAACATATGGTATATATACAGGGTGTGTGTATGTGTGTGTGTGTGTGTGTGTGTGTGTGTGTGTGTGTGTGTGTGTGTGTGTGTGTGTGTGTGTGTGAGAGAGAGACCTTTGGAATCACCAGTGTATGGTATCTGAGTGTATGGTTTGTATGTATGGGGCTTAAAGTGTTTTTGTCTGATTCTTAAAGGCAATGAGTGATTCTTGGAGTGAAAATAATATCTGTCCTCTGGTTTGAACTCTGGTCAAGCAGGGTTATATATAAAAGAATGTTGTACTACAGTATGACGGCATTTAGCAATAAACTGGTATGTCTTGTGCCTTCCCAAAATTTAAATGTGAGTCAGGGAATGGTAGGACATGATTCAGCATTTTCGTTTGTTTTGTTAAAAATCCATGGATATTTTTTCTATCATAAACAAAAGATACTGGACAAAATACATGCAGACTGCCAGACAGTGATGCACTGCAATGTACTCCCCTTCAAGGGCCAAAGGCGCAGACATTTTTTTCTGCCTCTGTGAGATTTCATTTTTCAATATATCTATGGTGAGAAGTAGCCAACGGGGATGTGGTTTGTGCACGAAATTACAGAAATAGATCAGAATCTCATACTGCACCAAAATCACTTGCCTCTGGTTTGCAAGTTAAATTAAACAGGCAAATAACACAGAGAGACCTGTGTAAGGTGTGTAAGGTGTCATAAGGAATCATTAAACAAGAGAAGCTGATGTGCCACTCCAAACCCCTAAGGGGCAGCAGACTGAAATTATGTGCTGCTTACTTAATTGCATGATAATGTGCAAACCCATAATAAACCATTTTTTTACAAATTGCTCTTGATGTATTCATCAATGTAGCATTACTCAAAATTACATTTGAAAGCACATGTACATAATATCCCTTCAGAAGCAATTATAAATACCTGGTAGGATAAATACCAATTGTAGGATGAAAGGCTTGCATGTCAAGGACCGAGCTAAATGATTATTTATTTTACTCATATCCATATGGACACTATATCTGTTGTATCTGTTGATGCCACAGTAAAGACATTAATTGTGCTTAATTGTCAGCGTTCATTTTCTTGATGTGGAAGCTCATGGTGGTTTCCTTTTTCTCAACATGGTTATTGAAACAGTTTCTTCTGTGCAAATGTGCACAGATACAGTGCTGTCTATAAGTATTCAGACAGTAATACAAATTCTCTTGTTTTGACTGTGCACTACAGTGCAATAAAATGACTATGAGAGTAAAGTTCAATGCTCCAGCTTTAAGATGAAGGTGTTTACCCCCATAGTGGATGAACAGTGAAGGAATTGTAGCCCTTGTCATATTTAGTCCCCCAATACATTTTAGCAAGGGCATCCCATATTACTTTTTTAAAGGGCTGTTTTGCTGTAACTGAAGGCTGGCAACAAGCAGGAAATGCAACAACATCAATGACTCATTAGTAGATTACACACACTTGCTAATTATCTTAAACAGTTGTTTTCTACTGCTTGTGGGTGACAGTCTAAAATAAATGAAAGCTTTATCTACTGCCTAATGAATTTGAATACACCAGGTGATGCAATTACCCTGGCAAGACTGGCCAAAAGTTCATCTCTCTTCGTCTGATCTCTCTCTCACTCCCCAGTGGTCAGTGAAAGGCAATGTATTGACAAGTGTTCAGAAACTGTCAAGCTTTAAGATACTTTCTGAAATTTGATATGAGGGCATGTAAAGGTCAAAAGTAAGCTGGTGGAGTATGATTATTAAATTTGCTGAAACTGTGATCTGTGATAAAATACATTCATACTCCAGAAATATGTATCTGCCAGTACAGCTTGGTTGGAATGCATTACCCAGGAGTTGAATGGAGGGGCAGTGCTGAGTACTGCACAACTGAAAACCCCAAGCCATATCACAGTTTCCACAATTAGTGAACAAGATCATATTAGTCTACTCCTTTAGGCCCATGATTGCTACATTAATCTTGCTACCCATTATAATTTAAACGGGTATACTTACAACAAACACATTGCCATTCACAACTGCAGCTGTAGTTCCAATACATACAATAATAAAGTGAAGCTTGACTGAAATATGTCTTACACTGTTATACAAGCATGTGCCCATACCTTTTCCAAATTAAATGAGCAAACATCAATACATCTATTTTTACAATTGGCAAATTTAAAAAAAGAATCTTGACTTAAAGCCTCCATTAATAGAAAAACAGGACAAGCAACAAGATCTGAATTCAATACTCCACTTTAGTGACATAGATGAAAAAATGAACACATTTTATATTCAAATACTTCATTCAAAATGCATAAAATGTCTGTTGAATATAACCTTAGCAGAAACTGATGTGGTCATGGAGAGGCATATCAGGGGAAGAGAAAACTGGAAGAATGATTTGATGATTAAAACCACATTTTGAAACTGTTATTAATAATCATGACATGTGAGGACCGCATCAAAAAGGAGGACGCTGATCAAAAGAGCATACTCTGAGATGGTCACACATACCACTCTCACACATAATTGACCTTGGTTTGAAAATCTTTGTGTTGATCATTATTATTTACAGCTAATACACTTTCAATGTCAAAACCATTCTTTTGCTGCAAGTGTTGGAAAACATTCCGGAGAGGGATAATTGTTTTGAAATAAATAAAAAACCTACCATAATGTTTAACCGGGTTTTCATTTTGTACAGTTGGAGTTTATTTATTTTTACACATTTGACAGCTGTGAATTCATTTTGCGTGCGATAAACTGTGTTTCATTGTTCAGAATTTGATATGATGCATAAGTGTGTTCTGACAGGTCATTGAGATGCCCACCACCAGGAAGCTATGTGAAAAGGCTGAAAGGCCACTTAGATAATGAGTGTGAAGCATGCTAAAGGGCAATAATTTCATTCTGGGTGTTCTTAAAAGTGCCTTAAAACAAGATGAATTGTAGTGTCTTTTCCAATTTAATTCAAAACCTCTAAGCCGTGCATGCTTGTTTTAAATCCATCCAATGGCATCACTGGAGCTCAGGCGTAAAAGTGAGAGCAAACACGCTTCATTAATGGAAGCTGTGCTGCAGCATTATTGGGTTGTACATCAATTGCCCTGACAGGAAAAGGGGAGGTTCTAATTGCCCCTCTCCAACAGGGCACTTTAAACTCAGCAGATAGCACATTCTCCTTCCTCACTGTTTAAGTGGAACAATTCCACAATGATGATGATATTATGTATATGTTTTCGTGAACAGGTGTGACTGGGTGTTATACTCTTGGCATGGATGTTCTGTACTATAATACAGCACCAGAAACAGGAATCTACACTTGTCAGGATGTAGAGAAAATAGAGGGAAACTGGTGATGTCTGATTGGTCCATATAATCTGAGGCATATAAGGGAATTATCCATAGTTTATGAATAGTAGTACTGCTCATAGGCCATTCCAGTGTACCTGGGCAGTCAGTAGATGAGGAGAGCTGGTATAAGAGGATGGTCTGGTTGGAAGTTAGAAGGCAAACTCACACCAGTGGGACATTGACAGAGATGAGCTGTGAATAGGGACCATGCTGTAACCTTTTCAGAATCCTTTTCATAGGATAGCCCTGAGCCTGTGTCCTGTCAGCACACAATAGGCCCATTCTGTAGTGAAGCACTTACTTCCCATATGAGTGTAATCCATAAGACGTCATAATGAAAGTTCACTTGCTGTCACTGTTTGCATTTTAGCTGATCGTTATTCCTTACAGCAAAAATGGTTGTTGGCTTCATAGAACATATTTATATATGAAACTTGTATGTGTGTATTTGAGGAAAAAAAAACATTTAAATCCACATCCACTTTTTCACCAGGTACCAAATGTATTTAAAGCTGAGTTGAAAAGGACACAAATAATTTCCAATGTTCTGGAATGGAAAGTTATCTCAATGCTGGAGTGAATAACACCTTTCTTAATTTCTAAAATGTCATCTTCATAGTGTGCTTGAATGAGCAAATCAGAAACCTTTCAGTAACCATTCAGCTATTGTATGTATGTGTATATATATATATGTGTGTGTGTGTGTGTGTGTGTGTGTGTGTTTGTGTCTGTCTGTCTGTCTGTGTGTGTGTGTGTGTGTGTGTGTGTGTGTGTGTGTGTGTGTGTGTGTGTGTGTGTCTAGGCTCAAAACATGTAAAGATACATGAGTATGTACATGTGTATGTACATTAATTTACCAAGAACGCCAATCATGTAAGCCAAATTTGTTGCTTTTTGTTTCACATGTTTGTTGTTGTTGTTGTTGCAGTTGTCATATATGTATATACCCTTGCTAAAATACCAGAAGAAAGCTATCATGGAGGCATGACAAATAAATTTAATGATTCATTTAACATTTGGTTGTGCAAGGCCATCTTTCTAGTGTGCCAAACTTTATATCAAATGGTGGGAAATAGTGGTGTTTTTACTTATGAAGAACTTATGGTTTAATATTACTGAATTTATTAAAATAGTCATACTTTCACTGAAGTGGCAATGTTGTCTTTTGCAATACAAAACATTTAATTTATCATTATTTCAGTCAGTGGCAGTTAAAAGTTTGAGTGTGAGGAACATATAAGCATCTCTGGACCTCCTCTGAATCTACCACTGAACATAGCACTATGGTAACATTAACTCAGGTTAAAGAGATCACAATGCGGAGAGTTTGTCTAGGCAGGAATGTGGATATGTGAACATACCACACTATTCATTGCAACACTGGCTGCAAAGTCAGCAAGAGGTGCCAGTGGAGTCATCTAGACCTGTGAATCTTTATAGGTTTTGCATTAACAGCACCAATGGAAGATTCTTTTAATCTTTCATTGAAACTAATGGCCCGCGATCGTGTTAGAACATGAAATGAGGATTTATTGCTCTAATCCTCTAATTGTGTGTGCAGTTTGTTGCCTTTGTCTTTTTTCCTTTTTCCCTTCATTTTGTGCTGTATTTATAATATCTCTCCATGTCAGCAGCTCTTTGCTAGCTCCCTGTTCTTTGTTGAAAGTAATCAAGGCTGTACATAATCCTTAAGCATTTTCTTTATGTATTTTGGTCATGGTATAAATTATTTTTTTCTTTGTTAAGATACAATGCATAAATGGATGTTTTCTCCCTCAATTCTTATCACATTCTATACCTCACTGTCATATTTCCCTTTGCTTTTATTAAAACGGTTTAATGAATGACTCTCTCTCTCTCTCTGTCTTTCTCTCTCTCTCTCTCTCTCTCTCTCTCTCTATATATATATATATATATATATATATATATATATATATATATATATATACATATTATATTGTTTTATCCCTCTTTCTTGCAGTGAGCCAAGGTGGAATGGCAGCAGATATTTGCCCAGATCCTGGCATTCCGGAGAATGGGAAAAGAATCGGCACAGATTTTCAGTGGGTCCCTTACACCCTAGCTGTGTGGGCATTGTGTCTCTAAAATGGAATCTGCATGGTGCTATTTCAATCAGAATAGGCCCTGCTGTGTGGCAAAGGAATATTTAAACCCCTATTGCTAGGCCATCACCATTAGTGACTTCACTTGCATCCACTCAATAGGTGATCAGCGCCACTTTGTACAAAACTGCTTCAGCAGGCCCAAGGTTCATTACTTTTTGGGTAAGGAGGCAAAGATACATTTGAATAAAAATGAAGCTGCAATTCCAACGCAGTTTGAATTAGTCTGATCCTCATTGCTGAAGTCAAGCGGCTGCTCTAAAGGTTTTCACCCCCCTCCATTTTATTTGTCCTTGCATGAGAAAAAGTGCCAACTCTAGATATAAAGGCTGAAAGCATGGGGGAAGCAGATTTGACTGTGTGTGGTATAGCTGATGGGGAACTGATGTATGCTTACCCCCACACACAGGGTTGGTGCCAGCATCCAGTTCTCATGCGATGACAGCTACGTGCTCCAGGGCTCAAAGAGCATCACTTGCCAGAGAGTGACAGAGACGCTGGCTGCGTGGAGTGACCACAGGCCTAACTGTCGCAGTAAGTGTGGGTGCAGGGAGGCGTTCCCCTGGCTAGACACTTTCTGTAAGGACATTGTCACATCTCATTATATGACATGCGAGCCACATGTTACATGGATAGTGGGAATGTTAATGAGAAGTGTTTTATTTTATTTTAAAGATTCATGATAGAATGGCATTTTTTCTAATCAGTTTGTAAACAGTCAAAATAAAAACTATGAATTTACATGAATGATGCACTAAATTTATTTTGGCATATGTGCCTTTTCCATAAAATATTAAAATTTCACTGTCATCTTCCAATTCACCCATGTTCAAAGTATTAACACTTGTCATCTTTTGGGGAAATGTTACACATGGATAACGACTTGGTGATGAACACTGGACCAGGGGAAATTATTTACTAGCTTGTGCAGTTCATCAAAAAAATCACACCCTATCAGCTACACCTCCCAGAATGTGTGTCACAGGAAGCAAGTGACTGTTAAGTGACTGAATAATTGAGCTAAATATCATGGTCTCCCCCAGATACTGTTCCTCCTGCTCAATTTAGAATTAACTGCTAAAAAACAAGCAAGGCATTTTGGCAACAGGCCACCAATAACCATATGACTGCAATCATTGAGCGAGAATAATCTTTTCAACAATCAGGATCCAGTTAACATTCACCCCTTATTTTGGCTCACCAATGGACGAATTTCCTCTTCTTCCTCTTCTATTCCTACAGGCACAGAAAACTAACACCTGCATTGAATTGTAAATCAAAGTTCAGGACAAATGTTGTTTGCACCTTGTACAAGAAATGTGGAAAACAGATTGTGCGACCCAGAATGTTTTCTACCAAATTAATTGTAAAAACCACTACTGTGGGAGAATGCTGGCTAATTGAATACCTCCGGTTCTTTTGGGTTTCACATTAGCAGCAGCCTCCTCATACTGGTCTTAGATACTGTAGACATGCATCAGGACAGAAATATTTGAGGAACAAGATGTCCAATAAGTGGACCTCTGCCAAGGAGCTGTTAAAGGCATGAGTCCATGCTTCGCAAAATATTATTAACCATGCAACTAGCTGCACAGGAGAGACCGAAGATAACAGCTAGCATGGACTTACGTATATGTGATGTGTAAAAATGAGCAAAGAGCCCTTGGGATGGCTGGATCAATGCTGGCTTAAGGTAAAACCTGGTGAGACATAACTTTCAAAGGCAAAGAGGACACAGTCCTCCTGATGACATTAATCAAAATCAAATACGGCAGTATGTCAGACCTCAGGAAGAAAGAGTAACCATGTTTGACAATCCCTTTGCACGATTCCTGCAGATTCCTGATTGATCCAGACACTTTTTGTCTCAGCATCACCACGTAATCCCTTTAAGAATAGCGCTTTAATTATTCCCTCCTCCCTTCCTGTAGATAAGTAACAGGTTGAGGACATAGAGAGTAGAAAACTCTTTAACCTGTGTGATTTAATATTTAGTATCCAGTTTAATATGCAGTTTCTTAACACCCAATCTGGATTAAAACGAGTGGGATCCCCAGTGATTATTTACAGCTAATTATAGAATGTGTTTTGCGACCTGTAACAGAAGAATGTGCTGTTTCACTGTTTCTGTGGGGTTTCTTTAGAGGACCCCGACTCTTCAGTAATTAGCAGCCTCACAGTCTTTGGGGGTTTCATGATTTAACACGCTCAATACAGTAATTTGTGCAGAATAACAGTTTACACTTGACGTGCCTCCTGACTCTGTATGTTTTAAATTTACACAAGTCCACTACATCTTATGGATCAGATGTACTTAAGCTAATTAGATGAAGGCATTTTAATGTATCGTTCTTAATTAATACAGAGACGAGAAAAGTTGCCATTGCATATTGAATAATAGATGATACCACATTTGTTTTGGTAATACATTTTCTGTGGAGAATATTTTGTGAAAAATGTGTTTTTTCTTAACCAATTGCATTCATTTTCTGTCATGAAAAAATATGCAAAAGTGATTTTGGAGGTGGATGAACAGATTTTACACAAATAGCCTGTAAATAAAAAGCATGCTAAAGCAATGAATGTAAACACATATAATATATGTTTAAAACTGATATCCACATAGTCAAAGTAAGTCATATTAACTGTGATTACATAAGAACATGTAGCATCAAACATTTAAAAAGGCCTAAATTACACATTCTGTAAGAATTGTGTCATTATTTAGTATAAACGATTAATTCAATTTTTAGACTTAGGTTTGCTTCATTTGTGTGCATATACAGTATTTTGTCATTCAAAATGTATGTACTTTATATGCTCAATCTTTCTTTCCTTTTTGTTGATTTACTTTTGTCTAACAGCAAGAACATGTGGATCTAATTTAAGAGGACCAAAAGGATTCATCACATCTCCAAATTACCCTGTCCAGTATGAGAACAATGCCCACTGTGTGTGGGTAATAACTGCAGCTGATCCTGGGAAAGTAAGTTTTTTTTTTCTCAATTTTAACACTCATTGTTTTGTATTTATCTTACAGTCCATGTCTGCTTTTATCATTGTTTTTATTTTAAATTATTCCTGAACTATGTGAATTTTGCAGCTCAGTCACAGCCATTTGGTGACCACTCTTTTTCAGAAACATAATTGAAAGTCACAGAATGCATTGCCGTATCTAAATGGTTATTACTGATTTGACAGAAAAATATGTCTGAAAGCATAAATGCAGGGATGAGCAGAGTTTTGGTCATTTTCAGAGCATAAATGGCAAAGCTAACACTGAGGAATGTTGTCAGCACCCTGGAGATGCTGGTCTTGTAAGCCACTTTTCCACTATCATAAGCTGAGCCTGGTGTAACTAAGACTAAATGCATGACCACACAAACACAAATTTCGAAACACCGGCTGTCTCTACAATTACCATATTGTAAGCTTTATAAGTGTCCAAGCCTTGTTAGTAGCTCCAGTTAGGAAATATAACCTGAGCTTGTAATGGGAATACAACAGAAAGAATGGGATTTTATTCCATGTATGTTTCTATCAGCTGTTTTCCCTAGGCCTCTCCTAGCCATTTCTACCTACATCCAGGTCTAGCTAGTCAGGGGAAATTGAAGGAAATTATTTTGTGAGATTGCAATCTTTTTGGATATCAGTATGACATTTTCATTAACAATCTGAGATTAGATATTTAAAATTTGTTCCCGTTGCTTAATTTTCCATAAATGTTATTTTTGTCATTGGTTGTTATAGCCAACCCACTGTCTATTTCCCACTGCCAGTGGTACAATAACAGCTTTTATTGTTCTCATTTCAACTGCATGCTGGCAAAATGGCTTAGTTTTTGGTGAGGCATTCAATGAGTATATCTACAAACAGTGGAACGGCTTACTTCCTCTTTCTCGCGGAGCAGGTGCTGCGTTTGTGCGCACGTGTATGTACATGTGTCTGGAGTGTTGCAGTACAAAAAAACGGTGTCGACTGGCACGTTAATGGGATACTCTAAATTTCAGAGCACCCTCACTGAAAAGTCAAGCAACCCCATAGCACCAGCAAAAGAAAATCTCTGCCGCCGCCACTGTGTGGGGTTGAATCTCAAGCAGCATGGTGTCAAAAGTGGCAGGCAATTGATGTGACAATAAGTTTTGGACATGGCAGCCACTGCTGATTACAGTAGTGATGTAACTATGGACTGCAGCACTGTTTGCCTGCAGTAATTTATCAGTTGTCTGAACATTCCTGTAATACCCATACAGTGAGTTCACTGATGAATACATAACTGATGCACCATTGTAAAACCCCAGAAAAGGTTTTGCTTGTGCCGTTGTCTGCAATGCACGGGGAGTCCACAGTTTGAATAACTGGCTTAAAATAATAGATGTAAATGTTCTGTTTTAAAGAAATTCAACAAAAACACCTGACAGTTTTCAAGAGACAAGGTCAAATTAAACGTGTTGAAAATAATTCATGTGCATCTGTTACCATATCCTCTACAACTGAAATAGAATTACAGTCCATCAGCCGTGCTTTGACTCACTGACTATGTGAAACAATTACCTGAAGAAGGTAATCTTGGGGAGGTTTATTTGCACTCAAGGAATGACTTGCAATTTGAATGTTTTTGGAAGCATTCCCATATAGCTGCTGGTCTGTATTCTCCAATGTAATTGGTTGGTAGCTGCAAAAGCCTCTTTAATTCACCCATTACTTGTCTTAAAAGAATAAACCGGAACTGTAACCTTGTGGCCATTGCTGTTTGCTATTTAGATGAGATGGGAGAAGTTGCTTCCTGCTGTCATTTTCCAGGTATCGTGATTCTAACTCAGTCTCTGTTGACTCCTTCAATTACTTTGTATTATTATTAGTGATATGATGATCACCAGTAAGCTAGATTAGATGGGAAACTCAAGTCATATGTCATATATGTCATTTGATAGCCAGCTTAATCTACTGATATACTGTGTAGCATCAGTGGAGTTTACTCCAGTCATATTGTAACAACACATCTTATGGCTCATGTAGCCATATTTTAAAATAAAATTCTGGGCATGCTTATTGTTTTGTACAAATGCTGTTATTGCATTATGGTATTGCTGTGTTCCCGAAGGTTTTCTGTTTGCTCCACCTCCACCTGCTTGGTTCTGTGTTTCTATCATTCATTGTAGGGGATTTGACAAATTTTACACCCTGACAATTGCTTTAATTCTGGCCATGTAATTACTGTGCTTTCACAGCAGGGAGCCCCCAAAAAGCAGAGCCTTTCACCAAAATTAAAGTAATGACACTTACATACAAAAGTATGAGTTTTCCTTATTGAACAAATTAAACACAGTTAATTTATACAATTTATCCTGTCAATTTGTGAAGGAAATCCTTTTTTAAGTGATTTTCCGTGTGTTGCCAATGCATTGCAACAGAATACTGCTCTATCTGTGCAGTTGCAGCGTGCAGACTGCATGCATGCCCCTCAATCAGATGAGTTGGTTGCTGCACCAAGGGGAAGACCAGCTGACTGACACCCACTCTACCAACCTGTTGGCAATGTCTGATTATGTACTAAATGAGTACTTACATAGGTAGAATAGGATCAGAAACCCAGAGCATGGGGCTATAAATGTGCCAAGAACTTGCATTTTTCTCAAGACTCCAATGATATCTTGTGCACTTCAGGCTTGATTTAAACCAAATCATATAGAGACATCTGAAGGAAATGGATTTCCTCTTATGTAGCAAATTATATGAATTGAAATGGTTGAGGTGAAATTCTTAAATTATGGGACTGACTGGATTCAACAAAACTAGAAAACAGAAGATATTACTATTACCCACAGAACAACTTCTATAATACTTCCATCAAAAAGCTGGGGACTTGCATTTTGATAACAGCCCTCATAAGACTAAAATCTCAGATCTGAGACCTGGAGAATACATCAAATATGTACTGTTCCATCTTCAGATGAAACCTTGTTCAAAATGTATCAAAACCAAACTGTAAATATTCCACAACAAATAACTACATATAGACATTTTGCAGAATATGCACACTCTGAGGGACTAATGGAAACCGACATTTGGAAAGACTGCACCTTAAATGTCACAGACAATTAACTCTATGCCCTTTGGCTGAGCCCCATTATTCACCACTTCAGGGGAAACATAGTCAACCAGCTAACTTTGCTCCTGGGCTGTCTGATCCCATTATCACCAAACCTCTGCTTGTTGTAGGACCTTCCCCCTCATCAATACCTCTTTCAAACATCCACATCAGCTCTTCAGCTGCTCTGCCCTTGCATAGAAAAAGAGGTCATTTTACTGAACTACAAATACAATGTAAATGTGTTTGCTAAAAAAATAAGCATTAATGAACCTTACAGTATACCATGAACTCAGTTTGATGAGTTATAGATTTGTTACATTTTAAATTTACATTAAAAAAGTGTTTCTTTTTTGTTTTGTGATTGGGTGAAAGGTTGGCTGCAGCTAAGACATGCTGAGAGAGAGGGGGGTTCAGATTTGAAAAGATCACTGGTACGGTGTATAGGATAATACTTTATTCTCTAAGTCTATGTATTTTGCTATATATCATAAACAGTTCCTCTGATACTGTTTTTTAAAGATTGTATGCACTAAAATAAAAGTCCTGATTATTCATCACAGTCAAGAGAAGATGTGGGTGCAGGTATAGAAGGCAGGTGTATTTGCACAAGCACAACAGATATTGTCAACATGCCAATGTTATCGTTTTCACTCCCACATGTCAAATCAATGTCTGATAAATGGACATGGGCTGTACAGACTGAATATGGTGTTAACATTCTAGCCACATGAGACACTGGTGAAGCTAATGGACAAAGATTAAAATGCTTGTTAATTTCAGAATATGTTATTGATTTAGAGGGTAGTGGCAATGTGAGTTACACTGAAAAGTATTCTCAATTCTTACAATACCAATATGCACAGTGCTGGGATGTATATTCAACATGAACTAGGAAAAGGTTAAGCTATTTTTTTTTCACAATACATTTTCAAATTTTCCTGGAATCTCACTTCAAGTGAAAGTTTGAAAAAAAGTTCTTGATTATATTCAAAATGTATCTGCAGTTGTTACCCATGTGTTTTGTTATTTTTTTTAGTAATTGAAAGCTAAAAATCCATTACTTTTTCCTCCTTGATTTATTTTAACATCAGTAACTCCTATGGGTTTCTATGAATAGTTGAGATTTTAATTTATAATAAGTCATTACTGTTATTACAGACAAATATCACAATATATACTAAATGAGCCAGCCAAGATAATAATTTTGCATATTTTAGTTATTAGTTGACTCTCTTCATCAGTCAATGGGTATATTTCAGTTTTTTAATACTTCACAAAATCATAGAAATAGGATGTGTCTTACAAACAATACGCTCTCATGAGTCAAGTAAAAAGGTTACCACATTTTGCCATGCATCTGGGAAATATTTGTATTACTGAAATCATGGGAAAACATAAATAATGCTGTTTAAAATTACAACTGCAGTCTACCAGCCCTCTCATGCACACTCACAGTATGATTAAATAATATATTCAGTCACTCATGTATCATTTATTCTTCCAATAAACTAATTTCACCCATACATTGAAAAAATTGTATTACATTCTGTTGATTACATTGATGTAATGCATTACATTCTGATTCCATAGTCCTCTGAATCATAACTTAGTATGTCTTTTCTCTCAGCACTTCTAAGCCACATTGTTCAATAAGAGAGCTCTCCACTTTCTGTGTCCCTCAACTGCCCTCCACCACTTGTCTTATCAGTAGTTGTTCGTTTTGCTTCAGGAGCTCTCCCTGTCACTTAAGGATTCTGTGGTGTGCTTCAGCAGCTATTTCTGAACCCTTGTCATTTGAGGAATGGCTTCTAAAACATGGAGATTTACAGCTTTCAAATGCTGTTTCATTTCAGCTTTTAAATTCTAGAAAATATATATATAAATATATATATATATATATATATATATGTTTTCTCATCATGTATACAAGTTATTTTTTCTAAAATAAATTAATTTGACAAAGTAGTCATGGAGTGAAATTATAATATTATTACATTTGATTCAAAGAGGTGAGCTCCTCTACGTTTAAGCTGGTGAATCTCCTTGGTGAAGCAGTCCTGGGTTTTACTTCCTTTGATAAATTGCTGTCTAGGGAACAGTATTTAGCTTTAAACTTCAACATTATGTAAACCACTGTCAGTTTTGTTTAATATCCACTCTGCAGTTTTATGAAGTTAAGTTGTATTGTAAACTATTCAAAATTATACACAGAGGGTTTTTAAAAAGCTAAGGGTACTTGGGTTCCTTTCACAAGGAAGGACATTGAAGAAAAGGAATAACTCCCACACACAGGTTTACTTGTATATCCCACCACCAATTATTTCTAGTGTGAGAACATTTAGTTTTAATACAGCAATAGATATTGCAAGCTGAGTTATAAATGCATTTAGAGGCATTGCCCTGCATACTACCATAAAAAGTTGAATATGTCTGCATTTGATATTCATTTTTCCCATTTTCATTTAAAAGAAATGTGAGGAAAACCATTTTACAGATGCAGATGTTTGCTCAAACCTTGCGCTATAACATATGATTTCTTTTGAGGTATAACGGCTATAGAGCTACAGTGTGAAGTACCATGATTTGCAATGGAGCAGTCGGTTGACTGATGTATGGCCTGAGCCAGTGGCTGTACAGGAACAGTTTTAGAGTAATGGCATCCAAGCTTGGTGATTTGTCTTCATTTAGGTCTTTTAATGTAAAAGGTACTCCTACTGAAGATGACACCTCAAGTGAGAGGCATGGTAGGAATTGTTTGCATTCCATTTGGCTAAAAAAAATCAAGCTGTAGAGGTTGTAATAAAAGGAGCAAAATTCAGCATTTATCTGTGACAGTACAGTAAGAAATTATCCCCATATTGATTTTACTGCAGTAATAACTGTAAATTACTTGTTTGTGGAGTCTTAAGGCAAGGAGCTGACTGAGATTTGATCAGTTAAAATGTAACCATTGTCCTGCCTTGTGTATAAGGAATTCGGCTCAGTGACATAGTATCAAAATGGTATCCTTTATGAAAATATCACAGTATTTTGAAGTTACTTACCTGAAATATGTGTTCACACCTTCCCAGTTCAAGGATTGACTAAGGATATTCTATATTCAAATTCTATTAAGATTAGAAGATTATGGCAGGATGGACCGCCTGGCTTTGTCTTGTCTATGGCTATGATACAAATTCAGGAGGACAGGCTGAGCCTGGGAGACCCTAAGCAGCCATCTTCCCCAGCTGATCACATGACGCCTTCATAGTGAAATCTGAAAGTCTTAAACTTTCAAAATTGCTGCTGGTGTTCCTTCGAGATTTCTGATTAGGCTTGTATGAAGCCTTAAAGGCATGTGTATTTCAAGTCTGAACTTGAGCTGCGAACAAGAAATATAATGCAATGTCACATCTGCTGTCATTGTAATTTATGAAACAAGCAACGCCTGTAAATTAATAATTTCTACCCCAGATAACACTTTATACTCCACAACTTAGATAGGGGGTAAACAAGGACTGCCCTGTGCCACTGTAATGATGAAAAACTTTTAGGCTATGTAGTCCTTTGTCACATTTTTCATTCCAGCTGGGAACAGTATTTTTCTAATGGAGTTTGTGTGATGTTTTGGCTAAAGACCCTCTCCGAGGGGAAGAGGGATCAAAGCAGAGCATTATAATTATATTATGTTATTAATGAAATACCAATGTATACATTAGCATACAAATGAAACTGCAATGGCAGAAAGGGAAATTGGAATGCCATAAATATAACAGAAATTAACAGAAACAAGTCACATTTTAAAGGTCCACTTGAATTGTAAATGACTACATTAATACTTTATGCATGTCTGTTGCAGCCGTATTTTGACATTAAGGTCAATGCATTAAAGTTCAAATAAACACTAATAAATCCTTCTGTAAATTAAGTGTATCTTTAAGCAAGGCTGCCTGAAAGGAAACTAAACCCTTCAAAGACATGGAAAATTACAAATTGGATACAGTACAGTCTGTGGTAGAGATATGCTTCATAATATGTAAAACAGTTTTCATTTTCTTCAAATGGCCTCCTGAAACATTGCCATACAGTAGCCTTATCAATTTAAATTTTGTCCACAACAAATCCAAATCAGGATGAAATTTGCATTGGGCTCCTGAACTGAAAGAATTAAATCATTCATCTCCATGATTCAAAATATAACACTTATCCGCATGTAAAATAATAAAAAAAAATATACAAAATGAGTCTTTTTTATTTGCCAGCAATGTGGCCATGTTATTCATGATTATACATTTGTGTGATTTTTCATCACAGAGATAAATGTTTTAAATGGTTGGTTAAACTATTTTTAAAAAAGTGGTTACACCATTGTGCTTGTACTCTGCTGTGAAAAAAATATGCCATATCAATTTGTACAAACAAAGAGCTAATTATATTAAAGCAAAGTACAAATCCAAGAAATAAACAACACAATGTGTGTCCAGTGACAAATAAGGGTGAAATGGTGCACATACTTCTGAGTGAACTGTTCAGTGCAGGGATCTGCACAGTGAACTTAATTATTTGATACTGCGTAATAGCTGATCATGCAGTGAAATAATATGAAAAACCACCCACATGTACCATATATGTTGTGCTTAGTGTCCCACAAGCTTTGGCAAAGATATTACAGCTTTGTATCTTTATTTGTTTAGCCATCTGGAGCAATGTGTCCCAGATGATAAAAAGTAAAATCCAAAGGATGTGTCATTTTAAACTATTAGCAAGCCACACAAATCAGTTCATCTACAAAGGTGAGTGGAGGACATAAACCTGAGCTGGAGAATGTGGAGAACTTAGTTTTTCATCTAGCTTGATAGCTGTCAAGCGTGTTAATGTTATTTAAACAAGCTAAGAGGCAATTTAAATGTGCTACTGCCTTACATGTTTTAAACATACAACAGACAACCACAGTAAACTGTTAATATTTATCTGATTAAATAGATCCTCACATCATGCAAAATGCTAGCTAGCTAGTGTCATTGTCTTCCTAGACTTTTAAAAAGCTTATCACTTCGAAATCAGTATGGGCTACAGAAATTACAAAAGCAAGGTGTAGGCTGGTATGTTTATGAACGTATGCAGTATATCAAAAAGGTTCACATATCTGTTCAGTATTTGCACTCATTCACTCCCTGTCCTCACATATGGTACTTAATTAAGTGGTGAGCACTCATGTGTATTGCTTAAGACTTGACCATGATGTTTTTCCACATGTTTCCACATGTTGACATGTTTTCCAAATAAACAGAAGCCAAGTTTTTTTTTTCACTGCATTGCAAATGAATTAAACCATGATCCCAAAAATGAGGTACATAGCGTACCATGAGTATGTGAACACTACACTTTGGTATAAGCTCTGTAATTAGGTCAGGGGAGTTTTTTTAGTTGTTTCTACAAAGTCAGGAATGCAGAGCACATTTTTGGACATCCTTACACACTCTTTAGTCCTTTCCTCAAGTGTTGCTTGACTTGTTTTTAGGTGCCAAACAAAATCAGAATCTGCATGTAATAGCTTTTCTGTGAAGTATCTCTCAACCAAATAAACATTGTTAGGTCCTTCAGATTTTACCCTACACATTTTCTCAATCATTTTGTAGTAACATTGCATTGAATATTGTATTTAGGCCTTGCATTCTCTATAGAGGCAAACATTTCAAAGATCCACAATAAGGTGTAAAGTACATGACCTCTTTCAAATGTATATTTGAGTACCAAAGGACAGATTTCTTGGAGTTGTGGAGCTTTTCATTCCTGTTATGTTTCCCTGCCATTGTATTCTGTGGTATGTACTCACTGAAACATTCATGACATCTGTTCACCTTGGACAAAAAGGGTATGGACACTTGTGCTTGGCCACTGTGAGAACAGCATTTAAAGCATTCTTTATGCTGTTGCTGTCTTTTATTTATTTATTTATTTATTTATTTATTTATTTATTTATTTATTTATTTATTCATTCAGCTAGAGAGCACAGGGAAATTACTGGCAAAGTAGCTGTCAGACACAATGCACTTCATAGTTTGTGGCTACTCTTGCTAGTTTTGCAATTTTGTGTAACTGAAGTTTTCTTGGTTTTGGGGCCTCAGAGGTGTTCTCTCCATATAATTGGAAAGGATAATTTTCTGTAAAGTATTTTGCTTGAGGGCTGACATACATAAACCATTAAACTTCATTCATTGGGATTTATAGTTGTTCAGCAAATATTGCATTACATTAAATATTTTAAATTTTGATCATTTCTATATAATGATTTCCTTCATAGCCATCTATGTTGTAATCTTACCAGTGTAGAAAATCTGGGTGAATCCCATGAGCTGTACCTGGTGAGGAATTGATAACTTGATAACATGTCAGGTTTCCTACTTATGTTACTGCTGTGCTACCCTCATCTGTACATCAGAGGGACTGCAGCTGAATCATGAGCACTTCAGCTTCAGTGACTGTTTATACCCTGAAAGCCACATGTTAAAACAGGAGATTGCCAGAATTGATCTGACTGGCAGCACCTGGTAGCCTAAGGTAACTTAAGGAAGCCCCACCCTACATCTCACAGAACAAATATACCCCGCTGCTGATAAAATGTCACCTGCTCTACCAAATCTTTTTGTGCCAGGGCCATACCTAATGTATCTAGGACATCAGTCAAATCAAAGGCCTCCATTTTCTCATTGCAGCAACACTATTTTACTGTATAAAGAATATGAATTTATTGAAGCAGTATTCAAAATCTGCAAAATATCAAAACCAAAATGGAGAGCCAATGACATAAATACAAACGCCATGGTTACTGAGCATCTGCATCCAGTGCATCATGGAATCAATTTCTTGGGCAGTATAACAGTCAGGATAGTTAGCAACACAAGCTGTCACAACTCTACTGATACTGTGGCAATGGGAATTCCTGGAAACTTTCAGTCAGTCAAGAAATACAACTCAATGCTGCGCTACAATGGTACACTTTTCAATCTCAAAGCAGTCATGAACTTTGGACAACCCTCAAGCTAAATCCACATCAGTAGCAATTGGAAATATAATGCTAATAGATATGCAATCTTGAGAAACTCAGAAGGCAGAGTAATCTTGGAGTAATTTACATTCTGGTCTACAATCAAGTGAGCTTCAGCGCTGCAAAAATCAATTGGACTTTGAATTAATTAGTAAAGAAATTCAACTTTTATTTGTTCCTTCCAGTCACTGCAATGTATCAGAATTTTGTTGTTGATTGTGGTGGAAGTGAAATTAACCTCTGGAAGTTCTCTGGAAAACACACAGGGAAGTTAACGGATATTGATGCCATAAGGCCTGTGTTCTTAGTTAGTCAGGGCTCTTACCAGGAGACCCTTGGTGAAAACTGAAGACAGAATGAATTTTGTTCCTTCTTGCCTCTTAAGAGAACAAGTTAGCTGAAGCAAACACATTTTTTCTTCCTCAGTTTTCCACTGTAATGTTTAAGCATGAACAATCTTTTTAATGTTGTTGAATTCATAATGCGTATGTTCTTGGTACACAAATCACAAATACACAAATACAGTTCGAACAGATCACCTGACATTTAATGGCTACTGGCTGATTATGTAATTCCTACACTGTTACGATTATTCCAGTCTTACAGGTGTTACGTATCAAGCAGAACATCAGTTGAACATGAAATTGTTAGAAGATTTTAAGCAAGAACTGACAAGCTACTTTGGTTAGGTAGCTAGGCTGGTTTTAACCTTTTATTTTTCATTCAGCTTCATGCTGCATTATCACCTCTGGCATTAATTGAGTCTTGAGAATGCACAGTTGTCATACTTATGCATTTGAAATTGAAGGCAGAATTCTGTGCACAAAATTATCCATTATTTTCAGCCGTGCCTTTCAAGTAATCACCAAAGGAAGGGGAGAAGTTTGCTGGTGCATAATTATATATAGTCAGAATACAAATAAATGCATCAAACAAACATATTAGGAATACAAAGTAATATTATGATATACAAGCATTATTTGCTAATGCTGGATGCTAGGCTAACTGTGACATAACACACTGTACTATCACCTACCTCTGGCTGACAACACTGCTTGAACCCTATGAGGCTTGGTCTTCCACTGGTTTATGAGATGCTAAGGTGATGTCTCTGCCCTTGCATCTTTTCACCACTGGCCCTTCTAGTAAACATCATGACTTTTCACCACAGCACCCAAGTCACAACTAATGTATAATTTTCCTTCATGGAATATTAGCCAATTCTTTAAGTACTGTACAGTTGTACTTTACATTTTAGCATATGTGGAAACATGACAACCTCATTCAATATTGCCTTTACAACCTTCAATATTTATAATCCACACATGGATATGTGTTTTTGTACACATAGACATGAAGTATTCTAGTGTGTATCCTTTTTCAGCGTAGTATTTATTGCCTTATAACCCATAAAGATATGCTCAACAAAGTAGTCGACTAAACACACCTTAACAAAGCACCGTTACCTTTCATAACTTGTGGGTAACTAATTCATACATGCACAGTGCTGTACTTTATTGTATTTTCTTCAACATGAGACTGCTTCAGCAAGTGTAATTCAGAGGTATTGCTTTATAATCCACCCACAAATGGTAATTGAAGTATTTCACTGTTCATCGTTTAAATTGACACTCTTTTCAACATTCATAATGCTATGGTATACCTTTATCAAAGGTCCTCAGATACCTTATGTAGCTCCCTTTGATCGCCACAGCACCTTGCTGGTCAATGAGAAAACAGGCCTAGTAGGACTAAGAGTTCATGTGATTCAAGTGAGCCAAAGGTATGTGATGTCATTTAACTCTAGAGCTGCCAAAGTTACACAATTATCTTGCACTGCTGGCAACCTTTTGACCACTGATAAAAACATGAATAGAGATAGGTCTTGCGATGCACAAACTATGTGTTGTAATTGATTCCTATGTGTGTACATCCTGTTTGTTACACAAACAAACATGAATGAAAATAAAAAGAATATAATGTAAAATATTACTGTGTATATCAAGATTCAAGATATTAGATCATATTTTATTTCATCTCAATAATGGTGAACGGCTTATTATTTTACCAGCCATGGTAATAAACATCAATATTTAAACAAACACAACAAAAACTCTGAAAAGATCAAATATCTGAACTCTATTTGAATGACTTTTGTGCCACATTGTAAGCTGAACAAGACATCACTCGTCCCTCACCTGTCCCTCAGCAAAGAGGAATGCCACTGTAAATTACACTTATCCTGCCAGGCTGTGACAGACGTCTGTCATCTCCTGATAAATGTCTGCTGTCCCCATGCGATTCCTCACTGAATAGGTCACTTCAGCATCACCTGAGTTCAATTGGAAGCATATTCCAGTCTATTATAAGGTTGGCCATACTTGCAGTTAACCCAAGGCCGGTATAATGTCTGTAGATCATACACTAATATTGTTAACATGTTGTCCATTATGTACAGTTAGCGTAACATCCTTTTTTAACATTTAACCTTTATCCAGGTGAAATTATTGATTATATCACATTTAGCATAATATGTTGCAGAAGAAGACATTCTGTTTACATTTATAAAGTATGACATTTGTTTTTGACTGATCTATGAATCCATTATATCATATTTATGAAGGCTTTGCATGACGCTCATAAGTCTGTATGAATAACACCACATTTAAAGTGTGACCAACATAAGCACAATATAGTACACATATTGATAACGCTGTAACATTTGCAATAAATAGTACAAGTCACTGATGAACCTTGCTCACTGAAATGTTTCTGTAGAGAAAGTAAAAAAGGAAAACCTTTAATCTATTTTCAATAAATGACAACAAGGACATCATCAACTGTCAAAATTTCAGTACCGAATAAAACAAAGCAATCAGCAGTGCAATAACATTTTGTAGCCAAGGCTATTGAAGGAACAATCACCAAGATGCACTGTCATCTCATGATTGTGTTTATATAGTCTATGGAGAGGTGTTTTTCTGTTCTTGCTAAGTCTTCTGTAAAAAGAAAATCTGTATGACAGGGTAATTTGTGAGGGTTATATTTTAGAGCATTCATTTAAAATTGTACCCTAACAGCTTGCTGCTGGACAAAGTTTGACATCATATACAGATTGCTTGTGTCAGAAACTTCTGAGTAGCTTAGCAGAATCACTGCCCTGTTAAATATCATGTGTTGGCGATTTGGGTGGCTCGCAAAGAAAAGGACCTGTCAGTGGTAAAGCCTGGGTCCTTCAGATTGGTGTCCCACTCTCAATAAGACCATTAGTGGGTACACCCAGAGATCTGCATGGGTGCCACAGCAATTGGATTAGCCTTACTTGGGGATAACAGGAGTTCAGCAGGATGGGAACAAATCCTCGGTCCTGCTTGTTTCAAGTGGCATGTCCTGGGGCATCTACAGGATTTATTAAGTGACCATGTTGACTTCATGCTCCTCAGACAGTGTAGGCAATGTTTCACATTTGATGTGCAGAAAGCAGCAAGTATGTGTTATCATGTGAACTGCAGAGTTCAGATGTGTGTGGCTTCCTCTACCTAAGTCTGAGGGAGATAGATGCACTTAACATTTACTCCTGGAAAGGATATTTGAAAACATACTTGTATCACTAACATTTTGCAATAGTTAATTTTAAAAAAATGAAATGCTGAAATAAAAGTTTAGCATTGTGCTCCATGTGTTTTGATATCAGCATCTTCAGTGTCAGTAAAATATTTAAACATACACCCATTATGCTCCACACATATTTTAACTGATTATTTGTTAAAACCGATGGTTTTGTATGTGTATAATTTTAACATAAAACATTGCTTAAAATCACTTCCTCCTTCAGTCTCATTTTCCATTTTAAAATTCTGAGTTGATGTGGAATGTTTGGCAATTTGCTAAGCAGACATTTCTGGAGCCCAGCACATCTGGTTATGATCACTTCTTTGTGTACTCATTCAGGCCAGCCATCTTACCTTTGCCCTTCTGAAGAGAGGATTTGGAATGTGGTAATGTCAGTCAAGATGATTGAAATTTTAGAATGCATGTCTGTCTATTATTATTTAACTACTCCGATGAGGCTGTCAGAACAATTCATTTTGGAATCATTACAGGCTGCAGAGAGAAAGAAAAAACAGTACATCAGGCATCTATTTTGTAGTGTCACTGCTAAGGTATGATAGGTTGCCTGTGTTGTATGGTAATTATGAATGACGGGTGAGTATGTAATTGATCATTTACTGCTGTGCTCCGTCTGTGTCACTGTAGGTCATCACTCATGAATGCCACAGCCCCACCCCCCACACACACACACAATCATACACAAAATTTTTAAGCTGTATACAAAAAATGTTCTTTAATTGCAATTACCTGAAATGGTTGTAAAATTCACACATATTACAAGTTGCAATGTATATGTCACTCACATAAGTATATTTTTCTTTTACGACTGATGAGGAAATGTCATTATTTTGAGCAGTTTCTGATGTGTAGCATATATTCAGATTATGAGCATATAGAATGAGCTAATGTAATTTTTAGATGGGAAACATGTATTATAAACATGTTTAGGGACATACTGAAATAGTGCACTGTTTGTAAAAAAGGTCATTAGTGGTGTGTGCATTAAGCTGATTTTGAGTGGGTAGGGAAAATGATTAATGATGATAAAATAGACCTAAGGGATCTATTGATTCTCTGACACTCCGGTTTCACCAAAACAGTATATCAGTGTATTACTTTCCTGTGGGGCAGGGAGGTTAAATAAATACATAAATAAA
Source organism: Albula goreensis (assembly GCA_022829145.1). Taxonomy (NCBI): domain Eukaryota; kingdom Metazoa; phylum Chordata; class Actinopteri; order Albuliformes; family Albulidae; genus Albula; species Albula goreensis. Next base: position 23,412,246 of record CM040750.1, read on the forward strand.
TGTACTTTTGGTATTACTTTGGCTAAGGAGAAAGTACTTCAATATCAATGTCTTTTTTGGTTTGGTTTTATAAGTATGCAGGAGTAGTTGTCTAAAAATAAAAAAAATATATTAAAAAATATACTGTTAGGCATATATTTTTACAATCATATGCCTAACAGTACTTTTTCAGTTTATGGCATCCACCATAAGCTACCCTAACAGACTACAAACCTGGCCTTAAAACAGGATTATTGTCCTCACTGTGTCTCATAATGGCCTTCCTGCTGCTGCTGGCTACAGTAAATTCAGTTTGGTTGTTGTCTAATGTAAGGTCCCCATCAGCCCACTCCTATAGTTTTATATACAGTATGTGTGCATATATTTATATATGTGTGTGTGTGTGTGTGTGTGTGTGTGTGTGTGTGTGTGTGTTATACAAATTTCACCAACTTAACCTAAGAACATGCAAATATCTAGTTGTCCTAATTAAATATTGATACTTCCCTCCCAGCGATTCCTCCTAAAATCCAGTTTATCTTTAAAATACCTTCTCCATCATGTATCAAGTACAAAACAGCCTGTTGGCTGATCATTCTTGCCATACATCAAGGGTCTCTGGGTATTGTGCACCATGCAATAACACATTTTTCGTGGTTTGTATGTTTAAATTTATTCTAATTTTTTTTTTAATATGTTGGAGAGCATTATAATATTAAATATAATTTCCAGCAAAATCTGCAATACCAAAAAGCTTCCAATAATGACAGGGGTGTTTTCAATGGTTAAATTTGGTTTTGTAAAGAGGGGGAGCCCTTGGAGACTGTCACGTGTTACTTGATACCAGTAACCAATAAAGCTTGTTGTGAACATTGGTTTGGGTGTAGAATTTGCCTCAAATATTTCTCTTATATCAGTCTTAACTGGGCATTTTACAGTATCCTTAAGTACATATTATTGCGAGTTAGAATCCAAAAAAGATATTTTCTCGACTGTTACATACTGTTAAGTGTATTGTTTTATGGATATGCAAACGTTTCACATATTGACTATTTGTACTTTTAAAGGATGCTGTCAAAAAATGTTAAGCCTCATTGTATACTCATTATGGGAATTATTTTTTTCTGTTTTGTACAGGTAATCAAGCTATCTTTTGAAGAATTTGATCTTGAGAGAGGGTATGATACATTAACGGTGGGAGATGGAGGAAAGATGGAGGAAAGGAGAGTGCTTTATGTGTGAGTACATTTTTTTTCTGAGACTATGCACTGTATGAGAACTGTATTCATTTTTAGCTATGTTTAGTTTATGTATCATTCATGTTGACTTATATGAAATAAAATATAAACAACACAGAATATATTTAATGTAAAAGACAGTGGGAAAATAAAGTGATACATAGAGGGTTTGTCATTTTTATCATTTAATTTTTTTACAACATTCATGGAACAGCTGTATACAATAAATGTATGATGGACTTCCAGCTAAAATGTAGTTATCTGCTCGCAGTGAACAATAACAGCACAGTTCTACAGCATTTTTAAAACTGTACTGAAGCGCTTGATTATTTATTTTGCAAGAGGATGGAAAAAGTTGTAGAAATTATGCTGGTATATGCAGTTGTATAAAATAAACTGGAGAAGTTAATGGCTCCTCACCATGACATCAAAAATATATAACACAGCCCCGTCATGATATATTTCTTGCTTATGCCATGCAGTCATGTTTATTCATTACAAGTGGTTTAGGACAAAATATTCAGCTCCTCCCAATGTGATTTCCACTGAGTGTGCTTACTCTATTGTAGTGTATGTCTTAACAGCTCTTTCTCTAAGGTTAACTGCATTCAGGTTTCTCCCTAGGTAATATTATAGTGGTGCTGTGCCAGTATGTTCCTTTCCCAGTGTCACCATGCAAAATGTCAAGTGATTTAGCAATGCATATACTAAAAGGCATGGAAATGAAAGTAAAAATGTTTTTGAATGTTTGACCAAATTATGGTTTTATTAAATTGGTTAAATTGGTTTTAATGTACAATTCACAGAAGTAAAAAAAAAAAACTTTCAGGTGATGCGCTGCCTTGTAAAAACATTCTGGAGAGATGACTGCTCATTTATTGAAAGCTGAATGTAAAACATGACACCTTGTGTTTCTTCATTTGTAATTTGTGTGCCTCTCTCTAGTGTTTCTGAATTGACCGTGAGTACATTTGTGAGCTTCATTCTTACAGGGACTAGTGGTCCTGAATTGAGTGTGAGTAAATGTGTGTGCTTCAGTCTTACAGGATCTAGTGTGCCTGACTTGATTGTCAGTATGAGCAATCAGATGTGGCTTCATCTGCAGTCTGATGACACCATTGGTTCCCAGGGTTTCAAGGCTCTTTATGAAGGTCAGTCTGGAGACTAATGAGAAACAAAGAATGACATTGTTTATTTTCATGCGTATTAAGGCCTATTCTGTTCAAACTGCAGTGATTATTAGTGGTCAATATTTTGGAATTTAACACATAGTGTTTGACATAATTATCACTCTGACAGTGCACCTAAATATTCCCAAGAAGAAAACATGTAGCAGACCTGCTTCACCAAGATGTGAAATTGCACAAATTGCAAAGAAATTGGAATATGTCTAATTTCCCGCCTTTTTATTCAATGTTGATAAAAGTAACGGTAATACATATTTTCACATTAGGATGCCCTGCATTAGTTCCATCTGCAAGATTCTCACTTGCTACTAGCACATCATATATGAAATAAGTTGGAATGACAAACTGTAAGTGCAGCTATCAGATCAGGCTCACCAGCAATAATTGAAGGTACACAAATTACATTGCCTCTGACAACATTTCATGTCAATTTGGAGTAAAGCTGGCTGCAATAAGACCTTTCAACAAACAAGACTGGAACTATTCCATTTATAAGTGCAATGGCACTTTTCTATCAGTAGGAAATGTAAATGTATGGTTTGCAGCTGTCAAAACAAATTAAATCTCACATACATATACATAATACTGGTACACTACATGAGTGCACAGACCTCACAACCAGATTTAACTGTTTGGTGAATTAAGCCTGATTTTGTTGAAATCAGTCAAGAAAGGCACATGTTCTTTATCAAACTCCAAAAAGTGCTAAATAAATTGAACATTCCAGGCAGGTAGTATCGTAGATGTCATTAATTATCCTCACATACTGCAACATACAAAATTCATCCATAGTGCCAGTTCCATTAGCGTTAAATAGTCCATTCCATCAGTGTGTCCCTTGAAGAATGCTCTATAGCACATGTATGCACTGGTTGCCCTGGGGCTATCCATGACTCCTTCATCCTGGCCAACTTTGACCTCTCCACAGGCTTTCAGAGGGATAACCAGCTGAACAGATTGCAGCCTGGGGACAAATACCTATCCATTTACAATACTGCAGATAACACATAGCAACAACCTTTCAGTCTGTGGCTGCACATTGTATCAGTGAATAAACCTGTGTGTTTGGAGTCTTAAAATGGATCCCACATATTTGGACAGGAAGGATAATACAGAGTATCATTTATTGTGTTCAAGCCAATTGCATCTTGTGTTTCATATGTGCTCTCAGCAGTTACAATTATGCAAATTTAAACCAGGGTTTCAATTAAATGTCATTGACCATACACAGTAAATATTTAATGTGTATTTCTTTTAATTTGTAAACCAAGTGTTTTCCTTTCATCATACCAAACTGATACACATAATCATATAATTAAAATTTTGGCTCAATGTATATACAGGTTATTTATTTTCAATATTATAAGCAATGATAAAACATGCACTTGTTTCAAATCAAACCATTTCCATTTCCAGATTTATGCTTACATTTAGATATTTTTTATGCATTTTTTATCATTTGCAATGATCCATGATTTTACTGTCCAGCCAGTTTGAGCAATTACTTTAGCATTTTAGAGTCATAATTTTATCAGTACATTTAATCCAGAACATGTGATTGAGATAATGAAACTTTCTAAACAAGTTTCCCAAGTGCTGTAGCCAAACATCTGCCCCAATAAAGGCTAATTTACAAAAGGTGCTTTAACAGCATAACAGCTAATCCATTCCAAGCATCAGATGGATATTCTCATTATTTTTAATTGTTGAATAGCAATGAACTTGCACTAACACGTCATGTGTAACTGGGCACAGTAGTCATTTCTGATAAAAAGCTGTATCAAATGAGCGCAGTTAACAACCGTACTAACCAGGCTACAGTACACGATGGGATGAATATACTAATATACTATATACACAAGGGCAAAGTCATCTGAAGTTCATTCATCCAGTGAAAGTGAATTTATTGCATCTGCAAAATATATTGCTGGTTTTATCTCTTTGTTTATCAAATTTAAAGTTTATATAATACATTTTAATAATTAAAATGCGTATTAATCTATTTATTTCAATGTTTATTCTCCCCCCTGTAATATGGGTAATGTAGGGTAAATATCCAGTAGGGTTGCTGCACAAATATAAAAGTCTTATTATCCCTGTCCTAACCTACCCCCATTCATTTGGTGACTCATTGTTTTTACCAACATCTACCAAGCAGACCATGAACAGTTGTAATACTGCACTTAAATGAGAAGAAGAGCTTCTTTGGCTCCCATGTACTTGCTTTAATTGAGTCCAGGAATTTGGATAATTTCAGAGGGAGGTCATACACTGATGTCCGAGATGGCATTTTCATTGTGCTTATGGCATTGGTCTTTTTTTAGATATGATGTCAAGGTATGCTTTGATTTTTTGTGACTGTCTGCCATGAGAATGTATTTTTCAAGACCAATAACAGAGGTATTAGTAAGTTGAACAAGCTAACCTAGCCTAAAATCCTAAATAATTTTCTTTTTAAAAACAGTTTGTTTACATGACGTATATTTTGTTTACAGAAGTTCATAAATGTCGTACTCTGGACATAAAAAGTCGATTCTTACAGCAACTGGAATTAGTCATGCTTTTGTGTAAGTAGTAAAGTGAATAGAAGCTACAAAGCAGCATTTGGTGGATGTAACTTAAGCTGGGTTTTAACACTCAATTGACAGTCCTCAAATTGTAGGCAATTTAGGACCTTACATTTCTTGAAATTGTTAACATTTTGAATGTGATGCTTTCAACATTACAACACTTTGGCTTGCAAATAATTACAATAAATGAAGCCATTATAAATAGATCCTGACAGCATTTATTTCCAAGACTAATTATGCAATTTGTATGTCATCTAATTTTTCCTACCTGTGTCATAGGCTACTGCCTGTGTCAATGAAGTTTAATGCATCAGTTTATCTTATTATATGTGTCAAATTTGAGGCATCAACTGTTCCATAGTGTCACAAGTTGGACCATAAGCTGTTGCCATGTTTGCTTGCATTATCATTATGAACCTGCTGTAAGTATTTTTATTATTATTCTATGTGACCCATGGAATTCAGTGGCCCTGAATTTTTCTGAGGTTCATTCAAAGCTGACCTCTCTCTTCATCAGTAGGTCCATCAAAGCTTTTGTATGCCTCATAAGGTGGGAAGTAATAGTTAAGCATAAAGACAGTTAGGACACTGAAGAGAGAAGTGCACATTTGTGCAGCAGTGGTTAAAATGTGCAGGTGGGAAAATGAGATTAAGCCCTTTTGTAGTGTATTTATTTGTGCCTGAATGGCTCTGAGGAAGTTTAACATTCTTCATGTTTGTTACAAATAAAATGTCTGTGAATCATGTAGATATCAAAGCAGAAAGACCATAAGAAAAGCATGATATTGATCTTCAGTTTGGTTGGTTTATTGTTTTTCTAAAATCTTGAAAGGCCATTCAAAACCATTTAGAATACCAGCACTTCCTACACTTGTATGCATGCAACAATCAAAAGCTTTGGAATAACCTACTTTTTAGACTGATCCATCAGTGAAAAGTTTTGCCTTCAACTTGCCAGGGTGTTTTTTAAGTACATTTTGAGAGAACTCACAAAGCAGCATTTTTCTTATCATTGGGCATGTTTCATGAGAAGAGTACAAAAGAGAAGGAATAAAAAAAGAGTATAGAGCCAGGAATATGAAAAGAAAGCATGTTTTACCTCTCACTGGAATTATGAAAGCAGATTATCAACCTGAACACAAGAGATGCAATCTAGTACAGGCCAGTGTTGGCAAACGGCCTGCATATGGGACAGATATATTAGGTGTTAGTTAGTTTATGGCCATGGGGTACTTTCAAGTGCTGCTCTCATAAGTGGTTATTTGCAGAGTGGCACTTGCAGCCAACATGTTATATAAAAGGATGCAGCGTGGTTTGCCCAATTAAAACATGCAATTTTAACATGTCTTTATTTCTGAGAGCAAAACAGAAAATAGCAGTCAATTATATTCACTATATCATAACAAATGACAATGTGTGTGTGTGTGTGTGTGTGTGTGTATATATATATATATATATATATATATATAGAGAGAGAGAGAGAGAGAGAGGGAGATCAGAAGGAGGTCAGCTAATGGCAGCTTTCCCATCACCATTTGTTCAACCACACACTAATCCACTGACACATTCACATTTTCATATGATCTCTGAAACATGTACTAACTTACCTTTTGGCCTAATCTGTATCTCATTCTCCTTCCCATGGATAATCCATTTGTCTTGCTGTGCACACCACTTCACTAATACCCAAGGTTATTATATAGTGCATATAATTGACTACTATTTTCATCCCTCTCTTTGTCTGTTTCAGTCTAAGAACTTAGAAGGAGTGAAAGAGCATATATTAATTGGGCAAAGCATGCTGCCCTCCTCTTGGCTTTACATTACTTTTGTAAAACAGAAATGTTTAAGGTGGTTAACACCCCAGTCATTCTTTCTGTAATGCCCCCCAGGACTAGAGCTGTAAAATGCTGTTCTGTTGAATACCCGGATGCCAGCAAGTGCACAGGGAATTTCAGGAGGTTAGGGCTTTGAGGATAATAATTGAAATTTATTAAGATGGACTCTTGAGAGCATTTAACTGGCCAGATAGCGTGTGCAATCATAAAAAAATGACTGGGTGTTGCATTAAGTGTATTCCAATAAATTATATTAAATTTGTGTGTTCTAGAATTAATATGTTGCAAATTTACCATGTCAGAAACTTGAGGCTACTTTTCAAATAACATGAACATCTGAATTGCTTCATTTTTTAAGAAGGAACTTTCAGTTTGTCAAGCAGCATTAGGGTTATACAGTCAGAACCCTGGATATACAAATACAGTTCAAACTTGTTTGAGTTTTTAATCTTGGACAATTAAATATCAATTTACACATTATTTATGTGTTGTAAACTTGGACCTAAGCCTCCCAACTATGTTTCAGAACTAATGGTTAATGATGGACGTGAAGGACCTTAACTAGCAGTTAATACCCCGCAGAGATTGTGGAACCTTTAGCTCAGGGAAATGGAGGTGCTAAACTCATTGCCTGTATTTATTGCTTGCATGGATCAGTGAGGCCTTGGCTGCAGAGGTTGTTAACATGAAGATTAACACAAAAATGCTTCTGTCTGTGTATTCTCTCTTGGTTTGTAGAGCAAATGACTGTATATTCCACATGTCACAACTGGTGTAGAAAAGTTTTATTTTAACAACCATGCAACCATTGTGCTTACTATGGTTACTATGCATGTTTACTATGCTTTTTGTCATAGAGTAGTTGAAATGACTGTCAGGGTGGTTAAAATGTGGACAAGTCAAGATTTTTACATGTCTTTGGTATACAAAACAAAGGTGCATCACTGTCAGTTTTATGCGGATGCTAAATTATTTTTCTTTTGGCATTGACTTATTTTTGAATATATCTTAACTCAAGCGTATAATAAATTTGTGTTTACAGAGTTAACAGGGTGCATTTAACTTCATATTTAGGAAAATTGCAAAATTGCCTTACATACATAAGAGTAAGCAATTTCCAATATATAGACTATAAAATATTCTCAAAAATATTAACATGAATTACTACTTTAAAATATCTGGATTTAGAATTTTGCAGTAAACACTGATGCTTATTTTCACATGAATTGCCTCAGTCACTATACATATCTTCATATAAGCAGTGGTATTTGGGGTCATGAGAAACCTTTTATTATTATTATTATTATTATTATTATTACTTGTTATGTATTATTACCATGCCATCCTCATTTATGGATATTTTTTCTCTTACAGAAATTGATAAAGGGGGTTGTGGGGACCCTGGTGTTCCAGCCTATGGGAAACGAACAGGAGACAGTTTTCTTCACGGAAACACACTGACTTTCCAGTGCCAGCCAGCTTTTGAATTGGTTGGCGAAAGGACGATTTCTTGCCAGCAGAATAACCAGTGGTCTGGAAACAAACCCAGCTGTGTCTGTAAGAGTCATTTTAAAATACATTATTGTAATTAAAAGCTCTGCCACTGAGAACAAGCAATTAGATGTAGAGACAGCCGCCATATTTAGCTGGCAGATGCCATAAAAAATAGCATTGAATAAAGCAATGATGTGTCACCTTTCACAGGTAGGTCATTTATAGGGCAACGGTTTATCAAAGTATGTGATGAAATGTGGTCAAGGTCCATGGGTGAAGATAGTTTTTTATGTCTTTTAGAGATCATTAATTGCACCCTGTACATTGTGCACGGGAGCCTTGGATTGTTTGGCTAGGAGGGGATTTTTAAGATGTAAAATTGATCTGTGATACAGATCGTTAGAGCAGCAGTTTATGGTTGCACACCTGTAATAGTTTTGCCCTCCCTCGGGTGTTTGAAGTGAAAGTAATTTGACTTTGCTTTGCTTGGCTGTTCAGCTGGGGTCAATCAGCTAATCATTAAGGGCCACCAGGGTGCTCTTTAATCCCCTCCTGCTTTTACATTGTGTAGCTTTATCAAAGCTCTGCTGGAAGATGAAAACTGAAAACAAAGACAATGGCCTGTTCATATTACTGTCTTAAGAAAAAAATGTTCAGGAATGCCAGTTGATTTGTAGCCATCTAAATTAGATGTCAATGCAGTGAGTATGCTCTTCTGTATCTCTCTCTCTGTCTGTCTTTGCAGTCTCATGTTTTTTTAACTTTACTGCACCATCGGGAATAATCCTTTCCCCGAACTATCCGGATGAGTATGGGAACAATATGAATTGTGTGTGGCTGATCATTGCTGAGCCAGGGAACCGGATTCATCTCATCTTCAGTGACTTTGATGTGGAGCCACAGTTTGACTACCTGACAGTAAAGGATGATGGGATGTCAGAACCCACAACCTTCGGCACATTCTCTGGGAAAGACGTCCCCTCTCAGATTGCCAGCAATGGGCATGTCATGCGTTTGGAGTTTCAGTCCGACCACTCCAACACTGGAAGAGGATTTAATATAACCTACACAAGTAAATATGTTGTTATGTTGTGTATTGTTTTGCTTTTTTAGGTAGGGGTAAAACATTACATAGATGTCCTTCAGAAAGTAAGCAGTACTGGCAGAAAGAGAAAGAAGAAAAAGACACAATAACCATTGTCTGACTGTTTTGCTGGTTTATCTGAGCCCTGCGATCAGAATACAGAGCTTAATGTTTTTAAGAACTTTTCTGCGTAACCCATCATTGTGAGAATGAGAGGCTTACACAAAAAAAATCTGTTAAAAAATTGGCCCGTAGATTGTGGGAATTATGTTTTTATCTAAATGCTAGAAGAAAAAAAAACTGATACCATCGGACTCAACAACGTACTAAGGGTAGAATGGTGTGTCAAAACCAATAACTATAAATAGATGTAAAAAAGAACAAAAATGCAAAAATAAACAAGATGCACAAACATTTCAGCAAGAAGCGTTTGTGTGTTTTGTTCCCCTGCTGGTCTCAGATTAATAAATAAGTATATAAGCATTATTTGCAGAGTGCATTGCTTTGTGAGAACAATTTATATATATATATTTATGCAAATGCTAAAATGGAGAGAATGTTGCCTAAGGGATAATGGATGATCAATCATTTTGAACAGAATTATTGAATGAAATGAAATTGAGGAACACCCCAAGGCATCGGCCCTCCATTCATTTCCTGTCAATGATGTAGTGGAAATACATTTTTCAGATCATTGCAGTAAATAAGCCAAACCGTAGACACTACCTGTCAACCAAGCCAATATAATTTCCTTCAGTGTGTTGTGTCCTATTAATCTAAAAATTATTTTCAAACAGAATGGCTATATGTCTGCAGCATTTAAAGAAGCCTTAAATTCAATTTTTTAATTTATTTTACATTCTAAATACTCACTATCCTTATACTCATCTTTAAATTTTACCTCTGAACATAAAGTGTACAAAAAAACAATGTAATTTCAGCCCTTTGAGATATAAGTAAAATAATTTTTATTTGCTCCTTTCCAAATAAATTGAAGATATTACCATGAAATGAAAAACATATACACAGTTGTCTTCCTTTCTCAGTACACAAATATACTCCCTAACAGAAAAAAATATTGAACTGCGTATACCTGATATTAATGGAATTATTCTCTGGCTAGACAGAGCTGAAATTGGGTATGAGTAGCACTGGCTCCCGTTTCGTTTGGTTATCTCTGCGGGCACACTCTCTCCTCTTTCCTCCTCAATATGGAGAATGTGCAGAGACATGTCTCAGCTCTAAAACCTCCCAATTCCTTTGAAAAGAAGCAGCACCGCAGTGGGCTGGCTGACAGTGCAGCGAAAGGTTAATGAAACGAAGGAGAATGTTGTTACAGCTCTCGTTCTGCTCATGCATTTGTGTCCTGTGGCCCTCTGTCACACTGGGAGAAATGAAGACATTTTTTGGAATGTGCCAGCCATGCAAGCAGGGGGCCCTGTGGACAGCCATACCATGAAACTTGATTGGAGGAGGGGCTGTTGTTGTCAGAAGGAGAGAGACATGTTTCTGAATATAGTTGGGCTGATATGCTGGGACAAAGAATGTTTTGTGTTCAGTGTCTTTATGTTCTTTGCTTATTGTTTCTGTTTGCTTCATATTTTGTTACACACATGTTATAGGTTGAATAATATTTTATGTTAAGAAAACAAAGACCATTACTTTAAATGCTATGTGGACAGTGCCCTCTAATAATTCCCTAATTTATTTCATTCCCTGCTGCCCCAAATTCAGGTTGTTCTGTAGATAATATTAATGCAAAAATAAGACAGAAAAAAACCCAATGAATCTAAGCTGGTTAACAAACTGGACTGGAAATGGAAATACTACAAGTAAAATCTTAGATTTTCATTGCAAATGTTTTAATAGAATTTAAATGAATAATAATAGTTCATTTGAAAACAACAATAAGAAGACATGTGATGCCTTTGACTATACTTCTTGGCCTGTAGAAAACATGTTTAAAAACCAGATACGCCTGCATAATATAATTCAATTTTTTTGAAGCACCAACAACAGAATATTTGTGTTGTTCAATCAATTATGTGTTTACATGGATTGTGCTAGATGACAATAGAATAATATAAAATGTCATAATTCTCCAACATCAGTGTGAGACCTTGAATTCCATCTTATTGTTTCATAAAATTATCATACGGCTGTTTCATGTAAATGCGGCAATATGATCAGATGGCTTGGTCTACATGAAATATATTTTTGCAAACTAATTTCTATTAATGTGATTTATGAACTTGAATGTGGTGTTCATAGCATTTTGACAATAAATCATTATTTCAGTATGATAAGGATTTAGGTGATGTGAAATATACTTTTTTTATTTAACTATTTATTTAACTATGAACTATTTTGTCATGACAACCAAGATAATCAGGGATTGAATTACCAATTAAACACAGGGGGTGATTGGGTAGCCTGATGTTGACAGCCAGGAATTTGATTCAAGTTTTCACCCCTGCTCTTTCACAAGGTGCCATGGGACCGTTCATGAACACTGCCAGTCAGATACGACAGTGTATCAACTGTGCATGAATTAGAAATTCATAACATATTGTAAAAGGAATTACATGAACATGCAATGGGATTTACCAAGTAAATATACGAGCCACAACGCTCAATGTGTAGGCTGTAGTGACAGTTATTCAAATACCAACAAAGGCACAGGGCACACACACTGCCCCATCCCTGTTTTCTTGTTTTTTTTTTCCAATTTATGGTTGTGCTTGAGAATTATTGAAAAATACTACCATTTACAATAATAAAAACAACATTTATTTTTGTGCCACTAGCATTTGGTCAGAATGAATGCCATGACCCAGGCATTCCCATCAATGGCCAACGGTTTGGAGACCACTTCCTGCTCGGGAGCTCTGTGTCATTCACCTGTGATGAGGGCTTCATCAAAACGCATGGGTCTGAAGCCATAACATGTGTGATCCAGGATGGGAATGTGGTCTGGAATGCAGCTGTCCCTCGATGTGAAGGTAAAACCATTATCAATTCAGAAAATTACACAAGAATGGCACATTTTCCATTTGTGTGTGTGTGTGTGTGTGTGTGTGAGTGTGTGTGTGTGTGTTAGTGTGTGAGTGTGTGTGCGTTCGTGTGTGCGTGTGTGTGTGTGTGTGTCTATGTGTTTTGTTTAATCAGAGTGTTACAGTAAAAGAAAATGTAACTGAAGATGGTCTGGCAAAATAATTCCTGCACATATTTGGTTTACACATAGATAGCAGAAAAATGATTAGTGCAGTTAATGATCAGGTAATGTCTTTGAGTTCATGTAAATGGTATATGGTAATTATATAATTTTATAGATTACTCTCAGTTGTAAATAAAATCAAGTTTTCAAAAAAAAAACTGCAGTATGTCATCTAAGGCACGGGTCCCCAACCACCGGGCCGCAGACCAGTACCGGGCCGTGGGTCATTTAGTACCGGGCCGTGGGTCATTTAGTACCGGGCCGTGGGTCATTTAGTACCGGGCCGCAAAAAAAAGTTTTTATTTAATTAAATTAGTCCGTAAGGTATTTTATTTTGAAAAAAAATGACCGCTGCTGTCCGTGCTATTTCCATTCGTCCGTAGAGAATAGTGCATTCGCATTTTACGCGAAGATGTGGTCCTGAAAAGCCTCGCATAAAGCAAAATCACGTAATTCAAGTCTAATATCCCCGTTTAAATTAATGGAAATGCCCGAGATGCGTTCTGCGGTCGCGTAATGTCGACTAACTTACTCAGAAAATTTGTATAAAAAAATAGCAAGAACTATCAGATAATGCTAATGGTACGGTATGTACTTACATTTCTGCTAAATACATGCTGTACACTACTTTAAATACCACTCGTAATTTCCTTTGCCAATTGAAATATTATTAAATGAATCCAGCCCCCCCCCCAACCCCCTTGCATGAAACCGGTCCGTGGTGCAAAAAAGTTTGGGGACCACTGATCTAAGGGGCTCTGTAGACTGTTACAACTGGCCTTGAAAACAATATAATATTCTTATGTATTATTCATTTGGTTTAATACTTTACATATGAGGGAAAGATAAAAGATAAATGCCCATTAATCACTAATGATTTTAAACACAATTATGATAGTACATTTAAACTAACGGTTGTAAGTAGAACAATTACACTAATTGTTGTTTTCTGCCTGCATTTAATGTATTTTTATCGTCTATGCTCAACTACTTACGTTCAAAGAGGGTTTTAGCATTTACAGTGATTGTAAGGACAGTCAAAAACAGTATAAGACACATAAAAAAAATGTTCATGGATGTGAAGAAAATTCAGGGGTCTATTCACACTTGCGCTCAGCGGGAATTATGTGCTTTTTTGACCCGCTGCGCTCCTTTTCAGTGTCTGTTCATATTCTGACCTTGAACCTGTACGTGTACTTAGGAGACTTGCACGTTTAGGGCAACACACATACATGGAGATTCTCATTAAAATACCATCTATGCAGATTCAGACTTTGACTTAAGTGAATTTTCATGGTTCTTATCCTATGCGCATCACAACCCTGTAGTTATGCACTCCTATCAGACTTTGATATTACATTTTTCCAGTTTTACCATATTGTATGGAGTAGGATAACTCCTGAAATCATTAAAATTATTTCTGTATAACAGTTGCACGTAAAAGTATTGCCCTTACCATAGCCAACAATTGAGTTGTTGAATTTGAAATTCATGGCTGCATTTCAGTCTGTGCTCCTCAGTCCACACGTCTCAAATAAATATAGAGTCATTAACACTTTTGGAGTGTTGTGCCTTTTTAACTCAACAAATCCATGGGCAATAACTCACAGACCTCAAGACTTACCATAAGCCAATGCAGATGTAATCACCAGGTCAAGTAAAACTCTAGAACAAATTCATTATTCACCTGAGATACTCAATACATTATAAAACATGATATCAAGCAATTTTTATCGTTCAACGATAAATCACGCTGTGAAAATTGTATGCCAGTTAATGAAACTGTCGTTGTTTATCAGACCTCAGTGATTTTATTTACTTCATTCACCTAAAATCTAATGATACATTATGCTAACCCAAAGGAAAGAATTCTCACCAGTCAGAATTCCCCTGTTAGTTATGAGAATACAGTAGTCATTTAGCTATAGTATGATTAAACTCACAAGCTATAGTCTGAGGGCATCCAACACCTTAAATCACACAACTATGGTATTATGCTATGGAACCCAACACACTGCAGTGAGTTCTTTTCACCTGCTTTATGCAGTATTACCTCTAATCATTGAAAAGTTTCAGTGAGATATTCACCTTCATCAATTCGGTTAAAAAAATGTAAAAATTTGGTGTAAAAGCAGGTGGTTCTTCATATGTGAAACAATGATCAGATCAGATACTAATACTCTTTCCTTTTCCCTTAGCTCCTTGTGGTGGGCATTTAACAGCACCAACAGGAATTCTCCTCTCCCCTGGTTGGCCTGGATACTATAAAGATTCCCTAAACTGTGAATGGGTCATTGAAGCAAGAATGGATCATGCTATAAAGATATCTTTTGACAGGTATTTCAGTTGTCTGTGTTTGAAGTGACTGCCAGCTCTCATGTATATCATGCATGATCCACATTTTCACACTTTAGACATAACCTGTATTACCATATTTATATTCATTGTTTTGAAGGTTGTCACATTGCAAGGATGTACATTTTTCACCGTATTTACCCCAGTCTCTCTCCCCTCTTCAATGTAGGTTTCAGACAGAGGTTAATTATGACACTTTGGAGATTCGAGATGGCCCTGTCAACTCCTCTCCATTAATTGGGGAATACCATGGAACTCAGGCTCCACATTTTCTCATTAGCACCAGTAATTACATGTACCTGCTATTCACCACGGACAACAGCCGTTCCAGCGTGGGCTTTCAGATCCGCTATGAGAGTGAGTGTGCTGGCTCAGTTTTGGCTGGTTGTCCAGGGTCCTATTTTTATGACATTCTGCTATGGTTCTATGGAGGATCACATATGGTTCACAGCCAGCAATGGATAATGCTGTACTTCACGTGACAGTGCATTTGAATGTCTCTATCATGGAAGAATCACCATACAAGAGCCACTATTGATTGCAGTGGGTTAGATCTGCTGTATTGGGGCAGCTTTTTACTTCATTTCTCTGTTCACTCATGAACATCAAGACAAAATCAGACCTGCTACATTGTCCAGGACACAACACGTATTCATGAACATTATGAACATTGATATAATGACATACAACAAATGTTATTGATTTAACTGAATTCTGTACCAACATACTATGTATGTACTCTCATTATCACTTTCAGTTAGATAAGTTGGTACTGAATTTAACCAATGATTAAAATGAACTGGATACAGAGAAAGATACCTATGTGGGTTGAGGAAACACATTACTAAGTATTGTAAATAATAACTGGGGGCAGTCATGTATAAAATAATTGAATGGATGGTTAAATAGTGTTTGAAAATATCATTTTCCAAAGCAAGTGCCACACTTGAGATAGCTTGAGGATGTTTTTTTTTTTTTTTTTATTAAATTGGTAATGGGCTTTGATTAAAATTTAATACCTTGTTGATTTTAGTATACTGTTATTTACTTTGAATATTCTTGCCTTGAGAAAATAAAATTCAAGATGGTAATTATATGCTATATGTTTGACAACTCAAAGATGTGACGTTGCATTTATTTAATAATTATATCATTTCTCCAGAATCACTTTCTGAAGCCCTGACCTTGCAAACATTCTTAAATCTTTATATTGATGATGAATTATTGTTACACTGATTCATTAATATAAGCTATTTATTACATTTTTTTTTTATTCAGACTAGGGTCTGTGAGTGAACACATTGGTACTGTATGTCCCTGCAGGTGTTATGATGGAAACAGACTCCTGTTTAGATCCAGGAATTCCGGTCAATGGGAAACGTCATGGGAACAATTTTGCCATTGGATCTAAAGTGACATTCAGCTGTGATCAAGGGTACACACTCAGTGACGAGGAGCCTATTTTGTGTGAGAGGAGCCATCAGTGGAACCATGCATTACCCAGCTGTGATGGTGAGTGTCTCCTCCACTGTCAAGTGCACTACAGTGCAAAATGCAGCTGTGTACTGTAGCACATGCCTTCACCAGTATTTACTGTTCTGGCAGCATGTTTATATCCGTGAGATTGAGAGACGAAGCTGAAAGCAGCCAACATCTTATCAGCTGTGAAAGGATAAGCCATATTCTCCTTCTTCTTCTTTCAAGGACTGAGTTAATTAATTTTTGATGAGGGAAGAGGTGATCTGAATATGCGCACGAAAATAACTTCTGAGAGCAGACAAAGACAAAGGCAAAAATGGGGTCACAGCTATCAAAGAGCAACAATTTCTGCAATTTATCTCCTTTGTTTCCCCTGTTTTCAGAGATGAAAATAGAAAAGGTATACGGATGTCCCCACTCAAATTGTTAAGTTAGGCACAAGTTTAAGTCAGAATGAAGGAGAAATCTTTTAATTCTTTACGTACATGGCTAACATTTTAATATTGCCTTCTTCAAATCACAAAAGAAAATGCTTTTGATAAAGACCATCAGCTGCCGATGCATTCCTTTCATGTAGGGCTCAAATACAGTCCTGTATACAGTATACTGTACATATGGTTTTATGTATATGGTGGTCTGATATTAACAGCCGTGTTGTAGTGCTATTATTTTGATGTTTTTAGTGTTGTGTTTCTCATTTTGAACTTTATTAGAATAACAGCAGAGAGACAATGCTACAGCCCTGTTGACTTTGTAAGGCACATATATTTTATTAAGTATTCTCAGTTTGTAAAAAAACTCATTCAGGTGGGACTAAAGGTTGACCAATTTTAGTAATCACCCTTCATTTGTTGGGACAAACCAAACATGATTTCTGTTTGGGATAATGGAGGGCAGTAACCTTGCCTTTTAGCTGTCTGCCCATAGCATTGGGTCAGAACAGTCATAACAATGAGATCCAATGAGAATGACATTTATTGCTGAATAAAGCATATTGCGGTGTGTGTGTGTGTGTGTGTGTGTATGTGTGTGTGTGTGTGTACAACATGGGCATAATAATAATAATAATAAGAATAAGAATAAGAATAATAATAATAATTGGGTCTTATTCAATACCCCAAGAGACCCTATAGATACAGAAGCTTACTCTGTGGGTCCTAACTGTATGTACTATTATGGACTATTAGATTCAACTGCTACCCTGCACCTCAGAAGGGAATGAATGCTGTAAGTATTCTACTGAGGGTGCTATCAGCCTATCAAAAAAGAATATTTCATAATAAATAACATAAAGCAAAGTTTTGTTTATTATTACAAAGACCAATCTTCAGTTTGATTTATATTAAACACCCTTATACAGTGAAAATAATTATTTGTCAGTTTGAAAGGTCTGGTTTATATTTGGATAGTAATTGTATGTGTACCAGGGATGTCAGCATACTGCCTGTAGCCCATAACTCAGGAATGTAAGTAGACAGCCAGCCTTATGGTTTGCATGCGGTGCTTGGGGGATAGGGGAACACCATATACTAGTTACTGCTATTAGCTACCAGTGTGACCATTTACTTGCTATCAGAAATATTACCTGTGTAGGTTATGTAAAGCTATCTTTGCTAGTTAGCTACCAACAAAATACACCAACTTCTGTTTGTGATGTTACATCACTATCCCCACTTGTTGGCTCTACATTAATGCAGGGATCACAGACACTTGTGACATCATGTGAATATTATGAATAGGGGGATGAGGGGTGAGTATCAATTCAATGAGGTGCCCAGTGGAAGAGGGCACTGAAGAGACAGAGAAAATATAAAGGGGGACAATTTGGGAATCTATGAACATTGGGGGGCATGTCCTCTCACTTTATATTGTAATTATTATAATTACAACCTGGTTGAATTCATATCAATGTTTATGTCTCACAATGAAGGCTGTTAATGCATTGAGCAGCTTGTCAGTCATGTAGCAGGTGGGACACATTGGGTATCCAAGCCCGAGCTAGGCACAGTGCTGGATAATCTCTTAAAAGTAGAACAAACACAGGCTGGTCTTAATTCTACAGATTCAATATTGAATATTTAAAAAAGAAACTAACATCCCATAACACATAGTGTAAAGGAAAGTGCAGCATATGGCTATTTTCAGTAATAATAAGGATAAATAGACATTTCTAATGGCTGTCTCCCACTTTATGTGGATAACTTTATCAAATACCTATAGGGAATATTTGAATGAAAATGTAATGGTGAAGGCTTTGTCTATCTGATGTAGTAACAGTAGTTTATTGGCAATGATATCAACTCTTTCAATGAAAAGTACAGTAAACTCAGAAATCAAACCAGACAGATTCATTAAGAAGTTAATGCCAAGTCCACAAACTGAGATGAATTTAATCAATATTTCCAGAAAACGTACACAAAACCGTTGTAAAGTAAAATTTTAATGATCAGCAGCTCAATCAAGCCTTGCATTTTCTTGTTCAGGCAAATAAGCATGCCAGCATAGTGTGCTGAAAATGAATGTCACTGCAGAGAAAAGGCTTATTCTCTGGTACTGAACCTGCTGGGATAAACATGCATGCTTAGCAAAGCGTGCTAATGTCCTGTTTCTTTTCAGATTGGTGAGATTTATGTATGCCTCATGTGCATTCTAGTGTGGTAGATACTTTGTTTTGAAACCTGCATTGACATTGCTGATTTATGATAGTTTAACCAAGCAACATGCAAGTTTGTGTTTTCATCTTTTAGTCAAAGCACTTTAAAACATTTACATGTAGAATCATTGCACCATGCATTTTATGGTGCCAGTCCCCATTGCCTCTTGCTGGCAGGAGACATAACAAATCCCTTACTTTCATTCTTTCCTCTACATTCACTCTCACAAAACCTTTAACAAAAGCCTCTGCTGTTTAAACACTGTTTCATTATTACACATGTCAGACCAATTTAGAACACATGAGCAGTTAAAAAAAAAAAAAAAAACTCAAAATAGGGGAGGAACAAACTTTACCTTTATACTTATCATTATGTGCAACCCCATTTATCCTCCTTTACTAAAAATAAAATAAGTCATTAATGGAGTAATCAGCACCAATTAATGTAATTAGACAAAAAATGTCCATCAATATAACAAATGTAACATTAGTTTGTAAAGAACAGTAATTTTACTACAAATGAAATTGGTAACCATTTACTAAAGTTTGTTCCTCCTCTGTTTTCCACTCATCAGCCGCCACTGCCCACAGCAAACCTGTAGGCTACACTCCAATACTTTTTCTCGTCTCCTCCTTTTCTCCACTCGTTTCCTCCCCTTCTATACATATTCTGGAAATATGTGGAGGAAAGGAGGGAAGGGCAAGAGTGAAGGAAAGGAAGAGATGAATCAAAAATTGGTACAGCTAATCTGATTCGCCCATCACCAAAGTCGACTTCGGTTATTGATGAAGTAATAATTTCGACTGACCCAATCACGCCTCTCGAAAGCCACCAACCCTCTTCATGCATGTAAATTACCCGATTACTGTTTACTGTTCTGGCACTTATACTTGCTAAAGTGTTGGTAAATCCCTTTGACATGTTTTATAACTGTCTGTCCTTACTAAAAATATGAGGTTGATATCACTGTCATTGCTAAAACACGTGTGAGGACAGTAGGTGGCTGTGGAATGGTGCTGTGTTTCATCTTAACCCTGGTTATCAAGCTATATGTTTTGTACAACTTTCTGATTTGAACACAATGTATTCATCGTTCTCTTTCGAACCATTCCTTGTATCAGATTGTGGGCGGGGCTGGAGTTTTTCTTCCGGATATTTGTTTTCTCATTAATAAACATTGACTGCTCTGTCTTCATAAAATCATAACAATTGTGCTCAAAACTGTGCTCAAAAGTTTTCACATTCCAGTTGGTTTGTTTAGCAACACAAAATTGTGCTCCTCATCAGACACATCTAAAAAGTTGTCACAACCTTCCACATCTGTGCCCTGTTTAATGTAAGTGTCTACCTTAGATAAAAATCTAATAAGTGTGTTGACAATTAGGGTAGCCCAGGATTTTCCTTTTCACAAAAATAGTTCACAATTTAGCCTTGTTCCCTGGGCAACAGTGTCTTTAGCTTAAACTGGATGTATATCACGTTTTGGCTTAAGTTAGCTGGATAAAATGAATGTTCAAGACAGACACTCAACAAAGGAAATTAAAGAATCATTTGTTCAATCGATTCTTGTCAATGAAGGAACTATCATTTCATGGAAATCATTCGTAAGGGAAAGTGGCAACAACAAAAAAAACAAAACTCTTGATGTATTCTTCACCCCTGCCTTTTTTCTTATGCGTTACATAGGAAGAGTTGAACCACATACTCAGACATTACCTAACTGAAAAGGTATAAGTCAAATAAAGAGGCTACAGCTGTACCATTCAATAAAACCCTGGTATCACTTGATCATTAATAATCTGAAATAATTGGGAATTATCAAAATGTGCCTCGGGTTGAATTTAAAATGAGAAAAATCCACCATGATTAAGTCTCCCACTCAACATCTGTCACTTTCTCTCTGTGAAAGCAGTCTAGAACTAGGCCAGTAATACAGTATTTTACATAATGTTACTGGATTGTGAATATAAAATGGGTGGAGACAAAAAAAAAAAAACAAAGATAAACATTGCAATAGATTTGAATGGTGGGAATTTAGTTGTTGGAAGAAAAGACTTTGCAAGGTAGAAGGATGGAAAAGGGAGTTTAGAAGGTGTAATGTGGAAGAAGGAAGGGGCTGTTTAGGTGGAAGGAGGGGTTCTGTCCTAAAACACTGACTGAGTCATTGAGTAACAGATTATACAAAAGTGCCTCAAAGCCTCAGGTACTTTAGGTCTCTTTTCTGAGTTTGCATTTTGAAACCAGATATGCGGGTATAAATTACACCCACGTATCTAGTTTCAGAAAAAAATGAAAGTCATCAATTTATCTAAATTGCATTATATGTGTTTTTTTCCTCTTTCTTAGCTCTTTGTGGAGGTTATATCTATGGGAAAAGCGGTACCATTCTCTCTCCTGGTTTTCCTGATTTCTACCCAAACTCGTTAAACTGCACCTGGACAATTGAGGTGTCTCACGGAAAAGGTATGCCAAAACCAGATTTCATGGTCATTTTTTTGTGAATTTAACCAAAAAGTAAAATTACAACTGCAATCCATATACCAACCAAATATTGTGTCCTGGGATGAATACTGCAATGACAGCAAAGACAATCTACATTAAAAATCACCATTCTTATGATTGCTGTTCATTTCTAACCACGTTTGCCAATTTGTGATTTGCCTCTTTCTGTCTTTCCAAGGAGTGCACCTGGTGTTCCACACCTTCCACTTGGAGGACTCACATGACTACCTGCTTATCACAGAGGGCGGGAGCTTCACTGAACCAGTGGTCCGGCTCACAGGCTCAGTCTTGCCCCCCTCCATCAAAGCAGGTCTCTTTGGGAACTTCAGTGCCCAGTTGCGATTCATCTCTGACTTTTCCATGTCCTACGAAGGCTTCAATATCACTTTCTCAGGTGAAATATCATGTGACAAATGTGCACTACTATATACTATGTTCATATTACTCATTCCATATGGTAGTACTAAGGTCCCTACCCTTCTTCCTCAGATTTAGCATTTGGCTCAGTGATTTGGTATTGTACACCATGGTTTGTTGTATGAATAAGAATGAAGAGACAGACTGGCACTTGGATATTAATAACATTCTAACACAGGCCACTATTGCTTAATCTTAAATCATAAATTCTTTGTTCACTAACCCGGTATCCCCTGTGTCATTTTGTGCCTCTCTTGTAAAATAAAATTTGCTGTTAATGAACTTTGAAATACAACAGCTCAGAGAGTATGAATCATTCCATGCTTTAATACGCTTGCATACCTATTTTATTATCAATGCAATGTTAATCTAAAAAGCTAACGACCCTAATGTTTGAGAGTAGCAGTGCCATTATCTCTCTTGTAGGCCTCTCGAATGTTGAAAACATGGGGGCTCTGGTTTTGTCTAATGAGAGTTGTAATAAATCTGTGGCATATTCAGTCCAGTCTGTGTGGTGTTCTCAAAGGGTTTGTCAGTCCTCATTCTCCAAGGGTTTGGCCTTGCATTCTCTACAGAGTACAATCTGGAGCCCTGTGAGGACCCAGGGGTCCCCGCCTACAGCCGACGGATTGGCTTCCAGTTTGGAGTGGGTGACTCCCTGATCTTCTCCTGTTTCCCTGGTTACCGACTGGAGGGTGAACACAAGATCACCTGCCTGGGCGGCGGCAGGCGGGTGTGGAGTGCCGTCCTGCCAAGGTGTGTGGGTAGGTGGTCACATGCTTTCATTTCATTCATATAGACTGTGCATTGCATACATCCAAGAGCAAGGAAAATTGAGCAGGGATTTTTCATTGATGACTGATGTCTGCAACTGCTTCCCTTTGTTTGTGACTGATGTACCAAATGTACTGGTTAATTTTGCACTCTGTCCCAAACAATAAGCTCTAGATTCCATCATCTAACTTTAAAACATTGTCTAATTATTTGGAAAACTGGTGAAACATATTTTCAGTAGACTCTGATTTTAATCAAGAGGACAAAATCAGGACATCTAGCCGCAGATGTGATACGTTTGCACACAAAGGGTATAACAAACATTTGGAACAGAGTGTATTTTATTTCATCTCTATGAATGGTACTATAAGGCTGTGAGGTCACTCACTCTGGCTCTCTCTCTCCTATTGGCCTAGGAGAGATTCAGTCCTCATTGACCTAAACATATCAATCATACAAATCACTGGGAACCTATGGGCCACTATGACATAGAGTTCACTCTGTAAAGTGAATTAATTGGTTCAGAAAGTCTCTCGTTATGTTACAGAGCCTACATGATAGCTTTCCTCATGATGGTACTCATAACACCTGATACTCTCCAATAACCAACTACAGAACATTGTATTAACATAAGGCTACCAAAGGGGAATAATAGCTTGTGTCCTATCTATAATAATTTGATAGCACTTGTACAATATCGTGCTCATTGACTATTTAGTAGTGCCTCTCAACAGATAACTGGATATATGTTCATTCAGACAAATCCTGTCACAGAGAATGACTTTGATAGAGACAGTTGCATTTACATTTATCATGCACTGTACTGTGTATTGAAATGAAAGTGAAGCTTTTAAAGTTTGCTGCAGTAAATGAGCTTTATACTGCTCATTTTGTACCTTTCTATACTTTTCAAAAATGTTAGCCAGTTGCTCCAGACTTATTTCATTTAATTTCTTATGTCAGTATAATCCATTGTCACACTCAGTAGTTGTATAGACATTCAGTTTACTTCACACTCATAGGAGTGTAACACAAAGTCTATCTGTTGGGACTGTATAAACAAAAGTCAGTGCCCCTAATGGGGACAGAGAATAAATTGGCTCTGTCCACAAATTAAAGACTGGCCAATAGAATTCAGCTTTGATGTAGTTCTGTGGTGAACTTGAATAAAACAATATAGTACATGTAGAAACCAAACAGCTACAAACTTAAATTACAAGCAGTTGCTGGCCCAAGATAATACCCTAATTCAATTTCTGTAATAGATACATACATGCATAACACACAAATGAGCATAATGCTTTTATTTGCTAAAAGGGCAGTTCTTGAAGCCCTTTAATAGCCATTTGAAAAAGAAAGTGTATTCCAATGAACCATGATTTAATGGCATTTCAAACACACTAAATATTTAAGCTTGGTCATAAACAAGGGTGTATGGTTATTATTTATTTATTTATTTTGAAGAAAATGAACTGCCCTGTAAATAAAAATAATTGCTGCCTCTTTGCATCAGTGTGGTGTTATTATCCTTTGTCACATTGTATTACTTCTTAAGCACTTTAGAGAGAGGTGTGGGCACTAGATGAACATAAAATCACTTACCATCATATTGAAATGATACTGTACAAATTACAATGACAAACTACTCTCCTGCCACCAGCCTGAATTGATTCTATGGCCCAGTCCTTTAAAACTGAATTGTATAAGGGCCAATGGTTGGTGAATGAGAAGGGGGAAATGAAAACAGGAATTTATGTATACAATTCTATTTGGTTTAAAAGCTGAAAATCATACTATTTTACTAGACATTGCTCAATTTGTTCAGCATACTTCATTTGATATACTATACTCAATACTTCAATTTTAAAACATGAAGCAAGTTAGTTACATCTTTTTTTCAATGGTCTATATTTTTAGATTGATGGTTCCTACTGTTTTATGAAACTACGAGTCTAACCTCTTTTACCTTTTGTCTTCAGGATATCATTCAGTTCCATAACAAAAGCTTTCAATTATCAAGACAGAATAGCCTATCTCATGTGCAGTGATGTAACCTAGTTTCACTCTCTGAATAATTAACAATTTATTACATTATAAAGAATTGCAAATTAGCCATCAAATGAAGACATGTATCGCATATATAATCCCATGGCTCATCTGCTTGTGTTACTGATCAAGTAAAAAGACAGAGTCAGGTTAACTTAATTAAATCATAACACATTTGTATATAATTCACTGGAACAAAATTAACAGCTTTTCCTACCCACAGAAGAAGCTCTCTGTATGCATTAATCATAAAGCCTGCTTAGCGCCTGTGCCGTTTTATATAACCAACGAGCAAATGTAATTAACTGTAAATTCAGCTATAAATACTTGAGAGATGAAGAAATATTTATAATGGTAGAAATAAACTTCATGACAATCCTTGTAGGGATCCCTTCATCTGTTCTAAATTTCTGTTCAAGAATAAAATAACTATAACAATGTTTATATACAATGATTGGACATGTACACATTTCTTTCATAGCTTAGTCGCAATGTACCAAATAAACTAAAATATACACGTATAAAGACAGCAGCACTACAGCTCAAGGTCCTAAGGTAGCATCTGTTAATGAACCTGAGACACAAAATCAGAATGCTAAGTACATGGACATGAGATCCAAACTCCAAGCTCATGGCCTTTGTGGCCAGCACAGACCAGATGCACAAATCTGTTTAACAATTAATATTCTTCTCAAGGTGTTGTTTCAGCTGTCCTTTCAAAGTGTAGCAACTCACACTCCAACCACAACACAGCTTGATCTTAGTGCATCATCTTAAAGCAGAGTTGCAGCTGCATTGGTACTTGGGGCTTAAACTAAAGATGATATTTTACCTAAACTCCATTCCTTGTTCTAAAGTGGTCTTTTTATTGCTCTCTTGGTTAATGCAATTTTTTAAAACTAATTTCTCTGCTCTTCCTACAAATGAACAGCTTCCACCTAATTGGTATAAAATTTAAGAGTCATTGAAAATCAAGACACTTTCTGCCTTTTCACTCTAATTGCTGTGGAATGTTTTAATATGTAATCCTCCCCTCACCCTCATCCCTTCCCTCACTCACCCACCCCCTCCACCCCTCTGCCTAGCTGAATGCGGAGCCTCCTCCTCTGGGACTGAGGGGATCCTGCTGTCTCCCAATTACCCCGCCAACTACGACAATAACCATGAGTGCATTTACCGTATTGAGACTGAGAAGGGGAAGGGTATTCGCATTATTGCCACAACCTTCCAACTACAGGAAGGGGACAGTTTGAAGGTAAGTCCCAGCATTGAATGTTTACTGTGCCAATGCAGTCCTGCTTGTTATCAAAGCAGGTGGAAATGTTTTGTGCTACGGACAGGAAAAAGCCATAATCTGAGTCAGCAGATAAAAAGGACATCAACTGCGTCGGGATGCGCTCATGCAGCCAGCTCATAATCGTCAATGAACTGTGATTCAGTTTTTTAGTTAAAGGTATGTGGGTGGGGAGCAGATTTTGCAGAATCATAAATAAAACGCTTAAAAATATTTAGTTGTGCAGTATAATTTTTTTATGTCACATGTTTGAAAAAGGTTTGAATATTTTCAAAAAATAACCTATGAGTGGACCAGAAGTTCTGATTTTCATTGCATCATTAATCAGCAGAGTTAATTAATTGTCACACATGCTGGCAGCCCTCTATACATACAGAAGACTATGGTGGAAGGGTATAGTTAACAATCCCTAAATAATTACCATATTATATTAAACAAGAATGAAAATTTTATCTGAATCTAACATCAAATGAAAATAAGAGGGAGTACATATATTGGCTGTAAGACTTTCATCATATATATCTGTGTGTGTGTGTGTGTGTGTGTGTGTGTGTGTATACGGACCTAAGTAGGGCTTTTCAGGGCACCACTTCTTGACAGAAAACCATTGAATTGCTAAAGTTAATTTAAATGTGAATTCTGCCTTCTCACATCTAGCAAGGCACAGTTCTCAGGCCTATGTTCCTCACTTCAATCATTTTCGGGATCTGTAGAAGAAGGTGTGTAGATGAGCGGCTGGTTCTCTTCTCTCGCGTTTGTTCCATAAACAGTCTTGGTACCCAGCTGCGAACTCCCCCGCAATTTGGTAGACAGAGAAGAAGAAGAATGTACCTGCCACAGGCTGTGTTCCTGTCCTGCCGGTGGAAGAGGACAGGTCTCTGCTGGAAGTTGAGTTGAATCTGACCCCTCCCTCTCGATTACTCTGCTGAATGTCTCTGTAGCACAGCACAGCAGGCCCCCTCATCTCATTCTGAACTCACCATCTGCTGGCATGAGGCAAGGCTGAGGACTCAGATCCTGCCCACTGTCCCCTCTCGCTCACACTATGCTCTGTGTCGCAGCTCACCTCTGTACCTTGTAGAACCTTGCAGCTCTTTTGTCTTACTAGCTGTCTTTCCTTTCTTATTTTTTTAGCTGGCTATGGTTAGCTAGGGTAGCAGACCAGAAATATATTCTCTTGTTCTAATAATGTTTCTTGTCTCATGGTGGAAATCTTATTTTTGGATGCTTGTAAAATGTGTCGGCAAACACAACTGGAAATGCCAAGCTAAAGGCTGTAGCACAAAGAGAATTTGAATGCCTAGTTTTTGTTCCTTTTTGAAATTGAAAGAATTTTCTTTGTGTAGGTTCTTCTGCCGAAATTCCTAATTGTTTTATGTATTCATGTGCCAGTAAGAAATGCCCCAAATATCACAAGAATCTTTCTGCATGTTGCCAGGCTACCCATCAAGTAATATAACACAAAGAAACTGAGGCAAATACTCTGCTGATAAAAAATGCAAATAGGAAAATGGTTTCATATAGGGGGTAATGTATGACTTAGATGGATGATTGCAAAAATGAATGCAAGTAAAGGCATGAACAAGCCAAATAATGTTATTGACTAGGGATGACAGGGCCAGCTGATTCGGCCAGTTCATCAAGTTATGTTAAGGTTTGGATCCATAAAGCCAAAGGCTGTACCAATTATCAACAACTTCTGTACCATGGATATAAACCTGTATATAATAACTGCAAATTTCACAAAAATATATGGGCACAATAGTGTAAATTTCACATCGTGATCATTATCATTTTAGTGTTTTTCAATACTATTTTCCAATACTGCAGATCTCAAAAACAATCAACTGCGTACATAGTAAACAAACTCTGCCCAATGTCCATTCCAAAATGGGAGTTGTATTTCAAATGTTGTGTATTCTGCATTGCTTGGATGCAGCTTTCATCTGCAGTTTTAGCGTTAGTGAACCATATTCTTAGTGACATTCATTTTAGTTTGGACTGCTGTTGAAATACCGAATGATTAAATGACTACGTTTGTGTCGCTGTAATTAAGAAATCACTCATCCATCAACGTCTATACCTGATACAAACTAGGAAAAGTTCTTGTATTTACTAAACATTAATACTATATCAGAATAAAAAGGCGGCTGTGCATGTTTTTAATGTTGTTGTGCTAATAACCAATATGTTTGTACTAGTGAAGACATTTTAAACTCAATAATTTAAAGACCTGATGTTTTTTAAGTGATCTAAATGGTCAAATGGTTGGTATCTGAATTGCACTGTCAGTTTAATTTATCAAAGGGAAAATGTAAAAAAAATCACATCAGTATCCACCAGACAAAGGTGGAATTTTTTTTTTTTTTTTTGTGGAGGAGTGTTGCCAAATATGGGTGTGTAACATTTGCATGAAAATATGCTGTCAATCTAAAGTAGCTAACCAGCTACTTGGCCAACTAGCTCAGTACAAGCAAATAGCTGATATTAGTCAACTCTCTAGCTGGCTTGCTCCAGCTAAGTACCTGCTAACATCAACCAATGGTGGAATTTAATTTTGTTCACTTTGTACACTGAACACCATTCTTTTACCAACGTTAGTGCTAGCAAACAAGAAATGGTTTTAACAACCTGGGAAGGGTCTGAGAGCACTACCCCGATTCTGGTGCTTGCAAGCTGGCACTACCAAAAATACAATAAGTAAACAAATGTATTCAGTTCTAATGATCCATAGAAGTTATGTGCTGTACCACCAAGCTCTTCAGTTTAAAGCGGACGTTACTACCTTAACAAGGATACTTACTGGATGTCGAGCATTGATGAACCACATGCAAAATCATTTAGCCAAACTGTATGATGGGCGACTGGGTAAAACCATTGTTAACTGGGTGGTGACCACATTATTTAACTGTAAAAATGTTTTGTTTGTGCTTCATATATCTTCACATGTTGTATATCAAGTTAAATGATATACATTGTATATCAAGTTAAACATTATTTTTCTTTACAATTTCAGAACGATCTATTGGGTGGGGGGTTGTGTTTTCCCCACATGTCTCCCGTCCCCCCCTTTATTTGATCTCTGATTCTACACTCAGCAAACTGTACCTCTTACAAGAACACATAAACTGGTGCAATGACCACAAAGCCTTCTGAACTGTGAGACAGTAATATCATCCCGTGGGTCATGTTGTGCTCTTTTTCCTACAAGTGGATGGATTTGTAAAAAGCCAAAGGATGTCTTCACACCTCATTGCGAGTTCCCAGCCGTAAACACGTGTGGGGTGTGTTATGGTGTGGGCATGTTGAACTGTGTTGGAGGCCATTAGGTCTGATTATTACCCTGCATGGTAAAAGACGTAAGAGTAAGTTTAGATCATGAAATGTAAGCATAACTGAAATTTTTTCAGAAGTTTTACAACACAGAGTGCACAAAATGGTTTTACTTCTGTCATCGCTCAAAGGCCAAGAGATTTAGCTTTGTGCTGTATTTTCAATATGTTTGTATATATCTACCTACTTGTGTGTTTTTGTGCATGTGTGTGAGCAGATGCATCTGTGTGTGTGTGTGTGTGTGTGTGTGTGTGTGTGTGTGTGTGTGTGTGTGTGTGTGTAGGAATATGGGATATATTCAGAATCTCTCCTCCTACAGCTTAAGCAGCTTAAACTAAACAGTGACAGTCACCTTACACATGGACTCCTCCCTCTCTTCATATAGCTCAGAGTCACATGGTGTCAAATGATATGCTCCTCAGATCAGGGATGAAATAATATTTGCCGTGAAAGAAATAGTGGGTGAGAGGACATTGACATTGATATATGGCTTCTAATATTTTCCATTTTGTAGCAGACCTTTCTATATGTGCTTCTGTAAGATGCCATACATCTTTAATTCCAAAATATAATTATGGAACACCACAGAATCCAAATGTAACTTATTGCCCCCAAGGGAATCTTGTCATTCTGTGCTTCACAACTGCAATCCAAAACTGGAAGTATGGCCTCTTGTTGGAAGTGTAGAATGTTCCAGTGTATTTTAGCAACTACAATGAAAAACTACAATCAGTGTCTACATTGGCTGTTTTCTTAATTACCACTTTACCAGGTCTATGATGGGGAAGACAGCACATCAAGACTCTTGGGCAATTACACAAAGAATGATATGTACAACGTCATCATCAACAGTACTTCAAACCACCTGTGGCTTGAATTCAACAGCAATGGGACCGGCACCAGCAAGGGATTCACTCTGACCTACAGCAGTGAGTAAAGCAGGAGGAACCTTGGAGTAATACCGGTCCTGTAACATTTAGGACACTGCTCTTTAACCATGGTGTAATATGTGAGAGAACCTTGCTTTGTTAATATGGACAGGGACACAGACACAGTTGTGCCATATAACATCATATATAAGGGCTTGGTCACATCATTTACATGTAAATTCTTCCATTGCGCTGTGCTCAGTGCTTTTATTACACCTCATTACCCAGTAAGGAAATTGACTCACAGAAGTGTGTTACTCCACAACTTTAGGCTTCTCTGAACAAGTATCCCTGGACTGCAGGATGTTTCAAATCAAACACATTATTCCTTTCAACCCATCTGACCACATAACCATGTTTACACTACGACTGACAAAAAACCATTGACTGGTCATCTCAAGACACAGTTATCCACATGAGGGACAAAGACAAAAGATGGGTCTTTGTGACCCATCCATTGTGACAATGGATGGGTCACAAAGATGTATTCATCACTGCAGGATGAATGAAAGGAAACACATATATTGCATAACACAAATACATGAGACTAACAATCACATTGTTCATAGTTCTTTCAAACAAGAGTAATCAAATCCCAAGAGGCTCTTGAAGAAGTATAACAAAAATGAAAAAAAAAAAGATTATCAACTTTAATTGACATACTTAACTTCAGTTTATTGTTAGCAAAACAAACTTAGGGATGGGTTGGTTAAAACCAATATGTTGATTAATTAAGCTGAAAACACAAACTATCAAACTCTAAAAGTGGGCAGAGGTGAATTAAAGGTTTTTTGCAGTGGTAATATTGTTTGCAGAGAGAGTTGCTGATGCATTGAACAGCTTACCAGAGCAAGCAGAGACCTTTGGAGTGTTGAGGAAACGTTACAGAATGCCCTCTAGACTGTAGACAAAGTATGATCAACAGTGGACTACTCCCATCATTAAATGTACTTTTTCTCTTGTTTTGTAGCTTTCCATTTCAAAAACCCATGTGCCTTAGGCAGTAGTAAGGAAAAGGAGAGACTACAAAGGTTTGGTGGTACTATCAGTGCAGAATATATATTTTATTTTATTCAAAACATATTTGCATAGTACATGTCTTTGTAAAGTTTACTATACAAAGATTATGATATTTCAATAAAAATGCCCTGTTGCACGTATTTTCCCATGGTAATAACTAATGGCATGATTACTGCACTCTTAAACAGTGTCAGTAGCCAGTCAACTGATGAGTTTTAACCGATGTATCCTCTTTTGCTGTGCATGATTTTCATGCATTGCTTTGCAATGAACATATTCCATCATCAAAAAGTGTACACATTTGTAATTTTACATTATATCACTTCTGAAGCACAATATGAATGATGTGTGAAGCATGCCTGTGTGGCCTTTCACAATTATCCAGGGGTAATGATATTGGAAAAGCATTTTTGTTATTGAAAAAATTCCCCCTCCACTCTACTGCATTAAGAGAATATAACACTTTAATAAAAGCAATAGTACATGACATAGTTTGTCTTTAATAACCCTTAAGGTATTAAAGATGAAAGTTATTTCTTAAAGTTCTTCATAGTGGCACCTTTAGGGGCGAATTTAGTCCAGTGCTTAAGCAAATGTTTCACATAACTCTTTTCAAGACAGAGAAACTTAAGTGTAAAGTGAACTTGAATGCGGGTCCGTGTTCAGCCCTTAATGACTGAAGGTAGCAAAACATAAATTCCTGTCTTGTTTCTGCAAGTTTGAAGATTTGTAATTTAGAAATGTCTGTTTGACTGTAGTTGGATAAATATGAAGCCTACCTTTATGGTTTATTTATTTATTTAAGTATTGTAATTAGATTTTGGTATACAGCACATTTATGGCCAAATACTGTGCATGTATTATACAGCTGTACAATAGAGTATCCTCTGATTTGTTGCAGCACATTTGAGCGTTCTGATACAATACCACATTAGACTCTTTAATGACTTTCTTGAGAGTGACAATGTTCATTTTACCAGAACAAAAGGATCAGTTTTAACAATATTCAATTTGCAGAGCTTAAGAGAGCCATAGTAGTTCATTATAAGGCGCAAATGTAAAATGTCACTTTTAAAGAACCCCCCATAGTAACTCCAGAAAAAAATGGAAAACTTTTAAACCTCGAGAAACCAGAGTTGTTGGACATCCTGCTTTTTCAGAGATTTCTAGCAATGAGACATATAAAGGTACCTCCTGACTGTGTTGTCTCAAATAGATTTGGTATGCACTGGTAATAGGGCCTGGTCAGAAAATAAAGTTTACCATTTGCTTTGCTATACTAAAAATGCTCTTATCAATGGTAGAGAGAGATAAAGAAAATATTCAGCCTGTGCCATCTTTTGTCTGGTTGCGTAACATGTCTGAGAAATACATAATGTTGTAAAGTCATCAGACATAATTTGTTTACCTGACCATAAAGAGAACATAGATAGACAACAGCATGCTGTCTATACTGAAGTGCGATAAAGTGCTGTAAGCAAAACAGTCAAATTCAATGGGCAGCATTTCTACGATTTCAAATTTCTTTCAGTCCAAGTAATAAAAGAGCTATCAGGCACCACATTCATTTTAGTAGCAAGAGGACTTTGTCCCTGTCTGACATGTAATTCTTTTCTTTTTAGGTTTTGACCTCGTCAAATGTGAAGAACCGGGTATTCCAAGTTATGGATACAAGATTCAAGATGATGGCCATTTTGCAAACACATTTGTGTTGTACAGCTGTAACCCAGGTTACACTCTCCATGGCAGCAGCACTCTAACCTGCCTCAGTGGTGATCGAAGGGTGTGGGACAGACCTTTACCTTCGTGCGTGGGTTAGTGCAAATGTTAAAATATAAAAGCTCTCTATTTTGATAAAAAATACTAAAATACTTATCTCTACAAAAACATATTCACAAGTATTAGCTGGCCGTAAAGGCTTCCTTAAAGATCCAGTATCCCTGAATGTCATTGTATAAAACCTTTGGCTTTATGTTTCAGTCATTAATACAGTCAGTATGTGTTTCAGATAGCATAAAACTTTTCTCCCCTCACCAATACCCCCCCCCACCCACACTCAATTTCAGTAAGTTTCTTCATTATACACTGTGCCATTACTTTTACTTCAAGTGAGTGTGAAAATAGATCACTTGATTATTCTGTTGGTCTTATACCTTATGGGTTGCAGTTGGAACAAATTTCCATATTGCAGCTCCAGGAAAGATACATGGAAAATGGATGACATTGCCCAAGGCTGTCATTGTATTTTTCCTCTCTCTGAATTAGACAAATTAATGAGAATATCCTTTCATTTGCTTTGCACTCTGCAGCAGCTTGCACACTCCACATACATCGTTTGGATGGTAGGTAATTTGTTTCAAGTGTGACAACATAAATTAGTATAAATTTACAATGCCAATGTAAGTGGTTAATGCTAACAAACACTGCCCTAGGTGCATCAGCAGAGGATTAAGTCATACATTAATTAATCATAACTTCTGTTTAAAGTGAATTTCAAAAAGACTGTTTGAATGGCCTTTGAAAAGTATGTCTGAAAGACAATTAAAAGGGTGCTGCAATACATGTCTGTATATGTCTATATACATTCTTTCATTTGTCTTTCAAATGTGCAGAATCCATATGGGGGAAGATAAAGGTTAAGTCAGTTACGTTTGTTAGTCTCATTGGTCTCCAGCAGCCACTCCTGATTGGCCAGGCACCTGTGGATAAATGAACCAAGTATGCTGGATTAGTTTTCCTCTAACAAAATAGGCATTGCATAATTGGTGGTGCATCTGCAGTTTGGAAAGAACTGAAGCATCATCATCATGTTAATTGAAGGAGAATATTGTTTTAAAATGCTAACAAGAAAACTTTCAATGCATTTTCCATTCATCAGTAAAAATGGAATTTGAGTTCATCGATATCCTCATGCCCTTGTCTGCTTCTGCCAAAGCAAAGAACATGCAAAATACTGCGAAATTTTACAAGAGTAAGACTTGCACAGACTTGCTCCCGAATCCTGAGGTTTGCCAGAAAATGTGATTTGTTTTAGATACTGTTGATGGAGCAGTGCTCCAACTAACCAAACATTAACCTTTTAGTTTTAATCTACCCACAACAATCCACAGTGATTTCAGTGTCAAATGATAAATGATTCATTTCAATAAGGTTCTGTTTACATTTTTAAGTGTTCAGTATGCTGTCAGTTTATTTTCTAGAATGACATGAGCTGTTCTCAGAATAGCATGGTTAAACTTTTGAATATATCACAGGGCAATTAAAAAGTAGGAAGCATAGCACATTACCCTGAATAATTTTTTCATGTGGATTAAACAGCATTATGTTGAATTGGTGCTAAGGAGAAGTGTTAAGCATTATATATGTATGAATAATTAGCTTTTGTTTTTTTCTGCATAGCGGAGTGCGGAGGCCACATTCATGGAGCCACATCTGGACGTATATTATCTCCAGGGTACCCGGCACCCTATGATAACAACCTCCACTGTACATGGTCCATTGAGGCAGACGTAGGAAAGACTATCAGGTAATAGCCGCTGCTGACTTGACAGTCTTCCAGAAAACCAAATTCAATATAGAAGATAAAATGCTCTCTGTTGGGAGCTGCCAGCAGCTTCAAAATGCTGCAAAATCACTGATTAGATTTCTAGGACTGTATTCAACAACTTGATTTGTAGAGTGATGTTTTTGCCACACTTTTGGCAAATTAGTTGCAAACAAATATGGTTATGTTGATTGCATTTTACCACACGACTATGAGTTTCTGTGATTAGTATCTCCTTCTTCAGGTCGATTATTGAGGCTTTTAACATAACTATAACCCCCACAGATTAGCCAATTATGCCCCTGAGAAAGTGTACCAACACTGTCTGTGCCAATTCACACAAGCCTTTGATGAATGAAGAAGAAGGTTGTATACACAGTTGATTCATCAATATGCTTATACAAGCCTGTGAACTGCTTTTTTAAAATCGGTTTATGGGGAATACCAACCCCTTTTATTGATTGACTTCTGTCATACAAAAAAGAAAAACATGCATACTGATACATACATATATGTATATATATGCAACCTTCTTCTTCATTCATCACAACAGGGATTTCCACTATGTTTCATATACATGTGAATAATCTAATAATAATAATAATAATAAAAGTACATGTACAGATACAGACCTGATTTACACATATCACCTTTGGACTGGCTAACCTTTAGCATCATTTTCCTGAAAAGTGCCTGCAAGGACTTGTGCTATGTGTCTGAAGTTTCTGCTGACGTTGATCATGGCACTGTTGTTCCAGTGGAGTGTACATTGATTGCTTACATTCTTTCACTTTGACTTCAGGACAGAATATGGCCTTGAGGAGCATAAATTATTCAAACAGAGGCATTGCACTATAGGGTGAAATGCAATCTCTGCGTGCTAAGAATATATATGACTGTAGCCCAATATCATACAAAGAAAATATGGTATTTATTTAAGAATAAAAACAGACACAGGAGTATTCCATGGCCAATAGTATGTAAAACATAGATAATTTCACACCTCAATGAACGCAAAACCAGTTTTCCACTGAACTTAAAAACTGAAAATGTCTGCAACCACTTCTAAGTCACTTCCACATGTAAACAACCATTTAATTGAACCATTTGATCTTTCATGATTTATATACAAATGGATAATGCCACCAAATAATAATAATAATAATAATTGTGTATTTAAAAGTCACTCAGGGTTTCTTTCCACCACCCTTGTTTTTGTCTGACCGTCTTGTTCTGAAAAATGTTTCCATCATTCTGAAACAGTTTTATCCTTTGAAATAAAGCAGAAAACTCACCAGTGACACACAGAATATCAAAGTGCATTGTCCTCCCAACAAAATAAATGGACTGCCTGTCATCTAGGAAAACATCTAAAAATGATACATTTGAATAGAGCATGTTATGAAAGCTTATATTCTCATATAGTTTAAAATGGGTACCAATTATATGCAAAGGCGATATTTTGGTTTGTTCAGTCGATTCCCATAATTTGACTCTGCTGTTGGACATTTTGTCACATAAGAAAATAATTATTTGATTTATTATAAGTGTTTTAATCATCTTCAAAATCCACTTGTTATACAGCAGCCCAAGATACCTAAAGCAAAGATTAAATATGGGATGCTGTCTCTGCAGATCCTTTTCATCAGAACTGCTAACGTAGAAAATGACTTTGTTCCTGCAGCCTACACTTTATTGTGTTTGATACGGAAGTTGCCCATGATATCCTGAAAGTGTGGGATGGTCCAACTGAAAGCGGCATCCTTCTGAAAGAGTGGAGTGGGTCATCTCTCCCTGAAGACACCCACAGCACCTTCAACATTTTAACCCTTCAGTTTGACAGTGACTACTTCATCAGCAAGTCTGGCTTCTCTATTCAGTTCTCAAGTGGGTAACACGTCTCTTTTTTATATTGCTTCATTTTTACTGTTACCTTTTAAAACCATAAAAGCGTGTAATTTCTCAGTTTCCAATCCCTGTCTTTTGGTTAGTCATGTGGAAACGAAATCTCAATTCTTAGACTTATTTTTATAAACCATCACCCTTCCTAGAGAGGGAAGACATTTACATCATTTCAAAGAACAAGGAAATCTGTTACTGTTCAGTAAATGGCCTCGAACCTATAATTTTTATGCATATGCTTTCTGGCAGTTTGTACTTGTAGATGACTTTTCCTTGAGTGGGAATACATAGTTTATCCCTGCCTCAGCATATTGTAACCATATTTACACTGCTAGCAAAATTTTCATTTTTGTGAATTTTTATGATCCTGCCATTTCTTGTAAAATAATAGATTTACTTCGTAAGTAAGCCGTTTTCCACAAGATAAAGTACACAGTACATTCACTCAAAAATGTTTATAATTACAGTAACTTTTTCTCCATGACAGTTAATTTCAAACCTGTCTCTGACATGCACCCCGGATTAGAGAATTCCCTGCTGAAATGTGTCATTGTGTCTCAGAAAAAATAAAAATAACAAATTAACAGTTAAAAAAAACAGGGTAACAGATTCAATTTTCAGAATATATCTGGTGAGTTACTTCTCTAGTTGTAGTTCTCCACCAACTGTGCTTCTAATTTTGTGTATTGTAGAAAATAAAAGAGTATTGAAGAGATGAAGTGCAGTAATAGCAAATTTTGAGTTGATGTTGATTCTTGCCCATCACAAATGTAAGACTTGTTTAAAAATATTTAGTCTATACTCCTCTAAGAAGTAATAGGCAGCACTCAAACAAAATCTAGGAATATAGAGCTGATATTTCCCATTGTTATACCTTAATTGTAAATGCAACATTATCTTGGTATAAATGATATCCATTCTTTTCTATTATCCCAGACTGTGGGCAAGTTACAATAGCTGGTATTGTTCGGCCTATGTCCAGATTTGTTACCTATTTTTCCCCAGAACAGAAACTACCACAGGTTGAGGTCTGAAAATCCAAAATGCTCCAAAATCCAAAAATTTTTGCGTGCCAACATAACGCCACAAGTGGAAAATTCCACACAATATGCTTGGTCGTCTGTCTGCCAGTGCTTATGGCTGCCTGCGTACGATATTGACTGTCAGACGATCTATCCTGGCACTGTGGACAAGGGCTGGGCGATAATCCTTTAAAATGTTATCACAATAAATTGAGACATTTTGGTGATAACGATAACATATCCCGATAAAATTTATGGTCTCAATTCTGAATGACACGCGACCGACCTTCAACAAATACAAATACAAATTATGTCAAACACATCAGTCAGTAAACATTCAGTAAACATTACTAAATTATCGCCTAATCACCAAACATGACTTTCAATTTGGGATAAAATCATTTACGTTGCCATTTGCAACTTTGGCTGTCCTGCTCTCCATTTTCACCAGCATACCAGCTGCAGACTCCGCCTACGCAATTCTCGCAAGGCAATAGACTAGATCTTGTGAAGCAGGCTACAAGGCACTTTCAAAGACACATCAAGCTAAATGCATATTTGTCATGGTTGCATTTTCACGATAAATAGCTATCGTGAAAATGAAAATGACGATAATATGTCGTACTCGTGATATCGCACAGTCTTGTTGTGTACCTCTTCTACATGCTACATGTGTACTTCAACATGCCATGCTAACATACATCTGACTTATGTCTATTTCAACATACAACCAGTCGTTCAGAACGGAACTCAGACATGTCAGGGAATGGCTGTACATGCAAATATTCCAAAATATAAAAAAAATCATAATCCGGAATACTTCTGGTCCCAGGCATTTTGGATAAGGGATACCCAACCTGTATGACATATTGCTCTTGTTCACTTTTACCTTTTTCATATTAGCCTGTAAAGAATTGTTTTTAAATAGGTGGTAATAAGGCAAAGAGGACAGTTTGAAAGTGAAATGTCATTTATAAATAGAATGTCATTTAAAAACAAGCTTTCCTACCAGCCAAAAATTCTGGCATGAAATTTTTGTCAGCTTTTCACTGTCGTCTTTCTTTTCAAACACAACTGTAGTTAATCAGTGAGCCAGAAACAAAACAGAGGGCTGTTTCAGTTTATTCAGTATCACATTTGGGAGGAAGGAAAGCTGCCACTGTCATAGCCCACACTGAGAATGTGACACGAGCTGCATAATGAAAGAGATGATATTCCCCCACTTACAGTTTTACCTCAACAACAGGAGTCTGAAGCCTTTTTCCCTGACCTTGTGTTCTTTTAGCCACAACTGCTACAACCTGTAATGACCCAGGAAGCCCTCAGAACGGGACACGCTATGGGGACAGCCGGGAGCCGGGTGACACCATTACCTTTATGTGTGATCCTGGATACCAGATACAAGGGGTGGACAAAATCACCTGTGTGCAACTCAATAACAGGTTTTTTTGGCAACCTGATCCTCCCACGTGCATTGGTATGTTTTTCTTTTTTTTTCAGGAATCTAGTATTAAGAAATCCTGACAAAATAATGCAATTCATCTATTTAAGCATAATAAATTCACTTAACAGACCATGTGTCCCAGAGGGGAATGATGTGGTGTCATATAAATTATAACCGAATTCTGAGCTCTTCAATTTAGCCATGTTTATAATGATGGAACCAAATAAAGAATCTGGCTCAAGGGTAAATCAGACTCAATGAATATTCAAATAATTTTTTTTTGTTTAGATTTTCCAGCCATCTTCCTCTTCAGTGACCTATTTCAAGGTTCCAACAGATCACTTTGCTATTAACTTCCCTGCTCTCATCCGCATTCATTGCAAAACCATTTTCTACAAAAGAAACAACACTTTTTTGTGTGACTGCTAATCAGAGGAAGACAAGAAATCAATGCTTCCGTTTGTATTTAATGTTGATTGAATGCTGGGCAGTGGTTACTGCACCTGAATTCTTACCTTACAGATGTATTGTATTTATAATTCTGTATATAGATCAATGCTTGATCATATCTAACTCATATTATCTTCCTTCTCATTTTCACTTCAATACGGACATTAATGTCCCAAGGCCACCAAATTAAGACAGTTTGCAATTTTCATATATATATTTACTGTGTATATGGTGTCCACAGTCATTTAAACTGATAAATTTATTCATCCATTTTTGACACATTTGCTGAATTAGCTATATGGTATTTGATATATAGTGTACAAGAAAAGTATAGACTCACCGAGAATATGAATTTGTATTAGCATTATCTTGAACTTTTTTGTAGTTCTAACTTATATGTGATTTTGTGCATTTGGTTTGTAGTAAGTGTCTGTTCCATCCTGTTGAAATAACCAGACAGAATGCACCAATCAATTAACCAGTAATCTCCAGTCAAATAATACATATTCTTTTAGGAAGGCACGGCTTAGTGTTATAAGAACATTTGAATACCCGTAGTGACATAAATGTCATTTTGGCTGACCTGTAATCCAGTGAGGTTGATCGTTTACAAAGTTGGACAAGCAGTTAGCTCAATAACTCACTTTTTATAGCTAATTGTGGATCCACTATTAATAATAGAATGTAAATATGTCACTGAAATAGGTTTGAGTCTACAATAAATACCACACCCCACACATTTATGCAACATATATCCTGGTAATAATATTCTCATATGTATGCTCTGACTCTATCCTTCTGTTCATCTGAATGAGAGTCTTGCCCCTGTTTTCTGTGTCAGTTTACAGATGGGTGACAAACTATCATCAAATGTCTTGACATGGAGGTCATGTCTGTACAAACAACTACATCAGTATTCAACGAGGCATTCTCTCACTTCATCACCTGGAATGTCTTCTCTAAATTACCGAGCAAAATGCCATTGCCTTCCTCTGCTGCAGCCATGAATTCGATATTTTTGCCAATCTTTATTTTATATTGCAGTTCTTGTTCATTTATATCAGTCATTTTTTGTGTGTTTGTTTGTTTATCCGTCTCAGTAGACGTCAGGAAGCATTACAAGCTACACTTGTTTCATCTCATAAACCCAGAATCTCATTCTACTTCAGATGTGTCAAACAGTCAGCATTGTGAACTGCTGTTTGTAAGCATGTAGTTGCTTTCTGAAGTGTCAGTTTGAAGCCCTCTGCCATCCCTTCTCTCACTGTGATAGCCACCTGTGGAGGTAATGTGACAGGCCCTGCTGGGGTAATTCTATCACCCAACTACCCTCAACCATACCCACCAGGAAAGGAGTGTGATTGGAGGATAAAAGTCAGTCCTGACTTTGTCATCGCCCTAATTTTCAAAAGGTTTGTCATCCACTCCTCGGTAGAGGCTACCTTCTGTCTGCTGAGAAACTAACCCTGATTTCACACAATATATCTTATGAATTAGATAAACTTTCATAAAAAATCAATGGGATCCTCATAAAATGTGAAATATCTTCTGCTTGCAAACAAGACTTTTTGAGTGTAGCAAACTAAAGCTAAAAAAAAATCTTCATAAACTCATACATTTTTTTACTATGTCCATTGCAACAGCCTGAGAGTAGATCTTTCCTAACAACAAAATATTTGCATTGCCATCTACTTCTTCCACTATGTTATATTTATATGTTTGTGTTTTTTTCTAAGTTTCAATATGGAACCTAGCTATGATTTTCTACACATCTATGAGGGGGATGACTCTAACGGACCCCTAATCAGCAGCCTTCAGGGGAACCAGGCCCCCGAGCGCATTGAGAGCAGTGGGAACAGCCTGTTCCTGGCCTTCCGCAGTGATGCCTCCCTTGGTCTGTCTGGTTTTGCAATCGAATACAAAGGTAAGCACTCTTCAGCCTGTGTCTCTTGTTTAACCATTACAGCTTTGATATGATATGGTGACATATGGTATTACTAGCCACTGCATGGTCCTTCATCTTTGTCAGAGGAACCTCATCTCTTGAAAAAAACTTATAAAGGTTAAAATGAATTAGGGCACATTTCATACTGATATCAGAGAGCTTCAGGAAGCATTTTCTATGCTTGGACCCTTTCAAAATAACAATTATCACTTCTGGACATGCCTTATAGCCTGGCTCCAGCTTGGCATGAAGCAGTGAGCCAAGGACAATTTGAGAGGGGAAAACTTTTATATTTTATATATACCCACATTTTAGGCATTGAATGAAAGGCTGGTTATATGATATCACTATTATATCAAGATTGGCTAGATCTGTGCTTCTCCAACCCACGATTGCATTCTAATGCCACTTTTTAGTTACTAAATCCTGTCATCACTGTCTGTCACTAAACCTACACAGGGCAGCAAAAGTAGACATCTTTTCTGAGGGTATATTCCAGACAAGGTCTGGACTGTTACCACGTAACAGAGAAACATCTGTCTTTTCCTCCAATTTACTACTGTAAATGATTACTGCACAGTAGCATTTAGTTAGCTAGCCAGTTCTAACTAAAACTAGACTAAATACACAAGTAAAAATGAGATCAATGAAGGCTACTTGCACCCAGAATTAAACTATTTTAATTACAAAGCAAATCATGTCATGGAATGTCAGTCTAATCAGCAAATGAATGAGACGTCCAATAAGATGTGTATCTTCACCAACTAAACAGTACCATTGACAAAAGTCCAAAAGACAGTTGCAGTTCTGAAGTAGCCTGTTTGGCTACATGTGGAACAAAGGCAAAAACATTCAGTGTGTAATATTTAAAGGTAAAACGTCAGTTAGCTCAGTGTAGTAGAAGCCTGAACGTGGCTTAATTAGATCATTACGTTAATCTTTGTAGGTTACACGCACCCAGACAGTCTAATATAGTTTAATGTAATCTCCAAACAGTCATGATTAACTAGTGTACGAACACTTGTTAATGATCAGTCTCTTCGCGAAGGATCTAAAAATTGAAATGTTACTAACCTGAAAAAAATAAAGGGTGAAGTAATGATTGCAAATCCTACCTTGGTTTGTTTTTAGTCTCATTTTTGGCTAAGATCTCTTATACCTCTGCTATTATTCACTGCTACCACAAACAAACCAGCAGTCTGTCAGTCATTCCATTATCTGCTTGGGGGCTGTGTATTTACCATCTGTATAGAGCAGCAATACAGACCAGCCACTGATTGTATGCAAGAATGGGAGATTGACACATAATTAGTAAAAATCTCTGTGGTATAATATAATAATATAGTCTACTTTTGAAAACCCAAAACAATTCCAGTGTCTTACAATGATACAGATTCACTCATCTTCTACTACTTAATTATCTTATGCTGTTAAAGTCCATGTTTTGCATTTACATTTAATATCAGCTTGGTTTGATGATCTTGATTTAAAAAGTAATTATTTCCTCCATTACTTAACCTTTCTAAATACCACATATGACCGAATAGCTAGGAATATGGGCCATTCTGTCAGAAATCATACGTCATGTGTTCATACCTGACGCACTGAAATTGTACCAATTTTTTTGTCCCCTTGTCAGTTGTATTCCTTTTTTAGAAATTAAATTTATAGATAGTTTTGAAAGCTGATTAATTCAAGCTGTGAAAGTTTCTGCACTGAAGCAATGCTTCAGTTAAATGTATGAAATGTAAATGGATCAACTAAAGATAACAATCTGCAATGATGGTTGCATATTTACTTATGTACATCATGATAAACTATATGAACCATTGTTTCACTGCTATAAATTTAATAGCTTTATCTCAGTCAATGTTGATTGATCAGGATTAAAAACAGTTTTCAATGCTTAAAAAATGAACAGTACTCCCTGTGAGTTCAGAGGG
Source organism: Albula goreensis (assembly GCA_022829145.1). Lineage (NCBI taxonomy): Eukaryota > Metazoa > Chordata > Actinopteri > Albuliformes > Albulidae > Albula > Albula goreensis. The sequence goes on from CM040750.1 coordinate 23,455,906, forward strand.
ACATACAACTCTAAGAAATCCTACGACCATAATTGTTCGCATTGTTTCATCATGTACATATTAGTAATTTGGAGATTGGCAAGTGGGGGCATTGGTTGATTTCTGGTGGAATGACCCATATGAATTTATTGATTAATAAAAAAAAAGATTTTAGCTATTTGCTCTTATACATGCAATCACTTTTCAGTAACTAATTAAGGGAGATATATTTCCAAAGTAAAAGAGGTGGGTTAGCAATATGCACTATTATAGCATTGCTATTCTATTCCATACAAGATTAACTTAATACCAAGGCCAAGATAAAAAAAGAAAATATAAGGCCCTATGATGTGTAATCCACTTCAAACTGTTAATTGCTTTGAGATGTGATACTCTTTCAACAGCTGCCTTTTGTAATAGGATTAAATCTACAAACATTACATTTTCCCTTGCAATATTGAAATCTATATTGTAATGTTCCCTTGAAAAGCATCTGCAGGGCAAAGTTTTTTTTTTTTTAATTTAAGGAAGGCAACCTAGCCCTTTTCATGTGCTGAGTTTAATCCCTTCCACTCTTTGGAGTACACCGCACTATTGATTTGAGCAGCCTTACCATGTAAATTGCTTTTGAGGCAATAATAAAGTAGTCATCCGATAAAGCAGGGCATATAAGACTCCTAAATACTAAACACATTTTCTGCACTGAGTACTTTTAAAATGCTGCACAAAATATCCTTTTCAACTTTTTCCAGAGAAGCATCAACAATGTTTAATTTCATCATTGACTCAAATGAGACAAAAGCAAACCAGTGGACAAGGGTGTGCTTGTGCCATGCTTTCCTCAGAACAACAGAGAATTTGCTTCCAGAGTCTCCCTCTATTTTCTGGCTTTTGGACTGGCCAAGGAGCTGAGACAGACCCCTAAAGGATTTAGCATTAAGACAGCAGTAAATTGAACTCTTATCGGAATCAACTTTGACAACAGCAACAGACTGTGTTTAAAGCCTTGGTTGATTGGTGGACTTCATGTGTACTTGCTGGTAAACAATGTTGTATTGTTGTGAAAGAGAGAGAAAAAAAACTGAAAGTTGTTCTGTTAAAACAAGAGTTTTTTTTTTTTTTTTTACATTTTCCAGTCAAATTGTCACAGTTCAAATTGCTTGTTGATTGTTTATGTGTTTTGAGATTTTTCAGCGATCACCCGCAGTGTAGTTGTGAAATCTCGCGCAAATACACATTGTCAACATGTTAACCTCACACATATATGCAAAGACATGTAGAAACAATCACACACATATTTCTGAATGTGTCTGGTCTTTTGTTCTTGACTGAGACTAAAAGCAGTTGAAAGAGGAGGATGACAGAAGCAATCAAGAGCAAAGTGGTTTCTTTTTATCTGCTTTTACGCAGATCATCCAGTTCTTAAATATTTTTTTCTTTGAATAGGAATTGTCAGCTGCTCCTGAATTTGCTATGACACATCTTTTCATCTCTTTGGGCTCTCACTTTTTCTCCCCAATGAAGTCATCATGTTCGCCATCTGCACCCCTAGTTTTCATTAATAAACACAGAAATCTACTTTTCTTATTTTTTGCTCAGGAAAGAGTGTGAAATGAAGAAATATATGTGATATTTCACTTTAGCAATGCCTTATCACTCATTCCAAGTCTCTCTTTCTTCTCTCTCTCTCTCTCTCTCTCTCTCTGTCTCTCTCTCTCTCTCTCATTTTTTATAAAAATGTTACAAATAATTACAAGTATGTGTTCTGCTATAAAACTTAAACGTCACTAATAGGGACATACAGACATGTAATATGGTTAAAATCCACTTGCATTGCAGGCATTATAAGCTTCACAGGACTGGTGGTATGACTGCCATTTGTAAGCCAGTTGCAAACAAAGCCAATGTATAGCAACCCACAACTTGTTTTACTGATCATGGACTTGAGTGCACGGTATTGCAGTGTTTTTACACATTTTATTGTGGACAATCTAATTTTTTTTTCACTTGGCAATTATTGGAGACAGGTATTTATTTGCAAAAAAATGACATCTAGCTAAATCAAAGTTCAAGTGTGTGAATATGCCTATGGACACATTAGCTAGCATGAGAGTTGGTTCGTAGGTACACAGTAAGTGACTGTTACATCTACAGTAGCAAACTGTCACCTCTAGAATCATTGGCACCCCTGGTAGTGATGAGCTAATATGCTGGGCAAGATTGGCAGAAAAAGTAAAATGCACTATATTCTGCTCTCTAAGAATTCATAAAATTGTATGTGCATATACAGTCAGATTTATTTAGTATTAAAATTAGTTGTGTTAAAATGTTCAATTTTCAATAAGTAAGATTTTATTCATAAAAGATGGTCGTAAGTCTTATTGGCCCTCTGTATTTGCAGATCTATCAAAATTGGAATACTATACAGAATCAATGTAGTTGATACAAAAGCATCATTCTTTGTGCTGCTTAATGACACTATGTTTAGACTTAAGCTTACACATGTGCTTTTCATGGCTATCCTTTTGTGTATAATTGTTGTTGTCCCAGTAGTTTAATACCTCATACCATACACTGAGTTATACTGTAATTTCTCCCTCCTCTTATAGAGAAACCACGAGAGGCATGTTTTGACCCTGGGAATATCATGAATGGAACACGTCTTGGGACTGACTTCAAACTGGGGTCAACTGTCACATATAACTGTGACTCTGGGTACACTACAGTGGGCTATTCAACAATCACATGCATTATTGGAATTGATGAGAAGCCGATCTGGGACAAGGCCCTCCCGACATGTAAAGGTAAGGCACCTGATTTTACCTATGTATTAGAGATGGGACGAGTTATCTTGTGATTTAGTTCAATATAAAATATGAGGTTCATGACATCACCATGACTCGATAGACCCTAATAACAGTTCAGTGACATGTATATTAAGTATGAATATTCAGAATTGATATTTAATTTTTAGTTATGTATAATACAAAATAAATTCTCATTTGATGAAAGCTCTCTACTAGACAACATATAAAGAGATCAAAGTGACAACAGAAATTGTCAAAAAGATCTAGGAGTGTGTCCCAATACTTTTTTTTGTCTTCTCGTCTCCTCCACTCTTCTCCTACCCTGTGAGTATGTAAAGGAAAGGAGAGGAGGAAACAAGTGGAGGAGACGAAGAAACAAAGAGACGAAATGAAACAAAAATTGGAACAGATAATCTGATAAGCCCTTCATGAAAGTCGATCTTGGCTACTGATGAAGTCATGTAACTTCAACTGATTCTAAGGATACATAAGCCAATCACGCTTGTCATCCACTGCTGGCCCTTTTTATGAATCAAACTATGAATGTCAGTTTCTTTAATTCTGCTGATGGGTTAATATAAACATATATACAAGGAAATAAATAAACCTGCCACTGCAGGAACTTGCTCAGGTTTAAATTGGTAAAATAACCATTCCCAACTCAAATGCGGAAATATATCACATCAATGTGGATATGTTTGAAAAAGCAAACAGTAATGTTTCCTGATTAATGTAAATTATCCGATTACCCTTTACTGTTCTGGCATTTCTACTTTGATGGTGACATATTCTGTCTCATGGTCTTTTAATCTGACTGGTTGTGAACACAATGGTGTCACCCAGAAATGTTAAAAGACTTCTGTGGTAGGATACACCCTGCCAGAGAGACAGAGAGATATTGGTGGTTGTAAGATTATCCCAGATCATCTCGTTTGTGGTTAAATACCAGGGTACAATACAAAATAACAAATATCCCAATATCATTTTCTGACTAACGAAATGGATCACAATATTTTTAGATATTTTTGATTTAGATTTATTGTCCCAACCCTATTATCTATATATAGTTTTTCCTGTGAATTGCTTTGTTGCATAAATTCGCAAACTGAACAAATGAACACAGTCATTCACCGATAGACAAAATTAGCAGATGGCAATGCAAACTGAACACTAGTCACTAATAAGCTTAATCCAGTGTCTACATAAGCAACATATCCCGACAAACCCATACGCACACACTCACTCACACCTAGACCTCTATCCATGGATAATTCTTCCCTTGTAACTCATGGATCTCTCCCATGCAAATGGGTTCCTGATTTACTATGTTGCCTCAAAATTATAGCATGGCCATCCATGACATAACCAACTACATGCCAAAGAAAAAATAACCAGCAAAAATACTCACAGTCTTGCAGGCACAAAAACAAAAAAAAAAAAAAAAAAACAATTTGTCTTAATTTCACAGAAACTAAAAACTATTGTCTAAGGAATTTGTACAGAGGGGCATAAAGTTATTCAGTTCTTTTCAATATTTACAGCATCAGTATGGGAAAACCGATTGGGGAGCAGTGATAGCAAATGAGCAGCATCTAACGAATCATCACAATTTAAAGGTTGAACCCACTCCAGCCAAACTTACTTCCAGATTTCATCTGAAAAATACTCATAGAATGGAAGCACAGATCAGTGATGCAAGACTGCCATATAATTTGGAAAAAGAAAGAACTCTTCACTTGCTTAGTAACTTTACTAATAGGATAGCTCTGAAATGATGCACAAACATACACCATGACATGTAGGAAATCATTTTTGGAGGAAGTCATACTTTAATTGACTTTTATGGTCCAATCATTTTTAAATTTTCTGAGTGGAATCATTCTGCAATATTATTTTCAAATAGGACATGCAGCTAAAGAAATCATGATAACTGGGCCATGCCTTTACACTCACTCTAATGTAGTTAATGAGTAATACCACCAGCGCACATGTCAGTATTAGTTTTTCTCAGAAAATCTGAAGTATAAATAAAACAATGATAGGAACTAGAAGATAACGCTGAACAACATAAACAAGACCAAAGCCCCTTTTACACATGCACTGCAACCCTGAAGTTTTCCGGACATTACCTGGAGGAGCTGTATGCGTGAACGCAAATGTCCGAATCAGTCGCACTGGACACTACACAGACTTTATTCTGCTAGCTTCCTGGTACAAAGTCCAGGTAATGTCCTATTGAGCCCATGTGTGAATACAGCAGGTAATTTTCCTGAGAATTCACAGCAAGCGAGTGGGCATGTTGATGACATTTCTTTCATGACACCGGCGCGAAACCGGAATTGAAGTCCCTTTGTACTCTTTTCTGCTTGCCTGTATATTGCTTTCCACTCTTTTGTTCATATTGCGGATACGTCCCCATACATGTAGTATTGATATCAACACAAAAACAGTCATTGCTGTGGATGAGTCGGTAGCCTCATTCGCTATCTTTGATGTGCTGTGAACAAAATGCTGTGATATCCACAACATCCTTTTTGCTTTAATGTCTTGCCTCCTGCACGCTCTACGCAGATGCCACCCCTCGCCCAGTGAGAACGCATCTGACACAGAAAATCTCCAGTTCTGTGCTACATGTGTGAAAGGGCAACTCCGGAAATGTCATGACCTGATTATCCAGACATTCGCTGGAGTTTATATGTGAAAACGGCCCAACACTGCCCACTACCATTAAAAAATGAATCTCAGTATTGTTTGGATTAAAATGAATATTGGGTTCTCCTCAATGTCAAGTGGGTGTATTTAACCTTTGATTATTATTTAACCATTTTTAACCCTACCCTAGGTTTTCAATTCTTTATTTTATCCAAGTAATAGGCAGATATTGTGGATCTGTAATAGGTATCACCGCATGCCATGTACCAGTCTGCTCAGAATTTTGCTAATGGAAAATGTTATCATAAACCCAGGTCATGTCATGAAGATATTTTTTTTCTATGTGGTAAAAGTCTTCTTGCCTATTGAGAAAAAGTGATTTCTAAATTGTACATCCAAATGTAAATTTCTGAGGTCAGATGTATCATCTGATATGATTAGAGTGATTTGTTTTGATCGTCTAAATCAAAGAACTGCCTCAAAAGAACATTCCATTTGTGTTTAAAATAAAAGCATGTAACAAGGCTTCCAGGGGCAAATATAATATAACACTGAAATGTACAGCTGAAATCGTTCCTTTATGTACAAATCTACAGTTTGCAACATAACACAAGCACATCTTTCTGCTACTACCTTGCAAGACCAATAAAATACAGGGAGATATTTCATCATGAATTCATTTTAAAGAATAGTGCTGTGAACAGTAATGCTAATTTAGGTATGTATCCATATACAGCATGTGTTGAACACCCTTGTTGCATTGACTCTTTCACCTGTGTTTTCAAGAACCACCAGTCATTCTTTTGGTGTCAGTAACCTTGGAAGATGAGCAAATAGGTGAAAGACATCGGTGTGAGTCATTCTTTTTTGTCCTCAGTCGCACTGTCAATATCAAGCCAATTTTCACAGTGTTCTGCTTCAGCTGTCAGGCACGGAAAGGAACAGACAGTCCAAGTCCGGGCCTTAAGAAGGCCTGGGTCTGGGCTTTCATCATTATTGGCAGCTTTGCCGGGCTGGGTGGCGACAACTGCCACTCACTCTGTCTGTTCCTGCCCAGGGTCCCGACTGGGGCCCACACGCATGCAGACAAGTGTTCCTGAAACCACATCTCTTTCCAGTTGTTACACTGTATACGTACTATTCCTGTATTGGCAGTTTACCCTAGCATGAGAAGAATGCATACCTTGAACCAGATACAGGATAAGGGTGGTGTGGGCATAGTGATGTTGCCACATCATGCACATCAGTAATTCCAGTTTATACATTATTGTTTTAGATGAAAACACATCCCATGACACTACAAACATGAACTCCATGGACTACCTATAATATATAATTCTTGGAGAGCTTCCAGCACTTTGAATTGGAACATATAATGATGTAACCCAAAACAGGACATGACAGAACACCATAGCATGGCACAAGCTGTGTGCATGTGTATTCAAATGCTACTAACATCATTGTCATAGTCACTATAATGGAGTTGGTGCCCATTGTCTTTACCAAATGCAAGCTGATGGCATTATAATGTAAAATATTGAGGCAAAAATGTAATGTTTTCTGTTTATGGTATTTATTTGGTATTATAGAGTGCCTGGCTACATGAAAATTGAATAATGTAGCAGGGTAGATGCTAAATTATTATTGTAATGTTTTAGTATGTAGTACATATAGGATGTGAGATTTCAGGGAAAATATTACGATGTGCCTAATTATTCCAGTATTTCAACTATGTCCTCATTGCCCTGTTTTGTCAATGGATAGCTGTAAGGTGCCAAAATGCTACCCTGACTTATTGCAGATTTTATCATCATACCCTTATAATAGCACATTGGAAGCAGGTAAAATTTGATTAAAAGGGCATCTGCCGCTTGGGTTTATAAAATAAAAAGTGCACAGCAGATAGCACTGGCAATCACACTGCAAGCTAGGAGAAGAAACCAAATGTTTCATGATCCCAGCAAATCATTTGTCAGTTTAGTTTAACTCTAAATTTTGAGATTGCTTATTTTTGTCACTTTTACCAAATGATTTGCCTTGTCTTAAGCATGTTCCTAGCAGCCTATATGAGTTCTTTAAATAAGGAGAATTACTTGTTTCCAGCTGTTAAGATTGTTTGGAGCAGGTTTATGGATTTAAGTGGATCCAGCTGAAGAGGAAGAAGGATAGATGCTCTCTACTGAACTGTGTTGTTTTTATATGCAGTATTTGTCTGTGCATCTCTGTGAGCACATATGCACATATCACCAAAACTGCACACATTCACAGGCAGGCACACATGCCCACAAACTCTCACATGCACTCAAATGGCAGACAAAATTGTGCATCAGATTTTTATCCATTCACTGTGTGAGAATCAACTGGGAGTTTAATTGCTATGATAAAAGATTAAGCTAAATGTATGTGCACTTTGAGAGTTTTGTTTCTAAGAGCATGCAGAAAATAGTAAACTACCCAAAAACATCTGCCTCTGTCTCCTTCAGAGATAGAGGGAGAAAAGAGAGAGGAGAGAGAGAGAGAGAGAGAGAGAGAGAGAGAGAGAGAGTAGTGCTGAGGATATTCAGATGAGACAGACTGAGACAGGAGAACTCTGTTTGAATTTTAAATGCAATTGACCCAGGGATATTCTCTGGAAAAAGGTTTGTGTTTTTTCACAGTTATCATTTAAAGGAAGATGCACGATTGTTTATTTTTTAGTTGTATAACATGCAGGCCTTTTGAAATATTTAAAGGTGGTCTGAATATTCCCCAATGGAATTTGTTTGGCTACACATACCAGGTGTACATCAAGTCAGCTAGAAGGATTATGTTTTAAACATGTATTTGTCAGCCAAACTTTGCTGTGGTTTGTTACTCTCCCAAAATAAGTTGAGACAACTTTTAAGTTGCTCTTCTGATATTCAATCTATAGCTGCTCAATAGCCTTGAAGAGGAAATGCTTACTAATGTGCCAGTGTCATCCTTCTGATGAAAGGGGCCCTTATTTATTCAATAATGAATGGAGGAGGGTCTTATCAGGAACTGAAAACCTCACAACATCCCTCCCCCTCCACTTGATAAACTCCTCTCTCCAACAAGGCTAGTTTTGTCAGTCGTGGGTCTGGGCTCTGAAAAGAATCTGCCAATTGAGTGGTTCTGTTTTAATATTGTTTGTGTCAGGGTGAAAACTTTTTGCTCTCTCTTATGACAAACAGAAGAAACTAACAGTGGCCATTTGCCATTTTACAAAATTGTGATTCTCTGATGCGGTTCAGAATACTGATGCATTCCAGCACTTCCTTCAGCTTTCAGACAACACTAATTAGAAAAGGGTGAGATCCCTTTAAATAATAAAGGATCCCCCTCCTCTCTCTTTCTTTCTCTTCTCTCTCTCTCTCTCTCTCTCTCTCTCTGTCTCTTTCTCTCTCCTCTCTCCCCTCTCTCTCCCTGTCTCTCCACCAAACAGGTCTTTTTTATTTGTTTCCATAGTAACTAAAAGACTGTCTCTGTGCTCTTGAATGCGAAATCCTCCTTGACTGTAAATAGAAGGGGGGGAGGTGATAAATTTTGGGTGTATGGCGCCTCACTGAGGGCATGCAGAGGTATGACAGCGGGGTAGCTTCACAGACTGTGTAGGAAGTGTGGGGACAGAGGGAGGAGGCCATGTGTTTGAGACTGTGGGTATGTGTGCAGTATGTTATCTGTAGCACCCAGGTGTGGATTTCCTTTCTCTATGGTAAGCTAAGCAAGCATAGTCCACAGGTAATTTCAGAAGCAGGCTTTGAGGGCGGAGACTAGAAGACCAGGTGGCAGACACATCTGTTGTCACAGTGTTCATGAAAGGAGAGGGCACATGAGGATTTTTAATACTGAAAAGGGTACCCCTTCTGAAGACTTGGTGACTAACAAAAGGCTTCAGTTAATCAGAGGGTGGAGCACTCATACTACAAGGCCTGATGATTTCTGTATGACTTGTGAACATCCTTTTATTGGTGTGTTTAAAAATGGTTGCTTTTAGTTGCCTAATTATTAAGTAATTGATTTCCACAAAATTGATATGAAATGGCAAATGCATGAAAATTAAATTTAAACATTACTGGTTATACAAATAGACCTTGTAAGTTTGAGATTTCTTGAAAATGCCTAAATTAAATATATGAATGATTTCTTTTTTCTTAGAGTACTAGGGCAGCACTTTGACAAATTATTCAATAAAATGTTTAATATTACAGCTTGCTAGTGTAGTTTACAGAGCTACAGATTGCATTTCAATGGAACATTTTAACATTTCTCACCATTATATCCAACTGGTTTTGAACTATACAGTTAATTAAAAAAAACATTAAACAACAAAATATTTTTTTTTTCATTTGATTTGTACAGAGCAGCCTATGACTTTGGATTAATTGAGATAGACTTGCATGCCCTAAAGTGTTAATTTTTAGTCTCACAAATGTGATTCCTCTCAGGTAGCATGTGCCACTCTCCAAAAAGAAGACACACATTTATTTCTTGGACTGATTCCAAGATACTGTGTAGGATAATTAATGAGATCTATTACATAATCAACTTAAATAGGCACAGAGATCTGGTTGTGCAAATGGTTGTAAAAACATCAAAGCAGAATGGTAAACACATTACTTTTAGCACCATATTTAACAAATTGACAATTAATACATAGTCTTTTCAGCAAATGAGAGTTTGCAGTCTAATAAAAGTGCTGTTGTACTCCCATTATTCTGGCCAATGTTTGCTAGGAGCCAGGAGCTGACAATGAAGATGGATCAAAGCATAAGATGGCTGATTTTTCCCAGCCTTCGTGATCATCGAACATATTTCTGATACCTGAATTTTTGCCTGTTCCATTGTGTGAAATTTCTTGTCTCAGGGCATTCTCCCCCTCTTCTACAAAGGGTTCCTTGGTTTTTAAAGAGTTCCTAAGTTTTTTTTCTTTTTTTGTCTGGATAGTGTGAGGTAAAGGTGATGTGATCAAAGGTTCAGGGAAGGTTTGATATGCAGAGGATGATGATCCCTGGCTGCAGCTTGACACCGGGCCTTTTTTTTGCACTCTGCAAGGTATTGTGGGCAGATGAAGGAGCAGACCTGGGGGAGCAGGAGCCGGGGGGGCTTAGCAGGGTGGAGGATGTGCTGAGAATCTCAATCCTGGATCAGTGTAGCGAGGACCAGGTGGATGAAAGGGACAACGCAGAGGCAGCGAGATCACAGAACGGAATAGAGTGGCAGCTATGTTGACATTCACCAAAACGGGAGGAGCCCAGAACTGTATCAATATGAACAATAATGAGTAGAAAAGGGGTTTAACTGAGGATCGGGGATTAAAAAATCAGTTGGGTGCTGAAGTTTGTTTGCCATAATTGTGATGCAATTTTGAAACTTTCTCTTCGGGATTTTCTTACTATATAGTACTCATAAATAAACAATTCATTTGCACATGACTCCTTCTGTCTAAATGGATACCTCTATTTTGATTGACCTTTGAGCTAATGTAATAAATGGATATCTTTATAAATGAGCTCACCTTTGTCAGACTGATTTTCTTTAAGTAAGGCTCCTCATATGTCCAGAAAGATTGTGTAATATAGCTAAGGCCATTGCCACCAATATAATGTGTCCCTGTTTCCATTACAGACCACATTAACTATTTAGATATGCTTGAGGGTGCCAGTTTATCACATAGGGATTGATGAAAATAGTACCCTTTATTCCTTCACAGAAGGTGCACTTAAATACTATTTAACATGTAATACTATTGCTTGCTAAATATATTTTACAGAATTGTGGTAAATTAAATGTGGCATCCAGAAGATATGTAAACACCTAGGAAAATGGGAAAACAATGTGTGTGTGTATATATGTATATATATATGTGTGTGTGTGTGTGTGTGTGTGTGTGTGTGTGTGTGTGTGTGTGTGTGTGTGTGTGTGTGTGTTTTTAATTAGTTTGTAGTAAATAATGTAATAATGGATAATGTTTTTTTAGCACCTTGTGGCGGGCATTACACTGGATCTGAGGGAGTGGTGTTGTCTCCAAATTATCCCCACAACTACACAGCCGGGCAAACCTGCTCCTACTACATCACTGTTTCTGGAGAATTTGGTGAGTGTTCAATTATATTGCTGAAATGACTAATATCTAAATAAAATGTATTACCATATTTTTATCTGAATTTTTTATCAAATGTATTTTTCAAAGTAATCCTTTTTTCACTTTTTATTTGAATTGTATGGTTCTGAAGATCATTTGCATCTCTTCAAGAAAATAAATAATCTTCTCATGCATTGACAATAAGATTTGCTTGGTTCCCAAAATGGAGGAGAATCTCAGGCACAGTTTAAGCCCTGAAATAATGGAAACATGTAATTACAGCACAGGGATAACACAACACACTGATTGGCCTTCCTCACCCCTTTCTGCTCCTTTTTCTACTTTGTGTCTGACAAGAAGCGGGCACAACATGCGCAGCCGGTCCATAATTGTGCCTTTAATTACTTAAATTGTTTGTTTGTGTTCTCATCAGTTATTATTATATCCGCTCCAGGGCTTTTAACATATTCTTCACCAGATCTCAGCCTGTAGGCTGCCAAGATGCTCAGATACATCGCACTGCTAGCACTGTGGAACAACACTGTCATATTTATATTAAAAAGACATTATGATTTAAACAATACATGTATACATGTGGGGGAATTATATTTATGAATATTCAAGTACATGAAGATCAACATTGTGCTTAAATGTATATCACAATATGCATATGTATATAGTAATTACACATCCATTATGAAATAACCTACTGTACACATACACATTATGGGAGCTTCCAGAGGCACTGTCCTGCTTGAAGGCTTGATTTCAAAGTATGCTACTCTGCATGGTCATGCATTACATCTTGACCTTGCCAGCACCAGCTGTGGGTGATTGTGCCTTAGGAAAATACATAGCTGGCAAGAGCATCCTGGAAGGGAGTCTGCACTCTCCCAAATGAACAGACAATATAGAAATGATGCACTGGGCTTATAAATATGAAGTGATGAATATGTCAAAAAAATAAGGAATCAAAACAAATAATAAAAATTGGCTTACTAAAAATATGTTTGCAAGAGCAAAATGTTATGTTACAATGTGGAGCACCAGAAAGTACTTCACAGGTTTCTACACTCATTTGAACCATCAGAAGGCTTTCAGTTTACAATCTTACTTTGGGGATAGCTCTCAAGATTAAATCCAGAGGTGAGAAACTGGTATTATTTTTGTTCAGAGTGGGAAATGCAACCATGCCAAAATTCAGATAAAGGCAATCAAAAAAGTATTGTCTTCTTATAGTGCACTGCAAAAATACAGTATCTCAGAATAAATATTACATTTTGCACAAAACCTTTGAGTGTTTGTATATGAAATGATGGTTTATCATAAGCATGATGGAATTTATAAACTATCAGTTTTGAAAGTGAGTAATGCATTTATAATGCAATCACAACACATTCATAAGCAGTCCATAGGATTACATGACAGCCTCTTAAAGAATGCATAATACTTTCCTTAAACATTACATAACAGTTTCAAAATTTAAATTATGAACCTTCATACTGTATTCATAAGTATTACATTACAAATGAAACATATTTTTAATACGTTAGGCTGATTTCAATTATAATAGTCAATAATTTGGTTAAATTAAATTGATTGTTTCCTGACGTATCTGTGAGCATTAGCACATGGTGGAAAGAGCGCAGCAAGCCTACACAGTACAATTCCATAGAAGTACATGTTTCACAGATTGTTCTAATGATCATTAGATTAAACTGTTACCTTTTAACTGTACATAAATACATCACACATTTTGACAAAGATTTCAGGGACATATTTATGTAATGACTGAAATGTGCTCACTTTCTTGGATGTCAGAACACATTTTTGTGATCTCAAGCCTGACCATCACTGTGAGAAAATATAACACGCCCAAGCCATGTTCGACTATAACTAAGAGTATGTAATCTTCAGGTCAGACCAAATTGTTTGTCAAACATTGCTTAAAATGCCAAAGTTTACTCTTCAAGAGGATCAGGTATTTGACGTTTTGATAAAACATAGAACAGGACAAGTTGGTCAGTGTTTGCTAAAAATAAAGGAATAAAAGAGATTTCTCACATAATGGTCTTGCTAACCAGCTATTCTGTTTGTGTTTACACCATAGAATTCACAGCAGCAGGTTAGCCTCTGTGCTGTCTAGTCTTTCAATTCTTTGTTGCCTCATCTAATTCCAGAACTCCAGTGACAAAACACAAACAATAAATAAATACATAAATAAATAGTTGGCTCAATCAGAAGTTTGAATTCCGATATTGAGGTTATCTTTTTTGTCCGTAAATGGAGAGGAAACACCATAAAACAGGTACATAGGTGAAACGCCACTGATTAATGTTTATCTTAAAGAATCACTTTAAATGCACAACATGCTATGCATTTCATTTTTTTCAGTGGTTCAAAAAAAGTTGACCATGGTAGGATTCATACTTACAGTCCACATTCCATCTCCAAAACAGTTCTTTGGATTGGTGTATTTTGTGTCCTGTTACAAAGAGATTGACAAAGGCAAATGGGTGGCATTCTGGTCCGCATGGTATGTAGGTGAGAGCAAGTAATAACATTCTCTAAGGCTTTATGGACGTATTTGACTCAGTAAGACAGAGTTAGCATTTCACAGGCATGAGCAATAGTCTCCCATGACAGCAGTGGATATTAAGTGGAGCTGCCTCCTTTGATTGTGGACAGTGACAGTGGGGTGTCTGGAACAATATCATGGCAACAGTGTTTACATGCACTGTAAAAAAAGAATAGTTGAGAATATTAAAAATTTCAAAGCAACCTTATGCAGTAAGATTTTTTAGTTTTCTCAATGATGTGCAATGCGATTACCCCAACTATTATTACATTGTTGCTCCAACTATTAGTTTGTTCTGTTAATAGTCATCACTTTTAACTCTTCGTTCTGCAAATGCAGATTTGTTTGTTCAATAAATGGTGTTGTTCAAAGAACTACAAAAAGCTGATCAAGAATATAATCGTTTTTCTTTCCACTATGTTCAATTTTTTTTTAATTGGCAAAAAAATATGTAACTTAATTTATCAAATGAATCCATAATACTAAATGTTGCACAATTTACATCATACTTTATTTCACTGTTACGCAGGTGTGTATTTGAGTAATAATGAAAAAAAGAAAACCATATGGCACTTTTTTAAACAAAGGCCAGTTAAACTTCATAGTCAAACAGAACTATTCATTATTATAACAAAATAAAATTTCAATTCACAAATCCACAGTCACAGAAATGTCACAGTCAAAACACTTAAAGCTTAAAACATTTCCTGGTAATGATATAAAGTAACTGCACCTTCATAACACATTCATAATGCAGTAACAACACATTCATAAGCAGTACATAAGATTACATGACGGCATCAAAAAGCATGCATAATCATTCATGTGTGATTCATAACACCCACAAAAAATCACATTGTGCATGCTTCATATCATCTTCATAACTCATTCATAGCATCCATTTAAACACCAATGTACAACAATGAGTACAGGGTGATCCAAGGTTATTATTGGGCACGCAAAAGGGTAATACAACTCTAGGGATGTTGCAAGAAGAAAGAAAATAATGTTATGGTATGAGCTCGGAATTAGTGAAATGGGAGGAAGCAACGCATGTTCAGTTTAACTTGACTTTGTCTTTAATTATAATTGTTTTATCACCTCATCTGCAAAATCTCCATCCTGTTAGTTCCTTCACCCCATGTATATACATATAAGCATGAACAGATTTTACAATGACTCAAGAGGAAAATCACAAAGTGACGTATGCGCCTCTAATTCCATCTTAATAGCTATTTTCACCTATTGCAGTTGTATAGTAATTTGCACATAAACATCACACTGTTTTAGCAGCAGATTTGATGCCTGAAAATCACAATCCTTTAGTAAATCTGGCCCTAAATGTATCCTTAAGAAAGTTCTGTTTTATAGATTGGACTGCATTTGCCCTGAAAGAGTGCCTTTAAACAATGGATTTAAGAAGGGTCCTACCCAGAGTAAAGATGATCTCATATCACGTGTGCAATAGTACAGCAGAACAATCATTTTAAAATTATATGAGAGAGGACATTTCCATATGTCTATTACAAAACAGCATATTCCTAAAATGAGGAAAATAATAGAAGTAAAATTTATGAGTTGTAATTATTGAGAGCAGTGTCATTTTGATACTGCCTTTCTTACAGGCTTTTAGATTATTGACCTTTATGCATTAAGTCACTGATAAGATAATACATCTATGTCAGTTCTTTTAGCCATGAGTGGACATCCAGGCTCCCCAGTCACCTAACCATGACATTGTTTTTAGTTTGTTCAAACCATAGGCAAGTAGAAAGGGACCACTCATTGGTGTCTTGAAAAAGAAAATTTGGAGGCTATGTATCCTTGACAAAAATCATTTTCTTGTTAAATGGTGCTCAAACTTTACGTGCAGAAGATGATTTTATTTCTTTTATATTTTATCTCTGAAATATTGTCTTGACAGTGATTTGTGATTTCATACTGTTAGAAACATTACCGCAGAGTAATTGTCATTGAGACACTAGCACAATGTGTTGTAAGTGGATTTTAGCTTGTGAGCAGACAGAAGTGCCAAATTCACACGTATATGCAATTAGTTATGAGACAATCAATATATTTATATTTTTAATTACGAACAGGGTCATTGAAATGTCATGTCTTGAATTGATTGCCAATATTTTCTGGCAAATGTGGTTATTCCAGTTTGCATATCCAGATGGAATTCTTTCCAGCAGAACCACTGTGATAATACATGAATCAATTATGCAGTATGAATGCTCATAATCATATTGAAGTTCCCATCTATCATCAGTTGGTAAAAGCTCTGTGACACCCTGGATCACTGGGCACTTAATTATTCTGTTGTGTTTCTACTACCAGTGCTAAACAGATAGTAACTCCATTTTGCTTGTTTTCCTCTGTCTCCCCAGTGGTGTTTGGGCAGTTTGCCTATTTTCAGACAGCTATGAATGACTCGGTTGAGCTGTTTGATGGGGCTAACCAAAATGCCAGGCTGCTCAGCTCCCTTGCTGGGTCTCATTCTGGTAAGTAATGGTTTTCTTCTCCTGTATTTTGAACACAAAAAAACCAACTGGATTCTTGAATGAAATCCTTGATTTTTAGTGTTCAGTTAGCAAGAAATTAGAGGTATTCTTGCAAGACAGTCTTCAATCACATGTCTGAACTGTAGCTGTATCCAAAATTATAAGTGGGTAATCTCATTAAAGGAAAGATGTTTGCTTTTTAACCTCATCAAATGGCCAATGCATTCCTATTACATGGGTACAAAATCCTGTATTTGAAACTGAAATCCAGAAAGAGGAATTACAGAAACTGTTTGATAAACCTCTAAACCAGTGTCATTTTGTGATTTTGTATCATTCTTTAAAACTCCCCTTTTAAAATGTAATTATATTAAATGCAGTTTGCAGTTTATTTATTTTTGGAATTATTATAAATGGCCAATGGTAATACAGTGGCTGAGAATATATCACCTTTAATTCCAGCATTTCCATGAGGATTGATGGAGGCCATTGGATATAAGCTGTTTATTTGGCACATTTATGCTTTCAGTTTTTATGGTCTGTGAGGCAACTGCATATTCGTTGGGAATGCACTGTATTTTTTGTGTTTTTATCCCATCTCTTTAAATTGTGGCTCTGCAAAGATGTGCAGGGGATATACCTCAGAGCCTTCAGCAACTTTTCATAAGCTGAAAAAAAAATATGATATGATGAGACTATTATGCATCTGAACAATTTATTTCAAAGCAACAACTGTGTCAATCCTACTGTACTACTGTTCTCTCTCAGTCTCCCTCCTCCGTATTCCCACGTTACTTATTTTGTGTATGTTTTGCTTTTGCAGGAGAGACCTTGCCTTTGGCCACTTCAAACCAAATTATGCTGAGATTCAGCACAAAGAATGGCCAAACTGCTAAGGGTTTCCACTTTGTTTACCAAGGTAAATGTACTGTATGCATATCATGAACCAGACAGTAACAGGTTGATACACTAGCTGCCTGTGCCCTTTGTACTGTATGATACACAGAGGACCTGAATGCAAGATAATGATTTAGCCTGTAGCTCCAAGCTCATGTGGGCTGTATCCCTGTCTGTATCAGCATTGTAGGTCACTGGGCTTCCAGTCTTTTCTGATGATAAGTTATTATTATCCACCTCATACTAAAGCACTGAATTCTACACTGGCACTATCCCTCCAGAGAAAAGGTGTGAACTTCGGCTGAGGCACAGGAGGGCCATGGTCAATGCATTCTCCATCTACATCATCATGTAAATTGTCCTTTACACAAAATCCATTGTTTAGATAAGAAGAGCAAAACATTCACTTCCCCAGCACTCAAGAAGCACTGCTTGAGAGCATTGATGTTTCACCACAGAGACTTACAGCTGGTTTGTTGTGATGAGTCATGTTGTGGAGAAGTGAGGATCCGTGAACAGCTCCTTCATCTGTAGGAACAGCCCTATACTTCATGAAGATAAAACAAGGGGATATACTGATTGGCTGACTAAGTGCCAGGATTACAAATCATTTAATGTGTTTATTTGCATTTAAACAAATGCAGTCTTGTTGTTTTAACAATAGGCCTTGTGAACAATATCGTCTCTTGACAATTGTGGTAAAGGTGAACAAGCCTACCCTGTACACTTTGTAACTTGTACAGGATCTCACCTCACTACAAAATGAGCTGTTAAGAGTTGCTATTGTTGCAACATTTAAAGTTGTTTAGTGACCTTCATCTGCATAATTACTTTCAGTAAAGCGCCCCAGTAAGCTGAGTACATAAGTGAACAACTGGTGATAATTGGGGAGATTAGATCTTATCTTTGCATATATTATTGGAGTAAAAGTACCTATTATGATAAAAGAACATTCTTCTTCTTCTGATTATTATTATTATTATTATTATTAGTTTTATTATTATATCAGGTGTTAGCTACATTGCAAGCTACAATCATAGGTTGTTGAAAAGCACAACCATATTCATGACCCTGTCTATACTCTGTATTAGCATGCTATTGTAATGTAAGTGTCCAGTGTTCAAAAGACAAAATTGAGATAGTTATTTTGTAATCTGGCAAATCATTGTTGAAGATGGGGGCATACTGTGTCAGAATTTATGCAGGGTTTTCTGATGTAATCAAAAGCATATACAGTCAATTCTGAAATGGAGAAATCATTTTGTGTAAACTGCAGGACATAGAAATCCATGCACAATTGTGGACAGATAGATATGGGAAATATTTAACACCATGTGCAGAAGCATTCTGCTGTGAATGGATAGAGATTCACTCATTATGATCAGAGACAAAACTCATATGCCAATACCAGTTGTAAACAGGGCCAATCTGTTGTGTAGTCATGCATCACTGACATTGTGAAACGTAGAAAAGTGTCAGTGAGGTTTTATGTTGCTTTCAAAGTGTTCTCGTATAGTATTTTAGAATATGTCACATCTGCTTTTTAATTATCATAATACTAGTGCTATCAGTGACAATATTAGTGGCATTTGTTTTCTGTAACGTTACTGTTGACAGTTTTTCAAGCATCAATTGATATATACCTTCCATGACCCACATGTCTGTTTGTTGTTTCAGTGCAATGAAGGATATCTATAATTCTATTAAATAGTTATGAAAAATAAATCATACAGCACAATTTTCTTCAATAAAATTGTTAAAACTTGAATTAGTGCCATTTTAAGTAAGATGCATTAAGAATTGAATGTTGAAACACAGATGGAACACTTAATTTGTCAGGGTTTAACCATGCAGATCCTACTTATCAATTTGGCATGGTCTGGCTTTTCAAAACAATACTTTATTCAGAGGTAAGAAATACAAGCTCTGTTTATTTTCCAAAATTGGTGACTGTGTGACAGTGTGTGCTGAAAACCAAAGACCTCCGATAAACTTGTATGTCATTACTGGAGGGTCATACCTGTAGTAGAAAACATCCACATCCACATTATTATTATTATTATTATTGCCATAATTCTGTAAAGAGTTACCCACTTGACCTTTGAATTGCAACCTGCATTCAATTGAGCACGGTATGAAATGCAATTGTGAAAATGGTCATTCAGCACACTTGAATGATATCTTCCCTACACCCATCAAATTGAATCATCATGATGAAAAAATAAACCAAAACAACCATGTATAATGGGCCTGATTTATCAATATTTAAAAAAAAAAACATGTGTAAAGTTATGTGTAAATGGATACAAACTAATAAATGGCAACAGATTAATCAAACATGCACAGACACAACATGTGTTCATATCTATGTGCATATGTTGATAAATACCAATCAACCATAAATAAGAAGTACCTTCACAGAGTTTCTGATGAGCATACAGACGACTCTGAAATGCCATATTAGGAGCTTGTAATTCCATAGCAAGTAGTGCAATGATACGACTGAGAAGAGATGAAAGAAAATCAAATAAAAAATTATGAAGGGGAGGTCACAATTACAGAAATTACAATCCTAAACAAAAAAACTAGACCATGTCACTGAAAGCTGCACATACAAATAAACCAAAATTACAGGGCAACAAACCAGGAAGCTAACACAGAGAGCTCATATTGAACTAAGTATGGAGCAGAAAGTCAGAATGATAATACTGACAATTTTAAAAGTAATTTTAATTGAAAATCACTGTTAATGCAGCTGTCACATTAGCATAAATGGGTATGTGTATAGCTACTAGAAGCTGCAGAAGATAGGAAGTTACATTTGCTTTAATGTGCAACCCACATCATAGCCAGCCTGATCACTTTACCCCCAGCTTTCAGTTTCCACGCAAAAGCTTATCCTAGGCAAGGATAAAGGAGTTAAAATGTGTCCATTCACACAGCTACTTATAGCTAGCTTTGTAACAAAATTGCTGAATAAGAGGCACATTGACAGTGTGATATCCCCTGCTTAGATGCATGCAAATAAATTTGGGGATTGAGCCTTGATGCACACATGAGTGCAGTCCACTGCACCGATGTAGAGTAGGCTGGAATTATTTATTTCATCAAAATTTTTCATTCAAAGATATTTCATATTTTTCATCATATTTCAATGGTATTTCAGTAGCTGACTATCTAATCTACATTGTACCAGTGAGATATTTATTTAAGTATGGTCTTTTAGCCCATTTAATTTAGCTCTCTAGATTTGGCTATCTCACCATGTATATAGTGGTCCTTAAGTCATCAACAACTGCAAACTGAAGAGTGAGATTGTCAATGAGGAATTCCCTTGTGCTTTTATCCAGACCTTGAGGCCTGTAGAACTTTTGGCTTTGATGTTAATGTTTTGAGGGCATTGAATCATCACTGCTTCCAGCCATGGGAAAATCTTTGCTTGTCCAACCTTTCAGAAATGTGGATGAACGATCCATTTTTCAATATCTAATCTTTATTTTTACAAAGTTATGTGTGTTAATTCACATTTCTGCTTGCACAGGTGCAGCAATGTATTGCACCTTACCTCCGAATTCAGCTTTAACAAAATATAGAATACAGACCTGATACATGGTTCTGTTTGTACTGAAACATGTCTATTTCAGCTACTGTATGAAAAGGGTACAAAGAGATATGGTATAGCTTTACAAATACATTTTTATAAAATTCTAAAGGTGAACATATTCTTCACCAGTTCTCACTTTTAGTTATTATTAAAGGTAATGCTTAAGATAAAGATGTTTTCCTGGGTGCCTGTTTAGTGTTATTTCTGCGTTGTAAAAAGTGCTCCTTCCAGATTTCCATTGATGGGCATTTCAAACAATTCTTTGAGTTTAAAGATGCAGTAAGTCTACTGTACTGACGTAAAGACATGGTCTATGAGGAAAATATTTGATAGAGGAATTATTGCCTTTCTATCTCTACTCTTTGAGTATTGTAATGATTGTGGAGAAAGGGAAATTCTTGAGTACTGAACGTTTCTTAGGATTGAGGGGGGAATGTGTCTGTTGTTTTGTCAATCTCCCAGTAATTTAATGCAGAATTTCCAGGCTGGGTGGAAAAACACAACTGATCTCTCAACTACATTTTTCTCTCTATAGCAGTGGTGTTTGCATTTTTGAGCAGACTTTAAGCAACCAATAAATTGCATTCTAGCACTGCATTTGGGGAACTTTCCTTTTTAATACGAAATTCATTGGCAAATAAAAATAATATGTGATAGCAACAACACTGTGACAGCTGACACAATATTATTGACTACGAAGTGGTCTTGTAGTATGTATTAGTGTCTATTTGTTGTTGTTTTTTAATGATAGGAATCCCTTTACAGAAAAAATACAGCTTGTGTTATGTCTGTCTGTCCAGCTGTTCCACGCACTAGTGACACCCAGTGCAGCTCTGTTCCAGAGCCCAGGTATGGGAGACGGATTGGATCGGAGTTTTCTGCTGGGTCCATTGTTCGGTTTGAATGCAACCCTGGGTACCTGCTCCAGGGATCAAAAGCTATCAAGTGTCATGCAGTCCCCAATGCCCTGGCTCAGTGGAACGACACCATACCTATTTGTACAGGTGAGTCGCCTATTTTAATGTACACAAGTGAACAGCTCCTTAAATGTGTTGCTGTTGTATATGTTGAAACTACATCAGATTACATGATCATTGCTAGGAATTATATTTAATCAAACCTGTGCTTGCCCTGTACTTTACCCCCCAAACACAGGCATTTCTGAGTACCTTTCATTGAACACAAGCCTGCTGTTTTTCCACAAAAGTTTTTTTAAAATGTATCAAACTCAAAATAGCCTTATTTTTCCAAATTGTCAGGGAGTTTCTTACCACCACCCCCACAGATCAATGCTGCGCCTTACATAGTATCTGCAGGTAGATAGTGTGCAGTAACTCTTTTCACTGTTGCTAAGTGATCATAGGATAGTGGAAAAAAGTGAACAAAAATAAAGACAAGACTTGGAAGGATGCCAAAAGCTTTGAACTAGGTTATATAGATCAAACTGACATATTTTTGCATATTTAAGAAATCTAGCTCTGGGAATGTATGAATGTCAGGAATTTACAAGTATGTGAATAATGGTATGGAACACAATGAGTTATGGCACTGCTGGAAGGGTCTATTCAGCTCCTAAGAGTATGCAGGAGGAGCATGGAGCAGAATAATGGGTGGAGCATGGAGAACTAACCCATTGATCCATCCACGAACCCATCAGTAATGAAATACCAGTGACCACTGGAATCTGGAAAAACCCACCATTTTATATCAAAGATAACATGTGATTCAATCAAAACTCTATCAGATCTTTTCCATATTCACCTGACACCATGTCACAACAAAGCAACTTTTTTGTTAGATTCGTTTTTCTAAGCTACATGTGTTCTTTTTCCATGTCAGCAAAGGTAGCTATCAAGCTATTTCACAAAGCTTGTTTGAGAAATTAAAAGTAAAGTGAAGTTGTCCAGTTTCAGGTACCACAGTAATCTGAACTGGCTTTGTCCAGGTTCATGAAGCCTATTTAACATTGATACAATCTTGTTACTGTAACCCAAGTCTGGCCTGTTCAGTCGAGCTGAATGTGGATGCAAGCCAAGTCTTTACAGGCACAGGAGAGACAGGACAATAGCCTGGGAAGTGTAGGAAGAGAGAAATGATATTTAACGTCAGTGTAACAATGTATTTAGCTCAAGTGGAAGTGTAGATTTGTATTCGCTGCTGAGGCTTTATTGAAAAAAAAGAAAAAACAGGAGACTCTTAATATGTAAAATGAACCCTACATCACTTCCTGGAAGAAATTATGAGGGTGGTAAACCTTTTCATTCTCCTCCAGGTTATCACATATAATTAGTGAATTGTTAATGATATGTTAAGGTTATTACTCATTTCTCCAAGTCAGGATTTCCCAAACTCATCTCGAACTGCTAAAATGCCTATCCTCCAGTAGAGGACATACCTCACATCCTCAATTGGGAGGTTAAAGGTTACCTTTGCTATCTAACACCCTTGACATACCCATGATAGATTAGCAAGGAAGAAACTAATAAATACACTCATATAAAGAAGCTTGTATAAATTGAGATGCTATATCATGGAACTATGTAAAATAGCTGTTATCTATTTACTGCAGTTGTGATATGTTATATGATGGAAGCCATGGTATTTTTGACACAGACAAGGTCCATTGCTCCTGAAAACCTACAATATGATGTCTATGCAACATGAAGGTACAGACAAAGTATTATTTTAAAATCATTTTTGCACTTACAAAGCCGATAGTGAAAAGAGCATTCCATGGATTTGTATTGTGAATAGGACTATGTGTGGATTGGTAAAATGAAGGGACCAGTCTGTGGATCTCTGTATTTCTAAAGTGAAGAAAGCAGTGTTAATCCCTATGTAACTCTGCCCTCCATGTCTTTGCAGTTCCATGCAGTGGAAATCTGACAGAGAGGAGGGGCACCATCCTTTCCCCTGGGTTCCCTGAGCCATATGGGAACAGCCTGAACTGTGTGTGGAGGATCATTGTTACAGAAGGAGCTGGGATTCAGGCAAGAACCAGACAAGCAGCGTTGCACTCATCAAGGGACATACACTGCATTGAAACAAAGTTCAAAAAAAGCTTTTTTTATTTATAGCTGAAAGAGACTGTAACCTAATTAAACCACTAGTCATCCCACTGAAATTTTTAAATGATGGGAGCCCAACTGTGTGTATGTGTGTGTGTGTGTGTGTGTAATAGTAGTAGCAATTATGTTACTTTTTGATTTTTAGGACTTCTCAAGGTAGAGGATATGGGTAAGGATTTAGCCACAAAATTTCAGTTCAAGTTCATGAGCTTGTATTTTCAAACAGAAGACTATATTATCTTTACTACAGTGATTTTGTTGGCCTAATATGTATACTGTGTTGGTACCTTGCACAATGGTCCATTCAAGAGTAATTACCCACCTAAAGTAGCAGAACATAATTGAATATTTATCTTGACTTTCATGGACAAATGCTCATGTGTCATGCATACATTTCAAATGTATGTACAGCATATATTATTATGGAATAAAAACGATGTTGTTGAATTCCTTTTCAGATCCAGGTGATGAGCTTTGCTACAGAGCACAACTGGGACTCCTTAGAAATATATGATGGTGGTGACATGACAGCACCAAAACTTGGAAGCTTTTCAGGTATGACCTTAATTACCCTTTATCAGTAATGGAAATTATGGCTGAAAGTTTCTTTGGTTTTGTTCTTTTCAATGCATTGCTGTCATCTTGCTAACAAGACCTCATGTAATCATTTCAGAATCATCTATGTATGCATTAATGAAATGGTATTGTTCTGAAGATTAATAAAATATCCCCATGTATTGCTCTAGGTATTTGTTAAAAAAAGCATGGTTTATTCACCCTCTTATCTCTGCATGCAAAGACAATTGTCTCATTATCGGGCAGGTAGGATACTTGACCCGATTGATTGAGAGAACTTTTGTTGGTCTTTAAAAGCTGGAGGGGTTGATTCGTTTTTTTTTTTTTTTTGGTTCTAATCTAATCTCCAGAAAACTCGACTGAACAAATCTAATTAGTTCATGGATTAATGTGTCGAAATGGAATTGATTACCTTGTTCAGCTACGAGTAAGTTGCTTAACTGGCCAATAGGATGCATGCATGGCTGGGTTTGATGGGACATATAATGAAAAGGTGAACTTTGAAGTCTACCAGGAGCAGGAGGGGGTGTGCTCTCTTTGAGTCCAAGAGAGAACAACCCTGGTGTTATCAGTGCAACTAATATTTCTGCTAAGATGTGCTAATTTCCACATCTGGTAGAGCATCAACTCCTCAGCAGGAGCTGGAAGAGCAAGCTGCTCCTTACGGGAGAGGGGGCTCATTTAACCTTTCTTATAACTCCTGGTTGAGGGATTTGTGGCCCAGCTGAAAGCGATCCTTTCAAATTGCGTGTAATGAACTTGGCTCCTTGCTCGACAACAGCAGTGTGGTGGCATGCTGATGAAAGGTCAGATCACTGGGGAGTCACATGTGGTTTAAGGCAATGTCTGCGAGCTGTGGTTTCATGCCAAATAAAACTGATTACTTCACATTTGGTGCCGTGGCATGCCAAGGAAAATACATGAAAGTTGAATTCATAGATCTGGGGTAGGTTTCCTGGTAATGATGTGTTTTAACAATTCACAAACTACACTACGAATGATTTAAAGAACGTTCACTGAATTTCTCGGAGTGTTTCCCAAACACCATTGTAAGAGAAACACTTCAAGAGACATATCAAGAGTTACTTTTCAAGCTACACCCACCCTCCATGCCACCTGAAAGTGTATCTAATTGATAGATACATACCTGATCACATTCATTATATAAATGTGATATCAGTATTACACTCACATGCTTCAGTCTAACCACAGTAAGTAACATAAAGAGGAATGTATTTGTCCTTGGTGCAAAACTAATATGTATAGCTGTCTGCAGTTAAACAATAAATTGCTATAATCCAAAATTAAACAATGGTACTGGATTGCTCAATTATTTCAGTGGGAAATGAAACACAACAGTTGTGATCCTGCTAGTTATGGCCATATAATACTGCATCGTTCTTGCTGCAGACCTGGATGCGAAGTCCCAAGATGACTAGTTCTATTTTCTTGATAAGATTCTTCTTGATAACTTCAAGTGAGGTTGGAAAAAAAAAAAAAAAAAAAAAACCTGTCAGATTGGCCCTACAGAATCATGTTTTTGGCATATGCAGCAGCAGCAGCAGTGGTCAGTTGCCAGTGGCTCAGAAGTTTTTGCGGAAGAAGTTGGCTAGCTAGTGATTCCCTGCATCTGTAAACAAAGAAGGTACCTCAACATCATTTTTTTACACAGAAGATAGAAGCTAGCCTTCTATCCGTTATCAAGTTACATTTGTTAAATAAGAAAATGTATATGCCCATTTCCCATTTTTTTTCAAATGTTCTTGTATGAAACCACTAGTGGTTCTTCATACCTGTTAACCTAATTGTTTTTTCACAAGTGGGAAGTACATTATCACATGTATCTTCAATAATGTGCCTGAGCACTGCAGGTATGAACATACAAGAACATTTGAGCTATTTTTCCTCTTATGAGTGGTCCTGGGTACTCATGGACATACAAGAGATTTCAAGTACTACTTGAGCTACAAACAGTTTTGGGAAACAGGCCTTAAATGAACGATGATTCGTGCAACTGATTTTACAATACTATTATCTTTATGAATGCTTTGGGAAACCCACCCCTGGGGCCTCATTTGTAAACCATGCGTACGCACAAAAAGCACTCCAAAATGTGCGTATGCCAATTTTTATGCACATTTTGGGTATTATAAAACAACTACTTGACATGAAAATGTGTGTACTGGCCTGATATGTTTGACCCACGCATACACACATTAGGGCACATATTTGCTCTAAATAGCACATCCTAGAGACCAAAAGACAAATGCACAATAGTTTCTTTAGTCCTTGCGATTAATTAGGATAACATTACTTTTTGTAATCAATGTTGTTTTTGCCATAAATTAGTGCTAAATTACATGAATTGATGTGAGCAATCAGTGCATTATCAATAAATCAATTTTGTTCAAATAAAAAGACTTAAAGGGTGTGACGATAGCAAAACAGTGTGACCATGGCTGCCATGGCAATGTTAGAGGATATTGTGAGTGGTATGATGCGACAGGAAGGTATCTTCAGGGACCCTTCTGACTGCTTTGTCCATGGTGATTACTGGTTCATGAGTCAGTTTTGCTTAATGCTGTGCTCCTGAGACACTGTGCTGAATTGGGGCCAGCGCTGGAGCACCCTACACGTAGCAACCAGCCAATACCTGCCTAGCTGAAAAATACATAATCTCTGTGATTTTTGGTCATGGGGAATTTCCAGTGGGAAATAGTGCTGGTAATAAAAAAAAAAATAGTCATGCATGACCCAGCTCTCACTTATGTCATTCCAAGAATGTTGGATGACGGCATCTGTCTTAGCTCAAGATACATTAGATTCCCCTATGTAGCCGGCAAGTATACGCCTCTTTGCCTCAGTCTTGGTGTTGGACCATTTTTTCTTGATCTCGACCTGCGTGCAGCTCCCTATACCCAAGGTGCTGTTGCCGCCTGAAAGTATATTTTTATAATCACTATTTATGGGGACTACAGCTTCAATTTTGCATTCCGAGAAGTTTCATTTTTTCACCTCTTTGATGCTATTATTGCATCTACAATGTATTGCTCTTCCCTGCAAATAAATGTATAGATCTTTCTTAACTGATTTAGACTTCCAGAGCACCATATATGCCTAAATGTGGGCATATCACAGTGTGTGTGATTGTTGCTCACGTCCACGGACACACAATCATAGGATTAGTTATGATTTGTAATAAAAAAAAAAAAAAAACATGCGTATGTGATTTTGTCATACATAACTATTTAGGTACAAATGTATGCAAGGTTTTATAAATGAGGCCCCTGGTCTTTGGCAAATGAATAAATGGGTGACAAGAAATGAATACATAATATCTATTTTTCTGCAACAAACAATGCCAGGAAATGAAATATTTAAACAAAATGAGGAATGTACAACATCTTGCTTAGATATGAAACCAGACCCTCAGGCTTACACCTTACCAACTATACTCAAAAGCATTTATACAATAACCAAGGGTGAGTCTTATACAAATACCTTCAGCTACATTATCCTCTTTTCAATAGAAACAAAGGAAAGTTTGAACAAAATTGGTTCTTGTCATTGTTCAAGAAAATTATATTTACTTCTTAAAGCAAATACATGCATCTGTGGTTCTCATTTGATTACTGAGCTACTGAGATTGGTTAACTAACCAGTGCTTTGGATTAGGCAAGTGTAACTGTATATGTCTAGTAATCTGCAACATTTTGTGTGATGTTAAAGCTGATGTAGTTTGGCAGTGCATTAAGATGCATCGTCTGCCTCCTCTGTGTGGTCCTGTTTCACATCATTGACACCTCTAAGCCATTATAATCAGGCTTTTCAGTCTCTTTTTATTTACAGATCTATTAGTAAAATTCTGGTAATGAAACTGTCAGATATGCTTTGTGTTCTGTCATCGTCCCTTGAATCATAACTTGTGGAAGATTAATCACACTTAATCACATACCAGTTCAAATACAACTGGGAAACATTTTTTAGACTTTTATTTTTGCTTTAGATCATTTTCCTTTCAATAATAGTACAAATGCATATGCACATATTTGACCCCCTGCTCACAATATGAAAATAACCAAATAAGAAGTGTGCGTTGCAAGAGAAATATAGAGAACAAAAAACCAGCACAGACCCAAAAGCACAACATAGGTAAAGGGTAGGGGTGAACCAACTACTCAGTCAAAAATGAGTGTTGGGCTTTTTACAGAGACAACAGGGTTGCAAGAATAGTGCAGGTATATGCTCATTTATTCATATATGCTCATATTTAATTAAGTTAGAGTGGTAGTTCAAAAATTCTACAAATTACGATAGGGCCCAGCAAAACAAAATCTATTATAAATGATTTTATGCCAGTTGTTTGTTTTAATTTTTCACATTATGTATATATTGTACAAGTTCCAGATCTTTATGGAGTGCAGTTATTGTCAGTAACCAAGGAGTAGACCGGTACCATTCCATATACCACCCTCTACATGCACCTCCAGCTGTTACAGCTGTAAAAATTTTCTCAGAGAACAGTTATTCTACATTGCTATATTTCCCCCGATATCTACACTCCCTACCCCATTGAGCAGTAAAAACATGCCATTCTATTTAATTGGTGCTCACCTTATTGAATTATATAATTTCACATACTGCCACATGACTCACTGTGATTATTTCATCCAGCCTCAATAATCTCAGTGAACCATATTCCATGTGGTATTACTCTAAATGTAGTATCTCAAGGAGATGACCAAACATCCTGGCTAAAACAGGTGGAGCAGAGCATCGATAGTCTGGCTGCCTTTAACTTTTTAATTCTGGAAAGATCAAAGTAGTGGTGTGCAGTAGATGAGGGAATCATTCTTTTTGAACTGCTAATTTTAGCGAGTTGGTACATGAGCACAAATGAGTCATTCTTTTTTCTAGCTCCTCTTCCATTGCTAGTTTCTACAAATACCCAATACAGTCCTCACGGTCTCCAACTAGGATGGAACTTGCAGAAAACATTGGGCACGCTTATATTTGTAATTTGAGCCAACTTAAACAATAAATTAAAAGAAAGATACAAATTAGATACAAGTGTATAAAATAAGTAAATATTCAAATGTAGTAAATATAGAAGTATTAAAATGAACACCAATTTAAATATGATTAAATAAAAACAATGATAGCCAACACTCAAAAATAATAGTTTGGAAATATATATGTAATAAAATGCTACACCTAAACAAATGAACTATTTACAAATGAAAAACTATTGCTGTTCTTGTAAGTGCTCTTTGAGTGGATGGCTAAAGCAGGTGAGCATCCAGGAATGCAAGCTACAGCGCTAATCCTGCTTCTCCTCTCAGAAATAATCTGAGCAGTTACAGAAAATTGTCCGTGATGGCACAGAGGTATATGCAATGCATCGAGTCGAGCCCCCTGACCCATAATGCTCTGTTCTGTCCTCCAAAAAAGAATTTATATCAGATTATCAATATTAATCATTTACCAGTGTTTCCCTATTTATCCACTTTTTTGATAAGGTCTAGCAGGTGTATTTGCTTGTATATTTGCGCTGTTTAGCACATTTACAAGTGTTCCTCAGCAGCAACCATAGACAAGTCAAGTTGTAAGTTGGTCATTAGGGGAAGACAATTGGATAGTCATCATATTGTCAAATCTTGAAGAGTCAATTCTTCAAACAAAAAAAAAAACTATTTGAATGGAATGGCTCGGAAGACGTATGTCTTGAAAGAGAGCCAAATTGTCCACCATTAGATCAGAGCTCCTATCGTTTCCAAAGGGATGGTCATGCACAGGTAGCTGTTAGCTGACAATTGCTATACATGGTATACAAACAGGTTAAGACATTGCACACAAATACCTCTATTTCTCAGAAAATATTTCCAGAAACATTTGAAATATCATGTATCACATGATGCCATGGGCATTATGGACATTATGAAACTGGGAAAAGAATAATGTATGACATCACCACTAATTTAATGGGATTGTGGAGAGCGTCTTGATTTTTGCCACGCCTTAAAATCTCAACAGTTGTATTCTCTGCCATCTTCCATTTTGTGAAGTATGCTTTGCTTTAACAGCACAGACATTTAAAAATCTGGGTCAAACATTTCTTTATTTGCCCTTTTATTTGCATCCATAAAAAGGCCTCTAATTTGTTTAATTTCTTCTTATTTGCTATGAAGCTGCAAAATTCAGTCAAATGAATGAGTTTTTGAGGATTTTAGTTAAGTTTGAACATGGCCATGTGAAATGGAGCATTTTCTGAAATTTCCAGATCCTATCTACTGAAGTGCATTTTATGCACATCTAGTACTTCTCTGACAAGAAAAAGAAATAGTAGAGGTGCCTGTCTCAATAATAGCAAAGAAGGTCTTCTGAATGGCTGGTTAGTGGATGAGCCTGACAGAGATGTCAAATTTCATTCAAAAAATTATTAGTCAATTCATTCAACCTTAAAGAAGCATTTTCTAGAATTTTTTTTTTTGTACTGCAGAATTAATACTTCAAGCTGTGCCATTACCAGAATTGCAAGTAGTCTGTAAAACATTGTAATTCCTTGTGTACTTGTCAGTTGCTCTGTTTTTAGGATTTTAATATGTAGATTGTCTGTGTGTGTGTATATATGTACTGTAAGTTTGTGTGTCGTGAATATCTGTTTTTTCAAGGTCTCGCAGTGCTTGAGTGGGTGGTAAATGGATAGTTGAAGGGTTTTTTCCTAAATATTACAAAAGAGTGTGTTCTGACATGGTGGGCCATGGGATTTCATTGCTACTCTTCCACCTGTCACATCACAAAGCTACCAGTAACCCACCAATGCCTGCCAAGGATGGGAAGCCATTCAACTAGCTGGTCATTTTTGTATGTACTGAGGCAAAGATACAGATCCAAAGCAGCCATTCTCTCTCACTTGGCAACTTGCAACATAACTGAGAAGCAGCTTATGGGTGTGTGGCTTGTGTATTCAAATTATTTCTGTGGAGTCATGAATAATCAGTGCCTACTCCTTCATTCTCTAAGGCTTTTTATTTGATTAAATTTCCAACCACGGTGTTTACATGAAGTGAAGACTTCAACATTATGTCCATGTTTCATAATGTAAAATGTGCATTTAACTTTCCCAAGTACTCAGTCATTTGTTTCTTCCTAAGGATAATAGTTGAATGTTGGTATAAGAAGGGGTCTTAGGCTGTAACTTGCAGAATAGTGAGTAAAAATGTACTCTGAAGTGCAGTGAGATAATAACACAAATTTTCTGTGTTGCTGTAGGTACCACGGCTCCTGCTTTGCTCAATAGCACCTCAAACCAGCTTTACCTGCACTTCCATACGGACATTAGTGTGGTTGCTGCTGGATTCCACTTAGAATATAAAAGTGAGTATATCATACTTAAATTATACCTTTATTATTTTTGATACAAGTTTATTTTTTTGTACCAATTTATCATATTTTGTTTCTTGAAAACATATCTGTACTATTTTGATTAAAACAATAACAGCATTCAAAGAAAATAAAGAGAATAAGACATGTATGATGGATTCTTATACACCCATCATACATACAGGGCCGGCAAAAACTGTGAATACCTCCAGGAATGTTTCTTTAACCACATTGCATGTGTCTGAAGGGCTGTATAAAACCAGGGTGTGAAAATAAGTATGTTGTTAGCATTTAATCAATAAATAAGTACAAGGGAATTATCCAACTGTCAATGTGGTACTAAATAGTATTGTATTGCACAGAATAATATGCCAAATTGTGATTATTTGAAGGTAGATTTTTAAGTTGCAAATTCAGTTGGCAAACACAAATAGCTTGTTCAGATCAGTAAATGAATGTGAATACCATAAAACATTGGCTCCCAAATAATGTACTGGGATGACTGGCCAGGAAAGCCCCAGGATCTCTGTTCATATCTATGTTTGATACTGTTGTGTCCTTTTAAAACTGACAAAAAATAGAATTCTGAAATGGAATAAATAAGCTAAGAAACACAGATATTTTTCATGTTAAAAACTTCTGCATAAATACATAATCATGGTGCAACTATGATTAAGGGGTTGATTTACTAAAAACACTAATATGGGGTTTTATTTTTCCTGTACACCAAGTTATTTTCAGTTTTTATAATTTGACTCTTACACCCAAATCACTGTGGGTGATCAACTCATTATGTAAATGATAGCCATTTTTAAATTAAGGATTTTGTGCATTTGAATCTCCTGAAAAGGAATCTGAATCTGACAGTTTACTATGAACTGTTTAGCCTAATGTATACTTTCTAAGTGAACCACTCTTGCTTGGTGCACTCATATAGTATGACTCCATCCAATATCCTCTCTGTTTGATGAGGGTATCCACTTTTCAGTCTGTCATGAACAGGCTGAAATTGATCGTTAGCTTGTCAAGGTGTCTCAGCAAACTCCACACTGATTGATTACCTGCTGGTAGTGGAAAGCCTTTGCATGAAGCAAAGTTTGACTAGCAGAGTAGAAGATTTATAAATGGAGCCACACAATATACAGGGTCACCAAACTGGTCTTTCTCTGTTCAGTGGGTTTACATTCCATTTTCTCCATCTCCATCTTTTTTTTGTTTCTAGCGATAGTGACATTTGCTAACATAACCAAATCATCAATCTCAGAAGAAAGAAAATTAATTTGTATTTTTCCAACAAGATGTTGAATAAACAAACTCTGGAGCACAAACTGCAATTCAGCTGTATGAAACAGTATGAAACAGCATGACTTCAAGTGTAAAAACAACTCAATTGAGCTGATGTTGACTGAGCCTCAAAAGGTTTGGCTTAAGACATCCCTCTCCAGCCTATAAAGACGTTGAATACTAATAAAACCACAAAATGCAAAACAGGCTCATCATAAGATGACATTTGTATTGTGTTTCAGACAAAGCTCGGATGACAAAATAACTGGATGTTGAGTGGCCATATAAAAACATTGTTTTTTTTTTTTTTTTTTTGGGGGAGTTGGTGCTGTGAAAACAATTAAAATTCTTATGGTGCACATGGTGCAAGTGACAAAAAGCATGTGTGCACTGACCAGTCCAAGAGTATGTATTGCATTTAAATTAAGTGCTTGTGCCATGAACTTTGCACATTGTTGCTATTGGTGCAGCGGTTGTTCTCTGCCTCTGACTGTTCTCAATGTCTGAATTAATCAACAATTGATTATAGATGATGATGATGATGATGATAGTTCTAATTATATCACAGCACATATCTTGATTCCCATTTTCTTTTGACTGGGGGGTGTACATTTAATTTCACTAACTGCACAACTATGAAATAGCTCCTGCCAAGAAGTTAAATCATTGTTCCAAATTAATACTCCGGCTAGATTTGTCTCTGGCAATGCTTGCTACAGAGAGAAGCCATAACAGCAAGTTATAATAATTAATTGATAAAGCCAAAAGTTAATGTTAAATCTGTGAACAAAAAAGTATGTGGTAAATAGGTTAGTTCCAACACCTCCCATGTAGAATTTTTTTTTATTATTATTAGGGATGCAATATTGCTCTTAACTTACCACATGTCTTAACCCTGTGGCATGCATTCATTTTGAAAGGGTTCATTATCCCTTACTACAACTAGTATTTGTAATAATAATAATAATAATGATAATATGGTGGGGGAATGACTCACAGGATACAGGATACAGATAACACTTCAATGTAAATACCTGATCATTAGACTGCATTAATGCTGTTGAATGATTAATCTGTTAGAATGGAAATTATTTAGTTGATGAGTTATGTTACATTGTTTGCTAATTCATTCATCTGTTTTGATATCTGCTTTCAGACTTATTTTTGACATAGTGTATGTTGGTTGGATGTTGTATTTCAATTCATGTACATTTGTCACAATGGAATGTGAATGCTGGAATAACCTTTGAGTGTGAAAGTATATCATTGTATAGAGTTGTTAACTAATGATTAAGTGTGAATACAGGCAGTCATGGTCAGTAATGTGAGTGTTTTTCTTCATTCTCTGAAGTGCTTAATTCATTTACCATGTAGCACTAGAGTTTTACTAAAGCTCCACATGCCCATCCATAATCTCATTGAGTTTTCAGCCTCCAGTGTGGCTGGCACTTTCCCTCCATCTGTTACCTTTCCCAGGGGTTAGTCTGGGTCGATCGCCTCACACTCTACAGGAAGGCATGTATTTTACTTTGGGAAAAGGATAGTGTTCGAACAATTTGTTACCCTTAAAAAAGGTTGTCAGCCTGTCTTTACCTGCTATCACTCACCAGAAGTTGTAGTTTTCCAGCTGGCAACAGTTACCAAATCAATTGCCACTTTTGATTCACTCCCACTCTGACAAATGTTTTTGAAAATCGGGTAAAAACAACTGCCAAACAAACCTTCTACCATACAGGTCAATCAATGAATCACATTTTATAAGACATAGCACTATTAGCAAGCATAAGGCACAACACAGCATAGGTTATAGAAAAATTTGCAATTTATAGTGTAGGAAAAATTGAGGCCAGTCAGCTTGGGCTTGGACATTTTTAACCAATGAGATGTGATTAAGCAGTGTGGTTCTGTGGATATGA
This sequence comes from Albula goreensis, assembly GCA_022829145.1. Taxonomy (NCBI): domain Eukaryota; kingdom Metazoa; phylum Chordata; class Actinopteri; order Albuliformes; family Albulidae; genus Albula; species Albula goreensis. The sequence goes on from CM040750.1 coordinate 23,491,239, forward strand.
GGGTCTCCTGAAGGAACGTCTCATACTCACTGTGCAGTGAAATCATATATGGATGATTAGTGAGGGTGAAAATCTATTTACGATTTATATTACTTGGGGAGAGAAAGTGAAAAATGTCCCTTTAGTTAGAAGCAACCAAGCATAAACATTCACAGTGAATGTTCTTTGCTTTTGGTTCGGCTGCAGGAGCTCATCTGAAATGAGGAGTCACAACAGATGCACATGATTTGTGATGTCATAGGGTAGTCAGAGGAATAAAGAAAGGCAGGAACAGAATCTGTAATATAACTAGATATCTCCACATCTGGAGTCAAATCATCGTTTTTATACAAAGTAAAGCAATGAGGGCTTTTGTATAAATTCTACAGATTCATCTGTTGAAGACAGTCTTACACACTATGCCCTATTCCTCTCATTATCTTAAGCATATTCATGAACAGGGCAAAGCCATCTCATAAGATAAATGAGGGGTACCCTTATGCACAACAATCGGGCACAACATCTAAAGAGAATGGAGAAACCAATCAGAGTGTCATGTTTCATTGCCTTTCCGAATGGATAAGGTTTTTGCCTTAGCTTATTGCTATTTTAACAGTGCTGTACCTTAAATGGAACAGTAGATTCACTGCAGAGGAAAGAGACCTGCTTGTGGGCCTGTTGAAAGTCTGCAAACAGAGAAATTATTGAAACAGTCGGCAGCTCTCCTCATTTCCTATGATGAAACATTACCAAATAATTGCAATATTCACTGGACTTTTTCTCAATCAAATAAACTATCCGGTTTGCTTACTAGCCCATAGATATATGCAGATATTCGTCTAATACAGCTTAGTAGGTAAATGTAACTTACGTGGTCTTGTGATGATCTGGAACAATAGTCATTTAGAAATAGTTCAGATATGTGATCTATGATTCCAACAAAGTTTTTTTTTGCTGTAAAAACACAATCTCTCGAATATATTTAAATACCATCTGTATAAATTTTGATGTGTATATCAATGGGCCAAAAAAATTAACTAATTAGCAATTAACTAGTTTCATTCATCCTCACTGCCATACTCTAAGTCTCATATTTAACCCTTGAGTCTCATGTTTTTTTTTGTTTGTATTTGCTGCAATCTCATGGTCTTGAAATGTAATTCTCAAGGGTTTGAGAACTATAAAATAAATAGCCTAAAGTAAATGCTGTATATCTATAAATAATATAGATATGTGTGTGTGAGAGAGTGTGCACCTGTGCTTATTGGTGTAGAGTTTTTGTGGGAGTGTGAGACCCGGCATAAAACATGCATTTTCCATTGAGCTCTCAGCTGTTTTGAAAAGTGTATCTCATTCATCTGTAATGTTGTTCAACTCACCAAAACAGCTATCATAATGCTTCTTGCAACCATGAATGTGTTTTTAGGGGCTGTAATCCAGCACATGGAGGAACCATATTTTGTTCTATGTATTCTTTTTTTTTTTTGTATTGGAAAGCATGAGATGCCATGAATAAAACAGCCAAAACAGCCATTGTATAATGTACAAGCAGAGAATGCAGTACATCACAAACCATGTTTGCAACCATTCTCAAGGCATATGTTGCAATTTGGAGAGGAAGAATGGATAATGTACAGCATAAATCTGTGGCTGTCTGACAGCAGGTGGATCTGCAGGGAATCTGTGCATCATGTTAAGGTTTCTATAGAATGACTGTCTTGCTGATGTCAAGCTGATCCAATTTTTTTCAGTTCTGAAAGCATTATAATTACCCCTGACTGCAATGTGCCTAGTAGTTGTGAAATGCCAAAGGGCTTTCAGGACAGAGATAACTGCTTTGCTACTGGGGAATTTTAAGGGTTTGTATTTTTTTCTTTCATTAAAAAAGAACAGTGACTCAAGGCACAAGCCATTAAGCATGTATTGAGATGCTTTTCTCTGTGAGTTCTCCCTTTATGTGGCAAACAGATGGGGGAGGGGATGCCAGTCTACTTTCTGTGTCTGTTGCAAGAACAAGTAAGATTTTTTTTTTCGTAAAGTCATGCAGAAAAGTCAGACAAAAACATTTGTGCATTTAAACAAATATAATTCTCACTTCTACTTGCAACCACCAAGGAAAGTGGAGGGGAACCCTCCCCCAAGTTCATTTGTTCTCAGAGAGGGCCTATGTATGTGACATTTTATTGATTGATTCTCTCAGAAATGCTCACAAATGTAAATGTTAGGAAGGTGGAATTGGAATTTACAAGTGATATTGATCAAAATAAGTGACAGGAAAATGGCTCAGCAAGAGAAAACAAGTTCAATAGGACTCTTAAAACCAGTGTCAGAACATCAAATATGGGGTGATGAAAGGATTGGGCAACAAAATGAGAGTTATTCATCACAAAGCACAGCTGCCATTGCCATATTAAATAAATGTTTTGTGAATGGCTATTGTCAGTTTAAAATCTATAGAATAATCTGCTCCCACATACATTGGCTTTACTCCATTTTGGAGTGTTAAGAATTGAACTGGATGCAAACGTCTCAAATAGTAACATAGTTTTAATCAAGTCTTTAAAAAACATTTTAATAAAAACCCAGTTTCATAAAAACCCAGAAGTCATGGCTGTACACATCCTGTCCACTTGTCACATGTGTAAACATTCAAAGTACAGGGGGTCCTCGACTTATGAACGAGTTCCGCTCCTATGACTTGTTGTAAGCCGATTTTCGACGTAAGTTGGAATTTATACCTAAATTATACCTAAATTAACACCTTAAGTCATTCACACTGTGCACACAACATATGAAGGACATATTAAATACAGTAATTAAATGAAACATTGATAAAAAAGAGAGAACAATTTCTTATCTTTATTTCTGTGGTCGTGTTTACGAACCAACCCGCTTAGGTCAAAACTAGGTTTTTTAAGTAATTAATGGGAGTGCGCCGTAACCACGAAACCGTTATAACTTGAGACCGTTGTAACCCGAGGACCTCCTGTATATTGATGAGGTGAGATAATATGGACAGTGTTCATATGTTAAAGGAGTTTAGAAGTGGTGGGAAGGTAAAAAATTTCATCTTAAATGGTCTTTCCTCATTCCTCTGCAAACTGAAACCTGCCATTTTACACTAAAATCTATGAGGACAGTCTTAAGCCTTTGTACAGTTCTTACATTTCTAGGTATTGACAGCATTGAGTAAATATTGGAGTTTGTTTCCTCTATTTATAAATTGGCTTTACAAAAATCTTAGTCGCCCTGAGTTACATATTAATGTATGATTGTAAATGTACGTATCAGTTTAAAATGAAACAGTATATTTTTCCTTTGTCCTGCTGCTTATGCCGTTGACTGAATTCTTCCATCTCTGTGCAACAGTATGGTTAATTATTCATGATCCCATGGCATTACAAACCACATACAGTATTGGAAAGGTCCACATTCAGTCTAGCTAGAGGATGCACAAGTGAATTTTCTTGAGGTGCCATATGAGTCCATTAGCATTAGCATAGCATCTACATTCATCATTCGAAAGCACTTCTGTAGGATTGTTTGTCCAATAGTTGGATTTAATTATTTAAGTGAATTCTTTTGGTATCCCAAATTTGAAAATACAATGTCACACAATATGTTACTCCATCCTTAGGAATGGATTCACTTATGAATGATGTATGAGTAGTTTTGCATCATTTCTTGAGTTTTTATGTTTTCTCCATGAAGCCAAAGGAGGTTTCTTGGGACCTGGTTAACAGTTTGTAACATTAGGTTGATGAAGCAATGTGTTTATTTGTTGAGTGTAATATCAATTAATCATGACATATCTGAAACATTGCGTCACCCCTGTGTCTGATGTAGTTAGATGCACAATTAGGCAGTTTAAGTAACAGTGCCACCTGCTGAGCAGCACATCTAACCAGAGGAGATGAAAATGTCTCTCCTTGCTCACTTGACTAAACAGTCGTCATGGCAACATTCATTCCCTACATCTGCCATAGTGTTATATTTCACAGTCTGAATTGTATGTTAAAAAAAGAACAGTGAAATGAAATACCACAAAGGCACTCTTGTCTTTCTGTTTAATTCAGCGGTTGGTCTCACCACTTGCCCAGAGCCACTGGTGCCCAGTAACGGAGTAAAAACAGGGGATCGATACATGGTGAATGAGGTGGTGTCATTCAGCTGTGAGCCAGGATATGTACTGCAGGTGAGCGGCTGCGCTTCTCATTTCTGAACTCAATTTTTTCCCTGATGATGGCAAAGTGAAGCTGTATAAACCTTGTGGAGCTGCCACATGCTATCACTTACTGACTCTTAGTGATCAACCACAAGACTGTGCTAATCAAATTAAAGTGCTGTCATTTGTTAAAATCAGCAAATCTCTGATAATGCAAGATAGGGGCATCCATTTTTGTTTCCTCCCCCATCACTAGTTTTTTCATGGGGTTACACAGTTAAAATGCGTTTCTGAAAAAAACTGAAAAGCTGATGCTTTTAGAGAGTCACATTAGATAATATTTTTGCTCAGATCAAAACAATATGTAGCCTCTGCAGACATAATCATAGAATCCTTAATTTTGCAGGAGATGTTCAGTGAAATTCCGTGATACAGCCAGTAATCTTTCACTGTAACATACCTACAGTCAGAAATAACTAAATGTAAACACATAGAAAGAAAATGCAGCATAATTGCAGCTGCAAAACATATTCCTGACATTGACTTGATTGATTTGTACTGATTGTAAAAGTAAATCAATAACAGTGATAGTTATTCTTTGTATTTCTTTTTTTTCAGGGACACTCTCATATATCGTGTATGCCAGGAACTGTGCGACGTTGGAACTACCCACCTCCCCTATGCATTGGTAGAAGCTTCCCATTTTATATTCTTTAGTGACACTTGCTAATTGAGAGACTGAAGGTTTTCGAAGGACAAGCTTTCCAGGCCCTTTCAGTGGTTTGTTTTTATGTGGGCTCTATGTTATATTTCCCTGTGCATACAAAACAGTGAGATTTCAATATCTTTTTTCTCCCTCACACATCTGCATTACATCATTGTGTATTTGCGTTTTTCAGCTCGGTGTGGTGGAACACTCTATGACCTGAGCAATGTCATTCTAAGCCCTGGATTTCCTGGAAACTACCCAGGTAATCTGGATTGCACCTGGAGGATTTTGTTACCTGTCGGATACGGTAAGTTATTTTACATAAAAATAATGATCTACTTAAATTGCAGTCCCCCCCCAAAAAAAAAAAGAAAAACAGCACAGATAGCACAGTGGTGTAGATTATTGAATACACATATATATTCTACTGGTAACTGTCCTGTGATTTGCCATTTTTTTTAGAGTTTGCTACCATGAAAGGCATCAGACAGCAAATCAACAGCAGTTCATTCATGCATATTCATTAGTTTTAAGCATGCTCAACTATTGTCTTTGCTCAGATCACATATCATTTACCTTGCAGGCCCACTACTGAGAATTGGTTAAATGGCTCTATCCACTCAGTCCTTTGTGAATTTCGGCAGCAATTGCTATTTGCAGCTGTTAAGTCCTGCATATTTGAATTGTGTGATAATTCCCCTTGCGATGCAGGTTTCCAAATGTGGCTTGTTTGAGAAGATTAGCAGGGAAAGAGGAAAAACAAAACAAAGCATTTTGGTATAGCTGGGTCTGTTTGCACTTGTGAGAAACCTGAGGAATTCACTACACAACATCACCATACACATACAAGACCAGTTTGAACAATTCTGAGTAATATTTGCTGTTAATCAATTTAAGATTATGGTCTGCCGGTTTAATTCACTGCCATAAATTACTCCTATACCCCTGAGAATCATAACATCAAGATCTGCAAATACCAGCCAATCCATAAGCTGCATTCACCTGATTTATACTTCCACTCATTTTAATGTTGTGTTGTTTATATGTTCCTCAGTGTTTAAAAAATTTCTCAGACATTTAAAATTTGTGAATTGAATTTAGCAGAAGCTACTTATTATAGTCCACTTCCATTTTCGTGTGCTTCATAGCTCATGTGAACTCAGTACAAAACAACCATTCCAGAACTTAACAAGGTAATTGTATGTGATTTACGTAAAAGCCATTCACACACTTGCCTAAGAACACAGAGATTTTTTCCCCGTAGTTCTTCTCTTAAAAAAAAACCTACAGATATCCAAAAGCAATGTTCTGCCTTATCAAACAGGCACAACAAACGTATGAATAAGAACAATCTTGTTTGTACTCAAAAATGCATTAGCTTGTGTCGTTAAAGCGGCACAGTATTTTGAATAAGACAAACAGATGTCTTAACAACTGCTGATTACAGGTTTTAGAGCCAGTGGAGTGGGTAGAATTTGGTGTTGGAAAAACATGTTTTGGTACAACAGCAGCTATAAAAATTGTTTCCCTTTGAGAAGTAAAGTAATAATAATTTTATATACTTTAGATTGTTAAAGTACTTTCTAAAAGGATGACAGCACAGAAACTGTATTGTGTGCATCACGCAGGGGTTACTGGATTATTTGGGTTCAACATTGGTTCAGCCTCACTGACCTCCATGTACCTAAGTTCACTTATTTTCACATACAACCAGCGGTCGATTTGTAAAAACAATTCAAGGAGGATGGTCAACCTCGGAGTGGAAGGATACTGGTATATGCCTAAATTTAAAAAAATATATATTTTCATGCATAACCGTAAGAAAAAAAGACAGGAAACTTGTACTTGTAACTCATATTATTAATACAAAAACAATCAAAACCTATCCAATTCTCTATTATATTATTTTATTTATATAATAACAACAATGATATTACTAGCAAATTTCAAAAACAGACCTCCACACTACTCACAACTGCATACTGTTTAATATACCTTTTACAATAAATACCCTCTCATTAGAATCTATATATGTATATATCTGTGACGGTCTCATTCAAGATTAAACATTGGCTGAGCTGTTGCCAAAGTTTTGACACATAAGGGATATATAATGTATTAATAATACTGGTTATTAACTCACCTGTTATTTTCTTCTTTACTAAAAGAACTTCTAAGGTACTGCTGCAGCGGTCGCTCAGCCGATTTAACCTTTAGCATCTTCAATTCTCGTCCAAAGCAAAACTCACAGTGAAGTTGCAATACCCCAAAGAGAAGCATGCATTTGCAGGCTCCAATCAAATAAGCTATAAGAAATCAAAAGCCACAATAGCACAGAGGATACAAGACAACACAAACTGGAGCACAAATAACGTAAGATTGACATTTAAATATTACTGAAGTCTTGTCTTTTCCCAACTAGGCGATAAATAGCATAGTTACTTCCATTAAAGCAAAGGGGATGGGAAGGGAGAAGTCAATTTTACAAGAGGGCTGTTTGTGGTCAAGATTTTTTCCAGGGGGGATGGCATCCCCCGAATCCCCCCTCAACTACAGCCCTGCTTATAACAGTGATAGTAGTATAAAAATACAAAATGAATTAAAACTAATCTGTAGAAATTAATCTTGAGTTTATTCAGTGTCTAAAAACAGCATGAACTCCCTTCGTCTTTAACTTGGATATAAAAAATATTATGTTATCAGCATAAAGCTGATCAGATAATTTTATGATTGCATATACTTTGGCTAGGTGGAAGCATATAGAAGGCGAACAGGATTTCCCCAAAGATAAATCCCTGTGGAACACCACAATTGTTGATGATGACATATCTTACTTATCAAAACAGAGAATTTAAAATTTTAAAAATAAGAAGACAACCAGTTCAATAAAGTATCAGAGAGGCATAACCTCATTTTGACTCTGTCAATTAAAATCAAATGATTAGTGTTACCAAAAGCCATGCTAAGATCTAAAAGGCCATGAAAGGAGCATTCACTGTAATCGACATTTCAAAGTAGATCATTAACTTCCAATACCATTCAAGTTCGGATGCAAGGTGCTTGGTCTGGGGTTTGAGGTAGACACAAATCTACGGCCAATTCAATACTATACCCAACCTGTAAGGACACAACATAGTCAGTGCAGAGTACCACTGCAGGTGATTGCACCTTTATTCAAGAATACAAAATGTAATATCTGGCCAAATAATAAATGAATTATTGTCTATGAAGGCAAGCATCGTTAAGTGAAGGTGACTAGGTTTTCCAGTGCTGTGCTTTCCCAACTGATGCACAGCTTTGCAGTTCCCAGGGTGCCAGTTCCGAAGCAAACACTTCAGTTGACTTTTTCACAGAAGTTAATGCAACTGAAAGGCAGTATGACAACCTCCCATTGTTTGAATCATGGCACATCCGCTGTACTTTAATCATTTTTGCTCTACTTGTGAAGCTTCTTCAGGACTCAGGCCTACTGAAAATAATAAAAAAAGAAAAGTGTGTACAAATAAAGTGTGTACAAATAAATTTTTGTTGTCATAATGCTTGCTTGTTGGAATGCATGTATTTATTTTGTTTTTGTTTTTTCTTTTAATGAATCAGACTCAAGTCAGAAGTATTTCTCAGCCATTCATTTTTGGTATTTTTTACACTACTTTATCATTTGTAAAATTTGTCAATGAATCCCATGAACTACTTTTGGTTGTCCTGTGACAAACTTTGCTCCATGCGCACACACACACACACACACACACACACACACACACACACACACACACACACACACACACACACACACACACACACACACACACACACACACACACACACGTGCATGCTGCAGTTTTAGGAATTCCTTACTTTGTGCATTAACACAGTGCCTACCTTTGAAACAAATCATGTTTTTAAATCATGTTGTTTATGCATTTTTTGCTGTTGTACTTACTGCATTATTTTGGACGTGAATGTTTTTGTATGAGTTTATAGTCTGCAGCCTTGGTAGACTTTGTGGCCAGAATGACATCAGAGCTCCATGTGCCTCTGTATTGCAGGATCTCATATCCAGTTTCTCAACTTTTCTACGGAGGACAACCATGATTTTTTAGAGGTGCGGAATGGACCACACCATACCAGCTCCTTGATTGGCCAGTTCAGTGGAAGCCAGCTGCCACCTTCACTACTGAGCACAACCCACGAGACAGTGATTCACTTTTACAGTGACCACTCAGAGAATAGACAGGGGTTTAAGCTGTCTTACCAAGGTGAGATGTACACTTTGACCTGCTGATGATTTCTCAGCAACAGCATTGTCCAGTGGTTGTACATTTCTAATTTCTTCTGTGTTAACCAAAATTGGAACCCTCAGAGGTATGTAAGATGTCAGGGAGCTTATCTAAATAATATAAATAAAAGTTCAAAAGTAAACCTGGTTTATGACCAAATAGCATGGATTTCATTCCATTGGTGATATCATAATCACATGGATATACATTTTACACACTAGATCTATGTATGTCTGCTATTGGTCCATGTACATAATATTTAAACAATAATGCAAGAGAGACCTTTGACTGAACTATAGGCATTACATTAATTACAGTATAGTATAGTCTCAAGTGTTTTATTACCTCTATTACAACTGTTTAGCCCAAACAGTGAAGTGACTCATTACATTGTGGTTTAGCAACATAATAAATAAACATGCCATCACTGCAGATACTATATCCATACTAATATTATTTTACATGCACATCAATGGTTGCACTATTACAGTCTCTGTTATGGATAGGTTTAACATTACATTTAATCTTAAAATACAGTTAGTGGAGATACCGTTACATCCCCTGCTGACATGGAAATGTTATGTCTGTTAACACTTTTGTGACTAAAAGTAACGTTAAACCTGGCCATTTAAACAGAGAATTTAAGAGTTCCTGCTGCAATGTTTGACAGCCAAAGTGACAGGGGCTCTAAGTCATTGAGGTACATAATGCAGCATGATACAGATATGATTAGGCACCCATTTGACTACTGTTGGACCATTTTAGAACATCCTGGGGTCACCTTGGTGTGTGTTCCAAGGGGCTGTCAATTTTGCCTTACCTGCAGGTCATGTCAGGCGTGGACAGGAAAACTCTGCTTCCATTACTTTCCCTTCAACACCCACCAGAGATGGTCACATATATGGCAGTCACATTTATTCTCATTCACTGCCAACCAATAGTTCATTATATCTGAACCATATGGGGGAAACAGTCCTTTGTCTATATCACTGCCATGTTACAGAAATAATGAACTTCTCCAGTTACCTTATGTTACCATTTACACTGCAATATCTGATCCAGATCAATTGCTACCGCTTGAAGTCAGAACATTAGTGTAGATACAAGTAAAGCACATCAAATGCACAAACTAGAGAGCTGTTATAGATTCTGACCAGACTGATGAGAGAACATGTTATCATTTTCATGTCGTTGTTCAGACTACCATCCTCAAGCTTTTTTATTTACTGATTTTCTAATTTACTGATGTCTTTATGTCACATAAGTAGCCAGATGTACCACTGGTCACAGCTTAACTGCATACATAACTTTTCACTTATAAAATACAAACTATTGTGAATTAACTGCTAGCTAGATAACAGACAAGGCATAAAATTGCTAGCGAGGCTACATTTGGTTGTCATTGCTCTCCTTTGTCTTTAAATCTATTTCTGTGATGTATGTATTAATATTTTCAGCTGTAACAAAACACTGTATCCTTTCTCTTCCTTAAATTACAGCTTATGAATTAAAGAACTGCCAAGACCCCTCCCCCTTCCACAATGGATATATTATTAACAATGAGTATAATGCAGGCCAGTCCATAACCTTTGAGTGCTTTCCTGGATATGTTCTGATTGGACACCCTGTGCTTACATGTCAACATGGAATCAATAGAAAATGGAACCATCCTTTTCCTCGATGTGAAGGTAAGTGAAAAATGACATTTTTTAAGTCTTTTTACATACATCTTTACATACATATATCTGCTTTTTTTATAAACTGAAATGCTGTATTTGCTTCTGGACCAGAAATGTGTCAATATAGCTTATGCTCAGGAACCACACCTCAATTAAGATAATGAGAAGTCATGATGGAGTATCTTCAGAAAAGAAAAAAAAATGTGGTTTATCCTTACAAACATAATAAAAGGCATATTGTTGCAGGAAAATACTTATCTTAAAGCTATCACATGTGTATTTCATAGTTAATTCACAAAAACATGTAACAGAAGGTGCACACAGATAACATATGTCATGTTTGAGTTATATGTAAAATGAGTATATTTTTTATAAATATAATACAAATACATAAATAAAGGTTACAATCACCTGCCTGTCATCATTATGCATGTCCCTATATAATTAAATTAAGAAAGGGAAAGGCTTAATGTTGTGATTGTAAAAACTGTAATATAAGGACAACAATATAGAGTTGTTGGTGTTAATATTCATTGTAGTGTCATACACTACTCTTGATACCAGTGATTAGGAAAAACAATTCTAACTGGACAACACTTGTTGAATTCATGGAATGCACAATGGAAGGTGGAAATTATTAATGAATATATTCAAGAGCCATTTTGTTTGCATTTTTTCCAATATTGAGATGACACACTTTGAGAAATTACATACTATAACTAATGCTGTAGAAACAGGTTATATATCAATGCATTTTTATTATTTAATGAATCACTATTCTTTCTGTATAGTTATTAAAGCAGATAATGTTATAGATTCAGAGCCTGGCTGTGCTGGTCTTCTCCTACCCATTAATTGAGAAAGGATGAGTTGCCTGCATACAGACTGATAAACTCTGAGTAAATATGAGCTCATACTCTCCTCTCTAACTGTACTGTAACTCTTTAACTGAAATATTAATGAGAAATCAAGTCACCACTAAATTATGCAGACTTTTCTTTATTTTTTCAATCTGAGTGTGATACTTGGTTATGTAACTTAATATTGTAATTTTAAAATATGTACTAAATATTTCACAATTATTCACAAAGAGAGGGAAAAATCATTTCTCTGTCAACTACTGTAGCTCATTCTTGTTGTGTACATATATCAGAGGTGTGGTGTAGGGTGTTACTACTTCTAACACTTCCAATTATATGGTGCATCTTTATGTACGTGCCCATCTTCTCCTTCCAGCTCCTTGTGGCTACAATGTTACAGCTCAGAATGGAACGATATACTCCCCTGAGTACCCCAATGAGTACCCCAACTCTCAGGACTGCACCTGGCTCATCACTGTCCCTCATGGACATGGCATTTACATCAACTTCACCCTGTTACAGACAGAGCCGGTCACTGACTACATCGCTGTATGGTAAATGCCAGCTGCACAGCAAAGAATTACCACATTTAAAAATAAGAGGAACACATCAGATTTTGGAACAGTTTAGAGAGGAGCTAAAGGAAGGAAATTTGTGGTCAGGAATCCCTTATGTTGGGAAACAGATGAATGTTTATGGAGTTTTACAGGTGATGATAGTGCAGAATGACCATAATCATCACAATCAAATTCTGAGGGAAATTCATGGCTACTCACTTTGATTGAGTGAACAAAAAACCTTTCCAAACGAATTACTTGTTTTAATTCACCCATTAAATAAATTTCCATTTGCAATAGTCATAACATATATTTTATATGTTTTATATTGTACTTATAAAAGAGAGGACTTCACTTGCATTTCATAATATATGGACAGGCAATGCAATGCACACAAACAAGAATGCATTAGATTTATAAAATAATCCATCAAGCAGACTGAACTTCAAGTAAGCTTTTCTTCATTTCCCATTGTAAAGACGCACATGAAAATAACAACATAGGCTACCATTGTACTGCCAGCAGGATTCGGAAGTGGATTAAAAAGCTTTGTATAAGTAATGTAAGAATACACCTCCATTCCTAACAATACACATCTTCTCCAAATGATATAGTTTATTAATCTTCTGAAGCTATTAAAAGAGGATAAGACTCTGTGAAGTCATCATTTTCTAGTGGTTCTCAATCCACACTCTCTCTAATGCAATGCTTTTATGTGAAAAGTCAGCACAAATTGTAGGATAGATCTGAAAGTAAATCAATTTAACAAAATTGTGCAGAAATTCTGTACTTTTATTGCACTGTTGTGTGTGTATGTGTGGGTGTGTGAGAGAGAGAGAGAGGGGTGTGTGTGAGTGAGTGAGTGAGTGAGTGAGTGAGTGAGTGAGTGAGTGAGTGAGTGAGTGAGTGAGTGAGTGAGTGAGTGAGTGAGTGAGTGAGTGAGTGAGTATGAGTATGAGTATGTGCATACATTGTAATTCAAAGTCTATTGTCTATGCTTCACTCTCTCAGGGACGGTCCAGAGCAACACTATCCACAGCTTGGTGTGTTTAGTGGAAACACTGCTCTGGAGTCAGCGTACAGTTCCTTCAACCAGGTCCTGATCAAGTTTCACAGTGATTTCTCCACCAGTGGATTTTTTGTCCTCAATTTTCATGGTCAGTTTATTATTACCAATAAATAGTGCCACATCTTTAACTGCCTGCTGTAAAAAGCCACATTTTTTTGTATTTATGAAGTTCAATTAAAAGCAAGTAATTATTCTTGTTTTGAATTATACCTTGTGAATTCATTTGTTGATGCTTAATTTTTCTTAAAATTATTATGATTCTAATGAAGCCCAACTGCCCTCAAACTATCTCCATATTATATGAATATGGGGTGAGTACATTATTGCAGGTGCGAGTCTTTTTAAATAACTGATTACATCCAGTGCCCACCACACAACTTTTGTAAAGGATGTAAAATTGAGCTGATGACGCAATATCAAGATTTCCCATCTTGTTATTTATGTGTTTGTTTATCCTTTAGCATATCGTCTTAAGAAATGTGCTGCACCCCCAGAAGTTGAAGACGCTGAACTTATATCTGAAGACCAGGACTATGAAATAGGTGTGTGTATCTTCAAAATTACTTGTGAATAATGCATAGTTGTACATTTGCCAGAAATATATCTGCAGGCAAAAGACGGCAAGTGAAGCTGATCTTATAGCTTATCCATATGAGAACACTAGCCTAATCTTCAAAACTAATATTATAAGCAGTACAATGTCTTGTTAGGGGAAAAACAGTCCAAGCTACAATCATACAGCTGTATTGTACTCATTTCAAAGGTCAGAAGAACTTTTCAATTTTTCTGGACAAATTTCCTTTTTTTCCCAAAGCTATCACACTCATTTCTCAGGTAATCATAAAGAAGAATCAAAAGCAGAGTTTATAAAATCCTAACAATACCTGACCTAAATGATGTTGCCATAGATATTGTTAAGAGAAAGTTCATTTACTTTTCCATATGCTTTGTCACATGTATTTGTTAAAACTGTATCTAGGAGACGTTGTGAAGTACCGATGCCTCCCCGGGTTTTCATTGATTGGAAATGATGAACTCACCTGCAAGCTCAACTCCCACCTGCAATTTGAAGGCCCTGCCCCATCGTGTGAGGGTAAGTGACATTTTGTCTGCGCACTGCATTTTCACATTCTTGATCTGTTGGGGAGGACATGAATATCAACAGAACCTTTTTGCCTGTGGCAGTGTAGTCCACAGTGTGTCTTGTAAAAATTGTCCTTTTATTAATCTTACAGTTTTACATGATTATGTGTACACAAATGTCCAGTTGTGTCTCTATTTATATGGTTCATTTTTTCCAGGTTAATTTTTGAATCAATAGAAACTGAACTAAAACATTCAATCATTTTTTGGAGACATCCACAGAGGCATCATTGGAGACAACCAAAGAAAGTTGTTTAATTGGTACCACTTTAAATTGGGCCTGCTATTCCCATAATTAGAGCATTCACAAAGGCATGTAGACACCCTGCCTTATTTGCACATATTATTTCTAATTACAAAGGGCACTTTATCACTAAGATGGAAGGCAGCATTGAAGCTCCTTTACTGCTGGAAACAAAGTGCTAACAAGCTTGTTTTACTGAGGTATCAGGATTGAGAAGCATCGGCTCCTCTCATATGCTGCTACTGAAAAAAAAACTGCCATGCAACTAGTGTGCATAAAAGGATCCATTCATTCATTTTCCACTTCTGATCTTGACCGCAATGCCACATTCAAACGCTTTTGACTGTCTCACTTATGAAGTCTTTGTCTAATTAGAAAAGCTTTGGGGGCAGGAAACACAAAAACATCCCAAAGAAATGTCATGTTTGTAAATTGCACCAAATGTGTATCAGGATTTCAGCAGTGTTCCTGAATTCACTCAGGCCAATCAATGATATTTGATACAGAGTCCTCAGTTTCTTATTGTTGTTACTGTTGAATGGCCTTGACAGTACCATAACAAATGACTGTTTCACATCCTGTTCCCAGCCCAGTGCCCTGCAAATGAAGAACGAACTGCATCCTCTGGGATAATTCTCAGTCCTGGGTACCCAAAAAACTACCCCAACTCTCAGACATGCTCTTGGGCCATTAAAGTACAGGCCACGTTCACCATCTCCATTTACGTAGAGATGTTTCAGAGCGAGAAGCAGTTTGATGAACTGGAAATCTTTGATGGTAATGTGCACTTCCACAAGTCTGGTGTTTTTATTCTGTCACATTTTTTTCCTTGATGTCACATATTTGAAGAATGCATATCGTTTTTTTAATGCTAGGACCCTCAGGTCAGAGCCCTTTGTTGGTGGCACTCAGTGGGAACCACTCTACACAGCTTAATTTCACAAGCAAGACAAACCAGCTGTACCTCAGGTGGTCAACTGATCATGCAACCAGCAAGAGGGGATTCAAAATACGCTACACAGGTCTGCAATCCTAATGTTTTCACTGAATGTCTTCTGTCAGAACAGACTGAAGTCAAATTATGTTTTGTTACAGTGCTTGAGACATGCAATGAAAAAACATACATCTGGTTTGATTATGGAATAGACTCTGTGTGGACAAGATGCTTTTTTGCCAGCCCTGGTGTCAGAGAGAATTAATACTCTAGTTTTTTGTCCTCGGAGGCAGTTGCTTTGGATCCAATTTAGGTCAGAGAGTGAAGGGAAGCCAGCTTTTTCCAAGTTAGCCCTCATTAGGGTGAGTCCAGACATGTATACCTCAAGGGATTCTTTTGCAAGTCCTCTGTAATAGAGGTCAAAGATCCCATAATGAATTTTGCTGAATAACTGTCACGTTCAGTGCCTTAAAGAGAGCTCTCTAGAACTGAATGAACATGATGTGGACAGCAGAGTGCAGTCACAGCAATTATGCTCCCCCTATCACTACCCCCTCCTCTCTCTACTGTCACTGTCACCCTTACCTCCTCTTCACAGAAGCATGCTAGTCCCTGCCACCTGTTTTTTTTCAATCCCCTTTTAACATATTTACTGTCTTTAAAAATACATACAATTTTTTAAATGACAATTAGCATCAGAGCAATAGTAAACATGATAACTTGGCTCAAGTTGTAGATGTGGTAACTCAGTCACCTGAGAGTAACTATCAATTCAACTTCCATTTCTACACTTGTATGCACTGCCCCACCTTATAGGCACAGTTATGCAGCCATGGCAGTTATTAGTCTGGTAAATATTCAGTACAGTACAACCTCAGAAATATATAACTCAGAATCCTAAGAGCTATATGTTATAAGATCAAATATGTGTTTTACTTTGGCTGCAGAATATTATGTTCTATTAAATTTGGTGGATTCAAATTAGGAAAACTATATTATATCCGCTAAACACCATTTTGTACAATTAAGTCATGAGAACTGATCATTTGTATAGCAGGTATTGATCATTGTATGAAATGATGTTTCAGATTTCAGTTTCAGCTTACTTGCATTATATTCCATGATAGAATAGTGTGTCTAACTGTACGGCTTACTTTCACACAGCCTCCTAAAAGACTCATAAATAATATACAGACATGTTACACAGGACTGAAAATGCACCTCCTCTTGATCTTCACAAAACTGCTTTGGGAGCTCATTCTGTGCCTAGTCATGGGGCTTTTCTTCTTCTTAAATAGTCCATCGGGCTTTCATCAAAGTAAATGAGGATGATATGCTGCCTCAGGTTTAACTTGTGGTCTCATCAGCCAGAACCAAGACTGAACCCTAAAGTCCCATTAATCCCATAGATGTACAAAATGTTATCTGTCAGTGCTCAGATTAGGAATAAAATTCAAACTTTTTTTTTGAAAAATTACTCTGTATTCTCTGAGGAAAACATGAGAAGAAGGCAAGCACCATTCTCACCTCACCTCATCCTTCATTGCGGTACTGCTTGCATGTTATGTACAATGGTATGAATTATCTTCTGAATGAACTATTGCACCGGTAGTGGAGGAAGTATTTATAGAAGCAGCTATCATCTTGAAATCTTTATTGTGACATTGTATTTGTTTTCAAACATTTCAAAAGCAAGCTGCATAATGAAAACATTCTGTTCACTTCTTCCTTGGATAAAAGTCTTTTATCTTCTGTATTCAGCTCCGTACTGTAGCATAAACAACCTGCCTAAAAATGGAGGAGTCGTCAACAAAACCGGGGATCAGTTCGGAAGCAAGCTGCAGTACTTCTGCAACAGAGGCTACAGGCTTGTAGGCCGCAGTAACGGCACCTGCAGGCTACACCCAAACGGACTGTATCACTGGGATGTTCCTGCTCCCCTCTGTCAAGGTAATTCACAAGGGCAATTATATTTATTAGCTCATGATCTACTCTCCAATGTCTTTGTTAATAGAATTGGGTTGTCTCTGTATGAGACCGCAATTCCCTGGGGCAATACTGTTCAACTATCTCTCCTTTGTCAAGTATATTGGTATTATGGGCTAAACATCTTCAGTGTGGCATGTTCAGTGGTAATGAAGGACATGAAACCATGCTGGTTGTGATGAGAGATTTGATTGGGTAAAAAAAAAAAAGTTCTTAATTTTGACATTAAATGTATTAATGTCATTAATGATATATTACATTTGGTGACAACATCTTAAAGCAGTATTTGTAAAAAAAATATATATATTTTTTTTTTTTTGAGTCGCAGTTAAATCCAGACAATATACTGTTTAGCTTTGGTTTTGTTCAGACAGGTTTTACACTGCCACTCTATTGTGGGATTAATCTGAAGTGAATATGATAGGTGAGGCTACATGTCCTTACATCTATGAATTTGAACAAGCAGTTCAATAAAATACTATTATCACTCAAAAAAATTAAACTTGACCACATTTGTATGGTCGTACAGTTTTTGACATCATGAATGACAAATGAGAATTAGATTAGACAAAACCATTTTAATTATCAATTGCTATTTCAACTGCATGTTTTTTACATAATTTCAAAATGTTATGTTGGAAATTGACCAACCTTTTTTAAAACTAAATGAAAGATAATTTTCATTATGAAAGAAGACACAGAACAATTTACAGTTTTGGGTAGCTAATTAAAATCAAGCAAACAGGCATTATTGAATGAATTTTATTCCTTGCTTATTTTGCACCATCAGATCAGTCGAGTCATTTTCAATGTTTGACAATGAGCCACTAAATTATCTGCCAATTAAACCTAATCATTTCTGTGAGTGGTGAGAGCAATCCATGTTGTCGGTTCGAGGGTCAGGGAGGTATTATAGAGAGTTCTGCGTCTTTTTTTAATTATTAGCTTCCGCATCAAGGTTTTGATCCAGTTCAATAATAGAACATTCTCACAAGTTTAATTGGTCCCATTGCTGTAAATCAAATGAAGAAAACATGTTTACACTATGTACATTTACAATAATGTGCTGTGTTGTTACCTTTTCAGTCATATACATTTGTGAATATATAGATAGATAGATAGATAGATAGATAGATAGATAGATAGATAGATAGATAGATAGATAGATAGATAGATAGATAGATAGATAGATAGATAGATAGATAGATTAAAATGTTTGTGTTTTTGGAAATAAATGAATTGATCAACAAAGCAAACAGTTTTTATTGTTACTATTTGCAGCTATATCATGTGGAATTCCTGAGCCCCCGGGTAATGGTTCATTCCACGGTTTCCAGTACACGGTGGGGAGTAAAGTCCATTACCAGTGCAATGAAGGCTACAGGATAGAAAGCAGCCATTCTCTCACTGCTGTCTGCCAGGAGGATGGGTCATGGAGCAACATGGCACACCCACCTCAGTGTCTCCGTAAGATAACCCACATATGTTTCTTCCAGTAGCAGAGCGCTGTACCTTGAGCCATTGTGTTACTTGTGGAGTCAGGACCCTCCTTTCTGAATAACTGCTCATTCCCCTGAAAGACATGCTGGAAAAGAGTATTACTATGAACTGATACAGATTGCAAAGTACACTAGCATAGCCAAAGAAAAATAATTCATGTTCAAATCTTTAAATTCATCATGCCTGTCATATGCTTTATATTGTTGAATCCTAATTCCAGGAAACCATTTTCTTTGAAGAGTGTATTTCCATCCACAAAATGGGTAGTTATTTACAATTCTAGTGGTTACAATGTTGCTGGTTATATTATGTTTTAGTAATGTGCTTTTTGTCCTCCATGAAAGTAGTTCATTTTGAAAGCATTGTATACCCTGCAATTAACACAGTTTAATCTCAACATCTTCAAAGAAGAGAAGGCTATCACCCTATTAGTACCGTTCAATATCCACTCTAACTGAAAATATCTACTCTAACTTCACTCCACTGAAAATGACTGCCTAGCTGCCTCCATTCATTCATTGATTTATTTTGTTTTTACCTACAGATCATTTTCCTCCTTCTAACACATTAGGAAAAATGAAGTGTAAAAAGTGTAATAGGATTACATTGACGTGGAGCTTTCATTCTCTTCCTACAGCAATCCAGTGCCCCAGTATAGATACACTACTCTCAGAGAACATGGTTTGGCGTCTGATTTCTGGGTCGCTGAATGAATTTGGTGCTCAGATAATGCTAACCTGCACCCCAGGCTTCTACCTTGGAGGTAGAAGAATCATCAGGTGCTTGGCTAATGGAACCTGGGGTGGCATTGAAGAGAAATCCACCTGCAAGAGTAAGAGCTAAACCCTGTCCCACTCCTCATGGCAGTCTAAGAGCTGTATTGTTATCCTCATCACAACAGAGTGCTCAAAGCACGGAAGCGACAGACAGCTATCACATGTAGCTTGTGTTTTTAAATGAGTCCACTACAATATTTCAGCATAGTTTTAATTGACTTGAATCCACACATTATTGTGTGATAATGAAACAGTGTGAAACAGTGGTATCTGTATATGGTTAAAAGACAGCATGTTCCACAAAAATTCTTTTCTTTGGTTTCTCACCTGCAAAGTACACAAGATTGCAAAGCAAAGAGGCTTCAAACTGGCACTTATTCAGCTAAGTCTGAAGTCAATCCTGTGGTGCCCTTTATTAGGTTCTTGTGTGTTTTGCCCTGCTGTATCTGTAATCCCCTGGATTAAGTGTGAACTCACAAGTAGGCCTGTGACCATGCAGGAGCTCATGATTGCAGCCCTGTAAATGCCAGTAAACAATACTAATGATGAAATATGGTGAGAAAAACACTCCAGCTAATGAGATGATAGCCAGGGAAGTTAAGTACTACCATCATGGATCGTAATTAATGTAATATGCTTACATGCAACGATAAAGACACCAACATGCTTCAATTTCTCTAACCTCCACAAATCTCTCACTTTTATATTCAAAAAATATACCATGAATTTAAAGGAACAACAGAGGAAAAAGCCAAGTAGGTGCAGTCTTCCACAGCTCAGGAAAGGGCAGATTTATGGAGCTGTCTTGATCTTGTCTCAGACAGATTCTAAAACATGAACACTGACGGAAATTAGTGGCATTGTATGCATTTCTCCCTGAGCCTAAGACATGGCATTAGTAATAGGGTAGATTGTTTGCTGATGCTGTTCATGGCCTTGCAGCCAAAGCCAGGTATGCACCACTGTACCAGGTGCTGACAAATGCATTGTGGAAGCTTAAGAGTGACATCTCAGGCTTGAACGGGTTGCAGGTCAGCCGCACCCAGCCTCACACCACACTATACTCCCTACATACTTTATGGTGCTCTGGTGCATATCTTTCATCCAGTAGCAAAAAGGCAGACAGAGACTTTCCAGTATCTTTGATATGTAAAAAAATGCAACATGGTGTGAAACATAATTTCAACATTGCTTCCACAGGATCAGTGCTTTGCATAGAGCTTTTGAGCTCAGTTTATCTGTAACTGATAGATGTTTTGCTCCATGGACTTTTATTTTGTTTCTCCCATTGTTTCATATGCAAGTCAGTCAATCCTTTGATGAAAAGGGTTTTTTTCCAGTTTAGAAGACTGACTATGTATATGTAAAATGTTATTTTGAGAAAATCCACACCCGTGCTTATGAACTTAAACATTTTCCTTTATTTTTTTCAGTAATTTCTTGTGGGGACCTTCCCTCTCCTCCAAATGGCAACAAGATCGGCACCTTGACCACGTTTGGTGCCACTGCAATATTTACATGTAACACGGGATACACGTTGGCAGGATCGCACGTGAGAGAGTGTGGTGCAAATGGACTGTGGACTGGAGTGGAAACTAAATGTCTTGGTAATTACCCCAGTTTCCATTTTGCAGAATATCCAATTTGCAATGAATTGAACTTATTTATTCCATACTTAATGGTTCTCTGATGCATATCATTCATCCAGCAGCTGAAAGACAGAAACAGAGATGAATGTAAATAAATATCATATTTACAGCTATGATCTCTTGATATAAACTAGTAAAGGGTATAATATGATCATCAGACATCAGATATTATATAGTTTATTAGATATTATCTGCTGTTCTGAGGATGTCTACAAACTCACATTTCAGAAGAACAAGGATCTTTAATGCAAGGTTTAACATTTAATTGATGATGAGTTGCCTCCTATAGTTCAGTGTCCCTGTCACTGCTCTGAGGCACCTTAAATGGTAAAACCCATCAGTAACATTTCACAGTGTTTTCCTTTAGCAGGTTTCAACCATTCATGCACTAACCAAACCTGACCCTGTGCAACCACTGGAACAAAAAGGCTACAGGTTGGCATAGCAACTCTAATGCAAAAAGTAAAGTCTGGCATACAGAATGCCACAGCAATTTTAAAATTACTGCAGTTGCTGTTCCTGAAAAGAAATCAAATTCTGGGTTATCAGCATAAGGACAGTAATGTGTTATTAAAATGGCAAGCATGTTGTTTTTCTCATATTTGTCAATTCCCCAGATATACTAGTAAAATGGTCCCAAAAATCCATAAAAACACACTAATAGTCAGATACATTTTCAAAGGAAACTTTCAGAAGTCTTATAAACAATGATAAGTGATTAAGATCTTTGTATTTGAAACCTTTTTTTTGGCTTTAGATTCTGCTGTTGATCTTATAGGGTCAATACTGACTGCTCTCCTATCCTTGAGCATATGGTAGCATGGTAATGTGTGGTATTATTTCTGTAAATATCAGTGTGAACATGCACGGTAACTCAAACCTCCAGCTATAGCTTTTTTTTCTGACCATTTTAAATGATACTATTCTCAAATACATAATGTGCTATTTCTGTCAGCCATAACAGCATCATTTTATCACCTAGCAAACCATGAGAATGAAGAAATAAGATATTCAGTTAATGATGTATTTGATATATCTTATATGGTTTAACCTAAAAGCCAGCAAGATGTAGCAGACACCTGGGTGCTGAATGTGTCCAGGCTTAGAGGTCACAGGAAGGCCCTTGTTTTGGTGTCATGTGGATTGTGCACCCCTTTGCTTTATGAGCATAATGTTAATTAACCTTGGGATACGGACGGAGTTCTCCTCTGAGTTCAGTTTGTTGGGGGATCCAGCTGAGATAAGTCGCAGCTCATCTGATTCCCCTTGTGTTCAGGATAAAGGGAGTACAATATCAATGTAAATTTGCAATAAAATACATTAAAGAATAAAATATACAATATGTCCTCTATACACTGTACATCAAGTGACTGACAAGGTCTAAAATACATTTCTTTTGAAAATTATTTTGTATTATTCTTTTATTAATAATTTAAAATTATTTTATTATTTTTAGCCTTTTGTCCTGTAAAAACTGCGTATAAAATGACTGACCAATGTCTTCTCGGGAAGAGGTCACAGCCTTGTGTTTACGTGATTTTAACATGGTAATATAAGCATCTCATGATTTGTTTATTTTTTGCATTATTTATAGCTGGACATTGTGGTTCACCAGACCCAATAACAAATGGCCACATAAGTGGAGATGGGTTTAGTTACCGGGACACAGTTGTCTACCAGTGCAACCTGGGATTTCGTCTGATTGGCACATCAGTTCGGATTTGCCAACAGGATCACAAATGGTCAGGAAATGCTCCCGTCTGTGTCCGTAAGTTCTCCTCCAGTTGTGAAGAAAATATACCATTTTACACATCAGGGTCAAACAATGTTTCCAAACAACATAATGAATTGGGGGTTTTCTTCTCTTAGAAAAATTATCCCTGTTCTGTCCACAGCGATAACTTGTGGTCATCCTGGCAACCCTGCACATGGCCGAACTAACGGGAGTGAGTTCAACCTGAATGACATTGTCAACTTCACCTGTAACACGGGCTACCTGCTGCACGGAGCTATGCGAGCACAGTGCAGAGTGAATGGGCAGTGGAGCAACCCTCTCCCAGTCTGCAGAGGTATGAACCATTAAGCAGTACATTCAATGTCTGTGCAAGCCCTCTGTCTGACTTATCTCAGAGGACCTTACAATTCAAACATTATATACACACACAGGCTATGAACATCTGCCATTACTCTGGAATTTTCTGACATGAAATGTGAATAACTGAGTAAATATTTTCATCTGAATAATTCATTAATGTGAATATGAATTAAAGAAAGAGCTTTGCTGTCAGAATGTCATATGTGTGTTTGATATGCATATATTTATTAAGTCTCAGATTATTATCTCAGATGTTTGCTCACATGATTCAAGCTCAGAATTCACCAAGAGATACTGAGCAGAGTAACTGATAACAAACCCTTGGCTTGCCCCTTTATTCGTGGTATAATTCCAAACATTACAGCTATTGGTCACATCTGTATAATTGATATTTTCTTCTATTTCCTAGAGTGAAAGTCTACATACTTTAAGGTATCTCTAATGTACAGCTACACGATTTGCTGTCTTAATTATACAGCATACAACTGTGTACTATGGGTTGTGCATTTGACAGACATTTCCATGACATCAGCCAACAGAACAAATTATTTCCATGTATATGTCACCATGTCCATTTTTGTCACTCGGCCCATGGCAAAAGTAATCAGTCCTGATTTTATCTATGCTGTGCAGTTCTTTCACACCTGTGTGCAGAGCCAGTGGAACATGTGGAAGAGCCACATTTTGTGACATTTTGTACACAGTAATGCCTTACCTAAAATGACTCTTTTTTGTTGTTTGGCCTGCTACCATAATGGTGTCTTAAAGAAAAAGAATGACATACCGATAGCAGGTGCCAATTATCAAATTTTGATTCTCTCCACCCCCTTCTCCCAGGGGCTTAATTGACTGCTGAACCTTGGCAGCTGTCATGAAGGAAAAGCAATCTGTTTTCTTTCCCCTGGACCTGATTTCAACTTTTTTTCTGGTGAAGGGTAATGAGTATAAGCCAGCAATGTCAGGAAAGAGCAGGCAGTCGCCCCTTTTTTTTCTTTTTGTCTTAAATGGTGAGATAAAAAGTAATGCACATACATGCTGTAAAAAACTAGTATGACATGCAGGATATAGGACATGATAAGAAGCAATACATAATAAGTAATATTATGACAATTTCTTGGTGAAAGAGGTTTAATTGAGAGTACCAAGTCAGTGTCATGTTGTAACATTAATTAAAGAGCATTAGAGGAATGACATCATCCATATAATGGCTTTTGAAAGGGGGCGATAGGACAAGCCCGGTCTTGCAGACCAACTCAAATCACACCAGGGTCTCAGCAGTGATCTTGTTGTTCAAATTCCTTCCTGGATTTCCTGGGTTTTCCTGCCAGCTGCTTTTTTTCCCACAGTGTTAAACTGCTCAGATCCAGGCTTTGTAGAGAACGCCATTCGTCACTCTCAGCAACGTTACCCAGAGAGCTTCAGCTACCGAGCCAGCGTGATGTATCACTGCAAAAGGGGATTCTATCTGCTGGGTTCATCAGTCCTCACCTGCCAGTCAAATGCTTTCTGGGACCGATCACTTCCTAAGTGCCTTTGTGAGTAATATGTTGTTATTGTCTCAGTTGAATAAGCAGTACTGCAATAGCTATGGCATTTCAAGCAATGCTCTTTTTCAGTTGCAGAAAAACAGTAGCAGTGCTACTAACATTGGAAGTGTAGCTCTGTTACAAATATGGTCCTAGCTGACAAGACTGACAGGGTAAAGTCAAAGTCAATGGAGAGTAATAGCCAACAGAATATAGAAGGGCAGGAAAATGATTGCACATGAGCTGACACTAACTAATTCATGGAGCTAGCTTGGAAGCCCCAAAGTCTTAAGTACCAGACTACATGCCAGTGTCAGCAGGAGTCTGTTGTGAAATGTTTACATTTTTATCAGTTTTATTTTGTGTGAAGTTTGCATTTATAACTGTCAATCTAAGGATTAATAATCAAATGTTAAAATAAATATGCCTTGAGATTTTGACTTTACTCATTCAATGGAAGACTAAGCTGCCTGTGGGGTCTCATATCCTTTCCCTGAATCTTTCATCTTCATCTCTCCCTCCAGCTATCTCTTGTGGTGATCCTGGCACACCACCCAATGCCATCATGTCAGGGAGGAAGTTCACCAATGGGGCTGTTATCTATTACTCCTGCAGCCAAGGTAGAGTCCTGATTGGCAACGGCACTCGTGTCTGCCAGGAAGATGGGCGCTGGAGTGGATCACCCCCATACTGCTCAGGTATAACTGACTAGAAATGTAAAGCACTAATAGGTCGCTATATATTAGAGTTCATGTTCTTGTCAAGGCTTTACCTTCTCACTTAAATGCCCCATGTTTATCTAAAATGAAACTGTTTTTCAGTGTGATTAATACAGGTCACTTTTCTGGGTGTCTTTTATAAAGCATTCCAAAAAAGTTTCTTTTTGAAAACCTGTGCACTCCCCACAATCAGGTGGAAGCCCAGGCTTCTGTGGGGACCCTGGTGTCCCTCCTCATGGCTCCAGGCTGGGAGAGGAGTTCAAGCTGAAGAGCCTCCTGAGGTTTACCTGTGAGGCAGGTTACTCTCTGATCGGGTCTGCCGAGCGTACCTGTCTTCTCAATGGCTCCTGGAGTGGGACCCAGCCTGTATGTGAAGGTGAGACCCCAAAGAAAATATAAAGAGAACACCATGGAGCTGTGCAAGAAGGCACAGTAGTGAAACCCCACAGAGGGCACTGATGTGGATTCTAGAGGTGTGTCTTTACCCTGTCTAGAACCACATACCACACAACAGCTGATTTATAAATTTTGATCAATTTTCCATGTTTTTCATCTTGCCAAAACATTCTCTAGTATTCCCCATTCTCTAGTATTTACTAGAGATCCCTCAATGGAAAAATCTCTAATATAAGATGTATTATGTATGTATAAATAAAGTTTTCCTTGCCTAATTGGAAAAACAGAGTGTGATCTTCCAATTCAGTGCCACAGTGTGATGCCACTGAGTGAAAAAAATGCCAGAGAATCCAGTTGTCAGTTTTACAGGTTCAAACTGATGGGGGATTCCAGGCAATGCAGGGATTGGAATAGAATGAAAAGTTGATCCAGTATTTCAAACTCTAGGATTCAGAAAAAACCAGGGCATGACCAAAACATATGAAAAACAGATTCCATGCTGATCTCGAGAACATGGTGTAAACCACTGTTATCCAAGGCTGCTTTTTCATTTTTAAACGTAATTTTTAAAAGACATGATTAAGTATGGGAAATTAATTTTGGCATGTGATCAATGCTGGTCAAAATTTCAGAAGAAAATGTCTCTTCATGAAGTCACAGAGAGATCCTGTACCTTCTGTTATTGAGAAATAGTTTTGACTACAGCATCACTAATGGAGTATAACATTTTTAATAAACATAATGGGACTTTTATTGAATCATGTGACCTACCCGCAGCAACAAATGCTTTAGTCTGCACTTCCCTTAAGCTATTTCCTTTTTACATTGAATCCAAGACAGCTCTTTCCAGCACTTATTAAAATTATTTCTATGGGTAGAAATAACTGAAATGTGACAATGAAATGGAAAATACAATCCTCTCCTTCTAAAAATAAGGTAGAAAAAAATATTTGAATACTGCGTGTGCCAGTACTTTACCACCAATTCAGAACTCTCGAAACAGCATTTTTTATCATTTGTTTTTATTAATCTGTTATGCTATTTAGCTCTTAATGGAAAACTGTAGGGTAGAGGCAGTGGAAAACCAATCCTTGTTCCTAGCACTTCTGCTCTGAGATGGTTTATGAGAGCAGACATTGAAGTACTTTATTTTGAAGATAGTATGCAACTCACTGTCAGTGATATCAAGCAAGCAAGCCTGCACATAATTACAGGTCTAAACAGATACAAGAGCACTAGTTTCTGTACTAGAACAAAATATGACATTAGGGTTGCATGGCTTGCGGGTAAGCACTGACAGGGAAGATCACAAGAAGATTGAATAAAATTCTTCATACTTAATCTTTACTACTCAAAATCTGTATTCCTGAGTTGTAAAGTTAAATTAGTGAAATACAATGGCCTCAATATTGACAGTAACTAATTATAATAACTAAGTGTTATACTATATTTTCTATAATTGAGGGCAATCCCCCAAAAATGTAACAGTCGCTACAATTTGCAACTGTTTATCTGAGGTTTCAAATGTGCACTGGTGCTTTTAACGCACATTCTGTAGAGTGTTAAGTCAAAAAATGAGCTTTGATTCCAAAGATGGTTATTCTTAAAACATGATACGGTTATTGCATGGTTGTCAATAAATTAATTTTAGGGTGTTGGAATGAAAGAGGTAGCTGATCCTTTCCTGTCAAAAGGTTAATGTGTTTGTAAGGTGTACTTGGGCCTCTGAATAATTATAAGTATCGAATGTATCTTTTTATGCCAGAAACATGGTAGCTTTTTACCTTTTTTTCCTATGACAGACGTATTCAACTTTAAGTAAATAACAGGAGGCAGTTTGACTAGGTTATGCAAGCCAGTGCTTTACAGAACATAACCAGCCCAGTCTATCATTTTCAAAAGACCTTACTTTCTCTTCAGTTTGTTGTGAAACACTGCACACCCAATTGTACTTTCTTGTCAAGGACATCCATCTAGTACATGAATCAAATATGACATTTAGCATACTCTCTTTTTAAACCACATCCCTAAATTATATAATATGTTTCATTTGAAGCGTAATCTGAAATAAGAAATATGGACTATTGATACCTCAGTTCAGCAAAGCTCAAATCGCATTAATTTTCACACGTAGAACACATCAATTGAGCTTTCTCCACTCTCTCTGGAAACATTGGGTCAATCTTTTAACAGTGCAGATATTTTGGTAAATCCAAAACCTTTCCTTGTATCGCACTGAATTAAAGTCTGCCACAATGTATTTGTTTCTCTCAAACTCTGTCAGGCATGCTTATTGGTTGGTGTGGATGGGGTAGGCCTGCTATTGGTCAAAGATTCCTTTAGTGTAAGGTGACCAGATGTTTTGGAGAAAAACCGGCATTTTCTCTAATTTCCTCTTGAAAATAAAGTGCATTTGTATAAAATATTGGTTGTGTTTAGAAAGCATGAAGTCACATTTTAACTGTATTTCCTCAGAATCATCATGGTTTGCCTAAAGCAACCAATCGATAGCTAACTATAGCCAGAGTCATAAATTACATATAATCATATTAAATATAACGTTCAAAACATTAATAAATTTAATCTATAACTCTTGCTGCAGCTAACTATATAGCAACTCATATGGAGAATTTCCCCTATTTCGTTGTGCTGCTAAGAATTATCCAAGGTTTGTTAATTTAATGCAGTAAACTTATCTATTGGCGAGCTTCCACACAGATTAGTTGCTATGCAAGCAGTTGCTGTGCACGTCGAATTGACTGGGCAATCAAAGGAGCAGGTGACACGTGAAAACAATAGAGATTTTGTGTAACAAAATTGTGAGCCTTCCCCTTTAATATTGCGCAGAGACAAGATGCTAACCACAAAGCATGTTGAAATTAAAAGAACAACTAAAGGTATTGTTGTGCTGCACAGTATGATAGGCATATGCCGAAACCCCCTCATATACTGCTAATTCATACTCGGTTTTTGATGACTCAGACAGTCAGAAACATGTTGTAATGGGTGTGCTGCTAGCAACAACACGAAGGGCCGATTTATGTTTTGATGTACCTTTGTGTTCTTTAATTGACGTTCTGCCTCAGCTGAAGAAAACTTTGCATTAATAATCATAATATCATAATTGTGTAGCAAATACAACTGGGGCTGTTCTTTCATCATAGTAAATCTTGACCAATTCCATAGAGCATTCACAGCAAATCTCATAAAAATCACAGATATTAAAAATAAAACAACTCAAGAGTCTCAGAATGTCAAAAAAGTCAATTTGCTGAATTATACATCACACCTCATGCACCCAGCTGCAGAAAATGACTTGAATAAAAATTGTAACAACGGCTTGCTAATTAAAATTTGGTCTCTTTCTATTAATCAAAACCCACAGGCTTATGTGCTGCAGTCAGAAATTTAACAAATCAACATATGCCATGGCCTCTGGGTGGCTCACAGTGTAAGATGTTTGCCTTGGAGCCCTGAGATCACGTGTTTAAATCCCAGCCTCACCATTGCCAGTTATGTCTGAAGGTCTGCATTTGTGATCACATGATCTAAGCTTCCATGTTGAGGTTGTGAGTGTATAGTTTTACATATTCCATATTGATTGTATAGTTTTTAATGGTACACAGTACAGTTACACGTATCACTAAAACCCATTTTGTGTTTTGTAAGAATATCAAATTACCTGGCTAAGCTCAAAATGCAGTAGCCACTTTAGCTAGCTTGGATATCAGAACTAGGTAGCTTAAAATACATTTCTCGCATGTAAAATCCAGTTTAATGTACCTGGCAATAAAACAGTGCGTATTTGGTTGTCATTTTATTCGGAAAAATAATGGAGTCACACAATCACTGTATTATTTAACTCACTTGTGTAAGCCATTTCACGTTTCATTGGCTATCAAGAATAACATTCTATGGCTAACCCTTGCAGTGTTCCAAGTAGCTAGCATTAACATGTTCGATACAGGAAGCAAGATCTACACTTTACAAAGCTTGATCTCCACTTAGCGTAATGCATACATCTTCATAAAGTTGTTTATACAGTTAGACAATGATAGTTACCAGCTCGTACCAGGAGAGGGCATTACAATACTAACAGATTAGAAAATATCAGTAAAACACTTGAGAACGGATATGAGGTGGAATGAGAATTGAATATTTTGACAAATTTCATATTAATTCATACAGGTTAAAACTACTCTTGTTACAGCCCCTCAGACTGAATTGATTCAGGTTACCTCAAATATGGGGTGGCTCACACAGAAATAAGCACATTCAGGAAGCAGACATGAGCTGCAGCTGGGTGTTTTTAGTCCCAGTGGCACCATTATCAGCTATAGCCAAAGGGTCTACATTTCTGAGTTAACAATTAGTCCATTCTCGCCAGGGAATGATAGAGGATAAGAAGGTTAAAATTGTTGGTCTCACTGCTCTATTGTGGCCCTTCCACATTACAGAAACTACATGAACTTGAGTATTTGAGGCCTGAGAACTATGAAATCCCTTCTCTTCATCAAGAAGAGAAAGGATAATATTTTGAGTCATTATGCAGTTTGGCCTGGCTAGATTTCTATAAAATATCTACCATAAATAAAATCTTATCTTATTAAAGGCCACAGAGGTTAATGATTGGCTTTAATAAAGCCTATATGAATCCAGAGTTACAGCAATTGTTTGGATTCAGATGAGCTAGCTAGTATTACACCCTACAGTAGCTTGCTCGGTAACCTACTGCATCATTAGCTATAGCTAGCTATCACTGTAATAAAAAAAAAAATAGATTTGTTTCAGTACATTTTATTTACTTGTTAATCTGTCTTCCATACCTGATGGTCAGGGTACCTTCTCCAGTTGGGGTTTGGTGATAGAAAGAATATCTGTAAAACTTCAGTGTTGTTGAAAGTATTGATGCTTGTTTGGGTGTACTCCTGCTACACCCCCTCAAGACTGAATTGACTCAGGTTACCTCAGTTGTGAGAATAAAAAAGAGGTGGGGTGGCTCACACAGAAATAAGCTGCTGTTCTTATCATTGGTACTGTTGTATTTCTGACATCAATGATTGCCCAAGAATCAATTTGTTTCAACACAGGCATTTTTCTGCTGTTGACATCAGTGGACATTTTCAGTAATGGATTCTCAGCTCATGGCTCAGACTAATACTGGCTGCCTCACTGCTAATGGGGCAATTCCCTCTGCCACAGTTGATCATCTAAATATTCAGGGCCAAATGTACTAAGGAATAGTTGCAGTGCAAAAATATTCACTATACAGCAACACTTTTGCAGTTGCAAACATTGAAATATTAACAACAGATTTACAAAGTCTAATTACGCAATCAAAAAATGAAACACCTTCTTGTCACAATTTTGTGGTAGGAGATGACCATAATAAGGTCAGATATGAATAACAAGGTGATGTGAAATGGATACTGAGCATCCAGGTGCATGTAGTGACGGGACCTAAAGAAAATTAAACTTAAATTTGCAGATTAGTGAATAGATATAACAGCCAATGAGGCCAAGCTTCATAATACTGTATTACAGCATATGAATAGAACACCAACAGAGAGGAAACGTTTTGGAATGAAATCATATTTGAAAATCAATGCATTAGGTATAGGGCTGACAAAACGAACAGTGTAGAAAATATGGTATAATGTCAGGCGGCATACAAAAATGTTTCCTACACCATAAGGGCAAAAAACTTGCTGGTTGTGGAAGAATATCAACCATTTGGAATAAGGCTATTACAACGTGCCTAACACATTCTGCTTGTTCCACACTCTCACTGTCTGTAGGTTGAGCTACTCTTTGCCATGACGTGAACCACAGTACCTCACATTTGTTTTGCATCACAAAAAAAATTACATTCATGGGATGTGTGTGTTTTCTTTCTCTTTCTGAATGCTTTTTAATTGTATGATGAGACAACATAAGCCATTTAACTGTACTTTGTAAAGATCCGCCATCACTACAGCCGACAGAGAATTTGATCTTTGGGTGCGTTTGATTGTGTAACCTGTGTAATATCACATCAGTATTTGCTATTATGTAAACTGACAGAGGATGATTCTCGGATGGCACTCCATTTCCACCTGCTTTCAGAATCTTAAAAATTCCCAGTCACAGGCAGGAGTCACAGTCACTGCAAGTTTTAATAAATTGGACGGAATAATTAATTGGCCTTGCAAAATCTCCAGTTTTCCCACCTTCACCCCAAGTATACATATGCATGAACAGATTTTACTGCGTATCTAGAGGAAAGTCACAAAGTGACATAGTCACCGCAAATTCCAACTTAATAGTGATTTTCATCCAATTGCGACTGTTTAGTAATGGAACGTAGATACCAAGATCTTTTAGCAGCTGCTTTTACGCCTGAAAAGCAGTCACAATCCTTCTGTAAATCTGGCTGTCAGTCTTAAATTCATACAGTGCAATTACATCCACAGCCACAAGCAAATCTTTCTTGTCTTTCTGTCATTTTTCTTGCACAGTCCTCTGCGCTCATTCTTGGCTCAGATTTTGCTTCGTAGTCTTAAAAAGGTGCAAACAATCAGTGTTGGGTAGTAATGGACTACATGTAATTAAACTAGTAGTTTAACTACAGTTGCAGTAGCTTGCTGGTAGTTCAACTACATTCATATTTGCATAGTGATTCAAGTAGTTAAATTACTTTTTTTGTGCAGTTAACTACTGAAACTACAGACAAGTTTGGGCCATAAAAGGAAAGGAATGATTTTTTTAATTT
Organism: Albula goreensis; assembly: GCA_022829145.1. NCBI lineage: Eukaryota > Metazoa > Chordata > Actinopteri > Albuliformes > Albulidae > Albula > Albula goreensis. The sequence goes on from CM040750.1 coordinate 23,524,253, forward strand.
TATTTTTGGATTGTCAACTCACCTGTTAAAAGTATTTGGCTACAGTTTTTAATCTTTGAATGTGAATTTGTAAAACTACAATTGTATATATTAGGTGTCAATTAGTCACAAGTATTGATTATTGCTATGTATTAACAAATGTTCAGAGAAGTTGTTGCATGCTGTTTTAGAAGTTACCTGGCTAACTGAGTAATCCTGTTTGGTGCAATACCCCCACCTGGACTGTAGTTTCTGGAAGGCAGGTGTCTGACTGATGGGCATTGTATACAAAACCAAAGCTGACATTCCTTGCATTTTCCCATGAATTGTGGGGTATTTTATTTTTTTGGTTTGTGTATAACCTGTGAACAAGTGGGCACTTTTTGCAATACATTCAATTGAGTGGCATTTTTTGCTGGCATGTGACTTTTTTATATTATATTTTGTTATAATTTTGTATCAAATTTACATTGTCAATTTGATCTTTGTTTTTACAAAGTAAAAAGTAAAAAAAAGTTTTCTAAGTAGATTTAGTTAACTAGATTTCTCCCTTGGGTAGCTTTGCTGTAGTTCAACTTCTTCCAGTGTGAAGTAAATGGTAGCTTGCAAAGTTAAGCTTTCAAAGTTACTTCCCCAAAACTACAAACAATATGGCATTTAAGATTTATCCTTTAAGTGTGCCCAATACAGAGTAAGATTACCAGTTCTAGAATACAGTTATATTAACTTACAGAAATCTTTACTGTCCCAATATTTGCAATTTGAAGGTACAGTAATATCAAAAGACACACACAACCAAGCCTATTAGACAATAAAGACAATAAACAGGAATAACTGTACAAATATAGGTAATATATCATCACAAATGCCAAATAAAGTCCTAATATGTTGATATAAGTCAATATATTAATAAAAGCATTAAATGGCCATATAAATTGGATTGCATCTAAGAAGCAAACCTAATTATACAATTGTGCTCAGCCAAATGGAGCAGAGTAAAAACATTCCATTGTCTCCATAGTCATAACATGGCTAAAATGAGTTTGTATTCTGTGAACATTAGTGGTTTTACATTTCAGTTATATCCATGTCTTAGCAATGCTGCTTACAGCTCAATGTTGCTTATTTGTTATTTCCTATCTGTGGCTAATATTGATCATAAGTATATTTAATGGGTGTTTTTGAGCAAAAAGAAATGTTTATAATGTTGCCTATTGTATGTAAACAATACTTAAATACTCTGGATATTTGAGAAACATGATGTAGGAGAGGCATATCCAGGATCATTTTAACACTGCTTATACACTGCAATCTTGTGCTCTGACAGATTCCTACCGTCTCTCTGGGGAAATTAACAGAACCCATTAAATTTGCAAGTTTGCCCTTTCCATGGACATACATTTGGAATGTTGATTTTCAGTATTATCAGAATGTGACAGTGAAAATCAAAACCTACACAGACAGATTTTTAGCAGCATACTTCTTCCATTGTTAATATTTCCCAACATGTTTTATATTTTGCTCAAGCAGGCCTTGGAGAGCAGTTAGTGCAAAGGACTATGCAAATGAGACTGAGAACCCGGAGGTTAAGGCTAAGTAATTCAACAAATGTATGGCCATAAAGCACATGAAAACCTTGTCAGAAGTTGAGTTTGATCACCCTTTATTTGAAGCAGAGTTATTAATCATGAGATATCACATCAGGGCAATCCATGCCAAATATTGTCATTGTAAACTGTACGTGTGTAAAAAGGTCCATTTTATTGTAAACAAGTACTTTACAAACTGATCTAACTGTATTGCCTATGTAATATGTCTATGTCTAACATAGGCAGAACCTTAGACAATATTTTCTTAAGCAAAATATACAGTATAATAACTAACTTCAATAGTTGACAATTTTACTCATAATATACAATAAATTACCTGGTCCTAGAACATGACCTTTCTTCCATATAAAGCTTCCAAATAATGTTTTAATGTTAATGTTTTAATGTTAATTCAAATCACCTTATAAATGCTGCTTTGTTCAGTGAGGATTTGTTTATTTAGTTGTTTGTAACAGTTGAACATTTACCTTAAGTTAAATTAAAAAAACGTATTTATCAAAGTAAATGAAATCCTCATCCCCAGATAATATGGCATAATAATTCCCAAAGACAATATTGTAAAATATATAATTATAATCAGTTAATAAAGAGCTGTCATAATTTGGATAGAAAGTATGTATACAAATATTTTTGCTGATAGGAAAACAAAATGTAGAAGTCTTTAATGGCTGGTCATCTGTATAGTTTACACATATTAATATTAAGAAAAATCTATGCAATATATTTTGAGTAATATTTTATGCACCATAATTTTCTGTAATTGCAGAACATTTTGAACATACTTGTATGATATAGGGGTTATTTTGCTGTTTTTTAAAAAAAAATCTTACAGGAAATCTATAAAAATGCATTATTCAGAGGGCATTTATAATTAAATAAGGGGTTTAAAGGCTCCTGTAAGATGGATCACTTTAGAGAAAATTCAAAGGATGCATCAGGGCAGAGTTACAGTGCAACAAATAAGCAGACACAGGTAGTAAATGGACATTACACTGCATTGGTACATACCAGTGCCCCCGTCCCCAAACCACCAAAGACTTCATTAACTCTTCATTGAACCCGTTTTTCTTAATTCATGAACGTATTAACATTCATTTTGTACTGTAATGAGCCTGCCTTTGCTGTGTTGTTGTGTGCAGTACAGCCTCACAATGCATTGCATATATTAGGAATGATGATTGTGATAAACGTATTTGGAAGTCCAATGCCCATTAGGATATTCCAATGAATCGCTCTCCTTCAAGCTGCAAGACAAGCTAATATACTTCGGGGTGATTATGTATTTATTCAGATATCTTCTTTTTACACCATAGTATTAGTAGGCACACTGTGATTGAACCCCATGATTCATTTAAACAAAAAGTGTAAGAGTTCTGTTTAATCAAATCATATATTAGGTTTAGGCACATTCAATTGTTGAATGTTTGGAAGGTTCAAAAACTAGGCCACAGGAAAAGGTATTGCTTACAATTTAATGTGTCAAAACTTTGGGGTGGGGGGTGGGTGGGATGTTTTTAAAACTAGAGCTAGTGCTCATTGTTTTCTGATGAGAACTTCTGATGAAAGGACACAATGACATGCATAGCTCACAATGCACTGCTTAGATGGTGGACTGCACAGTGGCAATAAGCAGCAGTTTTGTGTTGAGGCAAAGTGAGTGTTTGTTGAGTGAATGTTCCCTAAAATTCATGAAGGAGATTTTACTGAACTAGACTGGCCTAGATATAAAACTGTAAAAAACATTGAAGAAAGCAGCAGTTACAGGGTCCAAGTAGTATGAGCCAGCAGAATAAAAAAGCCTCCAAGACTGAAGTCTTCATGGCCAAGGTTTACTCATTTAATGAGTAACTGGTTGTCATGAAAGTAAAATTCATTTCAATATCACCTATGGTTCATATGTATAACATTCTAATTATTATTTCGTAAGATGAAATAAGAATGTGGACACTGTGAAATATTTAATCACTTTTTGCAGCCATGCTTTTTAACCACACGTATTCCTATCACATTTGGAAATTATTTACCAAACCTTTATGAAAGATGGTAATTTGCATGTTCTGAAAAATAATTGGAACAAATTAATTTGCATTTTATGATCATGCCTTTTGATGGATGAATCTGTCCTTTGCAATTTATATAGGAACTAGTATACTTTTCATATTATGTTTTTTTATGGTGCATGAGCAGGACTTTTATATAGTATATTTACAATCAATGGCCATTACATCTCAATCAACATTTGTGACTACATTTTTGTCATATCAAAATGGTTCAAAGTTTGTGTTGTCCAGAGCAATGCTTTTTGGGTCAGGGCATGTTTCCAGTCTGTATACCAGTCTACTTAATTACAGTGATGCAATTGGACATGAGCAAATTGCTCAGTTTGTGTGGCTCACCTTTCCCCCATATTTTAGAATAGAAACTTCTCCTTCACAGTTTAGCCAAGTACCTGTGATACAATGTAAATAAGGGGTGGTTCTTTAGTCATCTAATACTTTTTTTTTCTTGAAGGTCACAGCGTGTAGGAGCTTCTCATCTATATTTGAGGACTTGAGCACTTAATTCATATGTCATATATATCACCAAATGACCATATAGCCATGTTTCAACTGAATTATTTCAATTACTGCTGAGTTGTCTGCTATCTTCTTGTTTCTACAAATATGAATATGAGAGAGAGAAGAGAATAGAAAACCAGAGTTAACTTAAAATTCTTTTCAAAGCTTTGGCATGTTTAGTTGATAACTGATTGTTGATTTTTCTAGCGGTTTCCTGTGGTAACCCTGGAACACCAGCCTATGGGAAGATCATCTTCAGTGACGGCATCCTCTTCTCCAACTCAGTGACATACGCTTGTTGGGAAGGATACAAAACTTCTGGCCTCACCACACGTCACTGCACAACCAACGGCACCTGGACCGGATCCTCCCCAGACTGCACAGGTCAGGACTCTTTCTCAGCCACTCAGTTTTACTAAAGTGTCAAAGGAAATTGTTCACATTTTGCCTAGTTTGTGTTCTGATCTGTATTTCATGTATGCAATTGGGAGTTTATCTGAGCAGGTTCTTTATCACTTTATTGTTATTTTTGACTGATTTTTTAATGGTATTGGAGAACATTTTCCCCTGTTAAATACATGACAGTTTCTAGACACCATGACAGTGTTTATTATAAAATATAACACTTAATGTTGCCCTACTGCCTTTTAAATATATTGTGTAAAATACAATAATCAAATAAATATTAATCAAAAACAGTAATTTGTTGCTTTATGTACAGTGATCAGTTGTGGAGATCCGGGTGCACTTGCAAATGGGATTTATATTGGAAATGAATTTACATTTAATAAGACCATAAAATATCACTGCAACCCTGGCTACATCATGGAGCCTGAGGGGTCATCCACCTTACTCTGCACCAAAGACGGGACCTGGAATCATACCAAGCCCAGCTGCAAAGGTAAATACTCAAATTCCTGACAAGCAGAAACATACCATTTTGTGGTAGGCAAAAGCAGATAAAAAATCTGAAATGTAGATTTTATATAGACAACACTTGTGGGGATACATATGACTGTTACAGTAGCACTATTCCATATTTAATGGAAAATGTATACCTATAGTAAATTACAATGTGAAAATACTAACTGTAAAATAGAGTGTGTTCAGCCAATTGAGGGACGAAAGGATGTTATGTATTCAGACTCATACATCTTTGACCATTTGTCCTGTCCATTTGTCAATCATCTCATTGCATCTTCATGTACCATTTTTCTTCCTGCTTTTTAATAGAAATTTGTGCATTATGAACCTTTTGATCTTAGAAGGTCTTTAAAAACAAACGCGGAATAGATGGTGCTCACATACACACATAAGAATTACATTCTTTAACTGACAGTCATACAAATGTATGTTTTTTTACTGTGAATAATTCCCTGTAATTACCCTCTATTTGTTGGAAATCCCTCATGATTGCAGAGAAGTATGCAGTCCTTCCCTGTGGTGAGAAGAATCTAATATAATAACCATCAGGAGAGCATTAATAAATCACTCATACCCTTAATTATAAATGCAGTGTGTTTATTTTTGGGTTTAATTGCTGACAGAGGAAACCAAGTAGGTAAAGAAAAGAACTTAGGGCCCATGCAATTCCATTTGCAGAGTGTGAACAGAATCAGGTGGATAATCTAGATCAAGTGCTACACTCCCTGTGACAGAGATACCCCTACGATGGCCCTCTGGAGTCATTCCTGTTCCCTCTCCCATTCAGTGATCATGTGCAGCCATCCCCCAGCCATCAGCCATGGGAAAGTGGAGGGCTCCGACTTTCAATGGGGCTCCAGTGTCACGTACAGCTGCTTCGAGGGGTACCAGCTTTCCTTACCTGGCATCGCCACATGTGAGGGAAACGGCACGTGGCGTGGTGAGATTCCCCAGTGTCTACGTAAGTGGAAAGTCTTCTTAGAAAATCCCTTTCATCGTACTTGTGAAAAAAATGCATAAATACATAAAATAAAAAACACCCACAAAGAACATATACACATATTCCACACACTTCACCATGGTCATGAAATGAATAATATATGGGAATATGTGATCATTGTTTTTTTTTTTTAAGTTTCCCAGGCTAACATGAATTGCAAAGAACTATTGAAACATAAGGCTTCTTAAAACATGTTTTAATGCATCGTTTGAACTGAAATGATGGTGACTCACTTGAAATGCATTAGAAAATATAGAATGTTCCAAGATCAAATCAAATATGACCTGAGATGCAGCACAGAATTTAATCTGGGTCTTTTTCATGATCAAAAGGATACATTTACATCCGAATAACAATTCAGCTATAATATGGTTTTATCATCATTAGAAACCTCTTCTGTGATTACCGCAGACCAGATCCAAGGTCCCAATGTACTCCATGATTCACATAATATCACACTGTAACAGGGAGCGTCGGTTCGACAAACATTGCCAATCCAATGCTTTGCTAATGTTCAGGTTTGATGAGTCTGAAAACTGTACTGGCACCTGCAGGAACTTTATCAATATCTGGTGAATTGAGTTATCACCAGTGATGGATGAAACACATAATGTGAGAATTACAAAGCAGCCAGACATTAGAACCTCCAGCACTTGAGTGTAAGCCTCTAGTAGAGTGTCAGAAGCAATTCTCCAGCAACATCACTTGCCACTCCAAAGCACTAAAAAAGTGCCTGTGTTGAAATTGGCAGCCTGCAGGTAGGAAAGGTAATGCGGTCCACTTTTGGCTGCAGCCATTATTGCCATTGTAAAAAAGGTGAACAAACAGTGAACTCGGAGCATAAGTCGAATAACTATGTAACACATATGAAGCTTTTTATCCACATCACTCTGTCCTCCCTCTTATTAGATTTTTGCAGATCTGTCTGTTTATACTGAGTACATGTTTTTCACTTTGATTATTTGTCATTTTCCACAGGAGAACATTTAGGTAGTAGAGATAGGTGGGTTGCAAGATGCATAAGGGGGAAAAAATAACCCTTTCTGTATAATACATTGTAAATTAGAATGCACAGAAGCTGAATTGCATTTCTCTCTCTCTTACATGTTAGGTAGAAGTTAACAACCTTTTAAAAAAGGAGTGAGTCACAGCAAGTACAACTCATTGTTTGCTCTGTCTTTTACAGCTACACTGTGTGGAGATCCTGGTACTCCAGCAGAGGGCTATGCAGAGGGCAAACGCTTCACCTATGGGTCCGAGGTCACTTTCCACTGCATGCCCTCCTACCTGCTGGTTGGGTCATCCAGGAGAGTGTGCCAGGCAGATGGAACCTGGAGTGGAATCCAGCCTTCATGTATAGGTACATTTCAAATACAGCTAATGGATTTACTAAAGAAAATAAAATACACAAATAACATATATTTCCAGACATTCATACTGAAATAATTTGTGATTTGCAATGGAATTATATTTTTATTATGGAGTTTGGATGTTATAATGAAGGTATTTTAGTTCAGCCATTAACCCAGAAAAATGGTAAAACCCTCCTCAGGATACATTCAAACAGAATGCTTTTTATTTTGTTTTATATTGAGCCACATCCCTTCTTATTTCCGATTGGACGTATTGTACATTTTCCGAAAATGTACAATACATTTGATAACCAAACACATATGAAGCATGTCTTGCCTGGATGTTTAATCATCTTTCCAAATTAACACTCTAATTACATATCACCTAAGGTATAGATTTGTGTTCAGCTCTGGCTACTGTTAAGGGTATCCATGGCAATAGGTTATAACAGGTGATTACTAAAACCTATAGATTAGATTAAATCTGTGGATCTAAAGTTTGTATGCGGTCAATGTTGTAGTTGAAACACATTTTTTCACCTGTATTTATTTAGATTGGAAATATTAATTCAGCATAGTGCTATGACTAATTTAGCAAACCAGATAATCTCTGAGAACATGATTTTGACAAGTGTCTATGGTGTATAACAGCTAGCAGCATAATGCACCCTGAAGTGTACAGTTATACAGAATGAATGTACTTTGTAGAGGGAACATGCCTTGCCATGGGGTTTTCACTACCACGGCTTACATTAATTTTGCATAACCGTACACCTTACTGTGTGTTATCCCTAGCATAGAGTAAGCTGGTAAAGGTACTTTCACTCTCTAGTGACCTCTAACAGACAGCATTGGCAATATGAAAACAAAGGTTAGGTCTAGTAAAGATGTACACCATCCCAGTAATAAAACAATTTATTTTACTAAAACAGGCAGACAGATGTACTTTCTTATATGTTGACATTTACAAAAGTAGAGTGGAAGGATTTAGGACATGTTACCAAGTGCTGTAACAATAATCTAAAATTTTTCTAACATATTCAATCAGTAGCACCTTTGTCTGTATTCTCTAAATAGGGTACCTGTCAAATGTCAAGTGTTATATATTCAATATCTATTTCTGATTTTTTTTTTTTTTTTTTTTTACAAATTCCCATATTAAGATCCTGCATACAATACATGTAGAGATCCTGGAACTCCAGCATACGGGATACCGCTGCAGGCACAAGGATATGAGGTATTCACTTTCTTGGTCTCGGAATTTTGAACTTGTTAAACACATCACTTCTCACGATCTATACATTGATATCTATGATTCCATTATTGATATCCATTGACTTTGTTATCTTAATTTGTTTAGATTGTTTTTAGGACAATCGCAAATGCTTTCTTATGTAATTGCATTTACTGTATTGTTTTACTGTAGGTTGGAAACAAAATTTTCTTTAAATGCCGGAAAAACTACCATATATTGGGATCTACAACAAGAACATGCCTCGAGAATTTAACATGGAGTGGAATACAACCAGAATGTATACGTAAGCATGTATTAGCATAAATGTTTAATTATTTATTTTACACACATAATATGATTGCTACTGTACAGTATGAAAGGGCGGGTAAGGTTTTTTACACAAATCCAGCGGGCATTGGAGGAGCAGTAGCACCCATCACCATTCTGTTCGTCAGTGTCGTTCAGATTAACGGCCCTGGAGACACAGCTATGACAGCTTAACTGAATAAAATATTGTTTTAGCAAATGCAAATTTTTGATTTGCTGAATTGTGTGGATCCCAAGCCTCACACACTGTCTCCGCAAAGCTGTGGCATGTACTCCATTTTACCCCCTTATAAAATTCCGCAGGATTGTATGTGTATTCACATTCAAAGACAAATCACTGTGGAGAACCGTTGAGAGAGAAAGAGGGAGAGAGAGAAAAAGAGAGTATGTGTCGGGGGAAGGGGGTGTACATTTGAAAGAGAGTGATTCATAAGAGAACAAAAGTATGGAGCGCCTGCCTCAGCAAAAAATGTAAGTTTAAGCTGCTTGTTCACCAGCAGTAAATCTGTGGGTGAGTTCGACAGTGTATCCTACAAAATCCTTCAGGCTGCTCCCTCACAGAACAGAGGCCGGAGAGGGGGAGGTGTGAAGACTTTCTTCATTTATTATGTAAGAGAGCACTCTGGGCATGTTTCATAATGCCTCTCCCTATGGCACGATTTTATCACTGCTCGGCAATGTGAGTGCATTTAGTGTGGACCACTTTTCCCACTCAAGTTCTCATCCAAGGTGGAGCAATTTCTCCATTATTGTTTGTGCTTCTAGCTCATGCTTGCAGACAACCAGAGACACCTTCGCACATCGACGTGAAGGCTATAGATCTTCCGACCCTGGGATATACGCTAACGTACACTTGTCAGGTTGGCTTCTTCCTGGCTGGGGGATCTGAACACAGAACATGCAAGTCAGATGGGAAATGGTCTGGAAAACCACCTATCTGCAAAGGTACACCAACCTGCAGTCCCTGTAAATTATTTGTTACGCATTAGTTATATTTCACAATATTTACATAACAAGTAATAAATGATATCAGTTGGATGTAAAATCTTTTTGAGCAATAAATAAATAAACAAACACATGTAACCAGTCAGAACAAACCACTTCATGTGACAAAATTGATTTTTTCTGTTTCACATTTTATGCAGATATGCACTCTTAGAAAAAAAAAGTTCCTTAAGGGTTCTTGTCCTGTAGGGGGAACCCTTAAAAGCTCTTCTTTGACATGGGTTTCACTCACAGGTTCTCTGTAGAACCTTGTTCTAAGTGCCAAATAAAGAATTGCATAAAGATATCTGTATCTAAGATGAACCTTTAAGGGTTCCCCCAGCAGGACTAATGAAGAATGTTTAACGGTGCTAGAAAGCACTTTTTTTTCTAAGAGTGTAGTGAAACACATTTGTGATGCTTGCATTCTGTTCAACAAATATAGTCAGTGATTATATCATAATTAAAATAAGTGTTTCTTTAGAGTAAACTGGTGTTCTGGTAAGGTCAAAAGTGCATTTATCAAGGAATGACAGCTGGTGCAAAACATTATTTTTCTATTTGTACTAAAGCTGGTTCTATAGTGAATGAAGTGTGCTACATGCCTAATTTCATACTTTCAAAAGACGTTCCCTCGTCAAGTAGTTTATTTACTTCACGATAAATAGAGTTTTGCAGCATCGACTGACTCATCCATGATAATATTCTTTAATAATATAAAATGCTTTTAATGGAATGAGTGGGTCACATACTGAAATATCACAATATCATTTACTCATAAATATCTTTCAGTGGGGCCCAAAATAAATGGAAAAGCAAAAGGATCAGATTCTGACGTGCAGAAAAATAAGATCCATGGTATGTTCTTTTCTCAGTCTAATTCTCACATATCAGAGCTGTGCTGGCTCTTAAAATATTTCTTATTTCAAATGACTTTCAAAGCCTTCCACATGGTGGGCACTTATGTGAACACTGTCTGAGTTAACCAGTCAGCTTTCCTTTTTCAAATGGACATCATCATTTCTATCATTTCAGTTCCTGCAGATGTGTTTTCCTTAACCTCTGGCTGGTCTGGATTTTATGAATATTTGGGGAAAAAACAGCCTGCAACCATAACCGTCAATGGATTCAATGTGACTACCAGTAAAGTCAATGTCACACTTTTGGAAGAGCACAGTGGTGTCCAAGTTAAACTGTCAGGTAAATAATCTTGAATCTTAGTTGGACTGTGATATAAAGATTTAGTGTGTTATGATTTTGGTGTTAGTCAAGGTGGCTGTGCCTCTTACAGGTAAACATCAAATGTCAATGACCCCAAAGGGGATAAAACAAATGAACGATTTTTTTAACCCTTGATATGAGGGTAGTATAAACTGCAGTCTGGAATAAAGCTCACTGTCTCATTATGAGGAAATGTTGTACATCCATGTATGCTATGAATTGGTAAAGAGATTTAATTTTGTTCATCAGGGACATATAAGAAGGAGGAAAATCATTTGCTGCTGAAGGTCTACCAGATAAGAGGTCCTGTTGCACTTTCTTTCAGTAAATTTAAGAATGACAACTGGGCAATGGATGGCTATGTAAGTCAACTCATTTCTTATTTATAGTTTTGTACCTTTAAGTTCTTTAGTTTTGCATTCCCTGATAAAATGAGGCACATACAGTATCTCTCAGCAAAAATGTATGACTTATTGTATTATTTACTGTATTTTTCAGAAATAATAATTAATACAAGTATGTGTATAACTAGAACCAGTATAGCATGTACAATTAGGTTTAATCTTTGTTTTGCAATACAAAACTGTTGAAACTTGAAAAGATGAATTTAAAACTGAAAATATTATTCTGGGAAAATGATTAAACAGAATTGTGATGGCTTAAGATAAATTAGTTGATATCCTACTTTCTGTGAGTGTACAAAAGTGTGTTTGTTGAAAGAGAAGTGCATTATAATCTGATGTATCTGAAGTGAAAACAGAAGTGCTCTCTGCTAGTGAAAGTAGTTAAAGTAATTCAAATCAAAATATCTAAAACCACTTTGATAAAGTGTTTATTAAATTTATTTCTAAAGTACTGATCCTTCTGTGATCATTTCACCCACTTTCGTTTCTTTTGTGTTGGTTCAGGTGACAGCAGAATCTGATAAAAATACCTTTGTGTACCAAGGTTTCATCCATGGCAAAGATTTTGGAAAATTTCATTTAACAAGACAAGGTATGTGAGGGGATGGTCCTCTCAATAAGGCTGAACTTTTTAGACAGGTAAACCATAATTGTAGCGTGTGACTAATGGATGTATAAAACAGTAAGAGTATCTGCTGTGTTACCGATTTAAGGTAGTTGTAGCCAGCTGGTTATTTGCATAACAGCATATCATAACAAAAATCTCTTTTGTTTCTTAGGTCTTATAACCACAGACACAGATGCGTCAAATCCGTACTATGGCACAAACAGCAGTTCAGTGGCAGCTGCTATTCTAGTGCCATTCTTTGCTCTCATTCTTTCAGGGTTTGCCTTTTACCTCTATAAACACAGGTAAGGAATTCTCGCCCGTCACCTTCAGATATGCATTGGCAATGTAAGTCCATAATGAATGAATTTAAAGCAGAATTATATTATAACAGTTATGGGAAACTCCTGTGCCACTTGCCCTTTAGGGACTGCTCCTCAAAATGTCAACAGAGTTGGCAAACTGCTGCATGCTTTACTAAACATGAAACCACTTGCGTGCAGAAATCACATTCAAAAAGAGCATGGGAGTTTTCCAAAGCTAACAAAACAAGATTAATGTGACATTAATGTCCAAAAGGATGAAAAATCCCTTATATTAAAATAAATAAAAAAAATTGGCAGGGTACTTTCACAAGACACAGATGACAGTGAGAGACCCAAAGACGTAATCAGGGCCGGCTGCAGGTAAGACATAAGAAACTAAATCATTAGGCAATAATTTCTCTACTTCCATATTGCCATTGTCCTCTTTTCTTTTTCCATACCCTACACAAGAAAAACAAAAACAATTGGACAACAGAGGATGCAGTGTTTTGTTGTTTGGTCTCATAATAAATTGCCATTGACTTGTCAACATTTCAGCCAACTAAACTTTATTTTTTCATGAACATGTCCATTTGGACTAAATACCAGTGTAAAACATATATAGACATTGAGGGAGGGAATATTAAGATATAAGACAAGAAGACAATTAAGGCATCAAAAGTATATCAATAATATCTTAGGCAAACAGTGGCATATATGTTATTTTGTCACTTGAGTTGACAGTTGTGAGTGAAGATGCATAAATTCCAGGCTGTTCAGTGGCTGTTTACATATTCAGTGAACATCTTTTGGTCTCTTGGGTACAAACCATGACATGTTTGCAGTTAAAGTTTTTTTTTTTTTTTCATTGCGTTGTATTTCATGCTGTAGGCCAGACATAAATACTACAAATAACCCTTCCCCTATGTTGTTTTTTTTTAATGTTATGACAGACTTTGCATTATACTATGCATATTACAACTCATTATACTGTGTTTGCAAACTAAGCTTCATAACCACCTCCTGTACCTCATTCATTCTGTCATGCAGGCAGGATACTGTTTGAAAATGTAGTCATTTATATGATTATATGCATATTTGTTTTCCTTTTTGTTATTGTTTTACCAATTTTGCATATGACTTGGTAATATTCCTATGCTGCTCGGTTTTGGTCATTTGACATCTGATTATGAACGGAACTAGTTTTCCAGACAGCATGCCCTCGGGCTTTCTTTAACGTCCCAGCCTTTGTCCGTATTATGAGTAAGTTCAGTAAAGAAATGGAGGGAACATCAAATGTTTGCATGCAAATTGTATTGTTTGAAAAGTGTGCAGACTGAACTTCCATTGAGCTCAGTGGATATAAATCATGGTGAAAGGAAATACCTTTATTCCTTGCGGTTCATTGTTATGAGTCATTGGTAGGAAAATCCACTTTTTGAAATGTCTATTCAGTATTCACATTTTCATTGTTGTCCTTTGCATTACTGTGAAAAATAATGCCATTAATACATGACTTATAACAATTACACTGAATTCCAGGTTTTACTTAGCATTAGTCTTGGGGGGAAGAGGGTGGGAGTTACACCAATGTCATGGCTGTAAATGATGTAATATCTGGAAAAAGTAGTTGTTTATCCTGCTTTTTCAATGACCTTCCTGCTACTTGATTAAGTACAGCATTCATCATTACAAACAGCAGGGAGATAATTTAAGTTTAAATCAGTTTCAGGGTATGGAACACTTTTCTACTTTAAATAAAAAAAAACAGCCGAGCAGCTGTGTTTCTGAAAAATGTATGAGAACTGGGGTTGTGATTATATTTTTATAAGCATTGTATATTGAAAACCGAGAATCTTAAGCGCAATAACATCCAAGTGTCTTTCATTTTTCAGAACAAGACCAAAAGTACAGTTCAACGGCTATGCGGGTCATGAGAACACAAATGGACAGGCTTCATTTGAGAATCCAATGTATGACACAAACATGAAGCCCACCGAGGCAAAAGCCGTGAGGTTCGACACAACTCTAAACACAGTCTGCACAGTAGTATAGCCTTTATGGCCTGCATTTGACTGGTTCACAGCCATACCTCTTGGGTAAGCAGTGACTTCTTTGGTGCCATATGCCAATTCTCTTTTGTGACTCTTTGCTTTGCTACTACAATGTATTCACTTTATATAAACTACTCTGTGGAGATGATAAAATGATCAACTATAAGAATAGATGATTTTATGGACATACTGCAAAAAAGACTTCCCATGGAGCAAAGTCCAAGATTTTGGCCAAGAAAGCAAAGGACATATAGACATTATAGACTTTCTTGGATCAAGTTTTTGCCTTTCGTGGCACTTGCAGGAAGAAAGTTATTTTTCTTTTATCTTTTATTTCTATCTTTCCAAAAGCATTCTCTTGGGACAATGTTGAAGTGTCTTGAAAAGCCACATAATTGTTGAAAAAATATTTCCTTCACTGAAGAAGAACCATGGAGGAGACAGAGTCTTTGAACAAACGTGGTTGCTTGTACCTTGCCAGACTTCTCCATTAATAAAATACAAAATGTGCTACTGCTGCAACTGTCTCACAGAAGAACTTGGCTATCGAGTACCTGGGTAGCAGAAGGAATTCTCTCAACTGTTGTGTTGCAAAAACTATACTGCACAATTTTTGCACTAGTGTGTTATGAATGATTATGAATATGGTTCAAAAGAGAAAACAAAATTAGCAAACAGAAATACGTACAGGGTTTCTATATGCTGACCATATGTATATAAACATGTATTTCCATGTACGCAGGAAGCATGTTGTCATTCTATATGTTTTAACTATAGACATGTTGATTTTATTTTATGTTGATTTTCAAAAATAAGTAATATCGCTTTTTTTTATTGTGATTTAACCCTTTTGGCCCCATGGGAATTATCCATGTTTTTGTTCATTTTAATTTTAAATACTACTTTCTGGTGCCGTAGACCAGTGCCCAAATGTTACACTTATGGTCTATGTGTATGTGTTTTTTTTTTTTTTTTGTCCTGGAAGCCCAGGTAGATATGCAGGGTGTTGATAACTTGAGAGTGATATGAATGTTTTTGTTCTCTTTTCACTTCATAAAATGTGATGTGTGTATATGTTTTTATATTATTTTAAATGTCTTTTGATTTTGGAGTTCCTCGTTTTCCATAATGCTTATTCATGTCCTATTAGACACAGTCACTCATTCAAATGTTTACTAGATGCAGTGTGTTCAAATTAACTGTAATGCAGTCTGTGACGGTAAACAAGACTGGTATTATGATATACTGATGACCGTCAGGCCTAAAGGGTTAAATTTACGGCACTCTTACTTCCTGAATACAGGCAACCTTTTCGGTTTGTGACAGGAGTATTTGCCACTGTTCCCCTTGTTCTTTTTGTTTTAAATGCGGTTGGTATATGTGAAAATATGCGGCAGTCATCCATTATGTATGGCATGGGTCAGGTCTTTGCTCCACCAGAGGAAAGTGAAATAGTTATTTATTGCTTTAACGGCAATATTGTTTATATTAGAACAACATTTTTGTGAAGCACCATACTTGAATGCATGCTTCAGTTTTGTTGTTTTTAGATCTTAGATGGCAGAGTATAGTCTTTCTGTCTGGTCTCTCATTCTCATTTTGGCCCCAATATGCTTTACCAGAATTCAGTCATACTGCAAATATATGGAATCATGTAAAGCAGTTATACAACAGTGTTGGTCATCAGATAGACTAGTCACTACTGTCTTGCCGCAAATTCTCTCACAAGAATACCACCTGCAGAGAGGGGTTTTCATTTCTCTATAATGCTGGAGCAAATAAGTGTTTATTTTTCAAAAATGCTGCACTTACTTTAAATCACAGCTGTGAATGCGGCAGTGTGTTTGGAATAATGTGTATTTTCAGTGTACTGTCGAATGCCTGTTGGGTGTTAAGACCAGGATGCCGTTCCTTCTTTGGCAGCCATGGCCATTTAGCCACAGGGAGTAGTTTATCATTTCCTAAGGAAGGTGTTGGTGAAATAATTTTTTACTACACATCCCTCCCACTCTAAAATGATATAGCTTAAATAAGATAATTTGATTATACACCGAAAATTTACAATCCTTGAAACACTGCCTTACTGAATTGTAAATGTGGCATAACCAACACATTTGAAACCTTATCTTTAATGTCACACCACCAATATGTGTGTTTGAGTGTAGGGCTACTTGAGTGCATATACACTGTGATTCCAAAAGTCATGGCTGAGCAAGTCATTTTCTTGATAAGTTTGATAACATAGTGTGTATACTCATATAATCAAATCTCACCTTTATACATGTGAACTACCTGCTACATGCTGTGTTCAAATCTGTCGTCCATCGCACTGGCATTCAGATCTGTACATCAGTGGCATAGAAAATATTAACTATAACTTTGTGAAATGTTTACCTTCTGGATATCAGATTTCATCCAATCATTGCAGCACAGAGAGAAGTCTGTAGTTTGTGTGTGTGTTTGTGCGAACAAATGTGGGTGGGTGCATGCGTGTGTGTGAGCGTGTGTGTGTGTGCGTGTGTGTGTGTGTGTGTGTGTGTGTGTGTGTGTGCATGTGTGTGTGCATGTGTGTGTGCGTGTGTGTGTGTGTGTGTGTGTGTGTGTGTGTGTGTGTGTGTGTGTGTCATGAAGTGTACATTCTTAAAAGAGTATGTAAAATAAGAAGCATTCGCTTAACCTTAATTTTTCTAAGAAATTTTATATTTTTCATTTATTATTGTTGAAATCGGTACCTATGGTAAAAACAGTGTGAAAAAGCTGGCAAGAAAATGTGCAGAATCTGGGATGGAGTTGGTTTCCCGCCTTCCACTGTTTGCTTCTCGTGATGTTAGATTTGCTGCTGCTTTACTCCATACCTTGCCTCCCTTCAGACTTGCTGCAATAATGTCCTTGTTTCCTCCTCTGTAAAATGTGTTTACCATCAGAGCTGTAAATCCGCATTCTGATACACACCATTCCATTGACAGCATTGCAATTTTACCATGTGCTTTTGACTTGAAGTAGGTGCAAAAGAAAATGTTTTTTGTACAGAAATATATTTTTTATGAAGAATTTGTAAAATTATTAAATATGCTGTACTTTTTTGATTAATGTAGGTATACAATTGTTAAAATAAATGTTTTTACTATACAAAATGTAAATTTATCATTCATGAAATATACATATATCACAGACATACTTACATACATAGTATCACATTTTAAATTCTGAGATGCTTGAACACTGTCAGTACAGACAAAGCTGTATAAAAATGTCATGTGTCCATCAGCATAATCAAGGAATCTTCTACAAATTGTTATATAGTTTGTTCACACCATCTTTTGCAGAAAAAATATATATTTGGGACAGATTAAATATTTGACTTTATAGTTTTTTTGTCTGTGCTGAATTTTTATTTTTATGAAATGAAAGTTAAAATACCCCATTCATAACACTGAAGGGAAAAGTATTTTACAGTTTCTTAGAGGAACAAGATACGATTTTTTTTTTAATTCTTCAATTTATCCTGCCAATCTGTCCTCATTTATTCCAAATTACAATACTGTGATTACAAAAGTGATAAATATGCATACATATATTCATAGAATTTATAACAGGGAAGTCAAGTTCATGTGTCATATCAGTAGCTTTAACACACAGGCATAGTTGAGAATATCTCATAAATGCATAATTATGCAAATATCATTTATGTATGTGGCCCTATGGTAATTCCTCAGTTAGTACGTTTGTAGCTGGAGACAATAAAAATAATATTTAAATCATGAAATAAAAGTTTTTCTGTTGAAAAATCGGATGATCAAATTTATCATTTTGTGTCAGTTTGTAAATGCTTTGGATAGGAGGGAGAAATTATTCTTGGACAAATTCTTTTTTGACAAACTCCATGGGGACCCCTACTAGACTGACATTTTGCCATACGTTATGCCAAGGATTACATTCTGGGCTTTGTTTGACCCACATGATGACATTGACCCTGTTTATTAAACCATTCCAATGAACGTTGTTTTACAGGTTACTGGAGAGTGGAAATATGTGTTTGAGATATGGCTCTCTATTCTTGGCCAACCCAAGCTGATTTCCCTCAGGGATCTGTTGCCCAGTCTCTGTTAATTAGAAGCATCTCATAACGTGATTCTGCTGTAGTCACAATTGACTGGATGAATGCTGTTTGGCGATGTGCTGTGTTAGCTTGCATCAAATTATCAGTTTAAAAACAGACAGAAGAGCAATTTATGTGTTGCCTGACTAAAGTTCTTTTCAGCTGTATGTTTGCAGCATCATTTGCAGGGTTTGGTGCAAACTACGTCTGAGATTTACAAAGATTCTTTTTTCAGCAACAGCCTCATTCTTGCTATTATACCCATACAGCCCAGCTCTGTCAGAGGCTGGGGTAGTGTTGATGTATGAACCCTGAATCCTATTTCAGACACAGAACAAAGAAGGAGGCTTAACCTGTGTTTTGTTTACCCGACTGTGTAGCAGAAAAGGAAACCACAATATAGATACTGACAGGGTGCTGCGAAACACATTCTATTTCTTAATGACGGACATGAACTTTCTCAAAAGGGTGGTCAGGGACTGAAATGTCCTAAAAGCTGTCTCCTGACCAGTTCTTCTTAAGAAACTATCCTGGTTGCAAATCCTCCGTGGTCTTTACTAGAAGCCCTAACCAGGATCAGGAATATGGATCATGAAGACATGATTGCCAGTATTGAGTCACATGGCAATTTGATGAGCACCAGCCAGTAATATCCTGCTGAATACTTCCATGTGCTACAAATATCAACACCCCTGCACAGGATCAGCCAATCAGATCAAAGTATTTACAATACAAAAGATCTTACATTCCACAGACCCTCAGAGCTACCTAAAGGCCACTGTGACCATGTCAACCCAAGTAGACTGATGCAGATACTGGGTTAAAAGTACTGATAATACATCTCTTTTGCTTACATACAACTGTGTGAAAGCAAAATATTTGTTACAAGGAGGTTACGGATAAGGCCCTGGTCCTAGTTATGCATAATGTTTACAATTTTTATTAAGCACGACGCATTCTGGGGCACTGTTTTATTGTTTTATTCACAGCTCATCCTCATATTCAATTACAACTTTACTGTTACTGCCATTGTCTTACTAATAATTTGCAGTCAGTTGCATGGGAAGGGAGGCATCCTTATGAGCTGTATTGTGTCTGCCTAAATGCACAGGGACAAATCTTCTGTTCTGTCAGAGGTCATCATCCTGCCCATACTAGCATATTAATATCACTGCTCTAACATAATGACTGTTAGAAAACTGGTATGTACTGGTACTGAAAAAGATGACATTACCTGAGATAAGTCTTAAGCTTTTTTCAATTTTGAGTGTGTGAGAGGGCTTTTTTTTTTCAAAACCATTGGTGAGCACAATGACATAGTAATGCATAGTTGAGTTGGACTATTCTACCACCACTTAAAACCAAAAAGAGAATAGAAAGAGATTCTGAGTTATGAATCTGTCTCTGGTTACCTCATTCACTGTGATCTTAAAGATAATTTTGTACCAGAAATATACATAACTGAAATAACTGTATTAAACTGTAATAACTAACTGAAACTGTATTAAATATTGTCAATTTGGTTCTTCTTGGCTGCCTCCAACTATCTGATTATTACCAAAATTAATTATTGTAAAACTGCAGCATGTCCTGTTAACATTGATTGCTGCCTTGGTTTAGTCGTAGGACTTTCAATTCAGTAGGTGTTGAGGCACTGAGATAGTATTTATGAACATTTGCTTCATGTCTTTATGTAACTAAATTGTTAACTGTTTGAGCTTATACTCAAGTTAGCACAGGTCTATGATCTTCTCAAAACAAAAGAAAAAAATAAGATTTGGCTTTTGATTTTTGATGTGCCAGTGATCTTTTGAAGATCTAATCTCTTGTATTAAGATGTTCCAATAAGGAGCTTCCCTTGTTTTGGTCATTATTTTATCACATCACATTGATTCTACAATCAACATTTTAAATGTCATTTTCTGCTACCAGAGCTTCATATCCATTCCTTTTGAATAACATAGGCAGTATTGTCTATTGTTCATGCTAAACACATGCTTCAAGAGTGCTATGTCAAACTGAATGTATTGACTGACAATCACATTCAACTTTTGCAGCTTTTGCTATATCAGCTTTAAACCTAAGCCATTTCTCCATTACAGTATGCGGTGCCATTGTACACATTTTTGAAAGTGCATTTGGATGTGGAATGGATTTGTAGAAAGTCTGGTATTCAGAATTTATACAGCTGCACAACATTTGAGAATCGATGACGGTCAGTGTCACCACAGAATAAATACATCACTGCAGATTTAAATGACACTTCTTGTGTTTTCAGTGAATATAAACATTACTTTACACTCTGCACCTCTCAGTTTAATCACCATTCATCTTTTTTCTATAAAGGAATTACACACCCCCCTTCCTAATTTGTAATTCTGAATCTCGATCTAAAGCCCCTGACATTGCTGTGACATCATCTGTTGGTTGAGGAGAGCACAGGCAAATCCACATGTCCTGTGAAATGCTGCTGAGCTGAGCAGCCATTGCTCCAGGGAAGTGTGCACCATGTGCAGCTGCAGCAGACATATTTCAGACTCCTGACAGACCAGAGGAGCCATTACTCTGCATTGAAAAGGGAAAACCCTGATACTCTCCTTCCTTCCCTGTGTGGCTCCCCGTGCTTTTTAAAACATCTTTTTTTTTATTCTCCTACTGGTGAATCTTGCCCCTTCATTGACTTCACTTGGGCTGCCTTTCGTCTTTCTACAGTACATGTCTGAAAATCCTTCAGGGTGAGACCCTTTAAAATGTCTTCCTTTTGGGACAGGAAGCTCAGTGGTTTGAAAGTGAATCTGGATTTTTTTTTTGTGTGTTCATTTATGCATTTATTGGGAAATGTATATATCTGACATATTCATAATTTCCTTTAAAGGCATGTAAATCATTTTGGACAGGTAGTTTTCAGCACTGAAATTAAATAATTCTTGTAAATGTTGTTTTCTGAAAAATGCTCACCCTTGCTCTTTGAGTGGTGCACAGAGTAGGTGCACTGCACTACTGCCGGTTAGAGATGTGTACAAGTGAAAGAACAGTTGGCTCGGCTTCACTGAGGTAAAGAAGGGCCAGGCGTCTGCAGGTTATTTAGCTAAACATTTGTTGACTTTTCTTGTGACAGCATGGGCAATATGTGACTGATGCTGCATCTTCAGTGTGAAAAATAGTGAAGGGTATGAGCGAGTCAAAAGTGCTGTCATCACCTCCTCAGTCACTGAGGTGGTTTGCAGTGAGCAGAGCAGTGCAGTTCAAAGTTTGGGTGAGAAAAATGTGAAAAATTAAATAAATGATCACTTGGAGTCTGTAACAGGACAATGCCTTTATTATGGTAGCTTGCTGTACACCAGCATCAACACTGACTTTCCTGAGAGGATCTTTGGATCAGAGTCAAACTGCATCCACTCAACGGGTTTTGATCAAGACCAAATCCCAGCAATGCAAATGAAGCTGATCAAAGGTACTGTGGAAACACACATACTGCCAGATTATTTTTTCTCAACACCATCTGTGCCCCTGCATTCTCTCTACTGTAAGGTATAACCTTCTACTTGTTGGAATTCGGCTCTTTTTGTTCAGTGCTGTTGATCTTTTTATGTATTCTTAAATCAGTCAATAGTTCCTTGACCTTAATTAAATGCATTCTCTGTTTTAGAGGTTTGATACTGTGGGATTTCTGTTTCCATTTCAAAATTCTTGTGTCCATTTAATCATTTCTGAGTACCATTGATCCAACTATATCCTTTTCTCAGTTTAGTCAATTTAATAAGAGCCAGACTTCTTAAAAAAAAATTGAATATTTTTCATTACCTTGATGACATGAATTACTTGGACACACATTTGATACAATAAGAAAGACACAGACTGTTTTAAACAAGAAATTTTGAGATATTTAACACACATTTAATTTTATTCAATGAAAGAGGAATACGGTTTTACCATTTCATTTTGAACACCAACATAGTTATGTAAATGTATAGCTCCCGATTTTTCATTTCATTTGTAGGCTCCTAAACTGAGATAGATTATGCCTCTTTAACTTTTCTATAAACAGGTTTATAAGCATTAGCATGGCCATGATAAATGCACTCTGGCTCTTTCAGTCTCCCTGCTGTTAAACAGTGTGGTCCACCCTAAAAGTCAAAGTTTAATCAGCTTTCCACAAATCTGCATACATTTTGCTACAATGGATTCATTAAAGAGTAAAGAGCTTCCTACTTAAACAAATAATAACAGGCTATACTAAATCCTACATAATTAATTCATTTGGACCCAAGCACTTTTCTCAGTCTTAAAGAAAGTACAAGTACTGTTGAAATGTTTTTTTTAAAGTATGTCTTACTGATGGTAAAGTAACAGGAAACAGAGGAAGATGTACTCCTGTAGCCTCCCTCATCGCCCCCTAAAAAAAAAAAAAACAACACTATTCACAACACTGGCACTTACCCAAATAAAATGTAGATTTATTATCATGTAGAGAACAGGTTTCCTGTGTAATTGTAAGTTTTGTATAACTGGGGTACTAAAACACTGCATGTTCTTGACCTTGACCAAAGATGGCACAGTTTTAAAAAAAATAAATTTCTTTTTATTGTAAAATGCAGTACACAGAAGGGAAATGAGGTGCAATAGGAACACAAAAGAGGCTACACACCTTTTTGTCCTTTATGAAAAAAAAAAGGATTAAGCCTAGCCTATAGCCTAGGCTTGATATACTTTCAATTGTTAAACGATTATAAGTAAAGCAAATTGTTTAGGCTAAATCTTTTAAGTGCAAAACTATAAAGTCCCTAAAGGGACATGAGCAAATAAATTCGGAGACATGAGAAAAAATGTATTGTATGTAAGTTTCTTGTGCACATGAGAAACTATTTCCAATGTTACACCGTAATTAATTTGTGTTCATTATGAATTTATTAAACATTCAATATACAGGCACTGAATGTAAAACAAGAAGGGCCTAGCCTCATTAAAAAAAGAAAAAATGTGAACATAGCGGTTGTTATGGTTGCTTGCCATCCCCTGCGGTTGGCTTGTCAATAGCTTGGTATTGCAATATTGCGGTTATCACGACAGCCCTACTATTAGATATATAAATACACTCCCATTAACTACATAATGTAAGGTGCACATACTAGAAAAACTGTGTGACGGGAAACTTGTACCATCAAGGAAAAAATCCAAAAATGGAGCCAAAAGTACCATCTGGATGGCTTTAACCAGACAGAAAATGATGCCCTTGAATGGAAGAGGGCAGCTATTACATCAAATGGGAAGCTATACTTCACAGTGTTGGTGTGCAATGAAATATGAACAATCCAACCAACATAAAAACTCCTCAATGGCAGGTCCTGCAGCCAATTATATGCCACTGGCCACAGAAATGGTATGGGCAAGGTTTTACATCGGACATTGGAGTCTGACCTCACACTTCAGCCCACTGTGATAACAAGATGACCTGGTTCAATCGAAATTCAAACACTTGAGTCTTAACTTAGAAGCTGTAAAAGAGAGAGGACTAAAAGTTACAAAGAGGACTGTCTTATCTGTCTTATTTGAATGATACACAGATATATGTTAATTTTTATTTTTTATTTATGCAAATCTATTTGAAATTGCATAGGAAATATAATACATAAATATCACCTATTAAGTGATACAGCTTTTGTGTGAAACAACTGATGGCTTAGGAGAAGAAGTCATCCCATGCCAGAAATGGACAATCCTCTGGTGAGTCTGAACTTCCTGGTCTCTGAGTATGCCAGCTACTGCCGCCAGGATCTCCCAGTCCAGCTGTTCAGGTGCCCTGTCCCTTGTAGAAAACATATCCCTGTAATGCACTTTTACAGGGCTATTCACTGTGAACATGGTAGAGAACTTTCACTAACTGAGAAAATTTATTTGAATAATAGTATTATGATGTGATTTGAGATTATGACATTAAATATGAACTTCTAGCTTTTTCATTTCATTGGCTCATACCATGGCGTTCATCAAAAGTACAGATTGCTTTGTACTGTTGAGAACTATTGTGCTGACAAAATTATTCTTTGGTCTTGCAAGGCTAAAAGTTTTCAAATTTCCTTCCAACTTGTCAGTTCCATATATGTAGCACATAAATCTTAAATATTTTGTCTTTCTTTCATCTGAGTGAAAAAAATGAGTGTTGAGATTCCAAAGAATGGTTTTAGCTACATAAATCAATTTCCACACATCAGTCAAAGGTAACAATTTTTTACCTTACAAATATATAAAATGTGTTTTTAAAGCACATGGTTTCTCGTTTCCATCAGGGCCAGGCTGAAATACAATGCCCTGTGTTGAACCCATTTGCAGGAATTGCATTTATGTGAATGAAGTTTTTGCTTGATGTACACCAGTGTGGTAACTCGTGGCAACCCTTGACACAAGAGTTTTCACTCTGTCTGCATGCATACTATGTAACTAGACCAAGGCCAAAAGTTTCATAATAAGAAACAAGGAAACATAATTGAAACAAAGTGAAAACACAATTACTACACATTTTATATATTTGTGCCCCAAAACACCCTACATCAATGATGGAAGGACCAGTGGTAGTGTCCTCTGTGTGACTAACATCACATAACTGATAGTTTGCTTCTGAAATTCTGTGGCAGAATTCAGTAATTGTTATATCCATGTTTAACATGTTGTCATATAAATAAAAGGATGGGTGTTTTAAAGCATATCAATATTGTCTCTTTGTCATCATAGCAGTGCTTTTGGTCAAGTTAGCTTTGTTATTATTTATTATTGCAGCTTATGTGACCCGTTTCTCTCCAACCTGAAATTGAGCCGAATACAGCAACCGGTCCTTCTGACTTCAGAAGGAGGAAACCAAGAGTATGTGAATTCTTCTATTCACTTGATGCGAGGCAAAATTTTCACTGACTATAGTATGTTACAGAGCCTTTGAGTTCTCTATATATTGCCCACACTACTATACTGACCAAGGTACCATGCTCCATTTTAATGGTAAATTAAGTGGAGAATAGTTCCTTGACCAGTTGCTGCAGTACCGATTACATCCTCCCTTTCTCTATTCCTTTTGAATTAGTCCAGACTTCCTAGTCTGTCTAGGAAAGGGTAGACTGAGGTATTTAAAACTCTATGGGACCAGGCTATGGACAATAGGGTGCTACAGTTTGTAGTACAAATTCCCATAGGCAAGTTTTCATTTTTGAGCTGTGTTCCCTCAGAAAAGTTCAGTGAGATTTTGATCAAACAACAGGTTTTTTTTTTTTTTGTACAGATCCACATAAGATCTGTAGACAATCTTATTCTATGACATACATTACCTTAAAAATAAATGTTCTTATTTTGAAGGTCATGACATAACAACTTAAAATGTAATGTTTGCAATATGAATGTGTTTAATTTATGTCAAAGAACAAAATTCCTATCATAAATTCTGTGTTGGCCTACAAAATGACATCATAACTGGGTACACCTCCAGAATCTTCTTTCAGCATTAGGCTTGTTGCTGCAAATTATGGGTCAGTTTCCATGCTGTTGACCTGATGTTGTTACACCAAACATTTGGGGTAAAAGTATTTCAAAAATACAAAATGTATGTATATTGATGAATTAATGAATGATTAATTAACATCAATTAATATTTTATTACAAATTATATATTTTCTTCCAAGATTATCAAATATAAAATAGTTCTGTAAATATATTTTGCAATAAATATTTGCATTTCAAACATGTACTTCAAACACTTGTATCAGAATCACTGCTCATCCCTGGTGACAGTCACTTGGCAGAACTGCTCTTTGCCCTCGCACAGCCATCACAGAAATGTGGGGTTTCAAATAAATTATGCACCAATTATTCAACATAAGTCTCTTTTATTAAATCCAAGCCTCTGTTTGATGGAAGGATGCTTAATGTACCGTAAGGTTCTTGTACTCATTTTCCCAGAAGAAAAAGTCTGGGTGGCCTTCTGTTTTATGTGTCAATGGACAATTTGTGTTATTCTTTGATGGCATTTTCTTTTGCTATACTGCCCAAAAGTGTTTAAAATTGATCATGGCAGATTACAGGTGTTGTGTTACTGTGGAAAAAAATTTGCAGGTGGAAGTCAAGGTTCATTTAATCATATTAACTATATCACATTAGTCATATCAAGTCAAACATGCACCACTCTCCACAACTAGCATGGTGATTGGACTGAACAATATTTAAAAAATAAACCCTGTTAGTGAACACCATTGCCTACTCAATATCATGTATGTGTTAATACCATATGCAATCCATTTGGCATGCAAAATGAGCCCTGACAGGACAAGCATATTCATTTAGAAGTCTTAAATTTGTGTCCTCTGAATCTGTCTATGCATCACTTACCTTTTTCATTTGAGGTGCAGCATGTGGTATGATGATAAATGGTGGAGTTGCAAATACCCCGTTCTGGCAGCCACGGCAAAGTGTTCACCAGAATGGAAAAACAAGAATATCGGTGCCATTGCATGTGAGCAGGGCTGAAGTATGAGGAGGAAACTGGAAAACACAGATAACTGATGTAAGTAAAAAGGACTTCCCTTCTGGGCCTAATAATGTCTCATTGCCCCTGAATGCACAATGTTCAAACGGTGAGCGATGCTCATGTTTTATCTACGATTGTCTCCCATGCAAAAGCCTATTGAAAGGACAAAAAATCCATAATCCATAGAGCATATTGTATTTATCTTGTTTAGTCCACAATGTGCTGTTCAGGGCCCCAATCCAATTTCCTTCTCGTGTCCTCTCAGCCTTGTCATTAGCTGTGGTCAAGGGGCTCACCTCTGGACCTCATTAGACTTAAACACTAAACACTCATTTAAATATCATTATGAACAAACAGAGCATGCCCTGTGTGCTGCAATGAGCATGTTAGCTCCATTCATCACTTGAAGTAACTCAGTATTTTAGAGCAGAGTGAGCAATGAACACATCTGGCACTAAGGCTCCTAAAAGACCAATATAACATTGCTGTGCACAACAGAACAATATTGTCTGTGAAGATTAGCAGTTTTGAGTCTTCTCACCACTACAGTTTACAATTATAATCAGGTTGTAATAGCCCATTTATTTTTGGATTTAAGAGGTGTTTGGAGGATGGCTTCCAAAAATGTGTGAGAGAGTAGTGCACACCATCTCAGACATGAAAAATGAAAGCATATTTTGCTTTGGACAGAGTTTTGGAACTATATTAGACTCCATGAAGCGAGATCGATAATGAGTTATTTCTAAATAATGTGTGTCTTGAATGGGAGCACATGTTCATTGTGTAGTGCTGTAGTTGCTGATTCAGATGTATCCTTATACAATCACTTTCATTTCCACCTGTCTCATGCCTAACCCATGGGATATGCCTCCAGAAACATCTGAAATTCTGAACTATGAAATGTGAACAAAAAATAAACAAATCATAAAGGTTAATTTAATTTGCATTGCACAGTAAAAGGGTGTGGAAACAAAGTTCACACTGAGAATTACCACATATTGTTGACTCCTGATTGCTCATCCAATTCACGGTGTAACCATTTGATTGATTGCTGCCCTTAATTGTAATGTTTCCTCTTACTTGGCAGTGATGATGGAAGGTGTGCAGGATGGACTTACACTGAAATGGCAGAAAAATGAAATGCTTACCTGAGCATACTCCTTTTTTAAAGCAATTTATTTATGAGCACTACTTGATAATTCTACTATGCAAAAGGGAGTTTTATATAAAAAAATTAAGTTGACTTTAGTCCTGTTTGTGAACAGAAGTAAATAAAGGGAGTGTTTCTGTTCACTTTTGATAACATATCCACTCATGATGTATACCATCATCCCACATGCATCTAAAGCAGAAGGTATATACTTCTGTAATGAAGATACTCTCTGAGAAACAAATGGGAGTAATGTTTTGTGCCAAACCAGTTTGGCAAAAAAGTTTCATTCAACTATTCAGAACATCAGAACACAAGTTAAATGCACTGATCAGTCTGATAGCCCATTTGGTCATATATTCTTGCCTGACATTCTTTATTACTCAATTTGTATCCTTCCTACCCATCAATCTCGCATTTTAACTTTTTATTTTGTTATTGATGTGTAATCAGCACTATATTCACATTACAAACATGAATACGGGACCCTCCTGGAGTCCTGGTGCACATTAGACTAGTGCTATGTGAGTGTTTGCAATGATGAAAACAGTTTCTTTCTCTTCAAAAAACAAGCTTGAAGGATTTTAAAACTTACTTTAAACATTGTTTCTAGTTTGCTAGTTTTAAGTGTCTTCAGTTAATTTGCCCCAGGCGTATTATTGTGAATAAAATGTTCCTTATGTAGACTGAGTGACAGTTACATATGCTATCCCTTTTAAACTCAGCAATGTTTGGCATGGTGATGGAGAAACTGATTTTACACTTTCTGACACAGCTAAGCTTGACTGTCATCTGTGCATGAAAAAATACAATTTTTTAGTGTATGCTGTTTATTTTTTATTATTAATTTAAGAAACACTGCATAATTTCTTTTATGAATTTTTGATGGCCACTTCTTGAGTTTCTGCAAAAAGCAAGTCATACCATGAAATGTCAGTGTCACCCACATGAACAATTATATCATATGTATGTGTGTGTGTGTGTGTGTGTATATATATATATATATATATATATATATATATATATATATATATATATATATATATATATATATATATATATATATATATATATATAACAACATGGACAATATGGAGTAATTAAAAAAGAGAGATTGACCAAATCTCGCTCTCTCTCTCTAAGTATTGTGTGTTCGTCCTGAATAACGACAGGAGAGATAAGCAAATGGCTTGGGTAAATATCTTTCAGTCACTCTTTCTGTGACCCTGTTTGTTCCTTGTTTTGTTTAATGTCTTTAAGAATTTAATATTTCTTAAAGTAGTTAACTGGCATCTGCAACTTGTCCCTGTGCTATAACAGTATCATAAACCTTCTACAAATTTCAGTTTAATTGTGAGTTGTACATGTTTCACACCTGTTCATATACAACTGATAATTGATGTTTTTTAATAATTGTGAAATCAGTTTCTAAACATTTTACATCATGGTTGAGGAGGTGAGGATGTTTTACCAAGGAAGGAGGTTTTAATAACAGGAAAATTCAACAATATTTAATGACAGGTATCCAGATTGCTGGGTGTGAAACAAGGACAATGATTCTAAAACCATCTGGATTGAGATAATTGTCATTTTAATGAAAATCACGTGGTGGACAGTAAGTGGGGGACGAGAAGCACCAATGCAAGTAGCGCTCCACATTGTTCTGTTATTTTCTGGATGTGTGGATATTGAAGAAGAACCACAGAATTAATTCTTACCTTGTCTGGGATTGTTGGTGGGAATTTGTGAACACTTACAGGGAGTCAGTCAATTCTGTCATGGGAATGGATTCCTCCCAAAAGTGACATTAACACCAGTCACTGCATTGTCAAAAATGTTGTCTTGTGTCCGAGGGGAACAAGTGACATCGTGAGCAAGGACAAGCCTGTAAAATTCTGTCAATCAGTGGAAAAATAAGTCTGCTTTTAAAGTGCTGAACCCATAAAATTACAAGTTTTTTTTTTTTTTTTGTCTTGCAGTACATTAGGCGCAGGAGAGATTTTTGAAGTGGGGGGGACCAAACTGTGAGCAAAAGGTCTCAACTTTTAAGCTTATACAATATTTTTCTTTTTCTCAAAATGGGAGGGGATGGATCGGAGTCCCTATGAACCGGGGGCAAACCCCCCGGACCCCCTGCCATCTGTGCCCCTGCATTACACAATAGTTTATAGCAACAGATTTGCAGTGAATACTAAAACTCAGGAAAGGAACCTAAATTCAGGAGGAAGGACAGTTTTAGACTGCTGATTGAACATTCCTTCACACACACAACACACTATAGATAAGATTTTACCCCACATTTACATGAGCTAAAGCAGTTTATGGGCTTACATGTGGAGGAAGACACATCTGTAGTATAGAGATGCATATTGCTTTGGCAAAAGGTAGAGTAAGGAAAATTTAATCATCAGAGCTGGTTCAGGAATGAAGTATGAGCACGTGAGGTGGTGTTTTTTTCCAGGTGAGAGAATATTCAACAAAAATGTTAGGCTAAAAACTAACAGAGTTGACATGCCCATTGTTAGGCTTGGTAGCCACTAAGGCAACTAGATGAGTGGTCAGCCTAAGTCTTGGAGAGCTGCAGGATTAGCTTATTTTTCATTGGTACTCACCACTTAATTAATCAGTTAAAGCAGCTGATTACACAGCTAGCTCGTCTGTTTATCTGTGCCTGAATTCATGGCTGAATTTAACGCTTGTGCTCTGTTGATTTTGGCTTTACTTCCTCCTTGTTTGGACTCCCACAGACCACAGTGCTGTACATGTAAAAATAAAAGTTCAGATTTAGAGATCAACCAATTCTTTCTTTTACTTCTTCTGACCTCATTGAAATCCAATTGACTTAGTTGTCTTAGCTTTCCCTTTGGCAACAAATTGCGCCTGCGCATTTCACAAAGGTGATGGAATGTGTTAAAACTTTACCATAAGAATAAATATATGAATATTTAATGTTTAATATGTTATATAGGCTATACCTGAACAGATATACATTTATTTTGACAAAAATATATGTATTTTATCCAAAATAGTAACAACGTTTATGGTTGGGGTCAATTTGACCCCAGAGAAAACAAACTGTTATAAAATAAAATAAAATAAAATAAAACATGACTAAAATGTCTCTAGCCCTAGAAGACAAGAAGGATGTGCAAATTTACAATGTATGCACATCCTCAGGATGATAACTGGACTGCCAGACTTAAACCCCTGTCCCCCCAAACATTGCCAAAAGATTCTACAATACTCTATAGCCTTGCAAGATGCAAAGGCTTGAGGGGTGAGGTTAGGCCCTTCTTCATATAAGACATGCAGAGGGTTTGTTTGTGTGTTATACATATGAACAGCATTTCACACATTATGTGAGTCTTATTGTCATTCTGTTGTACACAGGCCTGGCACCTACCACATTCCACAACTGAGGGATCGGCAGATTTGAGTCTCCCTCATACTAGACACAGCCGGTTATGCTATGGGAAGGGGCTCACCAATCTGGATATGAGGCTTCAAGGAGCTCTTTGGCAAGCTCCCTGAAAGCTATTCAGCATACCTCAGGTCACCTGGAGCCATGTTTTATAGAATATGCACCACTAAGTCTCCACCTCGTTTGAGCAAGCATATAGAAGGTTTCCCAGTGTGGGCATGGTGAGGGGGCTTGTAGAACATGTAGCACAGTTTCCCCTGGACCATGAGATACAGCACTATGACAGCTAGGGTAATCAACTACACCTTCAACATCAATCAAGGATTCAACACATGAAAATCCATTGAATTTAATCATGTTTTATAGTTCGGGTCTGTGAGACCCCAAATAGAACCAATGTGAGTTTTTCTGTGGAGGACGAGTGAAACATGGCATTGACTAAAAATCATGTTTAAAAGGAGTTCTTATGAAATGAGGAAAAGTTGCAAAGTATCAAGTTTCAATATGGTTGAAATAGCTTTCCCATTTGTGGAAAAGCTAAATAAAAGTGAGAGGACAAAAACATATGCTCCCAAACCCTTGATAATCTTACATTCATAGTAATAACAGGACTGCTGTTAAGATGGTATTGTCATGTTATTATCAGAAATATATGTATGCAATATATATTGATATATGGTTTGGGCAATGAACATTTTTACATCCTAAAGTTTAACATTTGTTATGTAGCAAAATGTGAGATTTTAAGTAGGACTGACCATGGTGCCATTGTATGGTGTTGTGAGTGATGTAATGAAAAGCATTTAGCAGGGAAATTGATTCATGTGCTTTGTGAGCTTAATCAAGGTCCCTGCCGCAGGGATAACTCCTTTTTTTAATACAGAAAGTCTTTGTTGATTCCTGGTGTCTGCTCTCTGCAAACCAACTTTGCTCCTTATGACAGAGTAATTACTCCAAGAAAAATACATTGTGATTTAGCCTTTCATTGCATTTAAAAATCAGATTATATTAAGGCAGAAATTGCTTTTAGCGACTTAAAGTCCCACTGATTAATGATCTCGATGGACTTTTCCCATTCACACTTACTTATTCCAATCTAATTTCTCCTTGTTTAACAGTGCTGCGTGTGTGTGTGTGTGTTTGTGTGTATGTGTGTGTGTGTGTGTGTGTGTGTGTGAGAGCATGTGCATGTGCATGTGCATGTTTGTGTCTGTGCTTGTGTGAGTTTGTGTGCAGAGATTCAGAAAACTTGGTTGATCACGAGATCGCATTTTTAAAAATGTTCCTCTACTTTGCCACACACATTGGGCCTCATTTATCAATAGTTTTGTAAAACTGTGTGTAAATTTACGCGTTAACGGATACGAACTAACAAATTCTGCCGGATCTATCAAACATGCGTAAAAACAGCATTTGTTTGTATTCTGTATGTTGATAAATACCAATAAATTGTAAATTTTCGATTAGCATAAATCGACGCCCCTGAAATATCCTATAGGGAACTTGGAATCCCATTGTTGGCAATGTAAGGAGATGGCAGAGAAAAGGCTACAGAAAAAAAACGTTTCTGAAGCAGCGAGTGAAGTTTTGTCAATGGAAATAAAATAATAAAAAATATTTTGTTCTGTAGTGTAAGTAGTGGAGTGTTGGGACCGGGGAAGAAAAAAGCATGGCAAGAAATAACTGTTGCAGTAAATTCGTTGGCAAAAGTATGCTGCAACAAGTTAAAAGAAAATTATTTGACATGAAACCGGAGGCGAATAATTGGAGAGACGTTGTTGGCTTGAATTACTGTGGAGGGTAACAGCGAGCTGTTTTCCCTAGTCTTAGATCAATCACCCTCCAACTCTGCAGGTAAGTTTTTGGATACCAGCCTTATCTGTTTCCACAAATTACATTACATTATCATTATTTAGCTGACGCTTTTATCCAAAGTGACTTACAGTTGATTAGGCTAGCCAATTCCCCCTGGGAGCAATGTGGGGTTAAGGGCCTTGCTTAAGGGCCCAACAGCAATGGTGTTCTTGCTGTGGCTGGACTGGGGCTTGAACCACCAACCTCAGGGGTCCCAGTCATTTACCTTAGCCACTAGACTACAGGCTGCCCCGTGGGGGGCAGCTGCACCCGGGCCCACGAGGGGGCATGGTTGGCCAAAGTGGTAATGACACATGCATTACATCCTTTAGGCTGTCACGTTTTTTCCAAAATCAACTTGGAACGTAAAATCCCAAATGAGAACTATTACATATGTAGGATCCTCCATAACAGTGTGCCCTCCCCTGCCTTTCCCTCCACTCTGCAGTACCTCTCTTTTCAAATGCAAACTCTAACGTCATTTTACCTTGTATAAAAACAACGACAATTGTAATATTTAGGTTTATTTTATATGAATCAAAAGCTAAAGATTATTTATTATAGTTCAAACACAAGAGAAAATTAGGTAACTCTAGCAAACTCCAAAGCAAATGGTCCAATCAGCTGACTATATTAGTGCAATAGCATAAGAATGTGTGTTTATGAAATAAGAACGTAAATGTATTCTGAAATTTCTGCCCTGTTTCGGAGACTGCATAAGTTTTTCTGAGAGCTAACAGAGCGAGGTCAGCCATAGAAATGAAGACCTTAGCAATGGTTTCTGCTCCTTATTTATAGCAAACATCGTTAACTTGTTCTATGCAATTCATATAAAATTCCAAACAAGAACTAGATATAGAGTTCCAGAAGAAACTGTTTGCTTGCCGAGGGCTTGAAGAGTATTATTCAGTTTAAAATGGAATACTTATTAATAGTATATTAAAACTTTTAGTAGGTAAAGTAAGCATTGAAGTAGTAGCAGCAGGAGTACTAGAAGCAGTCAAAGAACAGCAGAACATTTTGTTCAAAACCTGAAATAGTAATTTAAGATCACTATACCTGAACAGCATTGCAGTGTCATTATATACAGCAATTTATTTCAAAATGTGAAGTCCGGTAAGGTAGCTAACAGGAAAGCATACTGTATTCTTTGGATAATTTGTTCAACTACCTTAAAATTGCAGCGGCAGTTATAATTGTTGCTCAGAAATGTTACCAACATTAACATGCTCAACATTCCAACAATGTGAAGTCAATGGAGGCCGTTTTTTAAAAGCATTATAGTTTAAAAAGTATGAATCGTATAGCTTAGAAAAATGAAGGCAACCTCAGCAGTATATTCATGCCAAGTTTGGTATGTCTAGCTTAAACACTGTTGCAGGAGATACGTCCGGAGGAACAAATAATAATAATAATAATAATAATAATAATAATAATAATAAGAAGAAGAAGAAGAAGAAGAAGAAGAAGAAGAAGTAGTAGTAAAGATTCTACAGAAGTACAGTAGTTTGCGCCTTCGGCAAGCAAACTATTTAATTTTATCAATCAGGATTAAATAAATGAAGCAATACCTGTTTTTAAATTCATTTAAAATGATGAATCCAATAGTGATTTTATATAGCACATATAACCATTATAAAATTACTATATTAATACCAAATAATTTGCTACTCATTTTTTATCCAATGAAAAATGAGTGAATGGAAAAATAAATGCAACAACACGAAAAACACCCTTTACAGCCGTGTTTTTCCATTTATGAACACAATACGAACAGTTTAGAACACTCATGAAATTTCTTTGGACCCTACGAACAAACTGATTAACGAAAACTTTGATAAATCCCACATTTTTGGCGTAAATGCATTTACGAACGATTTACAATCAAATTTGTTCGGCTCACGTTTGATAAATGAGGCCCAATGTGTGTACAAGATTGAGTGCTGATTTTATGCAATGTCCTTGCAAGTCCAAAAATCCATGCTTGCTGCAGACATCCATATTAAATTTATACAGTGGTTTCAGAAACTGTTTGAGGACCATCTAGGGAGCAGTTTCCACTGTCAGCATGTCAATTAAGTATGCTATTCTTCTGCTTCCTTTTATTTTCTGAGAAGTAATTTAGAGTTACTGTTTAGCCAGCCAAATTATATATTTTTCCATCCAAAACTGAAAGCTATATGTATACAGCCAAATATTAACTCAGGTATTTCTTTGATAAATGCTTTTCATTGGGACCAGCTGTCTAGGTTGACAATCTCAATTCAATGTCTATTGATTGAGTGAGTAACAG
Organism: Albula goreensis; assembly: GCA_022829145.1. Taxonomy (NCBI): domain Eukaryota; kingdom Metazoa; phylum Chordata; class Actinopteri; order Albuliformes; family Albulidae; genus Albula; species Albula goreensis. Next base: position 23,560,135 of record CM040750.1, read on the forward strand.
GGTTTAAAGCCCTGAAAGCATTACAACAATAAAAGTATAATTTATAAGTTTTTATTCAGAACAGGGCGCATGTGAGAAATAATTCATATTTAACATAGCTCATAATAGTTGTTCTCCTATCAGGTGTAAGTATGTGCTGGGCTGGGCCTTGTCATCACTTTTGCACTGGATCTATCTATGTGTGTTTGTATATATATATACACACACACACACACACACACACACACATATATATATATATATATATAGAGAGAGAGAGAGAGAGAGAGAGAAAGAGAGAGAGGGAGAGAGATTTATTATGAAATTATGAAATATAAATAATTAGTGTAAAAGGATCCTTTGAGCATGTCCCCCTTCAATTCTGTAATGATATAAGAACAAAGTGCACCAGAACCTTGTGGAGATAAGAGTTTCTCACCCCTGGGCTGAGGAAATGTCTCAGACACAAAGCCCAGCAATTCCTGTTGATCGATTGGCTGATTTAGATGTCCGCCTTTGGGATATGACTGCTGTAGCTTATTTCCACTTCCAGTTGAATTTATTTAAGTACGCCATGTTAATTATTCCATTGAAGTCATTTTAAAGCAATAACTTTATCTGAAATTAGTCCCTTACAAATTTAATCCATGGTGTCATCATTTGCGGCAACAACAAAATATTCATAGTGTTCTGATGTGGCATTTGAGGTAAACTAATGAGCTTCAATTCTTGTGAAATTTAAACATTAGTTTTGATATACATTTTTGAGCTACTTAAGCTTTTCTCCCTTAGGCAGAGAAATGCTTGGGAAAATAACTCACGTTGAACTGCAGAGATCAATAGCTGCTATGAATTTTGTGTAGGCGTTGAGAACAGAGTACTTTCCACATTTTCTTTCAGCTTGGTGTATGAGGATGAATGCCCCCAACTGAAAAAAAGAAAAAAAACTCAGTGCACGAAGAAAGCAAACAAAAAAAAAACAATGCCTTTGCAAACGAAGTACTAAATATCAGGTAAGTATTTATTTCTGTCATGCCCTGGTGGAGATTATATTAAGTATGTTCTTGAAATTTAACAACTTAGCTTCAAGTGGTTGTTACTTTGGTGAAGGTACTTGCAGTGGTAAAGGTGGGTCTGATTGAATGGGGTTAGGTGTCTGTGCTTGTAATAATCCTCCAGACTTTCAACTCACAATCCTCATCCACAGAGCCCCGCTAGTCCCTCACTTCTGCACAGACTGAGAGCTCACCTTTTCTCATTCCATGTAATCTCCTCGATATGCATCTGATTCAACTCACCCAAAGTATAGTACCAGTCAAAAGTTTGGACACACCCACTTAAAATCATACATTTCTCTTTCTTATAGTCATTTTTACGTAAAGGGTTATGTTAAAATAACAGCAATTTGTGTCTTACATAGTCATAGTCAAGCTTATGCTACAATAGTCAAGCTTATGTCCATGCAAAATGTTTTTCCAAAACAAAACTTTTTATTGGAAAAAAGGTCATTTGAGCCAGCACTCCAGTTTTGTGGTTTTGCTTTAAATATCACAAAGATGTTATAGGTACAAAATATTAACAAACAGAGTGATTGCAACATGATTGCAGGTGCCACAATGTATTATCCTGAGAACCTCCTTTCCTAGCCTAAACACCTGAGATAATAATTTAATTTGTGACAAAGTAGAGAGGATACAAACGGACCTATTTGGTAGACAGCTTTTCAGTTTCTGTTGTAATTACATTACATTACATTATAGTCATTTAGCAGATGCACTTATCCAGAGCTACTTACAACACAAAGTGTGTTTCTTTCAGGTCAAGGGTGTTAAAGTGCTAGTGGGGGTAAAAGCCCCAAGTGTCAGAAGGGTCAGCATGGACTAAACCCTGTGGATGACCTGCAATAATTAATAATGTGGCAAGAAAAGCTGAAATTTGCGAAGAGAAATGACAGTCCAAAATTGCTTAAAGAAATGCTAGAATTGATGCAAAGAATCCTCTTCTGAGGTATGTTAACAAGAAGAAAAGGTTTGGACAAAAGATCACAGCCAGTGGACACCAGAACAATGGAAATCTGTCCATTGGTCAGATGTGTCCAAATTAAAACATTTTGGATCCAAGCATCTTGTTTTGAGACACAGAGAAGGTGATTGGAGGTGGCGTCATGGTGTGGGAGTGTTTTGCTAGTGATGCTGTCAGAGATTTATATAAAATTGAAGGCACACTGAACCAGCATGTCTACCACAGCATTTTTCAGCAACACGCCAACCTAGTTGGACTGTCATTTGTTTTTCAACAAGATAACAACCCTAAGTACACCTCAAGGTTGAATAGGAATTATATTGTAAATGAGGAAAGAGATGGAGTGCTGCAACAGATGACCTGGCCCCCACAGGCCCACAAGCCCCCAACCTGAACCCTGTAGAGCTAGTTTGGGATGAATTGGCCTGAAGAGGAAAATTAAGGCAGCCAACTTGTGCCCAGAACTTGTGGGAACTCCTTAAGGACTGTTGGAGAAGCATTCCAGGTGGCTACCTCTAGAAGCTGGTTGAAAGAATGCCAGGAGTCTGCAATGCTGTCATCAAAGCAAAAGGGCCTATTTTGAAGAGTCTAAATTATAAGATAATTTTGACTTGTTGAACACGTCTTGGTTGTTGCAATATTGTTTTATTTCATTGCTTTGAGGTTTTCTTGCAATTGTAAGGCAAATACATATCTAAAATAGAGAAAAATGCATTAAAAAGCAGGTGTGTCCAAACTTTTGACTGGTAATGTATACATGACAAAATGCTTTTTTTTCTTTTCTGGGCCACTTACATGTGTTTTCCCTTTCTCTGTTTGTTCTTGTAAGTGGTAAATTATACCAAACCTCTGAGTATGACAGCATAAAGAATAGCTTTTAAAATAGGTAATAATGTGTGATTAACTTAATTGTAACAATTCACTCATAGGAAGCTATCTCCTGTGTTTGTCTGTGCAGGTATCATCATAATTTAAAATAGCGATGACATTTTGCCTTTGGCAGTTAGTCTAACCAAGCATAATGGTGGGAAAACCTTTTATTAAACTCAGTAAATTGTACTTTGTTTCTTTCATGTGAACTGTTGTGTGATAATATTCTAAGTGTGACCCAAGTGAGTATGGTCAGTATTTCTAGGCCATCTACTATCACTTGATCCTAACACCAAGGCCACATAACACAGGTACAACACAGTTTATCTGGAATCAAGACAGAGATGGGATTCAATTTTACTGCAAGTTTATTAAAATAGTTTCCAAAACTGGGAGTGGCAATAATCCTGGAAAAGAGGGCTAGAAGAGGTTCAATAGCAATTCAAGCAATAAATGATCAGTAATTTATTTAGAGATTATTTTGTTAACAATGGACAAAATTAACAAAACACTCACCGGTTCCATGTCAAATAATTTGTATACAGGAAAATAACCAAAAAAAAGGAATAAAGCAAAGCAGCAGCTAGCTGCAGGAAACACCTGCTTAGAATTGTAATCTGCCAAAATGTCTTCCTGCAGCCACAGGAATTCTGTTCTACAACCATTTAGCTTTAACCAGGGAGTGTCACCAATACGATTGCGGTTCACCCAGGAAGAGGAAGACAGAAACAGGGGGAGGAGACCCGGTACAGGTCAGAATATGAAGGTGAGGAGGGAGACGCATTTAATTACCTGCGGTAGCTGCCCCACCCCAAATAGAGATTTTGAGCGAAGTAGACACTTTGTTGTATTGCTCCGCTACATAAGCATTTCATTTTGAATACTGCAGTGCAATGAATCAGTTTCACTGTAGAAATATTATTTCATCCTGATGCTTTTAATTAATTATGTATCAGTTTGAAAAATTGTATTTACCTCCAAACAATTTGATAACTAATAAAATTTACAAAAATTATATCCGTAGGTTTACATGTTATTAAGATTCAAAATTCATCACTTCTCTTTCACTTCTCACAGCCTAATTGATACACAACACAGTTGTGTTCCTTGTGTTTTCATTTTAAATAATGTTGTAGAGTTATGCCTAGATACACATGCACAGACTTACATTCGACCATAAGGGCTGTCTGCCCACCCGGGGGGTAGACATGGTGTGAGGCCTGTGAGAGATGTGGCCCATGTTGATGCTGTGCCCATAATTTGAGTACATGTAGGCATTTTCTTGATCCATGCTTTAGCCATCTGTTTCCATGGTCTGGGAGAAATACCCTACCCCAGCTATCCTGAGTAACATCTGTATCAGTCCCCTGCTCCCAGAGCCTGCCAAAGGCTGTTGTGCTGCCTGCAGACTACATTCCATTAGGAGGAAACCTAAGGCCCTCGGGTGGAGATTAACTGCCCATTAGTAATTACGATTAGTGTTTTCTATTAGGATAAATGTATGGGCATCGTGGGGTATTACCGATGGATACTGTATTTGCTGGATGGTGAAAATGATATGCCCTCATTCACTAATATCCACCTCTACATTTCCTTCAGTTTCCACAAGTGCCACATTTTTTATGTCTTTATTTTTGTGTTCATTTAGATTTAAAATTAAGACTTTCACTATCCGGTTTAACTCTCATTTTCAGAAATGATCAGTAAACAAGATTAAACTCTCTTTATTTGCTAGCATTCAATTTCAGAATCTTCATCTCTGTCACTCACACAGTTGTAAATCAATTTAGAGTTGATAGGATTTTCTGACATACAAAGTGAATTTCATTCAGGCATTTTTCAAACATTTATGTTTGGACTGGTATTAAAAGCAATAGGAAATATTGTAGTTATTATCTATGGAAAAATATCATGATTGCACACAGTCATAATAGTACAATCCAATCCGAATTATAAGAGGAGGAATGTCAGGAAAACAGTATTAATTGTAAGTTACAGAAATTGATTACCTGTCATGTACTATAAATTATCTCTGTTTGTATTAATCTAAGGGAACAAAGAACAGGGGCCTTACATGTCGTTCATGTGAATATCAAACACATTGAATTACAAATCATTATTACATAATGGCAATACAAATTGCCAAATATATTGATAGGATCATTTGCAACTCAGACCTAATTCCACATTCAGTTCAAGTTGTATTTCAACAGATTTGTATATAAAAAAGAAAAAGACTTGAGACCTTGCCAGAGAAAGTCACACTCCCAGGTCTAATGCAACAGGAAGAAAGGAAAAGAGCTAACCTGGAGCACACAACCACACTTCTTGGAACAACACAAAAACCACACTTCTCTACTTCAAAATCTCAAGAAACCACTAATTCTAAAGCTAATTAATTCCCCTCTTCTCATCAGTCCTATAATTACTTTACACAGCAGGGATCGAAGCTGCAGGCCCCTGATTGGATGAATGCCAAGTAAGAGCACTGAAGGGGGTTAGGTTAATTTGTGGCAGGTAGTGGCTTATCTAAGGTCCAATAAAGTTACTCTCCTAATAAGTAACTCTTAAGTATGGCATTATACCGTGAAGACTGTTCTTAATAAACAAACTAGTAACATGTCAGAAGGTATTTCTGCTGAGAAAAAAATGTGCATTTGAAGTAAAAATGGTTAAATTTGTTCAGAGGTGATTGTACAGTGGTGATATTTGTGATTAATAATTTAATCACACCGATACTAAAATCTCCATTTTCAGGCAGGTTAAAATGATTACCACGAGGCCTGTAATGCATGGCCTTCATGAGAGACAAAGGGATAAAACAGAGTAACACAATAATAACACACACATTTAAATACACGTATGCCTATAATACAGTAAAGTAAAAAACTGCAGTTAGTAAAATGGACACTAGAATTTCATTTTTAAGAATGAAATTTTAAAGTCAGTTTTAAAGTCCAAGGAATGTATGTGTTATTTCATGTTTTTATTTTCACCAGCTACTACTGCAAGGCATAGGATCATCAGTAAGTCTATCCAGGACATTGCTTAGTTGGCTGTGGTGAACCTTGAGGTAACTCTCTCCCTCCTGATCTGCAATGTATCTAGCTGAGTACAAGGAGGTATACAATTCCCAGAACTCATCTGGTTGGTATGCAGTAGTTCTCCTTAGTAACCTTAGTTGCTATTGCAATCTATGTATTCAGAAGACTTTAATCGAGTAAAAATGTCCACTGGTGCAAGCAAGTAGTCAAGGAGGAGGGTCTGAACTCCAGAAAGCACTTGAGAGGACACAGATGCAGACATCTATCTTGCAGCTGGGACTCACATTATAAGATGTGACTTTACCAAAACATATACAATCAAATCTATGCACAGAAAGTCAATAATACCAATAAAAAGGTATGTATGCATTGTTACATAGTACTGATCACATGTACACAACAGCAAAAAAGCAGAAAAAAATAATTCTTGCTAAAATTAAGTGTAAATCCAGATGGTTTACAATTACATTAGTGGGGCTACATCAATGAAAATTCAGCTTGACCCTGCTGGATAGGTCATAGAGTGCAACTGATCTCTTCAACATGAGACAATAGACAAAATGTGACAAAAGCTACCCCTGTCAGAGTACAAAATATGTTTAGTACTGTAGTAGAGGCATAATCTTTCCATAAATTAAAATGAGTTTCAATCATGAAATGTTGAAATTAGTATAATTTCACCTGGTCAAATGCCTTCTCTCTATCTAAAGAAACATGCATAGGAATAGACAGCATAAAATAATATTGAACAAGCACCCAGCCTTACAATTTGTATTTTAAAGAAATCCAGTTTGATTGAAAACATAACAGTTGGAATGAACACCCACAAGTCAGCACATTTGCCAGGTTCCTTTAGTGATGTTAAAGGCCTACTTGACTAACACTGATGTTTTTCAGCTATATATTGGCTTGCATGATTTGAAAATGTACGAATGCAGAGGTATTACTTTTCCAACTTTTTCTTACTTGTGCATCATCTCACTCTGGCTCTGTTTCATGAGTATTCCTTTGGGTGGAATCAGTCTGTAAGTTTGGGTGGAATCAGCTTGTAAGTTGGGAGATAATGTAAGCTTCATTCCAAGGGTTCTTTATCATTTTCAAATATCAAAGTGAAGCAGGTCTGATATAATGGTGGTAAAGTGATCCCAGTTGTAGAGATGTAAAATACAAAGCCTGCAGAACTGAAGGAAGCTGAGCTGAGAATGTTTCGTGAAACGAAGGCAGAAATGTGTCTGAGCTTGGTGATTTCCCTGGGTGCACTGATGTCCTAACTCTTTTTTTCAAGAGCACTACGCTCCTCTAAATAAACAATAACTCCCATATGGAGAAATTAAACATGTATGCCCAAACTACAGTTTATCTACACCAATATAATACTTACTGCAATATCCTTTGGTATGGTAATGTGGCCTGTGGTCTCCTCATACCAAACATGTTGCCATATAGCCAGACTCAAACAGGTAAACTCATGAGCACCAAACATCCATGTCTACCACGACATCAACAACAACATCTGTCCACACTGATATGTACCCGGCAAAACTTTACAAAAAGCCCAGCATCCAAATCATTTATACCTTGTATCATACATACATTTGACAGCATAAAGAAGTTCAATAAGACTCAAGCGAAAATTATCATTCAAATTCATTTTGACATCATTGTTATTTGGATTTGTCTATTTAATACTGACATGTTTTTGTATTTTGTTGATTATCCAAGTGACATGGTCCATTAATACACATCAATGTCCATTTGAAAGGAAGTAAATATGGTATTCATATACCAGGTAATTAAAAACAAATATAATGTTGACAGCTAATAAATTAGGAAGGAAATGGGACACTGTGGATATTGAGGAAATACTTTGGGAAAAATAATCTTTTTCAGGGGGAAAAAAGGTGAGGCTGTTCTCCCCTCTGTGTTGATTACAAGGCTCATAATTGAGGAAAGAGTGCAAAAAATTACAGTATTTCTCAATGTCTATTACAATTTCATAGCAAATGGCCAGTGTGCATGTGTAAATGCATAGAGTATACAAAGTGACAGCTAAGGATGCGCTGTCTGCCAATGACAAATGAGCAATCAAGAATCTTCTGTTGAGAATGAACAGCCACTAAATGTTTACTGAGTAAATAAGAACAATCCAGGGGATAGATCCTTGGCTCCTGTCTTCATGTCAATGAAAATCCCCAGCTACTATCTATCTGAGCATAATAAATAGGTGGACACTTTTGAATATAAATCATTTCTCAGCATCAATTTGATGAGGGGTAAAAGAATGCCTGAATCCAAATGAGACCTAACTGAATTGTTTGCGAAGGAGATTTATTAAAACAAAATAATGGGTTTACATTCCATACATGAGTGTGCTAGAAATTATTTGCACGACTCTCAAACGCAGAAACAAAATGAATATTTTAGGAAAAAGCTGTGAAAGCAAGCACGACATGTGCTATTTACACACCTATCAAACATCTGATTTGTTTTTGTCACAATATATTTGTCCATAGTGACCGAGTACACTGCTTTGCTTTACTTGATAAAAGGTAACCCACAGCAACCCAAACACATTAAGTTGAACCCTAACCCAAACATATTCACAACTTTAACCCTAACCCAGACACAATGGGTTTGGAACAAATGAATCTCATCCCTGGCTTGTGTCTGAAATCACTGCCGACAGCTAGCTGTAGCGAAGTGCAATCTTTGGTGGTTAAGGACCTGCCATGGCCAGATTATGCCATACGTTTGGGTAGCAGATCCAGCCCACCAGATATCATATCATTCACATCAGCAATGTGGATATAAAACTTGTAACTTGTCATGAAGCACTGCAATTTCATTGAAATATACAATGCTTCAGATGTTAAATACTTATCCTAATCAAGTAAAGGCAATCATTGAAAGCTCAGTGAGGTGAACAACATCTTCTTGCTGAAACGTGCATTGTCTTTGACATGTGAGGAATATGGAACCAGGTGAACATATTGATAATTAAAAAATGAAGCAATATGTAACTTCTTACTCTTACAATGGGTTTACACATTTTCTCTGCATGATCACACAAGTAAAATTGTGGAAGGAGGTCTTTCCTGTGGGACACAACTTACATTATTGAGTGATTAAATTAGACTCCTTGTCTCACTTTTGTCGACTGTAATAACTGGGCTACAAATTCAATTTATTATATGTTTATGGTTCTTCAACATATATCTGCATGAATTGTATATTCATTTTAGTTAGAAATGATGAAAGGTGGCTGTGCTGACAGAAGGTTTGCTTTATCACATTAATAAAACATCAACCCCTCAGTTGTTCATTGCTATAACATATAACATTTGCATTCTGTACTGAAGTGATATGTATTAAACATGCTGACATATGCATCCAACATAGTCCACTAAAGTGGTATTTTCCCCACACACATACACAAGATACAGTTGGCATACAAGATACAGTTTTCTTGATGATGTATGCATATTCAAGAACTACAAATATTGTACATCTCATTATGTTTTCAGAGTGAAAAGTATGTTTTTTAACCAGCCTCAGAGTACATGAAAAGGATTTAGTTATGATACATTTTGACAGGTGGAACACATGATATTTTGACTTCCCGGGAGGAATGGTTCCAGAGAAAAGGAAGCAGCCTTATTACTATGGCTACCATCAGATGTTTCTCATGCAACACGCGTAAAGTTATTCTGGAAAGGTTCCTTATTGCCTTTGCTGTGTCCCTGCATTCCTTGTTTAAAGTAATACCATATAATTCCATACACATCAGCCAAAATCTTACAATGTATGGGGCTAAAAGATATAGGACTATTAGCAATAAACACCATCATTTGACAAGACAGCCAGAATCCTGAGATAAATATACTTGTACAGTGTTCTCTGCATGAAAAGTCATCATTCCATCGTGTGCTTTATTGTGTACAAATAATTATACAAAGTATATCAATTACATTGAAACATACATAAGTGCATTTTGAATTTGTACTTTTAGAGGTCTATATTTGTATGTTTTGAAATAAAAATGTAGAAATTATCATAATGGTCATCTGCAGGCATATTTAAATATTTTCCATACACTCATTTAGTATTATTTATTCATAATTTCAAATCTGCATTCAATGTTACCTTCTTTAACTTTCAGAAGAAAAAAAGAATATACTTTTCAGTCATATCTTTATTTGAATTTTAATTGAACAGTAAGTTTGAAAATTCTAATTCTTTAAATTGGCGATTTCACACCACACAGGTTGAAATTGCCAAATCCTTTTAAAATTGATTACTTCACTGCAAAACTCTCCCCAATCCCATAAAACACCATACAGCTTTTTAGTGCAAACTAACAGTGGAAAGTGAAGAGCTGTAACTGTCATTCCAATCATTCCCAACAGAAATCCTACTGCCCTAGCTTAACTGGCCTGCAGCACAAATGTAACCTATGGATTCAATCAAAAATCCCATGTCATCTTCAGAAAAAAGCAATCCAATCAAAAAAAAAAACCCTCCGACACTGAACTAGTGCCATGTCACAATGTGAACATTTTTTGTGAGCCAAAGAGGAATACCGTGCAGGGAGCTGCTTCGCTGGGAAGCATGACAGGTCTGATTGACTAGCCTATATGACATGCATCACTAAAACCTTCCTGCCAGTTTCAACATAGCAAGGGTTGCTTCCAGCAATACCAATTTCTATTTTTTGACAATCTCATCTGAATTTTTAGGACAACAATACTACAAGAAGCATGCAGTTTGTTTACACATAACCAAATAACAATGAAAGCAAACTCAATGCATTTGGTTTTAAATATGTGAAATTTCTCCTTTTGCCTCTATATGAGTAATTTATGCTTACAATTTTTCATGCAGTAAAGCATTCATTTAGGAAGCAGGCATGAGCCTCGCGACAAGGTGTTTGAGTCCCAGCCATTATTGAGAAAGCAGCAATTGGAGTAGACTTGCCTGTGAAAGATGAAGCCAGTTTAGTGTCATTGCTCTCTAGCAGCCATTAGTGGTCAGCCAGACACCTGTGGATGAACAAACTGTGTATATGCTGACTGATCATTCTCTGACAGTCTAAGCAGTATGGAGTTTGAGGTTTATCTGCGGTGTGGAGAGTGGCAAGGGCTTGCCATCACTGCAAGCTTGCCATTTAAGGTGACAGGAGAAGGTTGCAGGATGAGGCTAAACAGTTAAGGTTGTAATAATTCTTATTCTGTAGTACATATGAATGATTTGAGTTACCACGTGTGATTAGAATCAAAAAACAATTAACTGATTTGTTCTCATTAAGATGTAAAAAAGTAGGGCACCAAGAAATCACAAACTGTACCTCTAGTGGGCAAAAACTTAGCCTTCCCTGTAACTTCTCCATGTGTTAGTGTGTATCTGGAGGGCGGACACTTTGATGCTTAGTGAGGCTAGCACGGCATTGTATTTTTCTAAGCCTGCAGCATGCATCAGTAAAACTTTGTTCTGGACTGTGTACATGGCTCAAACAAACTTACTTCTGCATGTGCAAGTCCTAAGAAACAACTCTGTTACCCTCCAACCAACTTTCATTCTGAACTTTCTTCCAGGTTCACTTCACTTCATATTTCCTTCTGCTTTATTTCTCAACAACATATATGCATGCTGCTAATCTTCTTACACAACATGAACTCTTCAGTCCTTAAAGATCAATGAAAACATTCACAAGAAATGAAAAAAAAAAATGTGCCTCTTACAACCAAATGTATTGTTGTTAGATGAATATGAACCATTGTTTACCTGTCAGTTTTACTGGCAGACCTGAAAGTGTCACAAACAACTTCTAAATTCTTATCAGATTAAAAGAAAGGCCATGTCAATGATGTGAATGTATTTGCTGTTAAGCCTTTAAAACTGAATAGGCCCATCTTCATTCAAGCAAGGACAATTACAGTTTTTCACAATTGCTAAGACACATTTCTTGAAACCTTCCACCCTTTACTCCAAACTGTATACACAAAACCTAATTTTCAAACTACACTCACAAAAACACTTCTTGCAAAATCAAACAATAGCCTCAAAACAGTTTTATCTGTGCTCAATGTCAAAAATCAAACAGTGTTTTCAGATCATACACAAAGATAGTCAAAATAAAAACACTACTGAGCATTCATTACATACTACATCAATTGATTGTTTGAATAATTTACCATAGTTCTACTAAAATTGGCATTAATTAGTTGTAGTTTTGCAATGTCTGCAATATTGTGCTTTGAATTTTAAAAGAGCACATTTTCATGATCATAGTTTACAATTCAGATGAGTTGTTTTCATTACAAGAATCTAAAATGTAAAACCATAACATTTCAAGGAGAACAATTTAAGCCATCAGTCTTTTCTCTGGGGGAAATATGAGCTACAACACCTGACAAGCTTCTGCCACTGCCACTGACTGTACACCCCACTGCCTCTCATCTCTTACTAATGATTAGGGATATACATGAATATCAACACGTTATTCGGAAAGGCACAAATAATGCAATGGAAACAGATATTTCTTCCACCAAAATTTGCTTGTTATTATTCAGGAAAAAAGCCATGATTGACATGTCTGTGCATCAGTCATTATGTTTTTTTTCTAATCAATTTATATCATTGTGGATGTCCACAAGATGAAAAAAGCCCATTCTGTTCGCAACAAAGGACTTTGTTTTCACTAAATAGTCATTTCATTTACTACGCAGTTTTTAAAAAGTGTCAGCGCACACCTAGTCAGCACAAAGCAGGCAGCGGGCTGAGAGTTCCCTGCTCTCACTCAGAGAAACTCTCATATTGAGGAGGGGGAGGCATCATATGCAGAAGCTGAAGAGACAATAGTCTGGTGTGCCGATTTCTTTCAAACCCTGAAACCTATACATCACAATGAAGCTTAGAACATATCGTTTTTAGCTGTATGTGTTAATTTCCTCAATTTAAAAGTTAAGTAGGGAATATATACATATAATGGGCAAAAACGTTCAGGTATTACTGTTATGTGATTACTGTAAAGTAGTAAGTCACGTTTCCCTAGCGAACTGCAGTAATGTTTTCACATTAAGAAATGTGAATGCAGCACCATTGGAATTAAAGATTATTCAGATGGAGGATATGTTTCTATATAACTTTATTGTAAGTCCTTTATATTTCCAATGCAAAGCAGAGTCTTTTGATTTATTATATATATATATATATTTTTTTTTTATTTCACTTTGTGATTGTTCAATGCCCCCCACTTAAACGGGGGAAGGGGTGGGGTGGAGGTGGGGTTCAGACAGTTCATAAAACTTAGTTTTGTTAAAAATAAAAGTAAAAAAAAAAATAAATAAAAGTAAAAAAAGAGAAAGGAAATATATTTCATTATTAATTATAGACCAATATTAAATCTTCTAAGTCAATATCAAATTCGCCCAATTTGAACCACGCCCACTTCCGGTCTTCTGTGCGAATACTGATACAGAGACAGATAATTCTGTTGGTTGAAAAGATACAGATACAGATAATGATATATCTGTACACCCCTACAAATAATACAACACATATTATACAGCATTACACAGCATTGTTTTATATGGGATTGAGGGAAACTTAAGCACAGAAAAACCATGGCAGGATGATACTTGTGATGAATATGAACCATTTTGGTTGCACCTAAAAAGAAAAGTATGTTCAATAATTAAAAACTCTAGGAAATCAATCATTTGTTGAGGTGCAATGGTATAAAAAAAGAAAATAATAGTTCTTTGAACAATATTGTAAAAAAGGATGGCAAACAGGAACCTAACTAAAAGACTAAAAGAGCACACAAACATGTAGCCTGGATCAGTCAGAGGGGTTGACCGAGGTGGCCAATTAAGGAAATGGCCATGGTTCTGACGGAGGGTTCTGAAAACAGTTTGACAGCTGGAATTCGAAAGACAGGTCAGAGGACAACCTGTACAGTCTTGTTATCATTCCTTGGTTTTATGTTCCTTTCATTTCTGGGAACAAGAAATGTTTCATGTTTTTATGGCTACATGTGATTTCTAATATACCATATCAAGAGTCACAATAAAAGACATGAAAATAATGTGTACTGTAAAATAGTATTGAAATAAACAAAGTAATTTTTAATGTGGAAAAGAGGGCTTATTATAGGTTTAAAGTAGCAAAGTAAACATGAAGTCTAAAGCAAAAAATCAGTGAAGTAATTTAAGGATATAACACATCATGACTATTTTTAACATTGTACTGTCTCTTTTCCTTGTCCTTTGAACTTCATCACCCCTCAGATTATTATTGTAAAATTTCATGAGCATGTTTCTGTGTGAATCTCATCTATCAGGAAGAAGATCCTATCAAACCCAAGGCTTAGGTAAGTCCTGGTGGCCTTGCTGAAGAGTGTGATAAGATGAAGGTAAATGAGGGAGGTTATGCTGTCCTGAAATCATCCTCAAATTAAATATATTAAAAGTTAAGGTATTTTCCTTATATTTCATGTTTGGTAATTCAATATTCAATACATTTACATTTATAGATCTGTGTCTGAACTTAAAGTATAATTAACAAGTAAACCTGATATCACCTGTCAACTGATCCAGTTCACAGGATATGTAAATTATTACAAACGGTCCTCAATTTACGATGGGGTTATGTTGTGATAAACGGAGTGGAAAATATCATAGCTCGAAAATGCATTTAATACACCTAACCCACTGAACATCAAAGCCTAACCTAGCCTACCTTAAACATGCTTAGAACACTTACATTAGCCTACAGTTCGGCAAAATCATTAATGCAAAGCCTATTTTATAGTAAAGTATTGAATTTCTCATGTCATTTATTGAATACTATACTGAGCGTGATGCTGTCACGCCATCGTAAAGTTGAATGTTGGACCATCATAACTTGGACACCATCTGCACTTTTAAAAGTCCAGTGGCCAGTGCACAGGATGCTCTCGGCATGTTTCATCATCACTCTGAAGGAACTCCCACCATAACTTCCTGAGAGAGATGTGTATGGTTGAAGGTGATTGCGTGGAGCAATTCCATTGGAACTGACAGCTTAAAAGAAGGGAAGAAATTCAGTAGAAAGTACAGGCAGCAGCTCAGCTGACTGTGAGTTTTTAAACTTTTAAAGAGTTTTTGCTGAACAAACTAAAAATCCAAGAATGCACAGAAAAAGTGAATGCTGTTGGTTTTTTGGGCTTATTGGTAAAACTTTGTTTCAACATGTAAAATATTATATATTTTTATTTATCCATGAGGTTTGGGTTTAAGTGATTAAAAAAAAAAAAAACATTGATCCTGCCATTACAGACGGAATAACAGACTGCTGAAGTTTGAGAGACATTTTAACCTGGAGTGAAAACTTCACTCTCCATGGTGACACTATTTTAGAGTAACCAATGAATTGAGGACAGGACCAAAGGATTCTCTTCCTCTTAATTCAATATGCTAATGAAGTGTAGGCCACATTAGATTGTTGCTGGCAGCTATGTGATGCATCATGGTACACACATTGCTTGGTAAACAGTTGAGACAGACAAGGAGCTAGAGAGCTGCTCAATTGACATTGTTTGTATCTGTGATTGGTAGATATAGCCAGTATGTTAAATAGTCAGAAAAGTGGTACAGCTGTCTTTTTTAAATGTCACCTTAGATGATATTTTAAGTCTTTTTAACACATGTTTAAATATTTTCCCATTAGACCATCATGTAGTTGTGAAAATCAGTGGGAACAGTGTTGAAAACAGTTCTTGCTAATCGGTGTAAATGACAGAAAAACATAAAAACATAAAAAAATCATGTATTGAGAATAAACCAGACACTGCTAACCTTAACTGAAATCTTAATCTCATTGTAAAATAATGAATTCTTCAATTACCTTTTTAGTATTTCTTAAATCAAGAAATGAAAACCTTTCAGGTTTTTCTTAGTTATCACATTAACTTTAAAATAAGCCACGAGGAAATTCCTGATACATTTTTGGGTATTTTGAAATGTTTCTCAGATTTTTGCAATAAAGACTCATATGGATGTCTGTCTTCAGACATGAGCTAGCCACATTAGCTTATGTACAATTTTTTTTTTTGGTTTGTTTTTTTATTATTATTATTATTATTATTATTATTATTATTATTATTATTATTATTATTATTATTATTATTATTATATGATGTATTATCAGCAGTAGAAGGTTAACAGTTAATTTATAATAAAAAGAACATTTTAGAATCTCCTGGCTATCAAGTCATAATATCATTATTTCCCTTTAAGACTGGGTAAATGCATTAACCTTCCATGGTGTTTGTAGACAAATTTAGCATGTGATATACAGGGAATTATTAAATAGAGTTTTCTTTGGGGAACTATAGGACTCAAGACTTGGCACATCATGCTGTGCAGTGAAGCTAGGCCTGAGGTGGAATATGACATGGATTGCTTCTATAGCATGACAGACGGGCCTAAAATACTCCAGGCCGGGGACATTTTTCATTTTCACTAGAAAATGGTTCAGTATCATGTTTTATCAATATCAGTAAAAGAGGACTGTCTGAGTGCAATCTTTGGCAATGCATTTAAAACACAAAACTTTATTTATTTATTTTTCTTCTCTTAAAATCCAGGCTTTCTGTTAAAAATGAGATTGTATAAATCACTAGATGCTTTAAGATATCAATCTGCCTGGGAAATGGGGAATGGGGAGGAGAAAACAAAGAACACTTTAATAATGGATAACATGCCTACCAACTCTCTGTGATCCGATCTGTCAGTCCAGGAGAGGTAGGGATGACACAGACAGATTGTCTGAAAGGAATATTGCCGAGTCAGCCCAGAATGAAAATGCTCTGAGATTTTGCATGATGTGCTGCTTTTGCTGATATTGCCCACTGCTTGACAGGCCAGTCCATACCGTAAACACTCCAGATATTTGCAGACATACCTGGTGAGTGATACAAGCCATAACACTTTCTGTCTTAGGTCCACTCAACCATGACCAGATGTCTAGTCAAATGTGTGATAACTGTGGTTGTGGATGGAAGCGAGGCACAGTTTGCTGGGGTTGGCTGGGTAAATTAATTAATCCTATTTATTTGAACATTTACACATATAGGTTCCTTTTTAATAATGTTCCCTCAACAACAATCAATTTTAGTGTTGTTTTGAAAACATGTTTGAGTTGCCTGTTTTGAAATAATGGCAAGTGTGTTTAAATTGGGTATTGCATGGGGAGTTAACAGTGATTCATGCAACCAGGACCATCATGACCTGTTTACCGCAGTGATCTACATCTCTACCTATCTCAAAAAACTGAACCAAACTCCTTCCTCACATTTCGCATCTTCTGTCTCTTTCTAAAGAGTGCAGATCATGCAAGAATGAGGCACCTTCCTGACAAATTATTTTGCATCATCAATAACCATATTGATAGGTAATTATCCAATTATGTACATCATATGGCACTGTGATTGAATTGGAAAAGCCGTTATGGTCTTATAGCATTTCTATAAGTCATTCATAAGTCTAATACCATCTGGTAATTATTGCATTCACTGGTACTATAGAATCTTAGGAAACAACTTTCCTGCACAATATTAGTTTAATATAATTTATTACTCTCTAATGTGGCATGAAGTTTCAAATCAGTGTTGGCAAAGTATGCGCACGAAACGGAAACATGTCCTTGAGTAACAACTTAGAGACTTCCAACATGCAACTCCAATTTACACTGCAGTAATTGCATCCTGAAACTGGAATGCAGAAATACACATCATCATATTGCTGGAAGGAATATGACACCTGCCCTTGGCAAACAATACAATGATACAACCTTCTTGGAAGGTATGCAACAACAAGTGGGCAAAGTGTTCATTGGGCAGATGTGAGTGGCACAGTGGTCCTTCAAGTGGATAAATATGCAGTTCCACATGAGGGCTTGAAAAAAGACATAAGATAGGGGGGTTAAACAGGCTCATTGTAATTCTACTGCAAATATGCATTTTTGGTAGTACCCTGCACATAGTACATATAACATAATTGTCACACTTTTTTAATTATGCCCATAACATGAAACAAAACAATCAAAACACATACTTTTTGTCATTTGAAATGTTGCTGATAAATGAAATGTCATACATTATTGAAAGTCACATATCAGTGTATCAGACCTGAAACTCCGATCTGGGATCAATTAAGAGAACCTGCTGTGGATCCTGTGGTTAAGATGAGTTGATACATAAATTTAACTTCCTACTGAATGTAATTAATCATGCTATGACAGAAATGTTGATAGATTAAATTATACAAAATACTTTAATGAACAGAATGGTTGTCATGAAATCTAAACAAAAACAACATATAATTCAATAAAAACACTTTCCTGACACTAGATTCACTTAAACAAATGAAGAAAGTTACGGACCATCTGAGGTTATGTTATTGTGCACATTCTGTTTTATTGTTTATATATTTTATGTAACACCGTTATCAACTCACGAAAGAGGGCTCTCCATACCATAACAGATCTATCGACACACTTAAAATGTGGGAATGGGAAATGTGGGTTGGAGGCTTTCTCTGGCTTTCTCCAAGGATAAATCTGCCAAGATGTGAAAAAGAAACAAAGAGCAAAACATGACTTATTACTTTCTTTGACTGCCCAAAGGTCCATGTTTTTTTTCAGCCCATTACAGTAGGGTTATGCTTAGTTGCACATTGGCCTTGGTTGCGATCAGTTTCTGAATGGTAGCCCCCTTAAATATGAGGTTTGTGAAGTTCATGGTAATTTTCAGGCTTTTGCTTTTTGGTTTTTGGAGCTGTCCTAACGATCTATCCTTGTCAATGTGTTAAACTTCCTACCACTGTACCTCTTTCCTGATGCAATTTTTCCTTGTTTGACATTTTCGGCCATAATTTTTCACACTGTCCCCTATGACATGTCAAATAATTAGCTGTTTTCATGACAGACAGACAGACCTTCAATCAGGGGCACCAACTGCCCTCTTTCTAAAACTGTAGGATCTTGCTTTAGATATATACATATTAAACTGTTGAATTTAAAAATTCTTTTATGGAAAAAACATGAAATATTTTTTTCCATTCCCTGAATATGTAGTCCACAGGCTGGTGGACCAACATGTAGAGTGTCCCAAATTATTATCTCTCTCTTTTTTACACAGGAAAGTTTGTTTGGTGTTAGATAGAGATAGAGAAAAGGTATAGAATAAAGAGGTAGACAGCTGTGCTCTAGTTCGCTGATACCTGCTTCCTCTGGTTTTAGGCCATTGGCACTCTTTGCACTCATACTACCATGCAGTAGTTTTCTTATGTATCCCATCTCTTTCCTATTACAAAATATTTTGTTCCTTGTACATTAATTAGATTAATATTGCGCATATATCTTGTTGAAATGGAGGAGTTTTTCTATTTAATTAAAATATTAACTTCTGTTTTCATGTGGTTAATTAGCATAATGGGTATTGTTAATTAACATTCTAGCCCAGTGTAAGTTAATAGGCTAATTACTTTCCGACTGTGCACTGCTGGGATTCAGTTTAACACTGTGCATCCAAATGCAGTATTTCTATTCTATATATCTTATCTGTTTTACTAATTGTGACACACAAGTAGTAAAGCTGCTTTTTTATCTCCTTGTTTTTCTGTTTCAATTTTCAGTTTCTATTCATCCCCCAATTATGCCCAGTCCCATCTGTATGCCTGTCCCACTGCTGCTTCGATCAGTTTAGAAGAATGCAGATTAGTATGTACATATCCGCCGAAACATGTGATTATCTTAAGATTTTTTTCTATTATCATTATTCAAAGCTGTAATGCAACTGCTTCCAGACACTTTGTTGTTGTTTCGACACTGCAGCTGCCATACAATTCTGAAAGCTCTCAATTTGCTGAATCAGTGCTGCATAAATACACTATAGTTAGTCCAACCCGAAAACCCTGGATGACAAATTATTTGCCAATCTGCAGGGCTATTGGTCACAGTCAGACTAAGAATGGGCAGGATGTGTTACCTTCATGTAGAAGCGTTCCTTATTGAGACTACATGGTTTAGTTTTATGCTCTACTCAACAGACCCAATTTTCCTTTTTTTAACATTGTGGCTGAGGAAATACTTTTTCTTTTAAAAATATGGTTGTAATTCATATGAAATATACAAAAGTTGCATTAGAGTTTACCTTTTATCAGATTACAGAGATTGAAAAATAAATGAAATCACATAGCTTAGTGGACAAAGTCCTAAGTTTAGTTAAAATTTTATTTTCTATTATGGAAAGTGAACAAGTAAAACAATATTTTCATACATCTTTATTTATTACCATCCAGTACACTAGTGTAAAAAAATAAGCAACCCCATAGACTGAATAATTATTGTAATCACAGCTAGTCCCAAAGATTCTTGAGAATTTTGACAGGGTATCCTCAAGTCTCCAAACAGTCCCTCTCGTTAAATTAAATCTCTTTAAATGTTGGATGTACCCCTCTTTGTTTGAACTGGAAAGAAAAGGCAAGTTCAGTGATGGAAAAATCATTGGGATCTTCCAGACACTTTCACATCTGGCTGGAGATCATGGCAGGAGAGTAAAAACCACAGCGACTCTGTGTCTGTTTCATCGACAAAAGTGTCGATGCAGGTGTCTGGGCTCAGGAGGGCTGCCATCGACCGCACTGTCCACGGATGCACAACGATGGCTGCCCACCAGTGCTTCCTACAAGGAGACAAGCCCAGGAAAACAGCCTCCATTTCATGTGCTTATTTTCTCAGCAAAGTAGAAGAGGGAATGAGAGAGTGCAGTGGATATCAGACACAATGTCCTGCGGGTAACGTGAGGCAACAACGCATGAAGTGTTACACTGGTGGGGAGACCGTCAAGGAGGAAACTGGCTGACAGCAAATTTCATAACAAGCTCAGGAATCCAAACGAAGATAGCACATCACAACACAAAGACTCAGTGTCTTCTGGTTACAAACTGAGCGAATGCTTGGCAGCCAAACAGTACAATACCAAGAAAATAAAACGTAGTTATGTTTTGACTTTGACTTTCTTTCTTAAATGATTACAACATTTTGTTTTGTCTTGTTATTTGAGTACCCCTGTTTTAAGGTGGTTATGGTATTTGAAAAATACTTAGTGTAGGGATTAATATTTAGTTAATCCCTCACTTAGTATACTAACTTGTTTGTAAATAGATATGCCTAGGACACATCAGCAGCAAATATTTTTAGCAGTAAATTATAACAGGTCTTTCAGCTGAAATATGTGCTCACATATCAATCAATACGGAACATCGTAAGACATAAAACATATGCTAAAAAAATGTCTGTAATTCAGCATTCGTTTAGCTTCCCATGTCATCTCAATACATTTTATACTTAACAATGTGTTAGCCTTTCATAAGGTTGGCTGGTGAGGTGGTTTTGAAGTACAGCTTTGGAGTTGAAGTAGTGCTTAATTTGTTTTTCAGACAATTGCATTACTGAGGCAAAGTAAAGGTGGTCAGGGGCAACAGCTAAAGAAAATAAAAGATATTTACAAAAATGTTGGGGAAAATTCATGAATACCTTTAAGCACTACATCTATATAACTAAGTGTTACAATCCAAAGACCAAACATTCTGCTATGCATTTTGCTGTACACCTGGTGGATTAACATTTCTCTTTGAAGATTTGCATTTGGATACAACTTCCAAGGCACCACAATCCTCGAGGCATTTTGTTTTTAAATTTTACACAAATTCCACACCTTCATTTTAACTGCCACTGTATTTGTGCACATGCACTTAAATTTAGAATTAGAAGAATTAAGAATGAGCAGGGAGCTGAGAAACATGATTTTTCGGTATCTAAGAAATCCAAGATCCCAGTTGGTCCAGCCACACCTGCTTGTGTGACACTGTTTAAATAAAAGCAGCAAAAATGAAACATGAAAAAGAAATAAATGAATTTTTATTTAAAAAAGCTATTAAACCTGCTGCAATGCATGAACAGTCACCCTTAAAAATGCTTAAAACTTTTATTTAAATGCAATTCTAATTCTAAATGAATAACAATTAAATTCTCCATGACCAACTGCAGTCATATTATCCTTAGATATGCAAATGACTTTTTCTTCAATGTTTCAAACACTTCCTGACAAAAATCATGCAGTATCTGCCATGGCATTACTAGGACTTCTTGCAAGGTGGTGCTCATCATCTTGTTAAATAGAACAAAGTGGAGGCGTGTTCAGCTGGAGGAGATTGATACACATAGAAACTCAAGTCTAGAATGGCTCTGAGATGTGAGTCATCAACTTATGTACTCCCACTGGCAAATCAGGGGTAACAAAACAAATGTTGGATATTCCTTAATGTTTTGGAGACCCCCCAATGGTGCAACAGTGAATGAAAACACATCTGAATCTGTCTTTACATATCTGGGATCAATGGGTTCATACTCAATAACATGACAGTGCCATAAACAGGACCGTAGGAGGTCCCTGGTTTGCCCTCGGTCCTCAGGGTGGGTGCTGGAGGGAGGTGTGTGAAGTCATTAAAATTTAAATGAGCTGGCAGATCTAAACATGAATCCTCAGTGCAGGGGATCAGCACTACACTCAGTAATATGGGTGGGTGTTGAAATATTAGCACTGCCAACATTTCTACCAGCACTGTGACTGTTTATCTCAAAAGAAAATGTTCATAACATGCTCACAATAGAGTGGGAGTTACATTGACATTAACCCTCTCCATGTATCTTAAAACAGTGAATAATTATCTGGCAGGGAATGCAGATTGTAGTGGCAACAATAGGCAGGCAAAAAGAAACTTGACTTATGAATTAAATAGGAATGATAATTTGTGTTTTCTAGAGGCTTTTGGGATACATGTAAAGCTGGAGATATCCACTTTCCAATAATAAGAAAGAATCTATAGTCTTGTTTATGATAGAACCAGGTCAGTCAATTTCAGTGAAGGGTTGCCAACTATTTAACTCCTACAACTTCTGTGGTGGGATGTAATGCAGTCAATACAACACAGAAGCAATTCATTTAAATGGAAATGACATGTCTAGCTGAAAGGGTAGCAGCAGTTTTGTACATAATGATAAATAATATATACATGTATGTTTTATCTTCTTTATTCATTGGTCAGAATTAATTTGTCCCACAGAAAAGAATCCTTGGCTAAACAACTACATTTGTGTTTGGTCTTGAACAGGAATATACTGAAATGCTGAACACTTGTAAAATGTCAAAGTGCTCTTTTTGGTATATCTGAGTAATTTTCATTATCATGTTAATGAGAAATATTGCAAGACCCGAAGTCACATGATAACGTATAAATAAAAAATGAAAAAAGTTAAGGCCTGATTAAACTTTCAGGTACTCTCCCACCATAAAATTAAGTATGCAAGGAGGAAGTAAAATAAGCTTTTTAAATTGGGCATAGAACCTCTGGGGTCAGTCTACGGCTTGGCTCAGTCACCATTAGCGTTCTCAGACAACAGCCCTCAGTTGTCATACATTAGTTCAAGCGCTATCTCATTTGTAGGTCTTCTGCACAAGAATTGGTACCAGTGGAGTTTCCTTTGGCTTTACTTCCTCTAGCAACATTTGGATTTTCATCTTTTGGAATTTTGCTGCTATTGTGGGTGATTCCTCTGCCCTTCCTCAGGAGAAATATACTTTGCTTAGGTAATTTTCATTTCACTCACTCCCTCACTTCATGATCTATTTAGGTTCTTTATTTGATAACATCTTTGCGTAATTTCCTGCTTGTAAAGGTTGTAAATCTGGCTTGTAGCTTGGACTGCAACTTTTATGTTTGTTTTAGAGTTCAATAAACCTTTTTTAAATTATTCCAATTGTGATTGTATATTTCTGATAAATGTTGATCCACCAGATGGCTTAGTCTCACTTCCCATTTCTCTATTAAAGACTGTGGGCTGCATAATCTCAGAGAAAATAGGGGTTCATTTGAAAAGGGTTCTATCCTTGGAGACCATTTTAATGGCACTGATACAGCACTGGCAGAGAACTGAGGATGCCTGATATTTTCTAGAAGTCTGTAGAAGCACACTGTTAGATCTTAGATGAGGACAGGCATGAGAATTATGTATATGAGAAAATGACAAAACTTGTCAAACGTCAGAATAATGTGTCATGTCTTTAAATCCCCCAAGCTATACCTCGAGCTGTCATTGATTCCAGTACATTGCACATCAAACCAATTCAGTTTGACTTTGTTCTGACCTGTGGAACACTTGTCATGTCACCAGTATCACCACTGATTACATGACATTTCCTGTGAGGTGACAACATTCAGTACGCTTGATTGAGAATCAACGGATTGTTTCACAAAACATGTGAAATTGCAAAATTGTGAGACATAATTCCACAATTGTATGATTCTTGATTAAAACATGTTGAGTTCACAACTGATTAAGAATAGATTTACAATAATCTTTATTATAATTTTACTTAAGCAAAGACAGGAAAATAACACCCATTAAAGGTGTAGGGCCCTATTTTGAAAGTCCAATGTCAAAAGTCAGAAATCAGTCATTGCCCGATTCTTGCAACATTTGATGCGAAGGGCAAAAGTGCAAAGCTATTTTAGTGGACACAAGTTCCAGGTGATAAATAAAATTGGGAGCGTCTCTTCCATGGCACTACTCACAATAGGAGGTCCTTCACATGGCACATGGGTACAATGGGTAATGACTTAATATCAATTAGAGGATTATCAATCAGCAGTGTATCGAGCCTGGCAAAAACTGGCAAATAACAGCTGGTAAAAATAACAGCTGATAAAATTGACAGTTACTTGTCTCCGCTCCTGTGACACACTCACCACTGGCAGAAAGTGAAGGGGCAGAGCACACATGTCCAATTATTAAACATATGATTTATATATGCGGTGACTGTATAGTTTTTTTATTCATCTTTGTTTATGTATATATGCAAATTGATACATCACTGAATACTGTCGCTAAAACCTGATTTATATTAAGTAACGTCAAACCACGACACATAAAAAAGAATATACAGTAACCACTGTTAATATGTCATTGTATACCATGACATATTTCACTCAGCTATATTAAATACAATTCCAACAGAATTTAATGTAATAATTGACAGTTAGTTGAGAGGGCAAAGTTTTCCTCAAACTTGTGAGACATCAGGGCTAATGGAGGGGGTCCTTCCATCACCCAGGCGGCTTGCAAAGCAGAAGAAGGGTGTCATCTAATCTCCCCTTCCTGCAAGTCCAGTGAGCCAGCTTTGCTACCATTCAGAGGGAGCTGTGTGCATTCCGGCATGCAGTGGACTCCCTGAACTGTCTCCATTCGATGGACAGCAGGATGGAGGTGTGGCAAGTTCCGCTCAGCAACAGCCTTGAAACTGCAGCAGAGCAGCTGTCCATTCCAGCTCCTTATCTGCGCTGTAACCGTGACATCAACCCTTCAAACTACCACTCCAAGGACTTCCTCCCGTCAGACCTCTGCCTTAAAAAAAGGCTGACTCTTTCATTCTTACAGTTCAAGGATACCCTGAATTGTATGATATTAAAGTCATACCATAACCCTGATAGAAAAGAGCATGCACTGATAGTTCTGTATTTTATTTGAATAGTTATGACCTATAAAATATAGGATATCCTATCTAGCTAACTAGTGCAAGCTAACTTGCTTGTTATAGTCCTATCTTAGCTAGCTAGCTAAATATATTGATGATAATTATTTGACAGTCAGCTATATTTATTGTCCTTATGTAATAATGTATCACTAGTGAATTACATGTCTGCTGCAAAACGGTCCCAATCAGCGATTGCCGATTTTTGACAGGTGTGACGTTCTATATTCTGCGCTCTAACTTGCGGAATGCAGAGTGGAAATTCTGTTTATGTGTGAAAGCAGAGTCAGTCATATTAAGGAAGGATTGTTTGAAAAGTTGTTGTGCTCCGAACAGACCTGCTTTTGGGTACTCTTAAGCGCAAGAGTTTCACTTTGCATGAAAATGGCAATTCGTCCATTGCACCCCATAATTTGCATGGCACTCTCATTTGTTTTCAGAGAGCTCTCTTAGACATTACGCTTCTATGACCCTTTATTATGTCAGAGGCACAAGTGGCTTTGTGCTTCCTCATTTTTCCTGCTGTGCTGCTGGTGTGTTGCCGAAAACAACTTTGCATGTGCATATTTGCGGCCGTGGCATGTTTTAAATCAGTCGTAGCATGATGCACCTGCTAGCAGAAGTAGGACCCAAAGAGTGAAAAGTAATTCTGTAGTCATTCTTATACTCTGCACAATAAACACACATGGCAATAGTACATTGTAAAAATGATGTGTTTGCAGTATTTCCAACTAAATAAATACATATATAAGGCAACAGGTTGAGCTGTATTAACTTACTTTTTGAGCTGTATTAACTTACTTTACTTGTACATGAGGAAATAAAACTCAAAAAGATTAAGAAATGATTAAGAATTGGTAAATTGTTTCTTGTAACATCTCTTTGATACCAGAGTATAACTTTGGAACTGGGTCTTTTCTGTCAGTGTTGAATGCATTACTCCCAGTACATCGTCGCTCTGTACTTTTAATCCCAGGATACAGAGAGTGGATGTGAATATGAGCGTTTGTTTTTGGGCCAGGATTGGCTATATATGGTGGGACTATTGAGTCCACTGTCTATGTAGATGGCCAGCTGCGACCTAAGGATGGCCAGTTCCAGTAAATCACACTAGTTGCCCAGAGGACAATTGGGACAGAATCAGGAGAATAACAACTGGAAGACAAATGGGATAGCGCCAATTCTTCACAGACAGATGTCTTCCAAGCAGACTAATAGGCAAACACATATTAATAGTACCACATTAATCTGTGAAACAGTTTCACTTCTGTTGTCTTTCCCAGAACAGCTATAATGATCTGCTGTTTTCAATCAATCAGCCAATCAATCAATAACACAGAGCCTCACAATATATATTTTCTAGATGGAATAAAACATTATGAAAGCTATAAATTGAGGGATTTGTGGTCAACCATCACAGGTTAGTAGCCTAACCCCAACAAGGTAAGACAGCCCTACAGCTAAACAAGTATGGGAGCCCATTCAATTTCACTTAGGGTCTTACCTTCTGGTAGCAGGCATTTTATTATGCACAAATCAAGCAGCTGTGCCTTAAAGAGTTTTTTTTTTTAGGTTCTAGGTCCCCATATCCTCCTTCCTGCCACCACAGTTACATATTGAATATTAGCATATAAAAATGCTGGAGGAAGGGCACAGACACAGACACTGGACCAAGCTATGATAGTGAAGCAGCTTAGCAGCAGCCAGGAGGGATGAACCAGATAAGAGTATCTGCTCTGAAGCCATGAGTTCAGCGCCCCAGGGCCTAAGAGCTTCCGACCTGAGCAACCGGAATCCCAGTGGGTAAGGGAGGATCAAAGCTGCCAACTGGGGGAAAGGCACAATGTCATCGGCACATAGAGGGGCAAACTAAGTGTCATCATTAAGCACATCAAGGTGACCCTATCACCAGTCGCACAGGGAGCAGAGATATTATATAATAATAATAACAATATTATTATTATTAGAGTGTAAATGTAGCCACCTTTAAAAAGACATCATTGATAAGTTCATAAAAGTGGGTTACTATGCATTCACAAACAGCCCCACTCATACCCAACTGCAATGTAAAGCTGTTTACCCTCAGTAGTATCTGGCTGTTTTGTTTAGAAATCAATTCTTTTAAAAATATATTTGAATTGTTTTAGCAATGGTACATACTGATTGCTATTGAGTGGTTAATTTGTCATTTTCAAGTATGACTATCACTTGCCAACAAAAAAGAGGGCCAGGCCATGAAACACTTAACCTTCCTCTTGTAGAATAAATGCACAATTCACAATTTACAGTCGCAACCATATTGTACATAGTTAAAAAGATGTATATTATTTATAAATATGTTATAACCTACCTTTATTCTGTAAAAATTAAGAAGTGAGACCATATGTAAAATTGCTGTTCCATATAATTATAAATAATAGAGACAGAAGAAAACTGAATGCAGAAAATTAATTAATTTTACTAACAACACACTATGTGAGGAATCTTATCATTGGAACATTGTTTATCAATATGCAAGCAAAATCCAGCATGCCCTGCCCAAATGGAGCGGCCATATTACCACCTGTGGAGGGAGGGTTTCTATCTGTAAGGTTTGCCATACCACAGAATGTAATACTGATCGCTCTGGTCAGTCAGCTCCTGCAGGCTGCCCGAGGCAGCTCTGTGACAGATGATTATTCAGCTTCAGATGGTGGACTGTAAATATGAAAACAAGCCGCAGCTGGCTGTGTTGGGCTGCAGTTCAAAGTTGGCGCTGTCATAGTCAGGATCCACTTCCAGCCTAGCAGCATGCTTCTGCAATGAGAGTGAGTGCTTTAGCGGGTCATGACCCACAACAGCCTAAATCCATCTCCATATTATCAACATAAGTTGAATTATCTCCTTACAAACTGATATAAGATGAATACAACTGTAATACCCAAATATACTTAGCAAGGAGGCTGTGCTGGAATTCACTGGAAAATAGCGAGAGGAACTGAGTTGACTTTGACTGTTTAAATGTGTAATCTGAGAGTGCAAAATTCATTAAATAATGTTAATGCATGGAGAACTGACTTCAGCACACCAGAGAGATAATGAAGCGCGTTGTCTGCATTGAAATAAATATGATGAACAGAACCTTTAAATCAAATGGGTTTATTTATAGAGCTCTCCACCAGATTATGTGAGCAGTTCCAATGAAACGGCAAACAGGATTTCAGAAACTTGCCAGCTTCCTAGATGCCACTTAGAAAAAAGAACTGTGGGGACCTCAAAAAACCTCTTCATGCGCAAGCAGGTAAATTGTAATAGATGATGGATCTAACGGTAAATGGAAATGCATTGCCCAGTTCAGCATCCGATGACAGTGCAGCACAGCACGCTATCAATGGTAGCTGCTTCTATGGAGATTTTGTGGCTGGAATTACAACACTGCAAAAATGTGAACTTGCGCTAGTGACTGATAAAATAAAATGATTATTTCAAAGCTACACTGCCACTTTTATAATGTATAAGACATATTGTGATACTGTTTTTGCACATCTTTACAATCTCTCTCCATGACATTTGCAATTACTAATATGTTCATAACAAACAAAATCATGTTACTGCAAAATATGACACATGCATCCATCATAGATTGTGCACAGCAGGAAATAATTGCAAAGGCTGAAATGTACAGTTGCCTCCTTGAAGGCAGGTACAGAATGCATATGATAAATAACTGACTTGGCTCCATCTACAAGTGATGCAGAAATCACTCTGCTGCAGAATACTGTTTGCATAACCTATTAGATAAGCATGAGCACTCATGAGAGCTGACCTGCAAGTGGAACCAATTGTGTTTTCACAAAACCAAATCTTATCTGTAAATGTGTCAGTGCCAATGAAAAAACCGAGAGGGCTGAAACTACATTAGAGAGGGATGTGTCAGATTCAGAACCTTGTAGCTGTAAAGTGTCATTATTCTTCCATGGAGGAGGAGATGGCTTGTTTACAGTAGTGCCCAGCCTGCCTGTGCTAACCATCCAAGCGTTTTGACAGCCTCCTACCAGAATGTCAACAGCTATGTTGAAAAAAAAAAATCAGGTTGCAGCCTGGCCGTGAACCCAGTGAGGCCATGTACCAGACATAGTCCTTCCCAACTAAAGTGGATACTGCTTTTTATTTTTTGCCTCTTACCCTGATAAAAATAGCTGAACACTTGCATTTGAAGACCTTACTCCTGTCATAACGTTGACCTGGATTCAATAAAAAGTTATCTTAAAATTTGACTGAAAAAATTAATGGTTTGTATTGATAACAATTTGATAACAGCAAATGTATGTGCACCAATATAACTTTGCTTAGAGTTGCTGATTGAATTAATAAAACACTTGCCATTTTTGTTTCCCACAAAGTATTGTTTAGTTTTATTAGCGGGATTGATGTTTTAGTGAGCTAACCCCTAGACTTAACTCAAGGTTACCTGTACCAGGAAAGTAGCTGGCTTTTTAACTAGGTAAATCAGAATGGTAACATCCTGCTCCATGGTATGCTTGTATTTATCCTGCATAATGGGCGTTTTCTATAATGAACATTTTAAAATATCATATTTAATGTTCCAAGTCATCATAAACTCTGTCTTTAACAGACAGACTATCAAATTCTAAAATCAGCATTTTGGGCAACAAAATTACAATCTTCCCAGTACAGCTTTTTTTGAGATTGTAGTACTATGTTGTTTAGAGGTAACTTCAACCGCACAGACATGTATTGTTCCTGAAGTGTGAATGTTTGGATAGGCCTTGTGAGATTTTTTTTTATTTGACCACAAAAAATAAAATAAATAAATAATACACCCACATGCTAGACAGCCATATTTTTAAATGATCAAGTTGATTCAACATCATTTCAAACAAGACAGGTAGCCATTGATCAGATGCTGTTTACTTGAACTGATGTTTGTGATACTGAATACATCTCATCTACTCCCACTGTGAATGCAACAGTTGTCTCCAGTTCTCCCCAGTAAACAACAGTGAGCTGTTGCCATTTGGATTAGAATCGCCTGCGGCAGATGAGCCTGAAGCGGAGCTGCCTGCTTATTTACTTGTCTGCTTCACCAGCTCCAGCTTTGATCACGGGATTTCAGCTAAATGGTTTTCTAAGATATCTGTCAACACAGTAGTTAAAGAGCTGGCATGTGTCACCGCCATTATCACTATGCAATACGACATGGTTCTCCCATTCACTGATAAATTCATAAGGTGTGTTCTTCTCCGTTGGGTGAAGCATTCCCCATGCATTGGAGGAATTGCTCTGCAGCTTTACCTGACACAGGGGAGAGAATGACATTGCTTTTTCCCTGTTCTTCATGCACTTAAGTATTGATTTGTTTTCAGGTTGTCACAGATTTGGGTACACAATGTGATCCATAGGAATGCTCCTCTCACCAGCCACAATTTCTCAGTTTTCCATGGTGGGTAGCTGGTGATTGATGTAGAGGTGTGCTGTTTTTTAATCCCCTAGCCGCCCCCCACCCCCAGCCCCATCCCCCAACCCCTGCTATGCATGGGGGACAAGAGTGGGCATCTTAGTCACAGCCGAGGTTTGGGTAATTTACCAGACCATTTTTCACTGTGATTTTTTTCCTCTTCCATCAATAATGCTGCTTTAACAGGTCTTTATTAAATGTTTAGAAATGTGTGGTATTGTTTGTGAGCATTTTCTAACATTTCCAGTTTCAGCTCAGGATTCTGAATGTGTTTCTTTTTTCAAGATTCATACTTATATTAGCCTGTAATTTGTTGAGGATTATGCAACCTCAATAAGTGGTGTTATTGCTGTGCCAAAGCATCATTTAAGTCATTCAGTATTTCACTGCATATGAATCCTACATTTACTATTAAAAAACCCCTATAATAACAAAACAGAACATAAATAATTTCTGCAAACACATCTGTACGCATTGTACCCTAGTGAGTGAATGATACTTACGGTATTACAAATGATGATGTAATTATGCAGCCAAATCTGATCAAGTAAAAAACATCACAATCAATGACTTACAATCATTTTGAACTTACTGTGGTTCAACCTCATTGGGGCTTAAGCACCATATGTCCATACCTAGTGATGAATATTAATGTTGTTGCCATAAATGACTGAAATTTGTCACACACATAACACCTGTTGAAATTGGAGGCCCTTTCAGTATCATATTATGTCAGTGAAGCTGCAATGGCAAGAAATTGTTTCTTGAAATTGCCTATTTTACAAGACACACATACTCCAATGCTACATGCCAGAAGATCATTCTTTCTGTGCAAATCCCTGCACATTTCCTAAGAAGAGTTCATTTCAATAAAAAAAAACACAGCAACTTAACTTAAATGGTTGTTGATTGATCAGAAAACAAACTGAAAATGCATAAATTCACATGTGGTTTGTGGTTGTCTGTAATTTCTCTATATGTTGCTAAATAATATAGGCAGACCAATGCAATATTGATCCCACACTGGGCACATATTCTGCACCGTTCATGCAAAGGTGGTCCACAGAAAAATTATAGGATAAAAAGGGGCCCATGTCTCAAAAAACACTGCATAATATCATCTCTAACATACAGTTTGCTGGCTGCCTGGGGTATAATAATCTGTCAGTCATATTGTTTTGTCTAAGCAATGAGTTATACAACACCATACAAGCAGTTATAATTACCAGTTCATTGCTATGAGTGCATATTGCAGTGATTACAGTTAGTTAGAAGTGCATTGTAAGGCACAATAAATGCAGGTATAAGGCATATGTATTTGCTTCATAGAAAGTGTTACAGAATTTTTTCTTGTCCATTCTCAGATAAAATACTTCATGGTACTTCCTGCGCATCAGGTTTTGAGCAAATTGTGTGCTGCCTCCTTGTCTGGATTATTCCCAATTGAAGCTGACTGCCTGCCTGATCTCTGGACTGCCCTCTCCCTGAGTCCACTAAGTAAATTCACCCGTTCATAATCCATGCAATGTAATACATTTCACTACTGTAAATATAAGATAGTGGTGAGAGTGCTGTTTTTAAAACTGTACTTTTTTAAGTGTGAAAAATACAATCAAATTGGAACATGTTACTTTTTTCCAGTATTTAAATCTCTCTGAAAAACCCAGATTGGCATAATCACCCTGTGCCAGGTCCCATTTCATTGTTTGGAAATCCATATTTAGTGTGTGGCTGAAGTTAATTTTCATACTGGGACCAACGGCAGGTTGGGTGAAGGAGTCATGGGAAAAAGCAAAGCCTGAGCATTGAATTAGTAGAGCTAATATCATAGTAGAGCTCTTATCATGCCAAGCCTGGAAGACATTAACCTGTTCAATAACTACCTTTAGCTGTTGAGATTTTTGGATCAAGGCCGCATGTTATGCATCCGTATCCAAGTAGTCAGATGGACAAAGAAAAACATGTTTTCAGCCATTGCCTTTCACAGACTAGGCAGTTTGTTGAAAAGGCTTTTGGGAATTTTGGTGAACAGGTGGGATGTATTTAGACAGCCTATCACACTTGGGCCTGTAAACACTGTAACTCACACCAAAGCAGCATGCCATACACAATTACCTCTACACACACAGAACACAGCTCAGCAGTTATATTCACCGTATTTGGATCTGCAGGACCAGGAAAATACCAAGATCAAATAGGTTTTGCCAGAAGACACTAATATCTTTGTTCAGATTCTAGCAAGGCCAGACAGATACTTATATGCACAACGTAACCACAATCAGGAATGCACTATTTACTTTATGACCAGTGGGGCACTTAGTTACCAGTATGGATACATTTCTGTTTTCATATATCTAGCCTAATAATTACATGTAAATGAAAAGCTTTTAATTAAGAAAAGCATCTCATCAAAGTCTAATTCACCTGTAGGCATTCTCCATAAAGTAAACTGTCCAACATTTTTCAACTGTAGGTTTTTCCTCTGTGCTCCGTTAATGATATGGTGACAGGTTTTCTCTCAGAATCCTTCCTGAAAGTCTGAAATATCCTTAGATCATATTCATTCATTTATCCTTCTACAGAACTATGGAAAACCCTTTAACAATCTTAGCTTTCTGAGCAGGTGTGTCATTGAGACTAAGTAGTCTGAAAAATCCTCCCTGATCTTCAGGTAATTAAGCTTGAAATAATTAAACTGTGCTGAAATAGCCTCCTCTGTTGTTTATTTTTTTCTGCCATTAATTTCTTCCTGATATGTGATGGTGCAGCATGGTTGTCTCTTCCATCATGGTTAGAATTTGAATGTGAAGGATCAAATGAAGGGGAGGGGTTGGGGATGCAGGCTGTGAGGGAGAGGGGGATGCAGCCAGGCAGGAGGTTGTCAAACTCATAGCTTTCATCTCTACATTCTAGCAAAAACAAACGCTATGTGAAAAATCACCATTTGGAAATGCACCCATCATCAGCCCCGATTTTCACTTTGGAAATGTGTGTATGTCCACTAACAGTACATTAGAGAAAATAAGTTATAAACCAAAGTCATTATCAATTTTTATTTTTTTTTTAGTCATCCCAAAAGTATGAGCTGTCAGCACAGCCCTGGACTACTCAGCCGGCTTCTGATAAACTTCAGGTGTCATGACCTCTTGTTTTGGTCTCTGTAGGTCTCAAACCAGGGATTCAACAGAAACTAGCTCCCTTTTTCAAAAATGCATGACATTTTAACACAAGTTTGAAAATATTTGAAATTAGGCTACTCATGGCAGTATGGAAATGGATGGCTATGGTGCATAAAAACTGTACTTTTGACAGACCTAACTGGATACAGTTAGCTATAAAATTACTTTCACAACTGTTGCAGGCTAGCAGAATTTGCTAAACTAAAAAAAAAAAGTTTACCTGAAATCCATAATTTTTTTGTGATAACTTGTGTGTTTTTCATGTTGCTGGCACTCAGAGTAGCAAGCCAGCTTCAAGTAGTTAATTGAACCTAATTCTGGTTTACCACTTCTACTAGTGTTACTGATTATACTATGTTTACAGGCACACTAAACTGGTTGGTTGTTTACTTTTAACTGCTACACTGAATGGCTCTGACAGACTGCCAGGTGTAAGGTGTTTATAGGACTGATTTGAGACTGACAAAAGTTATTAGAACTACTTGAACCAATAGTTTTACATGAAATCACAATCCACTTTAACTCCTGTTTAATCTCCTTTGAACACTATTTTTCAGTTATAATTTTAAAACAGTTTACTGAAACACAAGCTGTTGTGCTATCATTTAAAATGTCAGGAAACTTTTGGATAACAACTGATCCATTAGCATTTTTTATCGAATACCTCCAAATTGAACACCTCTGAGCTGCTTTAAAAAGCCAGGTTTACTTGTTCTCAAACCTGCTGCTCTGCCCCTAAACAGTGACCCCTTCTCTTTAACTGGATGTTGTCACCCGTTTCTTTTAAGAACCTTACATACAGGAGGTGGCCTCCTCTAATGTGACCAGGATGACCCCACTACCACCCTTTCATCCCATGACCAGATGGGTAACCAGGCTGTCTTATCCTACAGTCAATATGTCCTCATCCCACAGCCATTTGAAACTGGCTCAAGATTAATAATGTCCTTCAATGGGAGTGTGTATCTGAAATTATCACGAGGTAAAATTATAATTCCATTCCAATAATTATAATTATAATTCCAAAGCAAAGTATTTCTAAAGCTGTTATTTTACTCCCAGATTCATTTTTTGTGCATCAGTTTAATCATCACAGTTTATTGGTAATTAAGAATACCAACAAAGGTAAAGAATGTGCTATTAGATAGTCTGGCAGGGATTTTTTTGTTATATACTGTGAAATCTACTGTGCCTATGGGTTTTTATTGAGCTACACTATATAGCAGTAACTTCATATAAAGAAAAAAAGGAAAAATATATTCAGAGATGAGTAGCTTCTTAAATGCATAATGAGAAAAGTTTAAATACAGCTCACCTCTGTGAATTGAGATCCAATGCAGTGCCCAAGACTACGGAGTAGCAGAGTGTAAAGGCCCATGGGGACATAGATAATTAAAGTTTGATATAGGGCACACAAGGAGAGCAAAGGGTACTCACTTCCTCCATTCTCCACATTCATGTTTAATATTACTGAACTAGGTTACTTTGAATAGCAATGCTGTGTCCGTACAATTAAAATGGAGAAGGTTGAACTGAACCGACTAATCCAAAATAATATATTTTCTTCCTCTGATGGCAATACCACCAGTTGAAAAGGATAAAATGTAGCATAATGCATATCAGTTCTGGGGTTATGAATGTGTAGGTCAAGCTAGCACAAAATGTTTGGTTTAGTTATCTACCACCTGTAAGAGAGAGACTGATGAACTGTGAAATCAAGCAAAAATAGTTCAATCATTTACATAACAAGTTGATAATAAAATGACTGCTTGATTTGAAACTGTGTATGCATGTTCCCTTGTTAAAGTATTAGACTTGAAAACTGTGATTTGAAAGAACAGAAAAAATAGAACATTCTGAGCTCAGAATTTACTGATTATATATTATATCTAGATCTGACACTTCACATTCTTACTTCTGAAATCATCATTCTGTATAAACATGCTCTTCAAAGAATATGTGATCAGAACTATGTCCACTCTAGAATTCTAGAAGTATTTTTTTTATTTCAATGCTCAAAATATGCAATATCTGTAAGTAATCTTAGCTGATAAATGCTGAATGTTCTTAACTTCCATGCTTGTGCATGGTCATAAATATTTGCATATATCTGCTTAATTGTGTATAGAAATATCTCCCATTAATCACATGTGCTAATAAAAACATCCACTTGAAGTCCATGTGGAAATTAAGCTACATCAATGTACACCAACCCTCGCATCACTAGGGACGCAGCACTGTTTGGTCCTGGAGTTGACAGACGCAACTTTCACGTTCTTGTGTTAGAACAATATGATTCATTTTACCATCAAGTTGACAGTAAAGAAACTATACTTAGTCACATCAAACAATTTGTTTGGATGGAAATACATACAAATCTTTATTTTCAAACAAGGGATGATATCTTTACAACTTAATAAAACTTTCAAATAAAACACTATGCTCAAAAAACAAATTTGACATGAATGTAATTAA
Organism: Albula goreensis; assembly: GCA_022829145.1. NCBI lineage: Eukaryota > Metazoa > Chordata > Actinopteri > Albuliformes > Albulidae > Albula > Albula goreensis. Next base: position 23,596,795 of record CM040750.1, read on the forward strand.
ACTTTGCAGACAAGACCACTAATTTGTTCAGATCCAGTTATAGCCTCCCAGGAGGAGCAGTGAGAGTAGGTACTCTCATCAGCGGACCATTTGCCAAATCCTCAAACAAAGCAAGACATGTTGTGCTACATTCACGTTGAAAGGCCTATTCCCGATGCTTTTGTGTAATTTGACAATAACCAAATCTATTCTGTATAAATCTAAATTCATTCAAATTAAGAACATGTAACTATGACAAGACAATTTAACCAAACTGCCAAAACAAAGACAAAAGTATTCCTGTGTGGAAGGCTGTATCTTGTCTGGTCACTTGCTGTGTTGCATTTCACCCGTGGTTTTTCTATCCTACCACTTTGTTTACACATATTACAACACATTCTAAGAAAGCATACAGTGTGTGGCACAGCAGGCTTGTTGGGCATTTGATGCATGATCTGGCAGGTAAATCACATATGTTAACTGTCAATAAATAGGCTAAAGGTGCCAGCAGATAGGGTGAAATGTCTTACCTGTTGCCGTTCCAGTTTCCCCCTGGGCATTCTGTTTCCTGCAGAGGCAGGTCGGCATCTCTGTTAAGGGTGGTACTGATTGCATTGATCTAGACTAATCTGATGAAGGCTGACCATTATAGGGTTGAATAGACAGGCTATGGCACCCAAGACTGCATTGACTCAGAGCCCTGAGTATAGCTGCTTGCTGTTTTGCCTTTGTTTTGATGTACAGCTGATAGCATCATTCTCCTAAAACTGCTACAGTATGAAAGTATGGACTGTTGCCATAAAACTTATTTAAGTGAATACAATTTTTTGCTGCTAGCTAGCATGTATACGCTAGTTATGTAATTGTTGTTTGTGTCTAGCATTGGTTTATTTAGTTTTGCTTGTTGCATGTAATTTCTATATGCTTTGTAATAAAAAATCAGTGTTTCAGTTTTTTTTGAGTGTTTGAGTGTTTCTGAGTATTTTAACTGTTTTATTTCTCCTGTTATTTTGTGGACCCGGATACATTGCAGGTGGAAAGGAGTTAATAGCACAGCACACCTCAGGAATTATCTCCTCATTGCTTTGTCTGTGTTTATGGATTCTTGCACATACTCAGTAATATATAATTCACCATTTTTGCAGTGTATGTGTCTGCACGTACCTTCTCACATGAGTAATCATTCAGCTTTCAAAATAGGTAGCCTCTCTCTAATATTTGGATGACAGATTTTGCAAAATCTGCAAAAATAATCTATGAATCTCTCAATCTTAACACACAGTCCTCTTTGTATGTCGTTGATCACCCCAGACATTTCTTTTTTTCATGTAACAATTTTACACATTTTAACTCACACAGTCCTGTAATAAATCCACCTGAAGTGTTTTATTGAAAGGGTGTTGATGACTTTTTTTGGTGTTATTCCCAAGGTGGCACAGTCATGCAAACCTACCTACCAGATGGACCAACACTTTGTTAAATCTCAAACATTGCTTTGAAATGCCCATATACATGGCTTATGAACAGATTTGCAAATACAAAGGTCTGCAACTTTAGGGTTTTTGGAAATTTGAGAGTCTCAATTACCCTTGTAATTTGAAGAGACAAGCCCCCAAGCAGATTCAAAACTCAGCTGATGAGACATAAAATTTATACTCCAACTCTTGAAATGCTTTGGAATCAAGACCCATCCAGGGAATTCACAATTGCAGATTCCACCATTGTCATGTTAAGTTCAATGTGCAATTGTACACAAATTTTATTCAACGAGCCAGTTATACTTCCATAACATGATTGATAAGCTGCTGTTGGTCTCAAGGTTGCAACTCAATGTTAATACGAGTGACATTGTAAGGTTTCTTCTGTTTGTCTCATCCATTTTCTCCAAGGAAATTTAGCAGGGAGCTCTTCACAGAGATTCATTCAAATGAGCAGTCTAAGCCAGTGTGTCATTTGGTGACAAGCTCAGAAGCTGTTGATGTGTGCTCTGATGTTATCTGTTAAACACCACACAGTACAGACCATACCCTATCACATATGCAATGCCCTGATTATCACAAGCAGATAAGAAAGTACACATATATGCACAGTACTAATATCTGAACTAATGCAGTTTTCAAATAAAGCACGAGTAACACAATTTCTGTGTTTCTGTGAAAATGTTTTTATCAATTGTCATAATGATGATAAAATGCTTCATGAGAACATTCCATAAAAAAATCATGATACATGAGCACATCTCCTGGATGTTTTCAGTCCACAGTCAAGTTGAGACATTTAACTGTGCCAAATGAGTTTGTAAAATAAAATATACACCAAACATTACTACATGCAAATCAGAGAGGGATGGCTCATTTTAACAGGTCTTTTGTGAAACTGAATACAATTTGAATGTGTACATAATTATTTTTTTTCTTTGAAGAGCACTTCTACAGGGAATCATATGAGCATGAACAAATTGTGCTATAAATGCCTTCCGAGCATAGGTGTGTTAAAATTATGATGAGTGCCTCACCTTTATTCTGACTTCTGGGATTTACCCTCCGAACCCTGGGGGTTGTTCAGTATCTGAAAACCTTAGTTTGACATGCCTTGTTTACGTTTGTGCCAACAGCTTTCATCAAATCACAGTGTGTTTTGCAGGAAGAGTTGTGCCTGCCTGCAACAGGGAAGAAATCCAGTAACATATACTACATAATGTATATGTATTTTATACTAACTATTCAAAATGATGCTATTTCTTACCAAGATGCATAAATGATGACATAAAACCCAACAGTCACGGTGCATGTCATGAAGAAAAAGCTCAGATATTCAGTGTCATATTTCACACAATTGCATAAAGGCAAGTAAAATGTTTTAACTCATATTAAAAACCGGGGTGATTCTGGACACATGACCACTAAAACTAATCATTTGGTAGATAGTGAAGGATTCAAAAGCTAATTATTAAGAGCCAAACCTGCACTGTGTTATTAAGCATAAGGGAAAAGATCAGGTATTTGTTTGCAAAATCACATAAACACAATGGGCCTCATTTATCGATTGTTTTGTAAAACTGTGTGTAAATTTATGCTTTAACGGATACAAACTAACAAATTCTGCCGGATTTATCAAACATGCGTAAACACAGCATTTGTTCGTATTCTGTGCGTATGTTGATAAACACCAATTAATCTTAAATGAGAAGCGCGTTCACAGAATTTTTGATTAGCATGAATCAACGCCCCTGAAATACCCTATAATAAGCTTGAAATCCCATTGTTGGCAATGTAAAGAGATGGCAGAGAAAAGGCAAAAAAAAAAAAACATTTCTGAAGCGGCGAGTGAAGTTTAGTTAATGGAAATAAAATAATAAAAAATACTTTGTTCAGTAGTGTAAGTAGTGGAGTGTTGGTACTGGGGAAGACCAAAGCATGGCAAGAAATAACTGTTGCAGTAAATTCGATGGCAAAAGTATGCTGCAACAAGTTAAAAGAAAATGATTCGACATGAAACTGGGGGTGAATTATTGGAGAGACATTGGCTGGAATTACCGTGGAGGTAAGTTTTTGTATACCAGCCTTATCTGTTGCCATAAATCTTGGGGGGCAGCTGCACCCGGGCCCGCAAGGGGGCATGGTTGGCCAAAGTGGTAATGACACATGCTGTCATGACAGTTGTTGGGACTGTCATGTTTTTCCAAAATCAACTTGGAACGAATCCCAAGTGAAATAATTCATTATCTGTGCAATGTGCGGTGTTAGGCATTTGACAGCAGGTCAAAGAAGTATTGCTGGAGATCTATAGTGCCATGGCTATTATATTTCAAAATGCACTGCTCAACATTACTTCACACTTGCTTTAATGTTATTCCTCTATTTCAGCCTTACATTAGCAATCATACAACATTAGTGCCTCATACAGACATGTTACTGATGGCTGGACTGATATTTTCTCCCATTTCAAAAAAGCTCACTGGCTATGACCTTCCATTGCTTACTGCATTAGCCAGTCATAATAACCAATAGTTCTGAAAACCTGCATTAAAAGTTCTTGTATTTTTTTGAGGATTACATATCTTTATCTAGCTAGCTTTAGTCACCTTATTACTAGCTATTTGCAGGATGGTAGCCATGCAGGTCACCACATCAGTATTGCAGCTTTACCATAGACAAATTCATTTTTGATGACTTTGGTATAGGAAATGCCAAGGAGGGAAAGCTGTGCAAAATTGTGGAGGTAGCGCCTTCTAAGGCAAATGGCTTCAAGTTGCGACTCTCTGGATAGTAGTATCTATTATCCAAGCTAAGACTGCATATCTAGCTATAAATCAAAGCCAGTTTGCCAGCAATGGCTGTAGCTATGTTTCTTACTGACTAGGAAGGGATGTCGCTAACCCTAACTATTGCAATACTCTTCATCCCCCTATACTGTCCATCTCAAAAAGCATAGAATTTCAACTTTGTCTTGTTCCCATTCTCTTAATCTTCACTACTGGAGACATGGAAGTAAAAACAGCTTGTGCGCTATTGTTAATTATGCAAGCCAAAAGCCCAAATGTAAGGACTGTAAACATAGGCAGAGGGTGAGTCAATATATGTCATTGAGCGTTGAGCATACTTGATGAATGTGCTTGGCATATACATAATTATTTCCACAAGTGAAAAGATTCTTCACTTTTATTGGATGAGTATCTCTGATATTTATGTAATAAGATGGTCAATCTAAGGTGAGTTTGAACCTCCCTAAAGGTTTCAAAAAGTTTGGTCTCTGGAGCCATGCCTCTGACATGCCACTGCAGTACTACACGCAGCAGCTTGCTAATCTTATTCACTAAGGGGTTAATTCAGACTTGAGGGCGCTCAGCGTTTCTTCCGCTTAAATAGTTACGCGGAAAATACTTATTCCTATTCTGACCTGGCTTGTGCGGCCACGCCCGGCCCGCGCAGGGCTGAAAAGTAGGAGGATCCATATAGGAGCTTGAATAATTAGCCTGAAAAATGACACGCCCCCCACAAAAACTTGATGGCCCACTAATGTTTTTCTCGGAGGTACGTTATCTAGTACTCAGAGTCTGCAGCGTAGCAGAGAAAACTTCAATTTTGAAAGTTAATCAGACAAATGACTGACACAGCCATACGGAAATTCTCGAACTTGGATAGTGTCTGCTAAAATAAGCGGTTTTAACGTATGTTATCAAATGCTGTAATTAAATTCTACAAATCATGCTGTGCAATCCAAATGTAAGAACTGAGTAGTTATATGTAGTTATTTGGGTTGAAATTTTAATATGCACTTTTGTGAAGTAGCAGAAATACCATCAACAAACAAGACGAATTGCAATGCTGGATATATAATGTAACGTGAACAGAGTATCGGCTTCTCACATTTTGCTGTTATCAGCCTCTCAGTTCGTTATGTCAATCTATCCAATAAACAAACAGTTACTCGTGCTAAAAGATTATATTCATTCATTTAAATCGTTGCTGGTTCGATTTTCGTGTATGCACTCCGTCCTGCCGAGACCGTCTGGGTAGTTTTGTCTGGTGAATCAAAGTGTGGCAGTGAGGAACGTGGATGAGGTAAAACACGATTGATAGCATAACACTCCTGACCATCTTTAAATTTGTTTAAGACGGAAAAAGCACGGTTAGATTCTCATGTGAAATAAACTGCCTGTCTTGTAGTTTGATAAATACACGGTAAACTACATGATAATCGTACTGCACGCCTGCTGCTTGAGACCGCAGTTTCAACTACAGGGAAGCGATGTTTATTTGCACTGCAAAGTCGCCGGTGTTTTAACTGAACAACTTGCGTAACCCCTTGATTTCTGTTTTGTGTCACCTTCCTTGATTAAACCGTCACCTCAGCTTCTTACTTTAGGTTAGCAAAATGTTTCATTCGATCTTAGGTGAATGAAGTAAATAAAAGCACTGAGGTCTGATAAACAACGACGGTTTACTTAACTTGCATACATTTTACAGCATGGTCCATTGTTAAACGATAAATATTGCTTGATATCATACTTTACAATGTACCGAGTATCTAAGGTGAATAATGAATTTGTTAAAGAGTTAGTTTCACTTGACCTGATGATTATATTTGTATTTTCATATGGTAAGTCTTGAGATCTGTGAATTATTGTCCGTGGGTTTATGGAGTTTAAAAAGCACAATACGCCAAAAGCGTAGACGCGCAGACTGAGGAACAGGGACCGAAATGCAGCTATGCATTTCAAATTCAACTCAATTGATGGCGATGGTGAGAGCCATACTTTTACGTGCGCCTGTTATCCAGAAATAATTTAAATTATTTCAAGAGTTATCGTACTCCATGCAATACGTTAAAACTGGAAAAAAATGTAATTTTAAAGTCTGACCGATAGGAGTGCACGACTTAATACAGGGTTGTGATGCGCGTAAAATACGCACCCTGAAAATCCACTTAAGTCAAAGTCTGAATCCGCGTAGAGGGTATTTTAATAAGACACGCCCCGATTTCAATGAATCTCCACCCCAAATGCGCAAGTCTCCCAAGTACGTGTAAATGTTCAAGGTCGGAATATGAACGGACACTGAAAAGGCGCACAGCGGGTCGAAAAAGCGCTTAAGTTGCGCTGAGTGCGGGTCTGAATAGACTCCTAAATATTTAAGTTTCCTTACTTAAGTTTGCTGACAGTTAAAATCACCAAAACTGTCCAAAATTAGCTAGGTTCAATATTTGTGGTTTATTCATTTGTATTATATAATGCCTTGCTTTTTGGTCATCTAACTGGCTACACATTAATTTTGCTCCTAAATTGTATTTGCACAGCCCTTGGATTCAATCTTTAGGTTGTACAGTATACTTATAAACTTGTTTTGCCCCATTTTGTCCTTGTTTCAAACACATTTTGTTCACACAAATTGTAGTCTTGTAAATAACACTAAGACATCCCAATTTGACACAATGTGAATATAGGAGCAAAAATTTGGTGTTTTGTTTTGGTTTTGATTTTCTTTCTATTTATGTTTAATATTTGCCTTTTTCCTCAGAGCCACAAATTTAAGGTTTAATAATGGACATTAGCTTTCTTTAGTTTTTAAACCACATTAGTCCATCTGTAATGCTGAAATTACCCCCTTTGCAGTTAAACTGTGATCGCTAATGAGTATTAAAAGCAGATTTGTCAAATAGCATCTCAAAGAAATTGAAGAAAAAAACTGATTTAGTGGCCTGTTGAGCTGTTCTTTATAAACAGAATAGTGAAAAGTACTTAATTCAGTACAAAACACATCTGACAAAGGTCACTGGCAGCTTAGGATGTATTGTACACAGACAGTCACAGACATAGTAGTTTCCTGTCACTGAATCTCTTGACAGAGTTTGATATAAACAGTTCCTGATGGTACATGTGAGATCCAGCATCAATGGCAGAGTGATGGAGAATCAAACTGCAGCTTTACAGGTAGATAATAAAACATATAAAATAACCCCAAACTGTTGCTCAGTACAACAAAACTGAACTTTTTTAAGTAACATGTAAATTAATGAAAGATGTAAATAATTCTAAAATATGCAAACCATTCACTCTAACATGACTCATGAATGACTGCAGTATTGTATGTTTGGAATTCTGGTGTTTCTGATTGGCTCTTTGGCCGAGCAGATGCTTTGTTCATGCACTTCAGCTTAACTATTTCATTCATTCGACAAATGACTTGGTACCATGTATCCATTTTCTGACCATACTAACATTTAACTGTTTTTTCTATACCTAACCTTTTAACATTTGTAAACATTCGAAAAACTACAAAACAATAGCATAAAAATCAGCAAGGTGGTTAACCTGCCTTACTCACTAGCTATTTTGAGCTTTGCATGCATCTCCAGAAGGTGTGCACTTAGACTGCAAGAACCACTCAAACTGTTTGGATAAATGGTTTCCATCTTATTTCTCCAATGATCCTAATTATACATTGTAGGGTTCAAATATTTATATCTCAATTGGCTGTATTTAGAGTAATTAGCCTGGAAAGCCACTGCTAGCACAATGCCATCTTCACTTTTCTGTGCAGGAACATAACACAGATGAATATGTATTGTTTAGCAAGCTTTGGTGCTCTATGACAGAATCAAAATGGTCTTCCGGCTTGCAGAACTTATGCTGGTAGAGAGAAAATCAAGCTAGACAGGCAAATAAAAAGATTCACTCAGTGTTTGGGAATGCATCATAAGGCCAATTAAACATTAAGTCACACAAATCCTTTGTTTAATGAGACTGCTGCACGCTGATTTCAGCAGGTGTTTCATCTGCTGCTTCTGATTGCTTGGCTTTGTCGCATACATTATCTCAGTTTAGAGCACAGCTATCACAAAATGTGTTGTCAGGTAGCAGGCAGCTGGTAATAAAGGCTAGGGCAGGCTCAATGTGCCTTACTCAAAGTGATCTGCCTTACTCAGTGTTACTCCATGCGATCTGGTTTCCCCAACCAAACATTGTCAATCAAGCTTAATGGGTGTCACAAAGGTGGTTAATAATGGGTTATGTTACTCAGGTATGCTTAATACAGCTTGCTGTGCATTCACATAAAAATGGTTTGGTTAGATAAGATATTTTCATTTTATATTCTCGTGTTGTTATCTTGCTACTTGTATTTGTGTGTGTGTGTGTGTGTGTGTGTGTGTGTGTGTGTGTGTGTGTGTGTGTGTGTGTGTGTGTGTGTGTGTGTGTTTGTGAATGGACAAAGTTTAACTTAATCTTGCCTAGCAGTGCAGACATTTTTTTTTTCCACTCGTTTTAAGTTGCTCCCCAAGCCCCCAATGATGCCCTCCCCTGCAAATCTTTCATCGAGCTCTACACTTTCACTCCCAATGCAAATACAGGCAAAATATTTTCATTGCCTATTGACTGGACGTTGTGTTTAAGTGTAGCAAAGACATGCAGGATAGGGGATCCCTGACTTGAGTTACACAATACTGTAATAAGGCATGCATAAACTGTTAGGCCCAATGTGTAAGAGGTTTCTTGTTCTTTTATTTCATAGCAGTGCTACTTTCAGTTTAGAATAATCCTATGACATTTCTTATCTTAAACCCTCTACATACAAAACAGTGAACAACTAATTTTCAGCTTATAGAGAGAGTTTTCTGATGCAGATGAGGAGTTTTAAAGATACAATGCGGTAGAACATCATTATTTCAGATGACAAGTTAATCATATAGTGGCCTATATGATAACAGATGCATTTTATTGGGAAAAACATACAGTACGCATGCACCATATGCCATAGTTATTTTGTGGTTTACAACCACCTACTTTGGTGAGGTCCTGAAAATGGATGGGAGAGAATGGGGACCCTGACAACTGGGATGTACGGCAATAGCAACAGTCGACAGCATATATGTCTGATGTTGCTAGTAATCATGTGGAGGTAATGACAAGGGGTAGATTCAAAACACAAAATCATATGTTAATCCAAACTGTTATATAACTTTGAAATATTTTGTTATGTTGGATTCTCTTTCTTCAGTCAATATCCCCTCTCTTCCATTTCTGTACTCTCCCTTCATTTAAAATACATTACTAAACTTATCTGAGGACATACTCAACAAAGGTTACAATGTACAAAAAGACTGTTTGTTATTTCATGCACAAGTTTAAATCTCAGATTAACTGTCATTTTACAGTTTTCTTAATCTTCAGTCCTCCGCCTAAACTGAATGTGATCATTCCACTGAAATTGTAACATACAGTCATATTGGACACAGTGGGCCAGACCTATTTCTATGATTGCGCACCCACCTAGATTAAAAAAAATAAAATAACAAAACTGATGTTGAGCTAGTTGAGCGTGGGGTATGTTACCTTGGCAATGGTAAAAGTTGGTGAGCCACTGAGTCACACCCAAAGTTAGCTTACTAAGGCATTAATCCTGGTTTGTAGTGCACCACTCAGAACTTGGATCATAAATGATAGCATTATGCTGATGTGCTTTTAAGAGAAATAATAAGCTCTGCTGTTTTGCATTAGTGTCTATATCAGAAAAGCACCATGAAAATGCATGTGCAAAAATACACATTCAAGTATGTACTGTTCACGTTTCACATCCTTAAGTTGATATTGGTTACATTTAGGCTCAACGTTGGAATCAGCACACAGGGAGGTAAAGCTGAGTCAGTGCAGATGAGCAGGCCAATTCAGATATGCACAATGTGCAGCAAATTTGCAGTTACCCAGAATATCTGGGGTCTGTCAGTCATACAGAAAAACTCAATACCGAGTCATTGGGGTGTTGCTGATTGAACTAAAAGCCATAATGACAGGACAATCCATCGCAAACTGTGCTGTGTTTATATGAAAGAATGGACCTACCTTGTATATGTTTTATCCCATTATGTGGTCACCTTTCTCTTCTTTCTGTGTATATAACTGCCCTTTATCACTAAACTATGGACCCTATGGGTCCTTTGATTTTCACTTGTATTACTTTGGTGGCTATGGTACTGAATGTCCTTGCAGAAAGGATATAAAATTGGGAATCAAAGACGGATCACCCAACTTGGGTGGATGGGAGTGTTGCAAATAGTAACTTTATAGGACACCAGATGGACTGTAGGCACAGATGTTTCCGTTGTTAGTTCAAGTTGAACGCAACTGAGCAGGTGTTTGTCTGTCAGAATTGTGGAGGGTTTCCGATTGATACTGGCTACATGCCAGTAGGACTCTCCCAGACCTTGTGGAATTATTTTGAAACAAGCATATATAATTTAAGACGTATTTTTGTTAATTCATTATAAGTTTTGTTCTGCTTTTAGAGTTTAGCTGATGGCTTTTTCATTTTATTGTAACAAGTTAGATTTCGGATTAAAAACAACATTTTAAATATGGATAAGGAGTACAAATTTTGTATGAGATCTGAGTACATCTTTCTTCAAATAATTAACATGTTATGTTGAACTTGGGTATATGCTTTTGATTACCACATCATGTGCTAAATGTACACATTTTGGTATAAACACATATCATATTATTGTGTTATATACATGTAATATATGTTAGACTGTAATACCCTATACAATTACTGGTGAAACCCCAATTACTTTGTGCTTTAGCAGTATAGAAGAAAGCTTTGGTTTAAATAACTCATATTTTACTACTAATGTACAGATATTAATCCTTATAAAAAAAAAATAAAAGGCACATTATTTTTACCATAAATGAAAGCCCTGAAAAGTTCAACTGACATATTTACTTCAGAGGTGATAAAAGACTCCCTCAAGTTTACAGGGTAGAATTAGTGTGGTTCAGAGGGGGATGGAGTACCATGCACTAGGCAGACAGACAGGCCCTTTGAAGCTCTAACTACAAATAGCATAGGAACAGGGAATCTGAGTACTTCAGAAACTCTTACTATAAACTCCATACAGCAAATCAAAAGTTGTTGGGGAGGTATGTGCACACTATGTGCACTAATAACCAAACAAGAAACACATTCTGAATATATTTTTAGCATTCAGATAAAAATATACCAAATTCCTTCAAATGAAGACTGCAAATATGGTATACATATGAATATTTTATATTTTATTGGTGTTAAATTATTCAAAATACTTTTTCTTGTGAAATGAACGCTAATCTTAATGTTTAAAACTACAGCCAACATGTTTTGTTTTAGTCTTTTTAAATAGCTGCAGTCACATTTTGAGTTATAGTTCCCAGATTCTATGCCATGGAGGTATCGGCACATGCTCAAGTTATGTTCACACTTGCATGTCAGAGTTTTGCAAACAAAAAGCATTCCACAATATCAAAAATGGAAGCAGAAAATCCCTATGAGTCATCTTGAAGTCACTGACTTTGAAGTAAATTGAAGACGAATCAAATTTTAAAGATCTTGCTGTCCTTTCAGGTGGTGTCTGAACAGGGCTGTAAGTAACTGCATTGCAGCATATGCATGCTCATTAAGGAATGTAATTAAGTAGCTTGAGGAACTACATAGGATTCACCTTAAATAAGAGAAAAGCTAGGAAAGCAGCACAGCTTTTTAGAGTTTGCTGTAAACATCAGGGAAATTTTTTTTGTACATCGTTGGAATTCAGTTCAGAAACTGTACCCTAATGCAAAAAATCTTTGAATTTGCAGGCTGTTTTGACTATAAACTGACCAATATTATACGCTCCAAATCTCTCACTAATATCTTAATTAATCTTGAGTTCCCCCATTGTGCAGCTGGAAAGACGAGGGATGAATGCAGTTCTGTTGCTTTCATGGCCTGTGAATGAAGCTTAACTCTTTTTCTTTTTAGCTGAATGTAAGTATGTTGCCATGATTTCATATTTTTCATTCGCATCCGTAAATGGTACATGCTGGTATATTTTTTTATTCTGTGTTTGCAGATTTATTCAATACATATATGGTGGATGTTTTTTTTCAGTTTTGCAGCCTTCCCCAAATGTATTTATACTTTTTATGAAAATTTGGATATCTGATCACTGCTATGTGCAAAATTCTTAAAATGTAGCCAGTTAAAGATCAAATGGCCAACATCAGATTGAGATAAAACACTGAACTGTGGCAGAGTGGTACATACTTGCCTCTACTGGTTGCTTTTCTTGTTTGTTTCGTGCCAATAGTCAAAAATACAGAGGACAGGAAGAAGCTACTGGGTGGTGTGATATGTGGTTTTTACATTTAACAGTAATAGACGTTCTTCTAAACCTCATAAACTTGAAGATCTCAAGGTCCGAGAACCACACAACTTGCACATCCAACACATATGGATCTAAGTAAATCCTGCTTTTTAATTTATGTTCTTAATAATCTTCTGGGTATGCTTGTTCTCCTTCCATGTAACAATGATAACAGTGTTACTGGTGTAACATGTGTAGCGCCAGGAGAGGTGGAGGGAAGAGCAAGCTCCTCTGCTCCTCCCCCTTGGATTGCTGTCAGTTCCAATTGGATGCAGGAACTTGCACAGCAACGGTCTCACAGACAGGCAGGCTCACCTGAGAATGATTGCTAATCACACCAGGTGCTAGCACTTGCCTTTGATTGGGCCACTTATTTAAGGATAGCCTTGAAGGCTGAGGGGGGTTGGCTGAGTTTTGTTGTGGTTGTTCCCATGGCTGTTCTGGTTTTTGTGTTAATTCCCTATTTTCTTTGTTTTAAAGTTTTTCCCCCATAAAGGGGTAAATAAAAGGGCTTTGTCCCATTTTTGTTGGGCTTTTGTTGTGTTTCACTCTGTGTCCACCCCTGCCACTGCACTACACAACTTTTTAAATGATGCAGGACTTAACAATACCTGGACTTCATCACTATGAGGCAGAAGAGTAATTCACCAGCTGATGACATCCATAATCCTGCTCAACTTTTCTTGTGTTTGTGTGAGTTAATCATTAGCAATATTAAGTCAATCAGGATGCAGACGAGAATTTGGAACCAACAGTGATACCAGCTCTTGATTCTGGCTATCTTGAATTAGCTTTTATATTAAACATAAAAAAATTCTAATTGAGCTGGCTGGTCTACAATTGCAACAGATATATTTTTGAATAATTGGGCTCTCTTCATTTATTTATTTGCTTTCCCTAAATAAAGATGGAGATATATTTTTTGAATAATTGGGCTCTCTTCATTTATTTATTTGCTTTCTCTAAATAAAGATGGAGTGTAGTATTCAAGCAAAACGCATGAAAACAATAGTCCTGAGCCTGGAAATTGTATAAAAGCTGGCTAGCTGGCAAGCCAGTTTATTTGTGCTTTACTTCATCATTATTAGTCTTTTGCATACTGTTAAAGGAATATAAACAATTTTTAAAAGATGTAATGTAAAATCTAATTCCTCCTTTCTTTCCCACCATGTCAGTGGCCCCCAATCAACCTTTATTCGATTCTTCAAATATATCTGAATTTCGTTGGACTGAGCTTCTCTGAATAGCCTGCATTTTTAGTACATTGTTGGTGACAATGTCCATGGTTTTTTCAAATAACAAGCAGCCTCATCTATTTCATCTGCAGCCCACCCATGCACTACAAATTCCCGACCACACCCGTAAATGATTTTAATATTTTTGCACCCATCTTGGATGATTTCCTGCCCGACACAGTCCAACAACTTTTTAACGCAAGGTGCAATTCCTGAATGGAGTTGGTTTTTTTTTCTTTTCTGCGACTAACCAACCAATGAAAACTCTGTCGACTAAGACTCTGCTCATCGACTAACATTTGGTCTGTAATATACTTTTTTTTTGGAATGCCCAAAATTCACACTCATGGCTGCATGGTCTGCCATTAGTCAGGTAGAGCACATGCAAACATGCATTCTCCTCAAAAGCAGACAATAGCAGCTGTCATTCCATGGCTTTTATGGATGAAGGAAAGGAAGACAGTTAATTTACAATGTATACAGACACACTGAGGACACATGAAAATGAAACACCAATGTCTCTCCCTGGGCAATACTGTAGTCAATTGTATGTCAACCATCGGGGCTGCCGGCCCGTCAGCACTGGAACAGTTGGAATTACCAGTGAAGTGTTGGTACTAGCCAGTCAGTTACATGTGCTGTCATTACCTTTCACAATATGACTATCAAGCTGCTTGGTCTGAACAATGTTTTGAGAAATAGTCTCCTATATACGTTTTAGGCAAACTACAAATTTTGAGGAACAGGAACAAGTGACACAGGAAATGCATTGTGGCAGGTGTAGTTTTTATCCTTTTTATCTCGCCATATCATTCCTAAGATATTTTGAATTACACAGTGCAAGGAGAATGAGTCTTTAGAGACTGTGCCCACTTGTTTAAACATGAATAGCTCATGAATAGGCCATGCTACTCATGCTGTGCTCTTACACCTCTGTCCTGAATAGGGGTCAGCACTGGAGTGCTCTACACATCACAAGGGTCAACACCTACACATCTACCTGTCCTGTCCACTCTTGGGATCCTTCCTGCAAAACTGAGACCTTTCAGTGTGAAATGGTTGACAGGTAAGGTGTATCTTAGCTCTTATTTAGTTGTGTCATGCCAATGATGTTGGATGCATCATTCTTTCAAAACCCAGATATATAACTGTCAACTTAACTGTAATGGAAATAGGGAAATGGGTGATGGAAAACAAGCAAGATTTGGTTAAAAACTGTCAGCCAGGAAAATAGGGGGTCTTCTTATATAAACATATTTCCTTTTAATACCCTCATTGTTGTCAAAACTCTATTGGTATTCTATCCCAACTACAAAAGCCACTATCAAACAGACAGACAGAAAACACATACAAACATAATTGTATTAACATTTAATTTTAATGCTTGCACTGAGGACACTTAAGATTCTTGGTTACATTCCATTTTGTAAGATAATCATTTTGGCCCCTTTTGCTAACAGCTGAAATCACATCAGCTAGGGATTATTAAATCACCTTGGCAATGCTGAGAAGTCATTTGTCTAAATTTAGTTTGGTGAACAATATCCAGATTTAACAGGTGTAGAGTAGGATGGATATAGGGTTATTTGTCCTCCTGCTGTGGATCTTGCAAGTTCCCAAGTAGTCATGTGTCTGTGTATATATACATATATATATATATATATATATATGTGTGTGTGTGTGTGTGTGTGTGTGTGTGTGTGTGTGTGTGTGTGTGTGTGCAATCCACATTCTATGGTTATTTGCCCTGCTTTACTTCCTTTGTCGTCATCTGCCCAGCCTGCAGCCAAACTATGGGCAGATAAAATAAGATAGCAGAGCTTGGGAGTGAGAAATGGCTCACAGTCATAAATAACTTTAAGTCAGTGACTACAGGGTCACGCGCCTACTTAAAGTTAAATAACCATTCTCTCAACAGCTCACTCAAATACCTAAAACACCACATTATTAATCATTAACATGGATCTACATTTGTGGTTACCAGTTTAAAGTGGAAATGGGCATGGTAAAACCCTCTTTGTTTCTTGGGAAGCCTTAATGTGCTCTAAATGTAGAATCATTTGCAACATTCCTAATTGCAAGGGGCAATCATTTCAGTACTTTCCCCTCCAGGACAAGAAGCGTGTGTGTGTGTGTGTGTGTGTGTGTGTGTGTGTGTGTGTGTGTGTGTGTGTGTGTGTGTGTGTGTGTGTGTGTGTGTGTGTGTGTGTGTGTATGTATATGTGTGTAAGTGTGTATGTATGTATATACTGGGATTATAGTAGCTCTTTATGCCGCCCAGAAGTTACTGTCATGTCAAATGGTTTTAAAACTTGAAGTCTTGTGATGACAAGTGTATCCTTAAATTATTAAGTTGCAGAATTGCCAAAATGTTCCTCTCTGTGAACTCTCCTCCCAAACTCAGGTATTCATGTTTGGTGTCATTGCAATGCAAACAATGAGCAGATTAACAAAATGATTTTTAACAAAATTATTTTGAAAAAATAACTTGTGTTTCCACAGGTTTGGCTCATATGTGTAAAAATAAGCCCTGAGTAAACTTTCAGGCACTCCTTCACCAGGTAATTAGTTATGCGTGGACCAGGGAGGAGGGGAGAGACCCTTCTTAAGTTGGGCCTGGAACAGACCTAAGGCTCAGTTTTTTTCAGTTTCAATCCAACGCTCAGTTGCTCAGTTTTTGTTCTGGCAATCTCAGTTTTCTCTGTGTTACCCTGCAGCTCCCTTTTTCTGCCATCATTCCCTTTTCTACTGCGGCATCTTGGATTTTTCCTTTTTGGTGTTTGGCTGCTATTCTGGGTGATTCTCTTGTCATTCTTGAGGTGAGACATACAGTCAGTTTGGGTAACTTTCATTTCATTCATTCATCTGAACTGTAATCCGTTTGTATTCATGTTTTGTATTAAAGTCTTTTATCACTGTCTGTCAAGGTAGTGGACCAGGTCTGTAGTCTAGAGTCTGTTTTGTTTTGTCTAATAAATCTATTTAAAATATTTATTTTATAAGCATGCATGTGCAAGTCTCACACACACAAGGTTCCCAACAACTACTCTGAATGAGCAGAATAGCACTGAGGAAAGTGTTCAATGATTATAATGGTTATACATGGTTGTATTATAAATCCAAACAGTTTGAGAATGTTCTTGCAATTTTTACTTTCAATTAAATATATTTAAATCATTATAGCTCTTATGTTTTCATGTCTTATGTAAAATAGGAAAGATACTGTGTGATAATAGATGTTTTTTTCAGCAAAAACAATTGTTGTAAAACCTAAAAAATACACTCTCCCTGCTCTCTGAAATATTAATTAAGGATTTATCAGCCATGTATTAATGTCAGATAGGCTATTTATACATTCTAAACAGAATCTGTGGTTCAAAATTTACAGACAATTATTATGAGAGAATTTTTGGCCCGGGTCAAAATTGACCCAGACCATACTATGAAGGCATTAAATATGAACAGTATGTAAAGGTTAATTGGATACTGTCACTGCTGTACTTGGTAATCACAACTGGGTTTCGTGAGTGGCAATTGTCATACAAGGTAGAAGAAGAGAAATCTTCTTTGCTGTGGTTCAGACTCAGTCCCTGAAATGATCAGTCTACCTGTACTTGCCATTGCTATTCCATATAGACCTGACATGCACAGGAACACAAGCAAAACAGTTTATCTGTTCCATTTATGTGTGTATGTTTGTATGTCTGTAAGGATCTCATGCCAGAAATTCAATTGCTTTTTTAAGTATATGGTAGTGTTTCTCTGGCCTCCTTCCTAAGCAACCAGCATTGTTAAAGGATGTTATTTTATGCTATTTCCTGTACAAATTTGATATCTGCACTTTGGGTTAATTCTGTGTGACTACTCTGGTGAACTGTATTGTGCGGTTAAAAGTGCCCATCACAGAGTCTGTCTCCAAGTCATGATACAGGACTGGAATACCGCCAGGTCTTTCTGGAGAGAGCAAGAGCATTATTTAAAAATAGATGTGAAGTGCTGGTTACAATACCTCGAACAAACCCCATATCACTCTGACAGGGAAACGGTAGAGACAGCCTTCCAAAATGGAGGAATGAATTCAATAGTGTACGGAGAAGAAAAGAATGAATGAATTGATTCAAGCAAAGGCACTGGCACTTTACTTAATTTCAAGGATGAGAAGAACGTCAGCAAACTGTGAATGGAAACCAAAAGTAGAAAGTACAAAAACTAAGAAAGTCATTTGGAAGACAGAATAACATTCAGACAGATGAAGAACAGGGGTCAGCCTCTCAAATACAGACACGTAAAACCCTCACCATACATACGAAAAGCAAAATATGAAATCGAGAATAATGAATATTGCAATATTGAAATATTCAGTAGAAGTATATTGTCCCACTTTCATAAAATTAATTAAAATTTCATTAATTAGTCTATCAGGAATATATGGATGCAGACATTATGTAGGAAAATAAATTGAAAAAATGGAGGGATTACAACTCTCTCTCAATTGCCTTGAGTACTGGAATGTGACATATATAAAGAATGACACGTAGTGACACTCTGAGAGTCATACAGTATCATATGACATAAACTAAATTCCATTGCTTGGATGCAAAATGTTTTAATTCATTACCAATATGAAATAATGATACACAAGATGAGACAAATGAAGCAATTTACAGATCCAATCAAGAAGTACATACGTGTCATTAATTTAATACAATAATTCAATGTGTGTGTGTGTGTGTGTGTATATATATATATATATATATATATATATATATATGCATGTGATTATGCTGCAGTTGACTCGGAACAGGACTGCTGCTGCACATAACTAAAATATACTAAGGGTGTAAGTTCATCTATCACTCTCAGCTTACTCACATGCTCATCAAAACTTCTGCTACATTCTAGTTAGCTTGCTTACAGCATGTTAAATGATTTCAATTATTAATGTACAGATATAAAGATAATGAGCACAAAGTTGAATAACAAATTTGTTCCCTTGTGGCTCAACCAAATGAAAAGCTTCTCCTTGGGAGCGAGGGTGTTGGTCAGTCAAGCTGCCCTTTCTCGTTGTGCAAGGGTGACTTCTGTTATTTACAGGTCTGCAGTCTGTGGTCTCCCTGCTCAGGGTACTCAGCTGTTGGACTGCAGAGAGAAACAATGCTGGAAGTTCACCTCTTAGAGGACAGTGAATGACTGTCAGCAATGACGTGAAGTTACACAAGACATCATAGCAGTAGCATAGCAGAGCAGAGCATAGCATAGCATAGCATAGCATAGCAGTGATAAAGGGCCTAAAGGTATGAAGCAGAATTCTAAATTTAATGAAGGGGAAAGGCTGCAGAACAAAAACTGAAAACTGAAAGCATGTTCAGTATCATTTTGAATCTGTACATGCAAGGTTATTCATTGAATCCATTAAGGTTATTTTTAAAATTATAAATGATAATATAAAATAAAATAATTCTAAAAGTTCTTCTCTGTTTGGATTCTTTGCACCCTCTGTGTTTACAGTGTTAATTGACTGAAATAATAAGGCTATCTGCTTTGAGATGTTCTTGTTTAAGATAGATCCTTTTTCATGTGTTTTAAATTTACTGTATTTTTCCACGTTTCTCATCCTCCAAAAGACATGTTTAACTTTATCTCACTTACTTTCAATAATCACATGCAAGGGACCCTCTTCTTCATTCATTTAAATCAGGACAGCTTCTTGTGGACTGAAACATTGCTTAGGGATGGCAAAGACAAGTATTTTGATTGATTGTGCATGGTGTCTGGGGCTGCCCTTGACTTTGGTGTAATATTTTGCGACTCAGATATGTCTGGAAAACTATAATAAAGGTCACACTCACACAAAACTATATAATATCTAAAACCCCCAGTGATGTCATCCTGGCTGAGACATTATTTTGAATTACCCATCATCACTCTGGTTTTAATAGTTCTGTTGTGTCAGGATTTTTAGCTTCTAACTTCTGGTTTTCTTTTTAATTGCATAAATGGAACTGAGAGATCCCCATGTTAATTCCCAGATACAGGCTGAATACGTGCTCAGTTACTGCCCAGCCCAGTCTCTTCAGAGAGTAGCTGTGTGACTCTGTGAGACTGTGCCCCTGTGGCTTCACCCCCTGAGGGTTTGGAAGCTTAGATCATGCTAAAGTTCTGGTCTGTGGAGCCTCTGATGGAGCAGTCACGCAGAACCCAACGGAGGCAGTCTTTCCCTGGGAGACATGAGGGTGTGTGTGCAGGGGTCCCCTCGGCTGGGGTCCAGTGGGAAGGCTCGGCAAGATTGGTATGAAAGTAACTGTACCAGCAGCAACAGCAACAATCACCTGTCAAGGAAAACATAATTGTGAATTTGATTCAGCAATAGAAGTCTTGTGTGTCATGACCAGGACTCAGGTGGCTGCATGAACAACTGGACTGAGGCAGAGAATGTAGGAGGCATGGGGAGTTTAGTAAGAGGACTGCTAAAAGAAAAATTCTTGGCTGTTGGTGAACTTCAGCCTGCATTCAGTTGTATCCTTAAATGCCCAGTTTTCCTTGTTTTTTTTTTGTTTTTTTTTTTTTTTTTTGGGTATATTTTTCAAGAAAACCAAGACCTAAATTGTCTTTTACTTTTTTATTTCTAAAAGACTGGTCTTTGTATCACTGTAATTGGCTCTGGTCTTCAAATTGAATCAATTTAGCTGGGTTTTGTAACTGTGAAGAAGAGGCAAGATAAATTGAAAAAAGACATTTGAGCACAGTGCAACTAAACGTAAACCGATTTCAATATATTGCTATATAATCTATTAAATTGCATAGCATTACTGGCATTATTACACAGCATTACAAATTGCAAACTGATGTAATAGTTAATTCTACACCTTTATATTCATACTTTCAGATCATGGATATAAGAACACAGTTACACATAGAATGTACATACAATTATATTGAAAGAGTGTATGTTTTTCCAGCAAGCAAATATCAACAATTTAGTGGGGCAAGTTAGATTAATTTTAGTTTAAGGTAAAAACAAGAGCATGTCAATCCCCAACAGCAAGTACTGAGGTAATGATGAAGGCATTATTAATTTGTCCACCAGTAGTGTATAAGGACTATTTGCAAAAGGGGTATGTTTTTAAATCCATTTAAATTACCACACACATTATGTGACACACATTGTTTTTAAATAAAAGATGCTGTGAGAAGAAAACTTACTTCACCATAAAAATATGACAGTAAGCCATGCCTTTAAGTCTTTTGTAAATGTTGTTGCTTCCTTTCACTGTTGTTTTTTTTTAAAGTGTTTCTTCGTTATTCACTTTTTTATCAAGCTAGATCCTTTTAATTATCTTTGTATCTAATAGAAATAAACTTTAACACAATATTCAAAAGACCAAAACACTTGAAAGCCATGGAGGTGAAGCCTGCTAAAATTCTACCCTGGGGCCTCAAACCAGAAATTTGAAACAAGACCTTGTTTCATTAAACCCTGACAGATAGCACTTTTGCATATGTCTGCTCCAGTTTTCCCAAAGTGTGTCTGCCCCTGCCCTCTGATACCAATTACACAACCTTTAACAAAGCATTTAAAACGCATGCTACAAAGTTTACCAAGGGGAAAGAAACCAAAAAGTTCAGTCAGGAAAATTAATTGTCTTGCAGCAGCTTCACTGACATTTTGCAGAAATTATATGAAGCAATCAACATCCTCATGCCTGTGAACATTATTTTGTCATCTATAAGTCATCAGTGTCTTGGCACCCCTGACATCAGAATGTTTTGTGAAAAGGTACTGATTGCTTTACTTTACAAACAGTGGCGAAGGATTGACGTGGTATTGAAGTTACTTTACACTTACTTACATTTACAGGCCGAGAGAAACACTAAGGATACTAACACAAATGTGCAAATTTTCTCCTGTATCTTGCAAAGTTATCCTTGTTGATGCAATGAGCCCCCCGCTGTCTCCTATCACCCCTCTGGATGTGCTTAATGCAAGCCCAATAATGGGGAATGGGGAGGGGTGGTGTGGGTTGACCTAAGGCCACCATGTTACCCTACCATAGGTCCGAAAAGGGGAAGTGGTGGTTTTTACCACTTAATGGGGTACTTTTATTTAAGTTCTTTGTACTTAAATAAATACAATGAAATGAAAAGCAATCTAATACCTCCATTCTTGATAAACCATGCAGATTCTGACATAGGCCTACTGTTACAATTTTGTTTCATCATAATAAATTATTAAAAATATAAGATCACAGAGAGTGCACACCACCGAGGTGATTTGATGTCTTGACCTTTGATTGACAGGGTGGGGTATGGGGAGTGTATTGGTGACTACTGTCAGATTGAACAGCAAGAATAGCCTAGGCTATGGACCATTTGAAACTGATAAGAATGAAAAGGTCCGAGCCCTGGGGTTCCCAGTTTCAAAAGAAGAGAAGAGAGGAAGAATAAAAACAAGCAAAAGATAAAGGTATGTAACTTTATTATGTAGTTATATACAGAAGGTTAGATTTGTTGATTTATTAAAATGTATCACTAATATTAATCTGTATTGTTATATTACATTATTATTATGTATTATTACTAGGTTTATTGTCATTATAAATATTTTGAGTCATTAAGTTTAATTTATTTTTTATCTTGGTTGTAAATAAATGTTACATAAGTGACAATAGTCAGTCTTTGTGTCTACGTTGTGTTAGTGTTATGGCCGGGGGTGAGTGTGGGGGAGTGCTGTCTGTCTGACTTTGCCCAGGGCGCCATGGGAGCTAGAACTGACACTGATTTTACCTGAATTACACTAGAAAAACAATATGTGGCCAATGCTAGACATGCCAGCAGTTGCTGTCATACAAAATGTATGAGGGAGCTATGTCAGATAAACTGCATGATGCTGTTTTGTTGCTTTTCCAATAAACTTTTCTGATAATCATGGCTGGATTGGATAATGCACACACATTCAGTAATGTACAATAACTACTTGATGAGTGACGTGCTAGAATGTACTTATTTTCGTTATGCAAGCAGATGCTGTAAGCGTCTTACTAGGGTTTCTGAAGGATATTGAAGAATAAGGCCTGTTTCCCCAGATTCTGCAGACATAGGATAGTTGAGAAAATTTTTCTCTCTGTTCTTGATTATGGTGATATCATCTATAGGTATGCCTCATCTTCCATTTTAAAACCCCTTGATGTTATTTACCACTCACCTTTAAGGTTCATAACCAATGATCCCTATGGCACACATCATTGTGCTCTGTACCAAAACATGGGCTGGCCTTCTCTCTATGCAAGAAGAGACCAGCATTGGTTCCTGTTTATTTACACAACTCTTCCCCATAGATTACCACCTTATCTTACATCACTTCTTACTGGGATAGTTGGAGCTTACCTGGCTCACTCTTAGGACTGCCTTGAGATACAGGTTCCCAAAGTAAATACAGACCTTGGTAAAACTGCTTTTAGATACAGTGCTCCTTCCTTCTTCCTGGAATCATTTACATCAAATCTTGAAATTTGATTCTCTTGTGACTCTTGGTAGTTTTAGAAAGGTCTTAAAAGGCCTGTATTGTTTTAATTGTTTTCAAACGATTTTTTTTTTTTTTTTTAATTCTGAATATTCTTTAGTAGTTTCTTTTGCTGCTTTCTGTAACCTCGGCACACTCACAAAAGAGGGCTCTGGTCCCTCAATGTGTTCTTTCCTGAGTGTAAATAAAGGTTAAATAAATAAGGTTAAATAAATAAAATAATTTCAGAACCACAGAATGTTATGCTGTCATTCAGGCTAAACTAAATTGCTATGTCATTGGTTACATAGAAATGAGAGTTTCATCATTTTTAGGGGTCCGAGTGTTGATTTTAACTCTTGAAACATTTGGAGCCAGTAAACCAATGGAGTTAGCCTCGATTGATCATGAGCTTTGACTCTGATTTTATTGGAATGAAGAATGGAAGCTGATTTTTTCCTTTCTCTAAAAAATGAAAGCTATATTGTCTGTCTGACTCAGTGGCCTACCAGGTCATGGATGGTTGTTAGGACTCCAATTTTATATATATCTTTCAATTATTTTTTAACTCCAGTTGTGGAAAATCATGATAGATTTGGTATTACGGTTAAAGTTGGAAGCGTTTGCATAATTTTCTGTTAAACATGTTTCCTGTAATATTAATTGACATCAAAAATAACAATAAACTGGAAACTGAATGAACAATAGGGTGGTTGCTGACTTATGCACAGTACTGTATATGTTTGACTGGACACCATTAAAACGTTACTTTAAAGACTGCCTAAATGAGTGCTGCATGGTAATGGTTAAAATAATAAGCCATGTTATTTATCAATTTAGTGTGATCATGGTTATTAATCACAATCACAAAATGATATGTAAGCAACAGCTGTAACCCTACGAGCAAAGCCAAATGCAAGTGCATCATTGATGTACTGAACTCCAAATTGTATAGCCCGTTGATCTTGAATTAGAATTATCTTGCCATGCCCTGGTCTTCCCTAGTCAAGAGAGTGCAATACTTATGGTGATCTGTAAGATCGGTTTTACATACCATTAATATAACACCAATCACCAGTTCTGAGAGAGTACGTTTATCAGTCTTTTTTTGTGCCTTTGAATTAATCTGCATTGGGAATGCCACATACAATACATGCATTTTAGGAGAGCAGGTTAATGCGATTCACCCATTCTGAGTCACTTTATATGAGTGGGAAAATATCATTTTCCATTTATATTAAGTCCTAATGTAGACAATGAATGTGAATCAAATTGGATGTGCTTTAAATGCAATGAGGCCATCAAACAGTTTGTGCTAAAGGCTGCTTTCCTACATGCAGTACAGTCTCTACTTCGAACATTGGCCAGTACAGGTTTTTCCCCATCTGTATGCCTCACACACAGCATGAGGTTTCTTTTTGAAGTCTGTCTGTACCTCACCTCTTGCTTTCTACTTACTGCTATAAGAACACCCCCTCCTTTTTCCATCACTCATTAGGATGTGCCACCTTACCTGTCTCCTCAGACAGCTCCTGCGTTACAGTCCTCTCTGTCTACAATGCATTAGCACCTTGCCTCTGCTACAAGAGCTCAGATTCAGATTCCCTCACCCCCTTAAATGGGATCCTAGCTCCTCTTTCCCTCTTACTTATCTCATTGCTGAGAATGATTGTCAGGTTTAAGCAGAATGT
The DNA here is from genome assembly GCA_022829145.1 of Albula goreensis. Taxonomy (NCBI): domain Eukaryota; kingdom Metazoa; phylum Chordata; class Actinopteri; order Albuliformes; family Albulidae; genus Albula; species Albula goreensis. The sequence goes on from CM040750.1 coordinate 23,621,856, forward strand.
CGCATCCAGCAGGCTCTGGCAGCGACGCATGCATGGCTGAATTATAATGGAGTTTCGTCAAGCTTCAGCTCAGTCAGCTTTACCCATGTGAGGCTGATGGGAGCTGACGGTGGGAACGAAAAATTGGGGGGAAGGGAGTGGAGGGTTCCTCACAAAGCCCATCAGGCATGAGAACCAGGCATTGACGTGGGGTACGGAGACAGGTGTCAGGGCTCCTGCATGTATGTGCTCATATCTCACTGAGCTTAATCCACCGGAGCTCTCTACAGGCATGTTAAATGAAGGATACAGCATATCAAGTAAAGCGATATCTCCCCAAGGCATCACAATTGCCTTTGATGGGGATATCTGCGTGCTTGACATCAATGATAAAGCTTAATCTGCAGAGTGAAGGGGAGGAAGAACCTTGATCATAACCTTGCGATTGGAAAGAGTAGGTAGAAGGTACACATCTAAGCAGACTAAAGATTCATTAATTTATTATTAAACATCTGTTAAACTGACACTGATGTACAGGCTAAGTCATTTTCAACTTAATGTGTTCCATTGAAAGTAGAAAGAACACAGATTTGTGCTGTAATAAAGTATCACAACTTTGCCCTGCTTTATGCCCTATAGAGCTGATCTCACCTCCTTTTCCTCCTCCTTTTTATTCTCCTTTACAAATGTACATCTCAGCTGTTATTTGACAGAGTAAAACTTAAAGCAACAGTTCTTCTAAATGCTTCCAATTGAATGCCTACCTTATAAGTCATTACCTTTGAGGTCATAGTGACCTTCTAAGACATACAATGATACGCATTTCAGCTTCAGCTCTGAATGTATTTAATTTAGTGCCCATTTGGCACACAACTTTCTAAATCAATGCAGTGTAAATTGATTTCAGTGAATTAAATGACTGCTCAGATTTTAAACCTATAAATTAAGTTACAAATCGATATATTCGTTTAAGAACTGAAAAAGAATTCTTTATTTCACACAACGTGATCAGCACAAATCATGAATAACCCGATGTGAATTATGGATTAAGCTCTCTGAGACAAAGACAAAGCTCTTTTTTAAAATCTACATGAGCACATTATGATAAACCAGCGAGGAATAGGAGTGTCTTTTTGCATAATAAGTGATCATGGGGAGAATTTACATCAGGAAGGAAAGGGTCACAATGCCCTGACATTTTTAACTGAAAACTTTTTTTTTTTAAATTAGTAAACGTAATATGAAGATAAAACCAACACATCAACACTAAGCAATGGAGTATTAAAACATTTTAAGGAAGTAATTTTAGTAGAATGTGTTTGACACACATGACAAATCATACATTAGTCAGGAGCAGAAGAGAATAAGAGGAGGCTTCAACATTCCAACTGGAAGCAGCCATTTTTCCCCTGGAAAAAGAGGTATTATTGGTACTATTCTAAGCTGCCACTATCAGCATGTCATATACATTAACATAAATAACTCATCAAGAAATCAACACCAAAAAAACAGGTCAGTGTCAGTGTCTCTTTATTTTATCATCATTTTTAACCTTGCTGACTGCTCTGTCCATGCAGATCGAATGACAGTGTCCTTTGAACATAAATGGACTTTGAACTGTCCCCTGCTGTGGTGCTTTGGAAGGAAAAAGCTCTCCCAAAGTTGCTGCTGTTGAGGCTAGCCTACTAATGGCATAGCCAGGATAACTGATATTCAGGGATGATTACCTCTCACATGATTGAGCAAACAGAGATAAAAGCACAAATGTGTAGATGTCTAAATATTGATGTCTGTGTGCACATATAATAAACTCCCCCAATTCAGTAGCACCATTCCAGCTCAACCTAAGTTATGGCTGAACAAAGAAAGGCAAAATGAATATTCAATGATTACAGGGTTGCTTGGTCTGGGAGGCTTACAGAGATGTCTGTCTGGAAACAGCCAGGTAATTAGAAATTCCTAAATATATAACTGTTTCCAAAAGCTAGTGGCACAAAACACTAAAGGTGAACACTATTACAGTATTTCAAGCTTAGAGTCCACTATTGTTGCTAATGTTGCGTGACCACTTTACAGAGGCACATTTCAAATCCAACCTTCCCATTAACACCATTGGCTGTGTGTCATGTGTCAACAATGTAGTCTGGTCACTGTAGTATTGAAAACTATGTTTCAGGATTATAACAAAGTTGACATATGAAATGATCCTTTTCAATAAAGAGATTTACATTGTCTTTACCACAAAATCTTGCCTTAGTTTGCCTAGGTTTACCTTTTAAGTATCTCATTTAGTGCAATGCAATTTTGTTGGAGTTTCATAGGTGAAAGCTTAGAGGGACCCCTTTCCTGGCTTATATGTGTAGTTTATTCATGTCTTCATTTTGAAATCCACACCTCCAGCTCTGCCATTTTGTGTTGAAACCATTACTAGAGAGTAGGATTTTTAATGTTCTACTGTTTTTTGTTTTTTTTTCAGAGATGACAAAATAAAACCTGAACAAAAAAGATGAAACCGACTGACCGCAGGCCAGGACAGTGCTGGCCCGAGGGCATGAGTGACGAGACACCGTACCCCTGAGAGTGCCTTGCCTCCTCCCTTATTTTGTTTATTTGCTTCATTTTCACAAAACAACCTACGCAGTAGACACAGTGGGCTAGGACTTTCTCCCTTAGTCTCACAAGGAGGTTATGGTTTAGGAGCCCATGACAATAAATAGCAACACAAACAGGGGTACTCTTTCGCTATTGTATGTATATATGTGTGTATACGTGTGTGTGTGTATGTATGTATACATGTATATGTTGTGTGTGAGAGAGACAGATTGGAATTCCTTCTGGATTTATTTTTTTTCTCTGCAGAGAAAAAACACAAATGGTGAATGTTTTATAGAAAATATTGACACCATTTTTTTCTTTTCCAAGGTATGTTTAATTTTTTTTTTTTAAAGTCAATCCAATCTGGTTTTATCCAACACAAACAAGCTATCTTTTCCTCAACTTTGTGTTTTCCAGCAGAGCAGACATGAATCTATGACTTCTGATTCTAGCCAGATCGAGCATGAGGTGAGAATGATGACTGATGGCAGATATTAATAACCCCATATTTCTGTCATTCCAGCCCCAATTTCTCTGTGGTAAATCCTTATTACAGCACATTCATACACTCCACACAATATTTAATGTGTCACTTTATATTACGCTTATGTCCATCCTCCTCTCTGTGCTATATCCATGTTATGGGATAAACCACTGTTCCCACAGCACTGCTAGAAATGGGATTTTTTTCAACTCTGATTGCTTTGTCTTGATTTTAAACGATTTTAAACTCCTTTGTTAAAGGTTTATTGATTTTGGCTTTTGAATGAGGATTTAGATGGCTGATCACATTATTTATGAGCTGTGGAATAGTCATTTTCTTCATGTTATTTCATTCACATTGGCTGAGACCAGGTGTGTGGGTTATGGCTGCTCTGGAGGGAATTATCTCTCAGGGCAGACATGTACTTCTGAAGACTCTTTTACTGTGTTTTCATTTCCTGTCTTCAAGAGCCTTATCAGTTTTGGCATAGATACTTAGCTTTATCCTCCTTAGGCTGTTTGGCTTCTTCAGACCAGTGACAGGTTATGGATTTTTATGGCTGGGCCCTCCTACTCAGTTTGTCATGATGATCTTAGAGATGTTTATGAGCTCTCTTACCTCTCAATACATCATAATGGGCCAGTACAGACCTATTTTCCTATTTTAATAGCACATACAGTTACGCCTATTTTCCAGTTTCCTTGGGTTGCAGGTATTTAACACTTTGAGAAGTTTAATACCAATTTCTAATAGCCACTGATAAACACCTCTTTTGCTGAAGTTTCAAATGCATTCAAACGAAATATGGTAGGTTAGTAACCCTGCAATTCCTTATTCAATGGAGAAGGCAGCAGTCAAAGCGGTCGTCATCGTTTCTTCCAAGTGAATAGTTGAATCCATAATCCATTCAAGATTCATCCAATGAGTTATTTGTTTCCATGATTAATTCAAACAATAATTTGTATTACTTTATATACTAGTGTATACTGATTGTGAAGGTGGAAATGCTCTGCCCTAAAGCACACTTTATTTACAATATGTATAACATACTGTTAAATGAAGAGACGAGGAAGAGTCACAGTGCAGAAATATTTGCAATATAGTGACACTGTTGTGGTCGCAAACACCAAAATATTAACGAAAATCAAATGCAATCAAAAAACTCATTAATAAAATGCTCTCATGTCACAATTTAGCAGTAGGAGGCATCCATAAAAAAGGCCAGATATGACATGCTTACATATCCAGATAACAAGGTGATGCAAAATGGATACGGAGCAACCTGGCACAAGCAGAGAGGGAACCTCAGGAAAAATTAGACTTAATTTTACTGATCAGGTAATAGATATAATGGGTCAAGAAAACACAGCTTCATAATTCTGTATTAAGGCATAGGAATTAAACACCAACTGAGAGCAGAAGGTTTATGTAAATTTATGTGTAAAAATGAATGTATTAGGTATAGGCTAAAAAAATGAATTGGATAGAAAGTAAAGAAAATATGGCATGATGTTAGACGGCATACAAAAAGCTGCCTTACAACATAATAAGGCAAAAAACACAGCTGGTGGTCTAACAACAGAAATAATATTAACAATGATTGGAGAAAGGTTATTACAGTGTGGCTATTACATTCTGTTAATCCCATCCTCTCACTTTCTGTAGCTAGAGCTACTCTTGGAAATAAAGCTGCTTTGAAGTGAACCATGCCACAACATTTGTGATTTTTTTGTTTTGCATCTCATAAAACCTGTACATTTAAGGGATATGCATGTTTTCTGTTTTTAGTATTTTTGAACACTAGTTTTTTGTATGATGATCACCCCAGATATATGTATGCATGAACAGAGTTTACTATGTATCAAGAGGAACAATAGTCGCAGCAAATTCCATATAATCACGATTTTCAACCTTTCCGACTTTTAGTAATTTGTATGTAAATACCGAAATGTTTTAGTGGCTGCTGTAACACCTGAAGAGCAGTCGCAAACCTTTGGCAAGGCTGGCCCTCAGTTGCTATTCCAGCATCTGTTGTTGTGGTTGTTGTTCAGACCACAAGAGTGGGCAGCAATAATGGACACAGTCACATATGAGGAATTCGTTGTTCACCATGATGGAGATGTCTTATCCCAGTATCTCCAGAATTGTCAACTTCTTTATGTGCTCTTGTCACTCATTAACTTTGCATACAGGCAGCAGTGTCAGCTTTAAGCTGAATATATTTGTTTTAAAAAAGAATTGTTTAAAGAAGCAGGGATGGCACTGCAGGTCAAGAACTACTTAACTGCCCCATGTGAAATCAGTATGGAAGCTAAACCCAAGATTGGTGGTGATGATCCTACTCACTGTTTGTAGGTGGCAGTGAGGGAGTACTCCAAGTCTTGCTGTTTCATCCTCACTGACCAATAAAGTTAGTAATATACATTTTCGAGAAAACAAAGCCTTTTATATACACTTTAAATACCTTAATATACATTATTATGAATTATTTGTGTCATCATTTTTTACTATCAACAGTAACCAAAACAAAACTAAATAAAAGGGTTTGAATGAGCAATTATGAAACTTAATAAGAAGTTAACAATTCTCCTTTACCTTAAAGCTCAGAAACTGATTTTCCTCTACTATATTTCAGACAGAATAAATTACAGGAATGCCCTCTCTCCCCTACTCCATACCCACTCTCCCCTCCCCTCTCCACCCCTCCCCATGCCTTCAATGCTGACTTTCAGAAAAATGACCGTATCAGAGGCCTCACAACAGGGGCTACATAAAACCAGTTTATATGCAGATCACACTACTTTATATTCTGAACCCCTCAATTTCACTTCCCTCTGTCATGGACCTTATCACCCTCTTTAGTGCTATCTCTGGGTCCATTGTGAACTGGACCACATCTGAGCTTCTGACTCTGAGGAAATGTAACTGGGAAGCTTGAGTCTGGGATTATCCTTTTAAACGGTCTACCAGGTTGATCAGATACATCGGAATCCAAATATACCCAAATTCCTATAATCTCTCAGAGCTCAATTTAACCCTTATCTTAATAATTAAGATGAACCTACCACCCCAAATAACCTACCTTTGCTCTGCCTATCCTTTACACCCCATTTAATGCACTTGACAGGACAATCAGTAGATTTCACTGGAATTACAATACACCCAGAATTCAATTACCCGCACTTCAGAAGTCAAAAACTGTACTGGCAGAATCAAACATTTTGAATTGCCACTAATCATTATGACATATAAAACAGGCGTAAGCACAACATGCAATTAATACCTTTACATGATTGGAAGAAACTTCAGTGCTCAATAATTGTGACATTAAGTCTCGGTGGAAGCCAGTGTGGCCCATAGGCTGTTTATAATACCTTTGAGAAAATGATCAGTGAGTGAGAATGTAGTGTACGTTAAAGATAGCTGTGTAGCTGAAGATAGATCCCCAAATCGGTAGGTACATAGTCTCCCTTTAAAGAAACTTTCACTTCTGAAAACTTTTAATGGTGAAAACATTATGCAAATAGGTAGACACAATAATGTACAACAGGGTAGATTAGACAGCAAATATGAGACTAATGAAGTTATTATAATTTCTGTATAACTTTCACATATCATAGCATTTCATTGTGTTTAACATAAAATGATGTTGTTTTGCATCATTATTAAATAGTATATTCAGTAATAAAGGTAAACAACAGAACAAGACAAGTTAAAATGCATTTAGAACAAACATGGTCAAAGGTCCTCAGATCTTCATAATACCCAAAAATCCTACACTATACAATAAACAATTGATCTGAATAATAATAAAACACTGATTTCTTTTCTGTCACAATATATACAATTGAACATCTTTGCCTTTCACTTGAACAGGGTGACCTTGGTTCAGTATTTTAACTACAGAACTATTTAATGACACTGAATGATTAATCGCTGAAAGATAGGGAATTAATTTCTGTAGCTGATGACATCACTGACGTCATTATTGTTCTATGGCTCATATTTACTTCAGCAGTATAAATTGTGTTATACTGTATTTCACGAAAGTCTGGCTCATGGCATTCACAATTGGCTGGTGGTACCAGTCAACAATGAGGTGCAGACTGTAGCCTGCTTGGCGCAGCTGTAGTCACACAAGTATGCCAAAGATGTGCAAAACATGCCAATCGGGACCCTACGAAAGACCAGCCAAAAATAGGCCTATTAGGGGAGAGAGCATCTATATTTTCTGCAGAGGAGTAGGATGTGTGCAGTGTAGATAAAAAAGCAGGTCCGAAATAAAAACGGGACCTCACCCTTGAAATTGTCTATTTGTAAAATAATGGCAAAACAATGGCATAATGGTAAAACAATGAAAATGCTCAACAACATTCAGTACACTCTCATCTCTGTGTGATGTGGCTGTCGTTGCTATTTAAGTCTCACTGCTAATTAGGTAGCCCATGTTTTGTTACCAGGTAGCCTCTGTTAGCTCAGCAGTATCCACATTTAAGGTGACTATAGAAAACAAGGTGCAAGACAAAGGCAAGTTTATGTGAATTGTATTAACTTACATCTTCAGCTCTTTTATGAAAAAGATCTGGTACCTATTCTGCACTTATGTTACCAAACACCATTCAGTTCCCCTCCACTTCTGTCTGATGTGTCTGTTATCACTATTGTTCTATATATCTATGACACATTTGGCCAGCTCAGTGTTCATTCTGAAATAGGGTCATTCAATGGATGCTTGGGTGACCAGTGCCCATTTTATTCTATTTAAAGATGCTGATTGGCTTACGTTATGTTGTCGTGTGAAAATCTTGACTCAGCCACCCACGTAGCTGCTCAAAGCACCCTCCTGCTCTATTTTTTCTTTTAAAGAAAATTTTAAAAATAAAAAATCCCTCATTTTTCCCATGAAGAGCAGCACCTTTGTGTTCTGTATCAGCTACCCACCACTGGGTGTGCCCATTAGCACACGTACAGCAAATTAATAACACATTCCCATGCTGAAACATAACCAGTTCATCCCCTGTCTTTCCCAGGTGAGGCTGAACCAGTTGTTGCCTTGCCAATGCAAACCTCCAGCCATAGCTAGTACAATGGTGCAGCTAGGACTCAAACAACCAGTTTCAGGATTCACAGAGGCAGAGTGAAGAGGCAGCTGTACTGTGTGAGGTACCCGGAGGCTCCAAGAGTGGGATTTTTCTGTTACTGCACCACAATCTTCATGCATATGTAACACAAGTTGGAATAATATGGTGCATCAATGCTAATCATGGCATAATGAGACATAATGAGATTCATCAAAATGTGCTACAACTACTCAATTTGTATAAGATGTCTGAGAATCAGGCAAGAACCTGGTGTCAGGATAAGGAGGTGAGAGAGGAAAAAAGTGAATATGAACTGATAATAAATAAATGAAACTGTGATGAAAATGCCTGAAACTTATGAACATGCAGAAGTCAGAAATAAATCATACTTGGTGTTTCCCTATTATGCAATGTAATAACTGTAAAATTTCAATTAATATATCATTAGTTTTTTTCTATAAAGTTAGAAATTATACATTATGCATATATTATATAATGATGTTCTGAAAAATGCAAAAAATATGTTATTTACAGCCTGTTGGATGTGCGCATTGTGATTAAATCAAAAATGTATTTCTTACATGATGTTGGGTTTCCCAAGAGTGATTAGAGCGATTAACTACCCATGTCCTGTTTGTCCCCCATCATTTAATGAACATACATACAGGAACCGAAAACCCACTTCACTTGAGACGTGCAACATTTGTGCGCCTTAACGAGCTGTGACAAAGTTTGAGACACATATACGATCATTCCATCTTAATCAGAAGTTTCATTGATGAGAGGCAAGACTAACAAAGCTGACTGTTGGGCGAATGTATGAGTGTAAAAAGGCTGAACAGTTGAAGTACGTACCATGGCATTAACCTTGTTGATTTTTAATAATTGTTTCATTGCCCATAATTATGTAGTTAATTAAGGGTAACCCTGAGCCAAACTCAAGTATTCCCACATCATGACACCAGTTAAAATTTGCACATATTACGACTACCTATATTTTGACTTTAAACACCTTTGTGTACATGCAGAATAACAATGCTTTACAAGCTATTCTAGAGCCTTTAGGTTTGCTTTGTCAGCTGAAGTTTTTGAAAACAGTTTCTATACTTATTAAACTGCCATGGTTTTACTCAACTAAGGTATGCTATATTAGAATAGTCGACCTTATGCAATTAATATTATCAAAACTGATCTGTCTTCCTCAAACCTTGTATAGATATTCCTAAACATATATGCTTTATATTTATTTTATTGTTAGAGCAGAGATAAAACTTAGTATGTTTCTGCTTTATTATTTTAATTCTGTGGTGTCCTAAGCTTTTAACTATTCCATCTCTCTGTCTAATGATATAATTGCTATTCCGTTCTTCAAATAGATGGGATGAATTCATATAAATAACCAAAGAAACCAACAAAGGGTTTCTCACCCTGGCCTGATCCAGATTAAGGGAAACTATCCCCTGATATACCCAATGTCCATGCAAATGTTTTACAGCAATGAGTCATGTGATAAATGTAATGGCGCATGGGACATTGTAATTCTTTTGTATTAAATGCTTTCTGCTTTTCTTTTTCTGATTCTGCTTTTGATAGGTAACTGATGATCATATTAACAGAAAAATAAAATATTTTTTAATAGCAGACTGCTATTTTCATGCTAAAAACTTTGTCACTTTGTCATGAATCTTTCCAGCAGCCACCTTACCATCATACACATAAATCATAATAATCACCCAATATGTGCATTTAATTTGTATTGAACAATTCCTAGCTGGCATTATTATGAGACATTTATCATTGTCAAGCCATATCAACCTGTGCTCGCATGAGAATATTCCTAAGAAAGAAGAAAAAAGCTGACAACTTGTATCACCATCAGCATATTGTCATGATAGTCAAAGATAATATTTTCATATCTTTTTGGTCTGCGACCTGTCCATTTGAAATGATATATATGTGTATATATGTATGTGTGTGTGTGTGTGTGTGTTTGTGTGTGTTTCATTCAATGCATGTGTTTCATTCAATATGAAACATAAAACAAGTTAGAATGTAATAAAAGCCATGGTGTTGTATGGATTTTAAGGTGTCAGGCACAAGTTGCATTTATGTTGTGTGTTCGTACACTTTTAAGCACACTTAAGCACACTTTTGTTATCATTCTACTTAACACAACTTTCTGTTATTTTGGTCTTGTATCAATTAGGTTGTGTCTTTGTAATCTTGTTGAGCATTTTAAACAGCTGGTACACTAAAACATTTAGCACAGTGAGAGCAGAAGTGGAGTAGAAACATGACTAACAACTCAAGCGGCATCAGTTTTGCTTCAGTGCTTCCATCATTCATCACTAAGGCAGTAACGAGGTTCCTGACCACACAGAGAGAGAGACAGATCTGGGGTGGAAAATAGCCCTGAAATCAATTTTAAAGGCAAGTCACCAAGGGCTAAATTCACAAGGTTTGTACTTAATGTGTGACCATTAAACGGGCACAAAAAAGCTTTAAAAAATGATTAAGTCACCTAGGCCTACACCATTCGCTGTACTATTAATGAAAACATGCAGAATGCAAAAGGCTTGTCACCAATTCATACTGGTGTTCTGCATTAAGCTAATATAATGTCAAGTCATGCCTTTGACTGAAGCAGCTGCAGAAAATGGAGTAAAAAACATGAAGGAACATTACAAGTCCAGACATTTCTATGCAAGCCACACCCATCACCTGTTCAGCCTGCAGTGAAAGCCACACTTCAGCTTTCTTCCCTGAGCACGGCTGCTACCTGGGTGGACCTCCAGCAGTCATTAACCTGTGACAGAATCAAATGAAAGGTTTTATTTTCTTAAGCCTCCGACATCATGCCAACATTTTCTTTGTGCTCTCTTGTTGATATTTTCATTAGTTCCAAAGTACTCATTTTGAATGTGATTGTACTTCACTCTCAATTCATTCTATATAGCTGTGCATGCGTGCGTGCATGCGTGTGCGTGCGTGCGTGCGTGGAATGTTATATGTAATTATGTAGAATAAGGAATTATACTAAAGTCTGTTTATCAAACATTTTCTCTCATAAGTCCCAATTTAAAACAGTGTCTGAGAACAATATTCACACATGTGGCTTTTGAACATCCAAATCTATTCCTTTAGCTTTAACAATTTCACTATATGCAGTCTTGGCCTGTGCTCTGATGTTTTTATGATAATGAGAAGCTGAAACAATAATTATGTCCCACGGTAAAGGTGCCATCACACCACTGCCCAGCCCTTCAAGGCAGCCATCTGTATGGGGATCATGTCTCAATGCAGACTCTTGTGCAGCCAGAATATATCTTTCTGCCTCAGTTATTCATTCCAACAGACCCAAATCTGAGGTCCCCTCATTTGAGGAAAAAAATAGAATTTCTGCAAGATGGGCTCATATGTGAGCAGCTCTCCCTGCAGGCTAAATTCTATAAAAATCATTGTGCTGGACCTGGACTGAAACCTCAGATCTTAAGTATGCATCCAACCTTTTTCCACAGATCTAAGGTCAGTCCCTGATACTGCTGAGGAATGTGTGTGTGTCCTAGCCTTTGGTCTTGTCTATGGATTTGTGAGGCATATGCAATTGGAGTCTAACAGAGGTCTAGCAATGAAAAAATAATATACACACACATATACTTATTGTAATAATTTTTGTGAATGTACATAGAGATGCACTTGCAAACCACAAATTGGAAAAAGACAAATAGTAAATATGAATTCATCTTGCTGTAGAGCATGTTTGCAGTGTTGCTTACTACCACTGTATATTGTTTACTTGAAATGAAGTTCATTAAAAATGTAATGCATGTTTAAATGAAGTCCCAAGCACAGTTGGCACAGCAGAATGAAGCAGACCTGTACCCCACCTGCACTGCCCCACTCTCCGGGCAATGGAAAGAAATGGCAGTGATTTAGGGGGCAGATTGTACAGAAATAATCTGAGGAGCATCTGAACTGGCAGAGAGGGGAGAGGAGGTATAAAACCCATGGAAAAAGCAATAAAAGATCTCTCAGATTAACTGTGTGGAGGAGTTGAAATTGAAATTGATCAACTACAGCAGCTATGAATCTGAAATCAGACGGGATGGGGAGGAAAGGGGATGAAACCCAGGACTAAAATACAGTGTGTCCACGGGTTCCTGGAGGTTCACAATATCCAGTCAACTTCTGTATTTTATTATAGCTGCAGGGGGTGGGAAAATGCTAAAGTATAATCAATTTCATTGACAAGCAGAGAAGGGAGGACTGTTTAAAGCAGCAGATTTGTTTGGTGGGACAGATAGGCGGATAACAAATCTCATAACACAATGCAATTTTGTTGCAAGATCTGCGGGAAATTGACCTGCGCACCAAATGCATGTCACATAAAACCTAATTAAAATCCATTATATTCTGAAATGGTCTGACTAGTGATAAAAGACAAATATTTCAAGAATTCCTCAGTTTAACATTAATTAAATTGTATGTCTAAGAATATCTTGCCTCTCAGACACACCTTACAAAAGAAACAATATCAATATTGTGTAAGGGAATATGGCTATAATTCTTTGAGCCAGATAATGTGTTATGAATTAAAGAGGGGGTTGGACTGTGGGATGAATTGCTGTGAGGCAGAACTAGTAATTAAATACTTGTGCTTTAATTGGATAAATACAATCTTATATGATAAAATGTACTCTTTGAATTTGGATAAAGATCCAATAAAATGAATCAAAATATGTGAAGTTCATCTAATACTTAAATCTGACTAAAAACAAAGAAACATAATTCCATGCAATTGATGTAAAATATGATCTTTATGTACAAGGAACAGAACATAGAACTGCACAGAAAAGAACATGACGGTTTTATTCATATTTTTTTTTCAGTTTATGTACTTGAAAGTCATTTTGAAAATGTCGTTGCTTTACTGGTCAAACCGAACCATTAAATTAGACATACCAACAGGCCCACTTAAAAAGAATGTCACTTCTCTTTCAGATGAGGTATTTTAATGTAGCTTGGTGACAAATCAATTCATGGTATGGCTTTACAATTCAAAGCTTCTCTCAATTTTATTATTTCCTCCAATAAAGAATAAAAATGTGCAATGTGCCTTTGCAAGCCCCATTCAAACTTCATATCTGAATATGACCTCCCCTTATAAAAATAAAACTTGGGAAATAGATTGTAATCCTAGAGGCCCACAGTCTGATGTACAGCTCTTTACAGCTCTAAATGGGGAAGAAAGATAAATTGGTTCAGTCAAGACAATGATTACTAGAGTCAGGTGTATTTGTGACTGAAATAAAGGTCTGCTGACAGTGTGGATCATCATGACAGCAGTTGAGCTGTGCTAAATGTTACATCACCCATTCTGTCAGCGCCACCACAAACAGCCTTTTGAGTTTTTCAAATCATTCCACTGGCTACCCCACCCGCAAAAACTTTACATTCAGATACAGGAAAAATAACCTTATCATTGTTGCTAAACAATTACAAATCTGTGCATGCACATTTGCACAAACCAGAGCAGTGAAATGTCATTTGATTTCATTGCTCTGGAAAGTTACAGGACAGTGACGGTATGAAAAACAAGAATACATTTAGCAGTAATTTGAATGAAACTCGTGTCGCTTAGGGACCAAATAAACTATAGCTGGCAGAAGAATGCATTTGACATTTTGTTAATGTTTCCCCTTTAAATAGCCTTGTCTTATATGGAATATACAAAATTGATGGCATATACTGGTCATTGCTTATCCCTGTAACATTCACCCCAAGAAAGCAGCCAAGAAAAAAATATTTTAAACATTTAAAAATTCTTGTTGATATACAACCAAATGACACACCCCTGTTTTTATATATTGATATTTTATCCAGAAGTTATAAAACTCTACCGTATGGTTCTGTCCATAGTAAATCTTTTTTCAAGTGGGCAAAATTATTTTCATGGGATTCTGACTATGATAAACAATCTTTAAATTTGTTAGCAGATCATGGATACTTACCATAATTGTCCAGGCTCCCTATGAAATGAAATTCACTGAAAAGATCTCTATATTATTGCAGTATTGTGGTCCATGTAATATCTCGGCCATACAGTCAAATGTGGTGCTGTGTACAATATCTAAGGGCATGCTTTAAAGAAACAAGAATCCCATGTATTAAAACAAGAGTGGGAAAGGAGGAGGATAAACCCTCTGTCTAAAAACTGATCAATGTGACCTCAGAGCTGACCAATAGCTTCGCATGTGGGGTTGACTTGCATTTCATCCTAAGCCAGTAAACATGGATTGGTCAAGTGGATATAGGGTCTTATCACACACAGCACAGAGGTCTTTGTAGAGTTGTTCATTTTGCATTTTTTGAAATCTCTGCTCAGTTCTGCTCCTCTTCTAAGAAACTGAAAAATCAAGGGATTACCATTTGTTTGGTATTCTAATGGTACTTTGATTACATGAGAAATTGTCCGGCAGGCTGTAAAAGAGTTATGAAGCCATTATATCATGTTTATGAAGGCTTTACAATTGCAATATAAGTCATTTATAAGCACACATTGTTTAATTGTGACCCTGATTCTAATCACAGAGGACTCATATAAATGTTTTGTACCACAAATTGCTTTTGTCTCCTTATTCCAATGACCAGACTCCACTGATTAAAAGGAATTCATATTTAAACTATTGATAATTCCTCAGAAATATTTATGATTAATTTTGCATGCTAATTCATGAACCCGTGTCCGTGTTTGATGGAAACCCTGACTCACCTCTGAGGCAGGTGGCTCAGAAGGGCAGAAGCGTATTTTACAGCCAACACATCTACGCAGGCAATATATGCAAGTCATATTCAAGGTAACAGATTTCTAATAATTATATAATTGTTATATTTTTTCCCTGTAATACATAATTTAGATTTTTTTTTCTCCAGCATGATCCCCAGGTGTGGGAAAAAACACTCACATCAAAAAGATTTGCATCCTTCAGAAGAACCTTTCGGTTGGGTAAAAAAAAGGATACCTCCGCTTGCCTGTTAAGGTTTGCTTTCTTTATTTGCTTTTTTGAGATGACATCTCATTTATCATGTTTGTTATATTTGTCTTTTTGTGCTCCAAGCCTTGTACTTTCTGTTCCATAAAGTCATGTTCTGTTTGATGAATAAGTCAATTAACACTTCTATTCACCTTTTTATGAAATTCTCAAACCTAGATTTCTCATCTTTTCCATCATCAATCACTGCTAACACAACTCACTTGAGCTTAGGCTTTCCTTCATTTGGGCAGTTCAGCATCATTGAACCTCATGAGCACATACATTATGCTCTATGCACCTAGCCAACATTTCTGCTGTGCTCAAATATGTTAAAAGTAAAGTCACATTATGTCTTTTCAACAAGTAGGTACAATGTGTGCATGTGATATTGGCATGTTCACACTTAAATAGGTTTAATGAATTAATGAAGCCACAAGTGAAATGGACCTAGACTGCAGACTGCAGGTAACAGTTCAGATAACATGCACTCTAGTAATCCATATGTCAGTATGGAGGGGGATAGCTAGGGAAACCCTAAGGAGAAGTCATTTTGGATGTCACCATATACTTAGTTGGGCTCTGAAATGGCAGGCCCTTCATGTCACTAAAATTTCCTGTTGCTAACAACTCAGCCAAATGTACCTTATATTGAGATAGCAGGAAAAATCAAGGCCAGTTTAATTCCTATGTATTGAGTGCAATTTTTGTTTTGTCCTTCTGGTGATTCCAAAGAGAGGTCTAGGACCTAACAGATGAGGCTCACTTAGTCACTGTCTGACTAAGTTCACCTGACAACAGTAAGCATACATCAAAGCTAAATATAACTGTTCAGGTGCTGGGTAAACAAATGCCTTTGTTTTATAAACCTATTTAATGTACATTTCATAACCAAAATGAGAGCTCCTAATTGTGCAGTAGGGGCTGTAACATTTTATGGCATGAAGGTGCAGTTACTGGTCAGTCTTGGGCCACTGGCAGACACTGGAATTGTACAGCAGTTAGTGCCTAGTACATTTTGAAGACTATAACACAATAACTGTGCTGTGTCCATACCAGTGACGTGCGGTCAGGGGAGGCAGGTGAGGCAGTGCCTCACCAGCCATCATGGAAAGAAAGAAAATATATAATAATAAAATAATTTAAATTGTTATATTCATCCGGTGGTTTGTACTGAAAAATATTTATTTTTCATTTAGCTTCACCAATTTCGATTATTCTTTCTTCAAAATCGCTGAATTTTCTTAATTTCCCATTCAAATGCTTGGAAGCGATGCCGGTGAGGCAGCAGCGAGCTCAGCCTCACCTTGGATTGCGCAACCCCTGGCTAACTGCGCTGGCTGCTAAGCGGAGAGAGCATGTTGCTGTACGGCGTCAATAAAATGGTTTAAACACATTTAATATGTAAACTGATCTTCAATAATTTACCTTATGTATATAATGTACAGTGCTTTTTGTCACCAACTGTGTTTGTGTAACGTGTTTCGTGTGCTGAGCGATTATAAACGGCAGAGAACAGGTTGGAGGTGAGGCAGGCAGTTCTCTTGCCTCATGGCAGGGGGCTCTCAAGATCCCAGACATTCGTCTTGTCACTCCACAACTGCAGAGTAAGTGACAGCGAGCTAGGCTAAACGATACGGTAAGCAAGTCAAGTGCAGCGATAGATTATTAGAGATAGAGATTATTTTTTTCCTCTCGCCTATCCCGACTTTCAACATGGATGACTACATTTCGACACTAAAACAGTTTTCTCAAGTGGACTTTCAATCGAAGCAGGAGATAATAACTAAAGGAAGACCAACGCCGGAGCTGAAAGGATTGCTTGTATGTGTAAAGGATGCAGAAGTGAAACATAACCTGTAAACTGCTGTCAATCTATGCATCTATTTGCAAATCTGATTCTGATGACGTCAGTGCCTCACCAGCTATGAACCTCACCGCACGTCACTGGTCCATACAGTATGCTTTTGTGCAAATAACAACTTGAAATGAATGTTCAGAATATCATTGTTTAACATTGGGTAACTTTAGCTACAGTTATGAACAATGTGACAACCGCTGAAGCTCATTGATGTAAAGTGACCCTGAAGCTGTCCAACTGACCTATGTGAAACTAGTAGTTATTTCTAGTTATTTTCAGTAATATAATGTAACTGTTTGATTAATGCATATGTGTTATGTATATTTATATCTATGTATACATGTTGCATATATTTATGGGAATGATTGCTCATGTGTTAGCTGTTAGTCAGAATGTTATCCTGATACACATTTTTGAGCACCCAGTTAACTAGCTTTATGGGTAAAATTGTGCTAGCAACATGTAAATCTGAGATGTTTGACAGGTGAAAAGAAATAATAAAAATCTGTAATGTAAGAACTGCAGTTTTACTGTCAAAATATAAATTTGTTTAGTTGTAGGTTACCAGACTGTATGCGTATACTTACAAATTTCAGTAAAATAACGAATCCGTTGAATTCAATTCCTACGTATAAAATATCCATGTATTGGTGTTCAGCTGTATCCCTGGTACAGTCGTTTCATAACAAACGCATGACCTTTACGTCACAGCCCACAGCAGGGATTAAATGGTACCTAAGGAGCAAAGGATTGACTGAAACCTCTCAAGCTCTTTTAAGTCAATTTAAGGACAGCTCCAATTTTCAATTTCAACCAAGTGCAATCATCTTTATTTATGCCCTGATGTTTCCTGGCTGCTCCCATAGCGAAGAGCAATTGTGGATTTCACAGCTTATAGAATAGCATTATGAGCACCCCTCACAAAATATGACCTTGTTTATTTTAGTATCTGTGCAAAATCAATTTAAGATCTTTCTGTCATCCTGCTCCCTCTAACTTGTCATGGAAGATGTGTGATATTATTTCAAACAGACTCAGTGTTTCAGGGACAGCACAAAAAGACAACGAGTCTCCCCCACACACCACTCATCCTTTTTTATTGTGATCCCTGTCCTTTAAATGTTTCCCTCAGCACCAAAGAGGCATTGGATTCCATTCCATTAGAGCCATTTGTAAGTATATAACCCTTTTAGATTTATAAAGGACTGGTGGATCTTGAAACTACATTTCAAGGGAATGGTATATGAGCTCAGGACATTGTTTTTCATCTGCAAATGAGTCATGGGGGAAACTGTACTGTGACAATTATGTGCAAAAAGAATGAATGATTACCTTATTGTGTAAAAACAAAATACTGACGTCAAACCGTTTGGTTCACTGGAAAAAATCTGTTGATATTTTTCCTTTGACAAAAATAAATATATAGGAAGGATTTACTTTGGAGATGATAAATGGATGAAACTGTTTTAAACACAAGATTTTTACTTTATCAAGAGGGTACTTCTTCAAATCCTTTATGTGCAAACATTTTAAACTGCCTGTGGTTTTTACAAAAAGAATATTATTTTTCAAAAATGGGAAAATGACATTAAGTTATCTGAAACTATAGACTCTGCTACAGATAGACTGCAATTTCCCAGTAAAAACAACATAAACACAGATCAGAAGATTGATATAATTATTGAGCTGCTGTCACTCAGTTACAGCACAGTCTCAGTGCAGATGAATTCAATATTCTAAGGACTGAATTGGGAAGCCAGTCCTGATGAGGCATAAACTCACAGAGTGGCCTTGGGTCCGAGTTAGTTGGTGATGATTTTGGTGACACACAAATACATGATTGCTTTGTGGATTTAATTAGCATAGTTCAGTATTACCAAGGTGGGTACTGGAGCACACATCAACTCCCAGAAGTTGCTCCCTCCATGTGTATAACTTGTATAATGTATTCGGTGATGAAACACCATAAAGAAGTGCATGCTGGGTACACAGCTACATTTGTCTCCTTTAGTGACAATTTTGATTGTCTTCCTCAAAACAAACAAATGGGTAGGATGGGAGCAGCTGGAAGTCCATCACTTTTGGGAGGCATCCAAGGTTAAACAAACCTGAGTAACCTCAATGACACATGCCAAACTTCTGTGTCTGCAAATGTGAGATCAAATAACAATGCACACCTACCTCTGGTCATATAATCATATCAATAAGGATAGTGAACTCCATCTTCAGCATTAAATGTAAGTACTATGAGGGTAACCAAGTTCAAATGGCTTTCAAAACATAAAACAGAGATGAGCAAAGAATTATTTCATTGTGAAAAACATTCAAGTCCTCGTGGGTTACACAGCAAGAGCCCACACATCCCAGTCATAACCCCGCACTGACCTGTCTGCTCATAGGATCATTTCAGCAAATCAGAGCAGATGCTGGGAGAGTAATGCTACTGGGCCTCTAATCTTGAAGAATGTTCATTATCAGGAAGGTACAATTAAAAAAATGAACATGAAGCAAAGGTGGTTAATTGATGTAACTGGTGTAACAATTGCTGTGAAGAACAGTGCACCAGACCTTTTCTGCTCTGATCCTCAGAGACCTGACACAGGACAAACTCTGTGGTGTAGTAATGTGCTGGTTTTTTTTTTCCCACTCACCCTTATACTGATGTTGATATTCATTATTTGATGAATGATGCTTGCTGAATTTTCTGCTTGGTTTTTGCTATACATGGTTTTTCCCCACACAACAAATCTCTTCTATTGTCTCAGCCATATGCTGGGCAGATAATCCTTCACAAAATCTCAAATGTGACAGATACCGTTTTATATGTAAATGAAACTTTACACGCATAAAAACAGAGCACCATCTTATATATGCATAGCTTGCTAGATGATTACCTTCGAAAAAATAAGTAATCCACAATCATACACAGCTGTTTGTCACAATTCACAACTTCTCAGCAGTAGAGAGACCTAAATGTGTAATTTGACATGGTAAACATTAACATGGGGGAATAGCTTGGAAATGCTGTGGTTCAAGACTGACAAATACAGGTATTAAATGGGACATTTTGATAGCAATGTGCTATGAAACAGCATTGTGTGGACTACGAAGTGATCAACACCAATCTTGGAAATGGAAAAGAAAAATAGTCTTTTTGAGAAACAGCAGAGCAATGCCCACCTACTGAAGCTTCACCTCCAGCAGCATAACAATCTTCTATTTAAATCACTTGTTTCTGCTCGTCTGGATCACAAAGGTGGGATGGACTTCACAGACCTGTCTCGCCAAGACAGGTTCAAGTGGATGTGAAAGTTTCTGGGGAAGAATTATTTTTGGTAAGTGCTCTCTTTCATTTGCATTTCCTTTGCACTGCTAAAGAGAGATGTGAAAATGACAGCACCTAACAAATATATTCAGCATGGTACATCAATCATTAAACATCCAGATTGATAAGAATTTTAAATACAGAGCGGAAAAATCCCATAAAAAGAAATTATTCTCCACTACACATCTTGGAAAGCCGATGGGGAATACAAATATTCCCACTATTGATCGATACATATCCCTCTGGGTGCTCAGTGTGCAGTTGTCAGTTTGAAGCCCAGTGTGTAATTGTAATATTTGACAGATGTGACACATTTATGTACCTCTTGTCCATGTCGATCTGGAACTCCAAAGGCCAGAGTAGTTACATAATAAAAGACACTATGGTGTTCTGAGCCACTCATCACTATGTATATTTTTCCTCTGAAATTATTTTAAACACCATGTCTTACATTTTATGTATTATTCACATTGCTGTACTAATTGCCTATTAATTGATCAACATATTTACACAATATGCACTCCAAGGATAACAATAATAATTATTCAGATGGATACACTTCTATAGATCAGTGGGAGATATATGAAAGGAGATTTAAAAAGACAATGCCTCTTGGTAAAGGAAGGAATGGAGGGCAGAAACCATGCCTTACTCTCCTCCTGAGGTGGGTGCATGCTGTACTATCCACAAAAACCTCTTGCTTAATAAGTGAATACAGTGTCATCTATAAAGCACCTTTGGTCGGGAGAAATATGAATGAACCAGGAAGTAAAAACCCATCAACCTTGTCCTATCTGCCATCTTCCTCTGTGTCTCATATTCTAAGGATTTAAAAATGTTGAGGGGAAAGTTATGAATTTGTTATTGATAAAATGTGTAAGTAGTCATCATTAAAATTAAGAGGCTTAGCTGTTTATGCAACACACCTTTTTATTCTGAAAAACAAGTAATCAAGTAAATTTTTTACCAGAGCATTACTTTTTTAAGATAGATTCTTGTTTTAAAGTCATGTAAAGATAATTCTTTTACATCATTTGCAAGGCTTGAACTGTGCTAATCTTTGTCTTGCAATCTGTCACCACTGCTCTGATATTCTGGCAGGTTAGTCAAAGGCAGTCTTGAGGGTTAATGTTCCTAACTTGTAGTCACCCAACACTGTTACTGGCTGAGGCGACATGGGCCCTGGTGTCCAAGCTTCAGTACCGTGGCCAATGCTGCTTAATGGACTCACTGGATGAAAATTGGATCTGACTAGAAGATGGGGTGGGAGGAAACATGGATAATCACTTTTGTTTTCTCACCTCTCACTGTGGTGCACAGTAAATCACATTTTCTATTATGCTTTTCCACCTGCTTCCATTATAACCAGACAGTTTGTGATGGGGTATGCTTCTGAACTTTAAATAAGTTTTTTTTTATTATTATTCTGTCACTAAGGTTCCTGACGAAGGCGTTCAGCACCTGCCAAATAATTTCAGGTGACAGGTCTCTTTCATGTCAAGGCTTCTGTGCTTGTCAATACCTCGCTTCTCATGGTCAGGAATTTTGGGTGTTTCTATTTTAACAAATATATCAGAAAACATGGTTATTTTTGTGATAAGAAAACATATTTGATGACAAAGTACAGTTTGAGTTTCATTATTTGGGTTAATTATGTATCACGACAATTTAATTTTACACCATGCAGTGCACAAGACACAATTTACTAAAATTCTGATGTCCATCTTTAACTTTTTGTGCATCAGCACAATGACCAGAATTAGACAACAGAAAGAATTACAGAGCAGAATTGTTTTTGCTAGGATAGGGTTATTATGACAGCTTTGTTATACTCTGGATATTATTCAATATTATCTCAGTTCTCCATGACAAAAAAGACAGGGTCAGGAAGACATCTAAGTGCCTCCAAACATCAATGGAGATGGAACACGAGAGCAAGACAGGAGGGGAGTAATTATATGGATTTGGGAGAGATGAGCATTTTCACAGAAAACAAGTGGAAAGGATTTGAGACATGCTGCTCACAGGCAGGGAGGTGTATTTATGTTATGCCTACATAATCACCTATATTTAGCAGGACAAAGTGTAAAATCAGTCAAGCCAATTATACTGCAAAGGACAAATTTTGCTTCTGACTGGGGGATTGTGTCCCCTCGTCCACCCTGGGAATTATTCTTATGATGTCATCAATGCGTTGCTTGATCACAAGCACATTAATCTCCTGTTCACACTCTCTAAAAGCCAATGGCTCAGAGACTATTGGGCTCTCTCAAATATACATATACTATACTATATATAGATCAGTGTCGAGTACCTTGGGCTTGTAGCATAAATTAAACCAGTGTGATTTAATTAGGAACTGATTCAGTTATCACAATCACATGACAACTGTTCCTGAGCACAGCCTCGATTAGCTTACTGCAAGTGCAATTGGGACAATGGTTGCACTGGGGACTAATTTTAGCAGCACAGAAAGAGACTTAGAGCACCAGGAGACACAAGAGCCTTAATTAAAAAGTTGCAGTATAGACCTTTCCTGCATTTAGCTATCTGCCAGTTGTTTCTAAAATACCCATTACGGGGTTCATAAACTTTGCTCTGTAATCACTATTCTAAACATTTGTTTGTAAATGATCTTCTGAGGGAAATGCAAACAAGTCTTTTTAATTTGTGAATTATATGGTGTAC
Organism: Albula goreensis; assembly: GCA_022829145.1. Classification (NCBI taxonomy): domain Eukaryota; kingdom Metazoa; phylum Chordata; class Actinopteri; order Albuliformes; family Albulidae; genus Albula; species Albula goreensis. The sequence goes on from CM040750.1 coordinate 23,644,900, forward strand.
TGATTTATTCAAGTATGTCCATGGCCAAAATATGTTGAGATGATGTGCATGGTCAAAGGTAATTTCACTGCAGTCAATACAGAAGGGAAAACTGAGTCTCTTTCCACAGTAACTGATTAACATGTTACAAGTGTTAAAGTTAAGGTTTAGTTTTATATTATTAACACCTCATTATTACGGAAGGCCAGTCAGGATCTGCACTTTATAGTGAATCCAGAAATATAGTTGGCTGTACAGCCATGTGGTACCGGAGTCCAGCACTTCAGGGCAGGGACTGTTCCAAGGATAAGAAAAGCATAACATACCTTATGAGAACTGTCCAGGGCTGAACCTGGAGATCAGCTGAGTGACATCTCACAGCTGTTCCCCATCACAGAATCAATGGTGTGTAGATCCGTATAAAGGAGGAAACAAAACAAAGCATGTGGCGAAGTGGCCTCCACATGCTTTTAACGGTATCAAATGCTTCTTACCTTTACCCCTCTCTCCCATCTTGAAGAGAACAGGGCAGGAGTGGAAGCTTAACAGACTTCTTGTTGGATTATTGACCAAGACCAGGTTTCATTACTGTCCCCAATCCTCTATGGTCATCATCAAGCCCATTAGGCTAAATGAAAATGACTTAATTGCCTTGTACAATCAAGAAAGTCTACAAACAGTATCACAGAAGAAGCTGATGTTTGTTGTGTAGAAGTTTTTTTTTTGTTTCCCCTTTACCAGATCCTTACATTTCTGTGTATTTTTCTTGTCATCTATAAATCAGTCTGATTATATTGAAACTCTCTGGTTTGAATCATGTCCACAGATAGACCATTATTTTAGAAACCAGGCACCATTAAAAGGGTAATTCCAATGTCATCAATGTCTGCACATATATAAATGCAGTCCAGATTTTGTTTCCAGGGATACGTCTTGTATCAAAAATACAAGAATAACTGTTTACTGTGCAGCCATTATTTTCCTGTTGAACATTTTCCCAGTAGTATCAGGGAAGCTTTAATATATTGCATTATTTTACAGTATTTAGTATCATTTTTATATCATGCATATTTGCATAGCATGGAACACTATGTAGAATGTACATATCAAAGAAAAACCGACAGAAAACATGATTTAAAGTCAAACTTTTTAATGTTCATAAATGTAGAAAATTAACATTGAATGAGCTTTCAGTCACCCCCCTAGAATAAATTTAATTAGCATAGGTGTAATGACCTTGGTTATTTAATTGATAATTATTGTATTTAATAAGTAAATCAATTTTAAATTATTTTACATGTTGGTTAAATGAGAAGTTTTTAGTAAGTTTTACTGTCGTATTTGGTGCTAGACACTCTGAAACTACTGGATTCAATGAATTGTTGTTTTTATTAAATCTTCACTTCCATAATACCTTTAAATGTAGTGATAAGAGTACATGTTTTACAGACAGCTACAAAATATATATTTCATTAGTAGTCATACCCCATCGCTCTCCCATTAAAAAAAATTCAAAGCACCCCGCTCTGAAATTCATTACCCCTGCTCTCCAAGGGCACAACAGTCCACAAGCTTATTATCTGTATGTTTGGAATGCATAAATGACCAACAGGGCAATGGTAATCTGTGGCTAGCTTTAAAATCAGGAAGGACTCATCAATTAGAGGGTTTGCTGTGACCTTCAGTTCACTACCTCCAAATCACATGCTGTTGTGAATTTTGTGACTAGTGTACCTTTAAAAACATTTTTTTAGGTTTAGTTTGTGATAATTATACACTGGTGCCTTTACTTAAAATAATAATAAATTAAAATGTATGTAGATGACAACATGTCATGGGGTGACAGCACAGTCATATTTGCTGGTAAAATATTTATGAGTAAAACCCCAGATTCCCTGCCATTCTCGGTGTTTCAGTAAACATCTGTTTTAAAGGCAGGTCAGATCTAGTATTTGACAGTGCAGTAGGATTATTTGTTTGAATTGTGTAGCTGACAAAGAGTAACTTACTATACACCAGGCCGGTTTTTATGTCAAATTTTATTTTTTATTGTGCCTACACAGCATGTGACGTCTCATTCATCTTCTGCATTTCATTATCCACCCAATCATCTCTTAACTTTCTTTCCTTTTTGGGTTTTTATCTGTTTGTTTTTTTTACTTGCACTATGTTTGTACATTCTGACTCTCCTCTGTACATCCCCCTTTGATGCTGGCTGGCAGGCATGTAGACTGTTTTTAAAAGAATTATGCGGTAGCTGCCTGTTTGTAGAAGAGTTTGTGGAATTCTAATAAATGTTCATTTTACACTATTATTTTCTATAGTGACTGAACTACTCCAAAATGAGTTATATTATATTATAGTATAATATTAGAATTTATTATGCAGTTAAATTATTATAAATATATGATACAATTTATCTGCCCTGATATTCCAAGTATATTTGTGACCGAATGTGTAATTCAGGGGCACATTCACAAAATTCACATTTTTATGTTATCACATGATACCAAAGTATAGATTCAGAGCTACAAAATGAGGTTTCACTTGCTGAGACTGAAGAAACACTTTGGCCCGCAATGTTCAATAGAACATTATACTTATGCAAACATTTTCAAAAATAGTCACCAGGAATGAGTTGTTACTGGTGATTCTGTAAATGTATCACAGTAATGTGGTATATTTTTTGGTTTTTGGTGAAGAAGCATCACAAGGAAGGAATATGATTGAAGTTCATTGCAAAGCGCAATACCTCCCTCATTTGGAGAAAGCTTTGTTGATGTTTCTCTAGTGCCAGCAGTGATGATTTAACAGACATGATATGCAGAATCTTTAGCACTACAGGACCACTGGTGCTTGTTGAAGTACATTTCATTGCTCAAATAGCTGGAGGGCTTCGCAGCCCTTCCCCACTGGAGGATCTTCTAGGCGACCTGCATCAGGCTGTCAGAACAGCCTCTTTGCATGATCTGTTTTGGGGTGCAAATCTCTCTGACAAGATGATCCCTTGGTGAGAAAGCTGAACTCCCCTCCTGCTTCAAATTTCCATTGAACACCTTCATTCGTAAAATAAAGTAGACAGGAAAGATCATACAGATAAAGATTTCTACATGCATTATATTTCATTTTAATTTTATAATACATGTCATTTGTTTATACCATCAGTTGAGGGGACAGCAAACTAGAACTGGTGCTACAGGAAGACGATTGATTTGGCTTTGAAGAATTGTGGGAACAGGAGCTTCCAGGTTGGTTCTGCTGACTCTTCATCATATGCTGAGATGCCCATAGGTTATGCACTCCCTAAAAAAAACCCTGGTTAGCTGATGTGGAACAGTTACATATGTACTTCAGTCATGCAGCAAGAAGGCCTAAGAGAGGAAGAAGATGTTCATTCTTCTTCTTTTAAACTATTAGTTTGTCATTTTTCAAAGAGCCTATTTCTATAAAAAAATGAATAAGCTACATTTAGGTTTTTCAGATAAAAAAGATAACTCGTTAATTATGAAAAACTAGGTCCAGGGCATTAGTGTGCCTCGACAGGCTATCACTGCATTCCATATATGAAGAAACATATGTAAAACATTTTTGAAAATATTCCAGATCACATCAAAATTAAAAACCAGCTGTCATTCAGAGACATGAGGGAGAAAAGTGAAATGTGCATGTGTCCAGAGCTCTTGAAGCCAAGGATCAGAAACTGCGAGCAGCCACTCCAGCATGCCCAGATTCCGTTCTCAGGGGTGCATTGTTCAAGACATCTGGCACATGAAGTAATCATGGACTATGACACAGAGGGGAGTTGGTAATGGAAATGCAATTTAGTTTGGCACAGTAGGTCTCACAAGACGGCTACCCAGGAATCCACACTCCAGGCCTTGATGGTTCCCTGCAAAAGTTTTCCAGAGAGCATGAGTCACTGTCCTTTAAAAGAATAAAAGCTTTCCATCACCATCCTCTGACATGCTGCCTGCACAGCTTGCCATTGTCTTCCACTTGGCCTGCTAAGAGCTGGAAAATACACAATTAAGTCCAACTGCATACTCGCGTGGATTTCAACCCGCCTCCCACCCGACTTTCAATGCAGTCACATTTCCACATGACTTGTCTGCTTGATTAGGAGTCGATGAAAAGAGATGAACTCTGGGAATTCCAATCCCTCCCCTTCTCAACAAAGCAGCTCAACCATTTACATTTTTGCATCTTTTCCAAATGTTTGGAACTGCCTGAAAAACTCCATTGGCTTCACTTACACTAGAATATTGCATATGAATAATATAAATTCCAAAACAAAATCCTTGGCAGCAGTATAAATGTAAAACAAGCAAATACAAGGTTATGGTATAGCCATCATACAAAAATATTAGCAGTGAAAATCCTTGAAACTGTTTTAAACAAAGTAACTACACTTTTCTTGCACTTTTCCTGAAGAACTTCAGTGTACTGTCATATCAACTTTAGAATTATGAGCAGATCAGAACGGTGGTTCCAGTGAATAGTTTAAAGCATGCCATCTTGTGATGTAAGCAAGTAATTATTTCATGGTTTGATTCCACATACTATGTGCAGAATTACAATTAGATCAAAAAATAAATAAATCATTCAATTCAAGATTACCAGATGCCTTTCGATGTTGATGCTCAGCTTTGTTTCTGTTATACAATGGAACATGTTCATGGAAATGTATCTTTTGCATGTGGTGATCTCAGTATTTTGTATGTCAAAAATGTGTGGGATATTAGTCAACACTTGGTAGTTCAATAAGTTGCTAAACTGGCAACAGTGACATATTTGTGTAGGTAGTAACTGTGCACCATTGAATAAACATATGGTCTGTTATTCATGAAACATTTTAGCAAAAAACAAATCCTAGAATCCTACACACATGGCATACTGACCTTGCTTTTTTTTTCTTGCTTGGTTTCACGATTCCACATTTTTCCCTCAAAAGCAACATTTTGGGTCACTCGTCATTTCCCATTGTAATGTTGTGTCATCCATTTATGTCAAAATCAGCCCCACAGCAGCATATGGAGGGGGCTCAACTGCTCCCTGAAGCACCAATCTTCCACATCAGTGTGAGCCCAAGGCCAGCAAACAGAGAGAAAATACACATAAAAAAACCCATGTTTAATCTTGATCATGCCACTTGCTGTTTTTAAACATGCCTTGGACATACATCATCATTTTCACAGTTTTCCCCAGGATGGATTCCACTATGCAGGTCATAGTGTTGTGTGCGGTCCATTTGTTTTAAACCTACATGTGCAGTACCAGTTAGGCAAGGTATACAATCACTTCAGCCTAAAAGCTGGTGTCTTCACAACTGTTACACAGTATGCGGAATGAGTGGGCTGCCTCTCCACTGCTTGAGGAGTCTGTCACATCAACACTCCTACTGACTAAATAATTACTATTTGTCACAGTTTCAGCATGTGCTTGGTATCTAACACCAGCTTTTACTTTATTATAACTTATAATCTCTAATATGGATCAAAAAAACATTTTTTTCAAGTACAGAACTAAAGTTAGAGTTCATCTCTATTACAAAAAAGGGAAAGGAAAACACATTATTGAACAGGTTTACAAATTGGTCTCTGGGGCTACAGAAATTGTGAAAATGTGTCCTGCTCATGGTCGAGGATTTATTGATGGTATTATATCTTGTTTTGGGGAATACATTTCTGCTGATGACCTGGGTAATTGGCAGTGACACTGCAGTTCTGGGGCAGGATGTGAGAGTGGGCAGGTCTGGCAGAGCTCTGATCCTCCATGTTATCATCTGCCCTGTCATTCTGTCCCATCGTCCAGGGCTGTCCTCTGCACTGTGGGGGCTCAGGGTTCCTGACCTGTGCCAGGGCTCCTCTGAATCCTGTAAGGCTGCAGATTCTCCAGGATTACATGCCTGAGCCGTATCCTGCTCTCTGGGAGCTCTGACGCATGTTCCCCACAGGCTCTGTCACGTCATGAAAGAATTAAAGCAGGAACCGTTTGTCTGCAGGAGGAAAACTGTTGATGTGTAGAGAGAAACAAGCAGAAAGTGGGGGAGGGACATGAGCTGGAACTCTGTCAGTATGTCTGCAGAGGTGCAAAAAATGGGAAATCTGAGAGGGATCTCACCTTGGCTGCCCTCCCCATGACTACTTTGTATATTATTAAAAAAAACAAACAATTGCTCTAAAATTGTCTGCCCATCTTCACACCCATCTATTTACTCTCTTTGCCACAGCTCATACTGACTATAATCAGGGCCCAGGTTGGGCTGAAATGCGATGGCTAAACCTTTACCTCAGACAGCCTGAGGACTCTCCAGGCGCTCCCTCAACAAGACACACAAACACATTCCATTCTCTGCTCAGAGAAGAAAAAGGAAAACTTTGGTGCAGAGTTTTACTGACCTGCATGCTGGGCTTTAATTAGATACAATTAAATCAGTGTCAGTAGTGTTTGGACCAACTGTCAAATTCTACAAGCTGCCACTGCACTAAGGTTTTTTCTAGAATACTTTGTTTGTGTGTTGAGGTTGTGTATTTGGACAGGTTTACTCAAAAACAGGATGGTTTGGCATAATCATGTCATTGCATTTGCCTTTTTTTTTTTTTTTTTTTTTTTTTGCTGTCACTGTCAGAAAGCCTGTTGGGCCACATGCAGCTTAAAAAGGCCTGATTTACATCCCAGCTATCTGACAATGCTAAATTACCTTTATTTTGAAAGAACAATCTGTACATACCTAATGCCCAGTGACTTTGGAGGCAAAAATGAAGATTGTGACAAGATTTCATATTGTCATTAAAAAGATGTACATTACATACAATTACACATCAAATCATCTCCAACCATTAAAATGGTGTTAAAATGGTGAGTTGGTAATCTAAAAAAAAAAACAAAAAAACATTTTATTAGATTTCCAACATATTCCTTTTAGACTCCAGCAAGTATATATGCAAGTACCACCATCTTTAGCTAATTCAGAATACTATCACAGTCATTTGTGTATGTTGTCTGCATGAACATAACATTATTCTATAACATTATTCATGTCCTCCTGCTGATAATCATACACTTCTCCCCAGCATGTGTTCATGTCTTTTTGTGTTTCTGTATTGCCTGGCCATGTGCTTCTCCTTTGGAATCAAATATGTACACAATCTTTGGAGTGTAGCAGTCCAATATCAGCATAAGTTTTGGTTCCAGATAGAAGGTGGTAATTCTGTTGAATTTGTCAGTTATCTGAGAGACAACAAACAAGCAAACTAAAATATTTCAACACATTAAAGTACACCACTGTCTACAATGGTACTGTGACATGGCATTGCTGCATAAGTATATGCTGCATAAAGTATACTCAACTTCACTACTGTTTTTGTTTCTCACTGAAATACAAGAATATGTAATTGCATATGAGATAGGTTTTTGCTATCAACACAGTTGTCGGAATTGAATCTGTCTGCACAGTGTGCAACAAATGAGTTTAAGGACGCTACATTACCTCCATGTACCATTTTATGAAAGGAAAATTCCTTAGTATAGCCTAACAATATGCCTTTAGCATGCTTGCAGTTAAAGACAATGAGCTGTGCTTGAGCAAAGAAAGCTCAGTGAGCATCAGTTCCAGAACCATGCACCACTTTGATAGCTAAATAAGTACTACTTGATGCTAGCTAGCTATCACTACCCACACACAGCTCCTCTCCCAGAATTCCTCTCCATAATGACACTTATAATAACAAATATGAAATCATGCAAATGAAAGATGCTCTATTTGATTCCACTGGATAACTTAACATTAGCATGCCAATGTTATATAGCTAACGTTAGCATTAGCTAGTAAAGCTAACATAGCCAGTCAATTGCAAGCTAACAAATAACTCATATGCTGAAGAAGGCACCAGGCTGAAATGCATTCTTGTTTTTGAGACATTCTATTAATTATGAATGGATATATGCAAGTGTGTCCTTGTTTTGTTTCTAGCAAATTACTTGACTAGCCAGCGAACCTTGACACCAACTTTGTAATCTACTTTCATCATTATTATACAGGCAAAACATTCAGGAATACACTTCAGAAGCTTCACTTGAAGCATAAACATGACTGTCAAACATTCTCTTAAAAGTGTGTAAACATTTTGAGCTAGTGAATGTTAAGGATGACTAACAAAAGTTGTATAACTAGTTAGCTTCTTAATATTATAGGAACAGATCGACTTTTTCATCTGGAGGTATATTCAGATAAATAGTCAATCTACACTACATATGCATGGCAAACAATTAACTTAGGTCGACTATAAGGGATTTTCTATAACCACAATGCCGCCAACAGATTGATTGCATCATCAGCGTGGTTAACTGAAATAAAATAAGGTTATATCACAGTGTTTCCATCTTACCCTCCAAATTGTGTGAAAATGGATAAAATACATTGTAAGATTGCATTCTGCATTTTATCCGTGATACAAACCCAAAATGGTGTGTACCACACTGGGTCATGAGTTTATTTGTTAAATACTCCTAGTATTTACTATTAATTGGTTGATATTTTTATGAAATCTACCTTGATTATTTTTTTGCAGTGTAAGTGGTCATAAAGTGATGGAGTTTGTTTTTATGTACAGTTTCATAACATGCCATTGACCCTAATGTTTTGAAAATCATGAATTATGTCACAGGACATGCCATAACTTATTTACCAATTGCAGCACAAATATAATAACAAAGCATAATATAGAAAGTATTGGCATGTCATGTTATGAAGTATAACAACAACCTCAACCTTTGCTAAAAGTTTAAATAAAATTAGAGTGATCTGGATTCAGATTCTGGAGTGGTTCTTTGATAAACAACACATCCAATCAATAGGGAACTTCTCATTTTCTGTTCCTGTTTTAATCATTTACACTGGGCACAGAGAGGACTAAAAGGGATGCATCAGTACTGAAGCACTTAGGATAAAACATATCAAGAATTCAACATTTATCACATACGAATCTTCTTCAGGAGAAAAAAGTATGGAAATGTTCTCTTTCATGTGCAAATAAATAGTTCTAGAGAGCGTTAGACGAGGGTGTGGACTTCAGTTCTTTTGATCTTTTTTTACTTACACCTGATGCAGAATAGAAAATCAGCATTATTTTATTATTATTTTTTTGTCAGAATAAATTAACCAAAATACCTTTGTTTTTACCACAAATAATAATGTTAAAAAATAAATAAATAAAATCATAGGCTAATCTGTATGGAAATACTAACACCTGAGCAATATTGCATTGTGTACTCTTTTGCAATATAAACAAAAATACTGTTTGTTAGCCACAGATGCCTGTACTGGCTGTACTACCTGCACTCCACAAATGTGGTGGGGGTTTGAACCGACGGTCTTCAATCTACTGAGGAAATGGATGGAAACTTAAAAATAAACTAATTTTAACCCATTTGTAACTCTCTTGATACTTTTCTTCTTGGAATGTCCAATTGATTTGATTGATTGTGAGCTTATCTCATTTGCCCTGCTCTCATAGGTCTAATCCTTTGCTGCTGGTGATATCCGTAGTGAACCTGCATCTTAGTAGCATGTCTTTAATCCAGTAAATGCCATTCATTTTCCTGGATATCTGCCTGGCTGAACTAAAAAATGGTGCTATACAATATTGAAAGGGCATTGGAGATCACATTAATAATTGACACATGCCGGCTCTATAAAGAGGTCATTACGTCTGTCTTGAGCCTAACTGGGAATAAAAATGCCCCTGCTCATCCATCACCAGGTTCAGTAAAAGTTCCCTTGTTTCCAGTTTTATTTTCTTGGTTTGTACATCTTTATGTTGATTTAATACATACCTTTGAGAAAGCAGAGAGGGGACATTTCTTGGAGAATCTCTTCTGCTTGGGGTGGAATTCATATAGCTGAAATCCCTGGAACAGAGATAATGGCATTATCTGAAACAAAAACGAATAAGGTTTACCTGTTTTTTGGAGACATACAGTATTTCCCTGTCTACCTCATGTGTGCTTAAAATGGTCATTCCGTTGAGAATAAACAATTTAGTGGATCACAAGGGATACCAAAGTACCATTGCTCAGAAATCAAAATACATCTGTCACTTTGACTCACGAATAAAAGTAATTGTTTTTCTTTTTCTCCTGCACAAGTACAGCTCTAAATGAGTCAGAAGGATATATTGTGCCAGGGTGAATGGTACAGCACAAAGACTCCAGTACAAAGAGTTAATCTGTCTCCTTTTAGAGGATTCCAGCAAGGTGATACTGAATGTATAGGCCATTTCCATGTGTGACAAGGCTTTTGTTAATGACTGAACTAAAGTGACAAAAAATCTGCAGGGACACTAGATTTTTAGTCAATGAGTGGCCATTGATTCTCTTTTATATCAGTACTGATAGAGCAATTAATTTATTTTGATAAAATAATAAATGATCAACATGTTCATTTTAAAATGAGTTCAAACCACACTTCTTTTCTGCCTTTGAAGCTGACAGCTTATATAGTGGCATTTATTCTGGATGGGACATGGGGAGTGGCAGTAGACAATGGATCCTGTATCACACAACCACCTTGGACAACAAACAAGCTACATGAGAAAAAACATGAAAGCAGCATTCATGTTTTATCTATGAAAGCCAGTAACTTGGAATTACAAAAAATCTGTAATGAATTTTAAAGACGACAGGTTTCATTGAGGACACATAAATTCTGAAATGAAATGGCATATTGTCCCTCCCATTTTTCCACATAAAAAAAAATCCTTCCCCACATAACTATTCAGATTGATCTTGGACTTAGGAGGTGTGATTGAATTCCAGTAGCTTGTACTGTTTACACTTCTACTCTTATGTTAAGTTTTAATTTTTAAGTTGTTGTTCACGCAGTTTTTGTGTTTTTGATGATTTATCCTAGATTATCTACAGGAAGATCAGCCACATGACAATATAACAAAGGAATGAGTGAAATAAATGAAAGACAACCTGAAATATCAGGTTGCTAAGTTGATGTATTCATTTAAAAAATAATGAATCAATGTTGCAACCCTAGGGCTGTAAATCCTTGTGACTACAGTAGCAAAAACATAACTGGACATAACTACAAATGTTATATATCGCATGGTGGAATATTATTGGGTTTGTGCAGTTTGACATTTTCCTGTTTTGCAGTGTAGGTGTTTGTGTCAAACTAGGTGGGGCAAAGCAGTACAGTTATTATTATTATTAGGATTACACACATTAATTTCTGTGTAATTTTCATAATGGTTAATGTAGTATTGTCAATATAGTATTGTTTTCATCTATCATACCTCATATTACCTGACTATATCTTGGTGAACTTGCGCCCAATTAATTCCAATACATTGATGGGGCAAAAAAAAAAATTAAATTCTCCTTCTGAAAGCAAAAGTGGAGACAAGACCACAGAAACACACCACAGAGACAATGTTAGTTGTTAGGCAGTGGTTACTCAGCAAACCAGTGTGCCAGTAGCCTAACTATGCAGGTTACATTGATCAGGGGAAAGTGATTGTGTTTTACTCAGACAATTGTAATCCCTTAGATTTACTAGAAGTAGCCTGGCTAAGCAAGGTACCATGATAAAGACACTGTTGCAAAACATAATTTTTTATTACTCATGTCAAATCATAAGGCTACAGTTATTACTTTTGTGGACTACAGTGATCACTTGTGCTATGGAAGACTGTTTTATAGCCACCTTTTCCATTCACAAGCAGTACAGTAACAAGAAAACGTTGTTTCTGCAATTCAGGTCAAATGCTTGGTGGACAAATGAGGCTAGAGACAAATTGAAGAATCAGATCTTTGTGGTGTTTATCAACAAGAAAAATGACTTGGTTGCCTCCAAGGCAAAGCTATATAGTGCAAGGGGGAGGCGTGCAGCAAGCCCTGAGGATGAATTCAAGAGTGGAGCACATCTGACAGACCACTCCAAGTAAAGGTGAGCATGCTTGTTGGAAATCAAATTATATTATATTATGTTATGTTATGTTATGTTATGTTATGTTATGTTATGTTATGTTATGTTATGTTATGTTACGTTATGTTATATTATATTACATTACATTACATTATATTATATTAGCTATTTTTTAAAATTTAACCTATATATCATTGCTGGTTATGCAATGATTTTAATGTGATCCAATTCCAGTGGGCAGCTCTTAGCTGCTGGACAATGTATCCATTAGCTAGTTCATCAATTAAAATGCATTCAGTGCATGTTGTTAGCTTGAGACCATCAGGACATGTACTTCATTATCAGATGTTGGGCTGAGGGCAGAGTTGACCTTTCAAAATCAGGCTGTGTAAAAATCACATTCAAAGGAGGGTTATTTGGCAATGCAATGAATAATGTACAGCAGTTATATTAATGCAACCTCTTCTAAATTGCATCCTAATATCTTAGTTTTAAAACAGTAATAACTTAAAAAAAAAAATCAAAAGTATCAGCCTTTCTTGGAAACTTTGTAGGGTGGGCTTCCTAATCATCTGGGTCATCATTAGGGGTTCATAAAAAACCGATCAACCTTTGAACCCTACTTTATCTGCTACAACTATCCACACATACGTATCCACACCTACCCGTGCGTACCATTTCCTGCACCTATTCATGTAATGACACAGGGCAAACTCTAGCTGTCGATTGACAAGTGATATTTGGTTGAATCAGCACAAGAGAGTTGGCCTGTGAATGTGCCTTCAAACTTCATATCCACCAAAATGCCTCACTGGTCTGGCCATTAAGGATTAATTTTTACTATAATAACCATTTTTAAATGTAGTTAAAAAAAATTAAAATTCATAGAATTAATGTACATGGTACATTAGTTTGAAAAGTGGAATGATCATAAGAAAATTGCACAAAACTTCTCATTCAACCTGTGGATGCTCGCTGTCAGAAAGGTAAGACTGTTATTTCTTTTAAAACAATAATACGATGTAATAATGTGCCATAGTATTCACAGTGCTCGTACATATTGCATTTTACTTAACCAAAAATATTTCCCCAAGAACCACACACTTCAATCACTGCCTATTTAGTAATAATTAGTAGTCACCAAAAGACATCTCTAGCAAATGACAGTCCAAACCAAGAAAATGAATTAGAATGCAATAGCAATCATAGTATATTGGAACTGCCAAAAGAAATTTCCTTTGGATGAGATTGCTTCACATAACTAATGTTTTTCTCCTTATTACAATAATGTTCCTTAATAGCTACAAGAGAGTATCCTGGCATAGTGCTAGCACGAACACTGTTTGGTTTTTTGCTATTCTCCATTGTGAACTTAGCTGAACCTTTTATTATGACTCCAATTAAGCAATAGCATTATGTTATGAGTCGAGCTGATTAAAAAAGAACAACAAATAACAATAACCACATCAATTCCTCTAGGAAACATAGGACGCACCTTTATGTCAGACCCTGTGTTTTGCCTGGGTCGTCTGGAGCTATTTAAAGGAGGTGGCCTTTTCTGCGTGGCAGCCCTGGGGCCTCGGGTTCACAGGGGCCACAGCAGTGTTCAGAAGACAGGGGGGAGGCCCTCAGGCTCAGGTGACTCTGCTGCCGCAGCCCCCATCCCACTGCATTGGGCCTAGATGGAGCTCCTCTTCATGAATAAACATCGGTGCAGCCCTGAGCTGTTTCACATGCCTTAACAACAAACACAGCCTCACCACCAATCCTGCATGCTGTGAAATATTAATCATTATTTTCCAAGAATTATGCATTGTACACATTGTAGAGATATTTGCTAATTACTTGGTTTGATATGTTTCTAACTAAATGATCAATAATACGGCAATGTTTTTAAATCACTGTAGCAGGTTTTGGAATGGAAAAGATATTGAGACAATGACATAGATGACTTAATTTCCTATTTCTTTGCAAAACACAAGTTGGCTTGCAGTATCCCTCTACCAAATTAAAGATAAAACTATATAATATGTCAACAGAGTATTGGATGCCTCAAAGCATCTGCAATCAATAATCCAACCATTTGAAGCAGAAATTACCATTGACCTATTTTCCAATAACTAATTATTTACCATCAATCTACTTACCAATAATCTAAATTATTTGCCATTAAGCAATTGTAGCACTGCAGCTGCCTGCAATAGCTGCATTGTTGCATGGTGGCATTGGATTAGACTAGCTCCCACCAGCAAACAACATTCCACTGCCAGCAACAACCAGTTTTTTCAGGAGGTTAATTAATGTGAATTATTTGAATAAGGAAGTACATGAAGGGATATGAAAGAGAAGTTGATTTGGGCAGGATTTGCAGAGACAGTTCGAACATGCTTGTCTTTTTCAAGGCTGTAATACAAGTGAACAATTCAGGGTATAAAACCTAACTGCAAAAATGAGACCAGCACAGAGCATAACACCCTGTTTCTGTCTGATGTAAACCAAGCCACTACTCAAGCAAATTGCAGACTTTCTAAAACAGGGCTTAGACCTACAAGAATCCAGTTTTCTTTTATTCATTCCTAACATGTAAAAAAAGATATGTACAGTATATGTCCAGCATTCATTATTTCAAAGCCCCCATATATACCAGTAATATGCCATTAGACTGTAGAGATGAATTTAAATTATATTATTTATTTGCATAGTAGATGCCCTTATCCAAAGCAACTTACACAGCTTAAAAATTTTACATATTATCCATTTATACAGCAGGATATTTTAGTAAAGAAATTCAGATGAAGGTACCTTTGCTCAAGGGTGCAGTGAGAGTGTCCCACTTAGGAGCTGAATTGAAGCTTCTGAATTAAAAGCCCTGTACTTTAACCCTAAAATTACAGCACTGTGGCGAAAGTCAAAGACCACCCTTTCATTCATTTGATTTCCAGTCAAATATCCATTCAATTCAAATTATTATTTGTTTTCAAACAGGAATACAGGAAGATATTAAAGAGAACATATTAATCACATAAACATTAACACATTAAATATAAAATTACACAAAAGCTCAGAGCTCAAAACATTATTGCAAGGTAGAGACAAAATGGGACACCTAACAAATATGAAAGGTCTGGTAGTCCACTGCAACTGTGATGTTGATAGTTTCAGTGGACTACCAGACCTTTCAGACAGTATTTAAATATTCTATCTTTGAGAGACAGGAAAAATCAAACTCTAGCCTTTCTTCAGATTTGAAAGAATCCACAAGCATTTCTGTTGTTCCTTGAGAAGAACACTCAATGCTATAGGTCTGAAAGGATGTCTATTTGTAAAAAAAAAAAAAAAAAAAAAAATCTGCTACTGAGAAAAGGAAATAGACAAAAGGGAAGAGTATTTGCACTATAAATAAACACCAAAACTGGAAACCTAAGATGTGGAGTAAGATTTTATGGGCTTATGAGTCTAAATTTGAGATTATTAGAAGTAACAGAAGGTAGTATGTCCACCAAAAAAGCAATGAGAGACTCTCAAAATTTATGTCTAGCATGGTGGAGGATCAGCAAAAGCCAGGGGATATATAACATCATCATCTGGAGTTAGAGATTTGTTTGTGATTGAAGGCATTATAAATGCTGCAAGCAAATCTTAATACATCATACAATATCCTTTGGAAAAGTTAGATTGGGAACAAATTAATTCTACAGCAACATAACTCCAAACACACTGCTAAGAAGAGGCTATTGATATTCTCAGAGCAATGGATTGGCCACCCCAGAGCTCAGACCTTAAGACATTTAAAAGGCATAATTTTTCATTCCTGTAGGTTACTTGTGATGGTGAAGGGCATCTGGCCATGAAATGTCTTGTCTTTTTCTGAGTATTGAACAAAATGAAAACAACCATTCAATGATGTTGGACAGTAAACACAAATACAAGAAGAGGATGACAAATAAGAAGAATAGAAGAAATGTTACAAGTACTATTGTTTGTTGTTTTTCGTTGTGTGCAATTCTTTAGAACAGAACTGTTTAATAACTGTGCATTCAATATATGAACTGGCTGAACAAGGCTGTGGAAAACAAGCCTTTTTATGCATTTTTATGCATCTGAAGGTTCCTTCACAAGGCACTTTTTATTCTTTGACCAGAGAAATACAAGGTACGTGAACAGCTTACACGATTTAAAAAACTAGACCACCCATCATACAATAGGGGGTAATAAGCATTGGCGATATGAAGGCCCACTTATTGAAAATGGCCTGTATGAAAGGATAATACTTTTAACCTGATAACACAAATGAATATTAATTATTTAATTTCAGATGCTTAATGTCAGAAATTAGACTACATTTCCATAACATGCAACCATAGAGAGAACTGATAAAAATGCTTTTTGAATCATTTGCTCTTTTTTGATTGTAATAAAGGATATGTTGCACAGCTGAAAGAAAGATGTTCTCCCCAGCTTCACAGCCTGCACAGCCATAATTGTCAGTGTCAAATTCATCTTCAGGATGGTGGCGTGAAAAACCTTGGTGATATGGAGGTTAATGCATTTTCTGAGCATACATTGCTTTTGTTTTCACCTCTCTGTCGTTATACTGCAGGGAAATTTCAAATGAAATGAAGAATAATGATGTGTGCTCTGTAAACACATCCTGAGACTCACAGCAGGGACCATAATGATGCACTGAGACTGTAATCCACTTCTGTATTTCCATACTCAGACCTTACTGAGGCATATTTAAAAAAGTATTTATGCGAGTAATTTCTTTGCATGAAAGTACACATAAACCATATGGACTGAAGTGGAAAAGGGCTTCTTTACTTTTGGAGATGGAGTGACAAAGAGTCATGAAGACAAAGGTATTGATGACGGTTTGTCAGACAGTACTCTTTTTTCAGAATGTCAATCAGTCATACTAAATTTTGTTTTGTTTTATCAGAGACTAATGACATATCATTGATCTATCCCTAATCAGCTATCACTGATGTAAAAAAAAATATTTCACGGTATGTGGATATGTTTTGGTTTTCAATATCCGTCCCATGAAATTTTAGATAAGATCTGTTCTCTTGATTCAATACTGAGAGTGCAACTTTCTTCAGGTTAATTAGAATGATGATTATGTAATTAGACATGGATTCAAAATTTCAGATATCAGGAAAAATAGGGTTGAAGATGACCATCTGAAGAAAAATGTCACTTTAAGATTACTAAAATCTGAAAATATTACGGAGATTCAACTTCAGAAAATCAGTGGTCCATGGATTGAACATGCCCTCAGCATGGCAATTTATGTCAAACTATTGACAAAAAGCATATTCTGCATCCTGTGTTTGTGGGGAAAATGTGGATTTGAAAGTCTGCCATGGGAGAGAGGTAGGACTGATCGAAAGAGACAGTGAAACCACCCAAGGTATAGCCGTTGGAACGAGTGACACAGTTCTGTCAATTTCATTGCCATGTATTACAATTCTCTTCAAGAGAATTTCTGCAGAACACTTTTTAGAAACACTCTGCATACCTGACCCTGCGCTTCTGCTCTTCAGGTAAAAATATGATTGAAGACTGAATTACAATTGATCATTTTAGCCTATAAATATTGTAAAATAGACAGACAACTAACTCATGCTTAACATAATTATGATATGTATAAAAACGTAGTTTGTGAGATGTAACTGAACATATTGGATCGACTTCCTATTTATTCTGAGCCATCCAACACGGATTGATCAGATGTGATATAGGTAACACACAGATGAGAGGAACAATAGAAGAATGCACTAAAAGAAAGGGGGGGGAGATTTTCTCTTTGCACTTCTCTTCTGGTGCCTCAGGTAGGCTAGGTCTTATCCTTGTGATGCTGTTCAGTTGGCTGGAACTTTCAACAAGGCAAAACATTCTTAGCTCCTCTTACTTGGGATGGATTGTCAATAAATCTGAGGTCAAGTTAAAAATATTTGGTTGAACATCTACACCAAAACAACCTTGATGGAGAAAAGCCAAGAGAAAGGACAACCCACAAGTTACCTGAGCATTAGCACACAGATAACACATCATCCCACCATATGTTCAACCACTCCACACCAGACAAAGCATCCACACCAGCAGCAGCCCAGTTGGACCTTCATGACTGTCCTCATCGGGCAACCAGACGGACCGAGTATAACAAACTCATATCATGAAAGATTTGAAAGTACAATAACTACTGTGTTCAAGCAACATTAGGCACAGGGTGGTTCAGATTACTACTAAGTGATGTCAAAATATAATTTAAAGGATTTTAATCTTTTCATTGAGATGTTTTGGATAACTGAGTCAACTGTACTTGTAGCAACTCGTCAAAAAATACATGATGCATATAGAAGTGGTTCAATCGTACATGTTAACTGGCTCCATACAAAATTATGATAAAATAAACAGAGACTATGCCTGTTAAATAATAATTCAGTTGAAGGCAAGAAAGAAAGGCAATGCAAAAGGCAATTCGATTCAAATTGATATCTGTGTTAAATGCACATTCAATCTGCTGGCAACTAGCAAACTGATACCAGGTAAACAGCATATATTAGTCAAAGCAAAATGTGTCCCATGGTCCAAATTCTCAAAAGAATGACGTAGTGGAGAAAATTCAAAATGAAGACATGCCTTCAGAAAATAATGAAAGACACATGGAGAATTTAAAGTCTATATTAAATAGACTCAACACCTCTCCTGGGGAAAGGAAATGCATACTGAATTTAATCAGTCACAAAATGTAGATTATAAGAATAATAAGATATTAATAAGAGACGTGGGACATTAAAAAGCAGATGGCATGACAGCAAGACATGCATAAAAATGTTCAGTGCAGCACAAACAAGCAGGATGTCACCTGAGAAGCAACCATTACCAGATGAGATGTTTTGGAATCAGTACCACATGTTATTTGTATGGACAGGTTTCAAAAGACTTCAAGATTATTTAAATAAAATAATAACACACATGGAATAGATGAATAGATGAAGAATAAGTCATTAAGGCAAAAGAAGCACAGTTATACCTTGAATTTACAAGTTACACGTTACAAGGTTTTTTCAGACACAGAGCGAGTCCAGGAGTAATGTAGAATTGTTATTTTGAAATGAATGGCTATTTTATTCTGTGCACACTCACTGAAGTGCTGCACAGGCCATTTTGATCATCGGAACATGAGGCCAAGCAATTTAAGTGCAATTGGAATATACCTCCAGTGTTTTGTTAACAATTGTTTATGTTAGCGGAAAGCACAATGACATTAAAATGAATTATGGAAATTATATCAGTCATACAGTATTAACAATATTGTCACTGCTTGGAAGTATTATTGTACAATAGGCATGCAAGAAAGTACCTATATAGTTTGAAAAATGGGTGTTAACCACCCACTATTCACATCAAATTGTAATAAAAACATTGTGGAAAGGGTCCAAAATTATGAATTGGTGTGCCTCTCATGACATAGCTTATGATGTGTTCTTGGGGGTACAAATGCATCAAGATATCATGGTGCATTGATTTTATAGCGATTGTTTCAACCTGGAATATTAGCATTGATTATAATTTGTTATAGTAACCATGTCAGTAAGGCTATGCTCTTTTTTTGGCCAAAATAATTTCTCAGTTTTTTTGTACAGAGAACATAATGGTTGGTATAATATTTTTCCAGTCCATATTCCATTAATGCTAAGTAAATCAGTTTCCCCAGTCTCATTTGTTACCTGGCATGTTGGAATCAGGATTAAGTCATAACTGAGGTTTTTTTATATATATAATAGTTCTTCATCCACTAACATTGTGCATCTGACATTGGATTTTTACTTTTCATTTAGACAATAATATTGCATTTAATAACTGAGTGGTGCCTTAACATTATTTAAGTTTAATTTTGCATCATTCTAAATGGATACATTCATTCTCTCTTATATTTAAAATTGTGAGTTTTTGATATTTACAGGATTTATTGATCTAATTTCATGTTTATGTAAGCATCATTCTCACATGCAATTAGGGCTATAGACCAGTAGAAGTTTGAGAAGCAGGTTTCTGAAGGTAGGGACCGTATCAGGCTAACAGATTAATCCATTTATGCATGAGAAATTCCCAAGTCCATGGTTGGATGTGTACTCATGTTTTCTCTAATTCCTCCTGTTTATATTATGTTCTTCTAAAGCAGTCCTGGTTTTACTTAGCTAGCCAGAAAGGAGAAGAGCTGTGGTTGTGAACAAACTGTTTTGGAAAGTCTAGGCTCAGGCTAAACATAGAGCACTGGGACTAGATAATGTGTGTCTGCCTGCCTTGTGATAAAGCAATCGGGTATTTATCTTTCAGAGAGTGTTCCAATGTGAAACTGGCTGTGGCGACCTCTGCACATGCTCGGAGCAAACTTCCCTTACTGACAGGAGGCTGCAGGGAAAGGAATTCCTCCAGCTACAGTACAGTACATAGAGCAAGAGTTTCTACTGAAAGAATGCCAGGCATTAAATGGATGTTAATGCCATGAGTGCCTGAGGGGGGATGAAGAGAACAATGGTATTCACCGAAATAATGCATTGAATGGCTTTATGTGAGCACTTGGGTCTATTCATCTGCCTGTCTATCGATCCCAGAGAAGATTATGCTCTTCGTATCTTCGACCCATCATCATTACTAAATTTAACTTAGGATGTGTATTTTATGTATAGTCTTCATACTGAAGTTACATCTGCGACACTATAATTTTTATTTTTATATTTCCACAGCTGCTTTCGAGAACAAACATGTCAGCGTTATTTTTAAAAACAGCCGGTGCAGTCACTCGTCATATAAATATGCACGTTTTTCCTCCACTCTTATTTCTCTGAAGAAGACTTAAATTCCTGAATCAGTATTCTTTTAGATGAAAGCAGAAAAGAAGCTTTACCTTTTTTCGTGGTCCCTGGACAGAAAGTTTTTTCAACTATTTCAAAAGAAAGAGTTAAGAACGTCTTATTAGTCCAGCGCCTCTGTCGTTTCTCCCTCTCCCTACCTATTGGCCTGATTTCCATTGTTTAAATTCACGCTGCCCTAGTTCAGGATGGTTTGCAGTCGTCTCAGTAAGAGGCAAACCAGAAGTGTGAACAACACCAGACATTCTCATCTGTGCATGCACACTTTTATTGACAACACCAATTCTACCTGTCAGTGGAGTGGGAATTAGGTCTACTTGTAAACATCTGAGTACGGGTGCAATCAATTTGAGTGGGTTGGTTTTGCCTGTATACAGCATTACCTCCATATTGCTAGTGATTTATTAGTTATGCTTTATGCCTGCCTTCACATAATCTCCACATTTATATCAGTGCCACAGAAACAGAGACCCCTACCAGCACTGAGAGACCCCATTGAGACACCCTCATCAGAAATGAACTATTCATAGAGCTAATGTTTTATCTACCAGCATGTCCCATGGAAACATTTCACACCTGAGGAAGGAAACTCTTTGTGCTTTGAAACCGTGATGTGTTTCCCTTATGATGCATACAACTTCAGTTTGATCCACTCAGATCAGAACCAATGTATGTTATTAAGAGTCTATTTTAATAATTAAATCTTTCTAATGAGTATTATGGTTCATTTCTACTATGTGGAATTCTGCAAATAGGCAGTGCATCCTCAACTAGAATTGAAAATAGATGTAATTTTAGGCAGTTTCACATCAGATCAAAACAACCTTTTCTATGCATGGTATAGCATGCAATAGCAAAATGTAAACATTGCTAGTTATTGCCTTATTATGTTTTAGCATCTGAAAATATTATTTTATTTTGTTATTTAGCATTTCAAAACCACACTTTTAAAACATATGCATTTTGAATCCTTCAACCAATTCAAGTCATCATCCCAACAGTAAAATGGGACAAGAAATGTATTTTAGTGCTCAAAATGGAAAAGCCTGTGTTCCAGAGATTGCTGAAGACTAGACATGGAAATGTGAAATTTAACATGTTGAACACCTGAAGTCCTCTTATATATTTGATATCTTCCTCTCCTTGGTTGTTGCGTTCATACACTGTATTTGACAAAACTATATATTGCACTTGTATTATATTGCACTTGTGTTTTGCAGATAACCAAATAGGTGGTGAATAGAGTGCAGATTTGTTTGTTTGTTTTTGTTTGTTTGTTTGTTTGTTTGTTTGTTTGTTTGTTTGTTTGTTTGTTTGTTTTTGGGCTGGTGGTGGGCAACCATTCTGCATCAGCAGACCACCAAGGCCAAAACTGAATAGCTGCTTTCTTTTCACCTGAGTGATCCTGTGGGTATGCTGATGTAGACCCAAAGCCTGCTTTGGCCCCCTGTAGCCCTGTTTGTTTTATTGGTTTTCTACCTTCCTGCAGGAATGCATATGTGGCACTCACACATCTCCAAACATTACTTTGCAAATTCAAAAGGGAAGAGGCCTGGGTCTGTCACAGGGATGCCTTTGTTTAAGTAGGACAGCTGCACGGTCAGTTTAATCATAGCATTTTTTCCCTCCCTCTCTCTTCTCCCTTTGCGCTCAGCGTTTCCCTCTGAAATCCTGCCCCGCCGATCAAGACAACCTACATTTTTTAATCCTCTGCTCACAAAGAAATACGTAGCACTTGGGTACCACAGTTTGCTTCATGAGAGGCACAGCCTCAGAGCCACTTGCCAATGAAATTCCCATTTGCAGAACACGGAACAAAAACGTTAACTTCATTTTCTCCTGCCAGAAAAGGATTGCTTTCACAGATGCTTTGTCACCATACACAGGAGATCTCATTATTTACTTCTTATATGTAGGCTAGCAAAAGCTTACAAGGCTGCAATACAGAGAAAACACTCTAGCTTTAAAGGCATAGGTACAGAGTCTGCATGAGGCTCTCTGATGTATGAAGTAACAGCCATTTTGAGGAGGCATCCAGTTTCACTGGCATATTAAGTTGTTTCTCACAATAGAATAATTTATAATCTTCAGCCAAAAAAACAGAAAAAATTAAAAAGTCATTACTCAGAATGCATGTGTTTATCATCTTTTAAAAGCTCATACTACTATCACAGGGGAAATAATCACACACAAAAGGAAATGGTGTGCTCCAGTAATATTGAAGTGGTAATATAATTACCATTGCACTGAGTGGGAGCAAAACATATTTAATTCATTTTATAATTCACTTGAATTGCGGCAGTTTAAATAGTTTGTCAAGGATGTGATTCAGCTCCAAAATTATTGTAAAATTTGACATCTTCAGTCTTCAAAGATAAAAATTAATCACATTTAGGCCTTCATAAAGATTAAATTAGACTCAAAGCAGTTTTGTGTTGCAGTTCCTGTTTTTTTCCTGACTTTTGCAGTCTCTCAAGCACCACAGTAGTGTTTTGATCATACTGAATAGGTCCAGAGTTACCTGGAGAAAAAGAATAGGGAATAAAGTAAAACATGGAAGGAAGTAATTAATGTGATCCCTTGGCAAAATAAATCACTCATATGTTTCAGTAGGATGTGTTGTTTTCATTTCATCCTGGATTAATTGGATATCCTGTGAATGACAAATGAAATATTAATAACTCACAACAGTTTTATTGGACATATAATAGACTTTCTTACTGTGTTTATGATTTGTTTTTCCATCCTCCTTTTGTGGACTTCTTTGAAAAATAACAAGCAATGGGCCAGATGCTCGATTCAGTCAGATGCACTTACTCTCTTTAAGAGCACATGCAAGTAAATTAAAACAGATTTTCGTCTCTTAAAGGGCATACACTATTCAATCAAACAAACTCATATGTTCTTAAGGCTTAGTCATACACCCATAAAAACTGAAGACTGGGCATCAAAATAGCAGAGGGCTGTGTGGTCATGTTCTTTGTTCTTTGTAAAGGAGCTCAGGAAATGTAATTGACTGAGGGATCTCACCATGGCTGGTGCTATCCATTTTGGTGCCCTAGGCAAGATCAGGAATTGGTGCACCGAGGAAATGACAATAAATTCAAATGCCAGATGCATTAAGCATTTAAAACATTATTACTTAAGACTTTTCCTCCAGAAAATAAAATACACATGTATCCCCCAGGTGAACAAGTATCGTTGAGGGAAAACATTTGTCTTCAGCAAAACGATTTTAGTTTAAAAGGTAGCCTAAGATCTAAGCACACTTTGCGGCAGTAAGCCAAAATCCTGGTAGAATCTGTCAACTTGAAATGCAAAGTGTATTACTATCTTTATTTTTTCATTTATTACCTCAAGGCAGAAAATGAGGAAGGGTGCCCAGAGGCAAATTTTTATTTATTTATTTTTTTTTCCTTTGAGGGCGACCAGCACCCACCAGAAGGTAACACTCTTGGCAAACGTCTATATGGCCCAGGCCTTTAGCCAGCCCTGGATCTCACTGCACTTTTCACTGTACTGTGTTTTCTCTTTAGATTTTCTCCAATTATTCTTATAATGCTTATACAGTATATAAAAATATGTTTTCTATGGTAAAATACATTTAAACTGCTAAATATAATTCTGTTCATAAATTTATGGAATAATTCTATAATCCTGTTTATAATTTTATGGATTACAGTATGCCACATCATGGATTCATGTTTTGTTTGTTTTCTGTTAATCATTCATTCACATGCTTACAGCTTACATCTGGAAACGGTATTTAATATGAAAATTACACTCCCATCCAAATTATTTGAACTGGATATTTTCTGGGTAAATGTGTCCATAATAAACAAAAATAGTAAAACTCATAACATGTAAGCTTTGATACACACCTTTATTGTGCGAAAGAGACAATGATTTTATCCCTTATAATTTGGTCTGATTCAAAGGATTACCATATAGATTATCAGTTCCATGACCTGACAACCAGCACTACTTGTCATAGGTAGTGGAAGAGGCATTTTAAAGTATTGATCTCCAGAAACAAAACCAGTGAAAACATCGGAATAGTGACATACCATATGCAGAGAAAACAAAGAATGTCTAAAGAAACTTCATAGAGAAAACATGTGATAATTCCTGATTAATAACTGGGCTGGAGAGTGTCTAATTCATCCAGCTAAAGATTCATGTTGCAAAATCAACCTATCAATGTCAATCCATTGTCCAGCAGTTTTAACTTGCTCACTGCCAGAGCATCTCAAAGCTGAGATATTATGGTGAGCTTCGGCTGGTTTCTGTGCGTTGCTTCTGTTTTCCACAGTCCTGATCCTAAACAAATGATTTGCTTTCCCCACATATGCAAACTCACACAGACATTGAAGAGGGTATATTACATTTTTTTGAAGATCATGTTGGGAAATATTTTTTGTATGGATCTTCCAGTGGGCAGTATGGTAATTGAAAGATGACTTTGAGCAATGGGTAAATGAGAATGTTTTATATATATTTATATTTATATATATATATATATATATATATATATATATATATATATATATATATATATATATATATATATATATATATATATATATATATATATATATATCTATTGAATTCATTATTACATTTTGGAGGAGCAGATGGTCAAAGGTGTCTTCTGATTTTCCTCTTATTCTTCAACATTAAGTACATGCATGCTGTGTGTGTTTTGATATCTGAAATGGTGAAGGCTGCATGGAAGGTTGGAAACATTGAAAGAAGATGTTTTGTGTCTTTGATGGAAACTGATTTTGTCAGCTATAGCCCTTTAATTCACGTGAGGCCCGTTACTGCAGTGGCAATACCAATGTGTCATGCCATGCATAATGAAACATTCTGACAAGGTTGCTGCAATATTGTAGTGATACTCAGACATACAGGACCCATCAAAGGGAGAGCACACTCCATAGGATGGAAAACTGCTGATTAACTATCTCAGCTTTATTTAGTACTTAAAAAAAGATCATCATCAGACTGCACCAAGACAGTACTGTATATCTCAAAAAAGTCAAGAGATACCATATCATACAAAATCTCAGGATTTTACATAAAAAGTGTATTGTATTCAGACAACATTTCCATTTTTCTAATGTCCTACAAGCACCTCACTTTTCTTCTTTTTTTGTTTATTGACAGACAGAGATTTGCAACATAATCCACAAATGGAATACTTACTTGTTACAGTATACAATTTTCCCTTTGCATATATCTCTTACCAGGTTACTTTAATGAGTCCACCGCTTAAATTCTGCTTGCACAGTTACATCTGATGTCCATGTGGCTGTCAGATCCAGATGCAGTCTCTTCTCCTCTGCCACAGTGAGTGCCTATGGATTGAAAAGTATCCATTATGAGAATGTCAGTCTGTCCTAAATCTCAAATGTCCTGTCCAGTAGTTCAGACCCTTGGTTGTAGAACAAATGGCAGTGTGCAAAAACACTTAAACTAATTCCAAGTACAGTGCTCTTACTTCATATTGCCTTGGCACATTGCTTTTCAAAATGGTACTTTACAATTTGTGGTTTTGTTTTAGAAAAAAAATGTTCTCACCATGAAGGAGGGCTTTCTTGGGGTTGAACAGTTCCTGAAAAACAGAAAACAAAAAAATTTAGAATGGTGTAATAATGAAGCAGACAATGATACTGAGTTCACGTGCATCAGCAGAAATCATTAGGAATTAGAGTCTAGGTCCTCCAATGCAATTTACCTTCATCAATACGGCCTTAGCAATTGCTAATCAATGTTGTGTAAAATGCAGATTGGATTGTGATGTGTGCACTATGTGAGAATGTTGCAGGCAATTAGGAAGGAATAAATGAGCATGCAGGTGTGAAGAAAGAGGGAGATGCTTATTGTTAGTCAGGTTTTTAGGCATACATCTTGGTTGCCCCAAAATCATTTTATTTAATTATTTATGTATTTATTTATTTGTTTATTTATTTATTGATCTATTTATTTATTTATTTTGGAAATGCAACGTTGGTGAAGAAATTTGCCTGTTTTTCAAATGACACATTTTCAAAACATCCCTTGTTCTTATGCTTAAACAGCTAAAATTTCATGATTTTTAGGCCTGATGTTGAGGTGTTAGCCAATGCTGTGACAGCACCACTACTAGGATTCCCGCTCACCACACTCCCTGTTACCGTATGCCTGTGCCTTTCATCTCATACCACCTTGTCTCCTAAGACAGGTGGATTAAATTGGTTGCCAAACTCCCAGATATAAAACAGGGCTTTTGTTTGCTCGCTCTGCATTCTTGAGTTTGTATAGTTTATAATTTTGAGCCTCAGCTGGACTGTATCTCTGCCAAACTATGGTGTACCTACATAAGCTCAGTGTCTACATTGCCTGGCAGGATCTATTGGCTTGGGACTATGCAGTCTGCTCTTCAGTCAAGTGCACATTTTACTGGATCCTGTCCAGAGGAACTCTGGGTAGCACTCAATGTAGGTCCCTGTTGATGTCCTGCCATACTGCAAGCAGAGTGAGGTGGGCCACTGCATCTGGACAAGAACACCCCTTTTTGAAAGAGGGTACTGGGATTGTCCAGCCTTTGCCATCACACTGGATCATCAGTAAGAGCATTTTGATGCTACACTGAAAGACGGCTCATACAGGAATTCTCATTATGGTGCTGTTTTCTCTGAGTAACTCTGCACCTCGGTGGCTTCCACATCAAGGTTGGTTGTTACCAACAACAGCTGAAAATGCAGCTAAAAATGCACAGCAACAGGGAGAGCTGGCACTTAGGTCTTTGTGTGCAGATGGTACATCCTGAGTACATTGTGGGGAAGCCTTTGTTCTTGGAGAGAAAACACAGGAAAATTATGAGTGTAGAAGCAGTGGGGCGCTAAACATAATGGGCTGTGAAGCAGTCCAGGCATGAAGTCAGGGCATGGCCACCAGTAGAGATGTTTGAAAATACTGGGGCTGGAGCTGGGGGTGGAGTTGCCATTCAATACAATAAGCTGGAGGCTATTTTGGGATTGATTCACAACCCACCCCTCTGCCCCCCCACCTCACACAATATCTGTCAGGGGACATCGGTCACTTGTTATTCAAGCGAGCTTCAATGTGGCCAAATGTGGTGTTTGTTTGAACATCAGTGAGTGCTGAACAAGAGCGGACCACCTGGACAGGGAGGAAAAAAGCCCTGATTGGTTTTCCTCTGTCTATTGTGGTCTGTTTGTTTTATATTTCATTTTATTTTACAGTCACACCATAATCTTGTGTGATATTTCACCTTTCACAACTGTTCCCAGATGCATGCATCCTCTTCACCTGTCACTTCTCAAAACTAATTTTTTTCTCTCCATTCTCCAACAGAATACTGTAGTGTTGTCTCATGGTTGTTTTAAACTTTAATCTTAATTAACTTCATTAGTTTCTGACTTATGCCGTTTTCTCAGTATACACAGCTGGAGGAAAACTTTTAAATTGCTTGAAAGAGGAACCACAATGCCTGAACATGTTCATAATGTAATACAATTCAGCTCAATAGTTTGTCATTGCACTGTCCAAAGCAGAGTTGGGGAATCCTTTTCTCTAGATCACATAATCTGAATGATTAGGCTTATGAGATATTTAACAGCAAAAGTTAGCATAAATCCCAAAAATAAGTACCCCTGTTCTCAAGTCTCCAGCATTATGACAGGTCTGATTTTGACCACCTCATAGGTCTTCAACGACATGACCTGACAGGCCAGTCATCACATTAACAACAGTGTGCAAAAAAGACGCTCCTCAACTGGTCTCCTCTTGCTCTGCAGACGTTTTTCCCTGGCTGCAGCTGACGGTCTCTAGACCCTTCTCTCAGATTAAATCTGGGGTTCTTATCCTGCAGATAAGAGCAGCCTTTCTTTTATTTCAGCCGGCCCCCGGGAAGCCCTCACAGGGCAGTCTAATGGCGTCACTGCATCGATTGCCTGATGTACTGAACTCCAGGTGAAGCCAACAATCCTTGCAGACCTGCTTCCATTACATTCAATCCTGTACATTTGTAATACTAAACCCACTTAAACCCATTCCAGTTGTTTGGGGAATTTCTCCTCACGTTCCCATATAATCCTCATATCCATGGTGCCTTGCTCATAGATTACATTTTACAAATTTATACAGCTGGTATTGTATTGAGTAAGAAACCTGTTTCAGTCTGAGACTGCAGTAGGCCTCCCAGGATTCTAACCTTAAACCTTTTTATCACAACACCAGTTTCCCAATCATCAATTTATTTATGTTTTCAGAGCAAATTCTTAACCTCAATTGTATTCATAGTCCTATCTCATTGCTACTGCCTCCCCAATCAATTCAGGAGAGTGTGTGCTGCTAGCTATTGCTTCTCTTCATTCTGGGGCACAGTCATTGTACTGAAGGAGTACATGTCCATGTGCAGCTGGAGCAAGCAAACAGCAAGGGTTCGATCAACAGGCAGACAGACCCTCCCCCCTGGGTGCAGGTATTTGTGCCATGCAGCAGTCAATCAATCAGACAATCAGTCAATTAGTAAATCAAAGAATTACAAAATCCTTCATAACTATTTTTCATAGTGCTTTGCAGAGCACAGAGTACCAAAGTATGTTAACCAGGTCAGAAAACAGAACAGTAAAAGATATAAACAGGATTATAATGACACATACAAAAAAACTGCCTCGTATCACTCGTAATCTTTTCTCCTCTGAGTATTCTTGTTACATAAAATTTGTATCATTAACTATCTTGCTGGTATTGCCTAAACACTTGCACAGTGATTAACTGAGTGAGTTCCATTGAACTGAAAAATAAGACCATTCTGGGCAAGTGACAGATGGACTGGATACTAAACAACACACCTGTAACCAATTTAAAGTCCAGAAAAGAATGTCACTTATTTAACACAATATGATTTTGTTGACCTACTTCTTTTTTGAAGGAATCAATCATTCCTCAGACATGCAATACACTCTGGTTAATATGGCATACTAAATATTAATGTCTATCAGGGTTTCTCATATGCTGAAAATGCAAGCTGCATGTCCAAGATCAAATGATGCAAAACAGTTCAATAATTCAACTGTGGTTTTTCAGTGGAAATAGAAAACTGTTATTGTTGTGCAGTGCACTGCATTATACAGTTTGCCCGGTACAATGGTTTGCAAAAGTTTAAAAAGCATATCTAGAGGCACCATCTTTTTTTGCATAAATTAATTAATCACGGTAAGAGGTAATATACATACAGATTTTTGAATGCTTAGTTAAAACTAACTTTGAATTTCAGTATTTTAGCATTTTTGTGAATGCAAGGTAAAATCAATATCTTTTTATATGCTTACATAGGGAACTGTAATGTATAATGAATTTATAAAAATACAACTATTGTAATCTTATTTCAATGACACCAATGCCAATTAGGGGAGTAATCTGGTATGATGCTGTAATGTAATTTAAGCCCATTTTGTGTATTTGAGATTACAGCGGTAAAAAATAAAATAAAACATGATATGAATAATTTGCTTATGATCACACAAATGGCTTATTTAAAGTCAGAGCAAATAAATTTGAAATGATTGTTTTGACAATCATTTCAAATTAATTTATACTCAAGGCCAAGGAGTGGACATGATAGATTCCCATGTAAAAGAATGTGTGATTTGAACATGTGGGAACACAATGTTTCCAGTGGAACATTTGTTCACAGAGGGGAACTATACTGCTAGAGTGACCATATGGCCAATTAATTATGAGATGCAGAGCATGTCTCATTGAGGTAAATCTTGAGCTTTTCCATGGAATACTCAAAAGCACTGTAGAATCTGAGGTATTACATCTCTATAGTATCTTCCCATAGTATTCCCACAGTATTACTCTATAGTATTTTCCCACCCCACAACCAAAAAGGGTACCATGTACCCATATATGGTCGGTCCTGTTTGTCTCAGTGTTCACTTTTCATACAGCAAAGTAAAACAGGAACAAAAATATCTTCACTGCTTTACAAAATGTCTGCCATACTTTAGACATGGATATGGCTAGCCTTATGGAGCTAGGTATGGAGCATCATCCTCCTCAGATACATCCAGAGATTAATACACAGCTAAAGGATGCACTTGATTGTCAAGGTTGTCTAGATATTCTATGGCACTCAATTGTTGATGTACTCACATCTATGCTTACCACCACCAGCCTGCTTTGCTGACACCAGGCAGGAAGGTTTTGCCATTTACTGGTCCTCCCACTAGTGTGATACAGCGGTCTGGCCAGGCAATGTCTTACTGATGCTCTACTGTGCAATGTTTTTGTTCCTCAGACCACTGCAATAACATCTTTCTGTTTCTCTCTGGCAAGAATTGAACTCCATTGGGTTGCCAGCTGCCACACCCCATCTGTGAGAGGGTATCGAGTCGGTATCCACTGGCCACTTTTATCAACGGTCTATTTCCAAATACTGGACTGCTGTTGGCTGGATGCTTATTGGGGGCATATCATTCTTGATACATCTCTGTTACTGTCTTTTGTGACGTATCAGCAGGGTTGCTGTCTCTGATGTATCATATTCATAGTCACCCACAATCCATAGGTACCGGTCTAAATTATTTTTATGGTATAGTCTGATGTTGTGATGCTCTCAATGACTGAGTAGTCATTTTCATTAAAAAAGACATAATGAAGTATCCACTCAGTGTGTATATGCATGTATTTATATATGGTATAGCTATTGTTTGCTGGGAAAAAAGTACATTCTTCTTCTGTATAATACTGAAAGTATTTTTTCTATACATAAATCAAGGCTGAGAATTCCCCAAAGGAAAATTAAATAAATAACAGATAAGCGAAATTACTGTTGTAACTTACTAGTGCTGGGGAAAATAAAAAAAGCTTCATTGAACTTGAAATAATAATTTCAGTTCCACCATGGGTCCAAATGAAAACAATAATTAAAAAATATTAAATGTCTCAACACAGATTGAGTTTCCCTGTTATTCTAATCAATGTTGAACTGACTTCAACTCTGTTACTTTAATTTAGTAATAAATCATATGCAACATTCTGTGTTGTGTTTTTATGAAGCATGCAATATTCAGTCTTGATAGAAATATTGTGGGCTCAGCAAGTTTCAAGTTTCTTAATATCTCTTTCAGTTCATATTCTCAGTTCAGATGTTGATTAAGCATTAGTGTTGTTTATAAGGCTATGTTAAAAGGCTTGAGAGGTTGTGAACAGAAATATCCCTCTATAATACTGTTCAGTTTAATACATTTATGCAAAAAACATCTTTGTACATCAGCATGTACATCTTACTTATTCAGTGAGTCTTATAAAAGTATTTAATATTTCAATACCTGGATCAGAATTTAAATGTGCCTGTTCACATGTGCAGAGATTATAAGAATGATATGCCTGTCTTATTTTTAAACACACACACACACACACACACACACACACACACACACACACACACACACACACACACACACACACACACACACACACACACACACACATGCACACACACACACACACAGTCACACATACACACACACACATGCACGCACACACACACACACAAACACCCACAGACACACACACACACACACACACACACACACACACACACACACACACACACACACACACACACACACACACACACACACACACACACACACACACACACACACTTCTTTCCACAATTTTAAATGACTTTGACTTGATGTGGTCATTTGATCCCATAAAAATGCTTTATTTTCAGCAAAGACTTTCTGTTCTGGCCAACAAAAAAGTGAAGACACCTTTCACTGGTAACAGCGGTCAGACCTCTGATTGTTTTGTTTTCCCTCTACAAGAACTACAGCCAAGCTGCCTTCACTTGATTTGTGGCATGTTTCCAATAAGGTGAGAGAATCGAATGCACTGGAACGTAGAAAGAATGTGCACCATCGTTGGATCCAATAAATTGGTTTGAAATGCAGTGGAGCTAGAATGAGAGGCATACTGCCACCACCAAATATGCTGGTGCACTAGAAGCACAGACAGAATTTACCATGACCACAAGGAAACAGGTGTCTGATCTTGTTTTCTAACACACCTAAATAACTAATACAACAACAAAAAAGGCAGAATATTTTTCTTAGACTTTCTGTTCATGTGCTTTATGCCAAAAAAGTATCTTAAAAAATTACATCACACAGTTTCAGAATATTTTTGTTCTTGTCAAATCAATAGAGAGGAATTAATCAAATCAAATCAACAGGAATTAACAGGATGCACGTGGTTGGTTTTTACCAACAGGTTAATTTATATTTGTATGACAGATGATCATAAAATCATGTATTCCATCTGTTGCTGAACAATGTATATTTGTATATGCCTTTTAAAATATGTTTATGTCCACAAGTATATTGACCACAATGTATGCTACACATGGCAGACTTGTAGTAAACTCACACCCACTGGCAGATACAGCACCCTGCACACCATTTGGCAATTATTTTCAGCAGGCGCCTACATTATGTAGTGGCCTTTTTGTTGGTATCATCAGGTTAAAAGCTAGCAGCAGCAAACAGCCAGCCTATTTTTAAGAGAAGGACAATATATAATGCACTTAAAGAACACAGACTTCTTTATCCCTCAGGGAGAGTCAGTAAACAAACTGCCATCTGAATATCCCTGAAGGGAGCTTTAATATCTGACCTGCAGCAGCCCTGCTCCTGACTGAACTGTCCATATAACTGAACATGGACAGCGACATTCTTTAGCATCTTGAAGACTTGGCTTCTGCACATATACAGATTAGAAGTATATACAAAATTATTTGAAGTAGCACAGTGTATTACAAAGTAATCTTGTGACTTGCAGCATGACTGATGTCTCTGTTATTCTGGGCTTGGTTGCATACTGGTGATTAGTGGGGAGAAAAGCAGGCAGGGTTGTTAAGCTGTCTGTGTGTAATGTTGTGAGACATAGTGTATACAGTGAGACGTACAGGCAGTGTGCATGTGAGAAGAAGTGTGAGAGAAAGAGGGAGAGAAAGGCACAGATATTAAATTAATTCACTGCTGAAGCTCAGTTTTTGCTACATTTAAGTGTTATACATGAAATTATACCAGCTGTATACATTTAATGTCTGTTTGAAAGATTGCAATTTGGGACATGCTATTAGAGTGGTTATGGTACTCACACATGAAGCACACATTTGGCACATATCTCACGTTATGTTTGAGCACTACATTGGAAATCATGATTTTGATTATGTGAAGCATAACCCCTGGAGGCATGTGGGTGCATCCCACCATTAGACAGACAAACATTGATTTGACATTTTCTTTTCTTGTATGATCTGGTCACTTCTCTTGTTTTTATGTAATTTCTTTGGAATGAAGAGTTTAATAAAGCAGTTGAGTTCAAATGGTTTTTGTGATCATATTTGTACATTATTTCATTGTTTTACAAGTGTTCAGGGAAAATAACACTGCATGGGGAAATGTGTGGCCCCTTGACAGATACAATTTTAGTCTGGCCCCATTTGCAGCACACTTTTTTCTGAAATGAAGCCACATACAATATGGTACAGCAGCATTTTGGAAAGTCATGGCATAGGACAGGAAATAAGGCCATAGTGGTCTTGACTTTCCCTGCCTTTTGGCATTGCCGATCCATACTGTCACATGAAGCATTGTCAAGAATCTGTACACATCTACATCCTGCTCTGCAGTACCTGCATGATGACTGTATAGTAAGCAAATCATGCTGTTAACTCACCCAAAATCATGTGAATGAATGTTACATATTTTTGACAACGTGAAAATGTTCCTTATGATTTTATTGAGACAAAAGTTAAGCCAAATATACTTTAAGTCTATACATTTGGACTTCTATTGTGCTTTCTGAGCACTTGGCGGTGTGTCTTTTTGAAAAACATGAATAAATTCTTTAAGGTAAAATTTTATTAAGGGTTGCTATGAAGACATTGAGACATCAAATTAAAATTGATTAAACAATATATCACTGTGATACACTGGCATAAGGATCAAATTGTATTGAAAACCAAAATAAAGAATATATAGCATGTGCCAGCTATGCAATTGAAACATGTTTTACTACTGAGTCATTTTTAAGTGCAGTGCCTTACTTTCTATCAAATTAAGTCCTTTATTCCTAGCAAAGTGGTTTGAGATTTAATGTTTGGCTTTGTTTGTCTGACATTACCATGCGAATGTGTTGTTAGCTGCATGCCACACAGTTGTGTGTCGGCAGCTGTGTTGTTAATTAAAAAGCAAGACGCCATTCCTCCTTGTGCACACTTTAGTCCTCACAGTTCAGAGCTCTTTAATCATAGTGATAATCACTGCAAAACTGCCAACACTTTCAGATGTAGCTAGTCTGGTGCCGGTTTTCTTATGATGTCTCTGTTTTTCAGCTCTCAATAGAAACCTGATCAACTTGAACATTTAAAAAAGTTCTCAAGAGCATTGGTCTTAGATGAAGTTATATTTATACTTTATATTTTTAATAATATATCTTACAGATGTTATCAGTTAGAATTGATTGTTAAGTTATGCTGATAACTAGGCTATGTACTTATGTAAAAATGTTAGAAGTTCAGAGGTTCTGTTTGGAGTAGGACAGAGTTTTAGAATTGCACATTTATTTATATATTACACAAACAATCTTTTCTTTTTTAACTTTTCATGTGCTGGTTTCTCCTCTGCTGGTTAATATAAACATTTTTAATTCATGTAAAGCCCAGAGCAAGTAAAATTAGGTGAGTTCATTGTTTAACACCTCACATTCATTTGCGAAAAACAGTCCTCAAAGCCCAGCTGTGTAGGTTTAATGAAATATTATTTTGTAAGCCTGTGATTTTACCCTCCGGTATTTCACTCTTGTGTAACAAGTGGAAAAACTTCCAAGAAAATCCACCAACAGTATTAGACATGCTATTTAGTAGGAAAGGATCTTGTAAGTATACAATGAAAAACACTGCTTTCTTTATTGGTATATGGAACACTTCCGCTTCATCCTCTTGCCTGCCTCCATCTCTCATTTTTCTTGTGAGACTGCAAACTGTCATCTGCACTGTATCTTTGGGGATATGGTAAACAAGATCTGGATTGTCTCTTGGATGATATATTAACCTGTGATCCTGATTGTATCATCCTTTGGTCTTGACCATGTTGTCATTAAAATGATAACATTGCATTTACAATATGTAGCAGCAAATCCTAAAGGACCCCTTACTATGGCCACCTAATGCTGATTGGCTAAACACTGTAATGTTTACATTTTTGTTCCAGTTGCCACAATTATCTATGATTACTGCACAAAGAAAAAAGAGTTCTCAGATGACCTCTCTAGATAAGCCAGGATAATGCAATAAATAAAACAGCATAAATCAATCATGCATTATGGAAACTACACAATGACTGGAATGAGGCCTTAACAGGAAAGAAGAAAAAAATCAGTGTTAGAGGTTTATTTAAATGAAAAACATACGTGTCCCCATTTCTAAGGACATTTCAAATCCAAGCAATGTTACGGTGAAAGCAAAGTCTTCAGATTTTTTTATTGCCTGGGATCCTTTTCTCCTTGACAGAAATATGTGTGGTAATTCCATAAGATGTAAAGGCAGTTAGACAGAATTGGCTGACAGGCCAAAAAAAAATCATTATTGATCAGTTTCTCTTAAGTCAAAACCAGCAGAAATAAATATTTAGTTTTCGTCTGAGATATTTAATACAGTTCTTCAGAGCTGATTACAGTGTTAGCATAAGCATGTTCATGCAACATTAATGGACGTTTTCGATGTGTACTTCACAAAAATTAAATGTGTGCATGTGTGTACATGGCTAACAGCACTATTCGGTATCTAAGAAATGCCTCGGAATAACTGGAAAATCACCAGACTTATCTTTTCCATGTGAGGAAAATTTTCTGCAGTTGTATTTATGATACTCCACCATTTCTGTTTGCATTGTTCTATTCTTCAGAGCAGAGAATAGTGTATCTTCAAAGGGATGTCACCCACTCTTTATCGAAAAGAGCAAAAATGCCTCACACTTCCACAGACACTAACAATGGCAGTGTTTCTACTTCAAAGTAATCTCAAATTCAATTTAAAAAAAGATTCCTCATAACCACCCTTCTCTCAAAACTCTGAAGGTAATGGAGCTACACAAATATACCTACAGACCTCTCAGATGTTTTTCGGCAAGGGGAATTGTGTACCAGTTTCAATAATTACATTACAGACTAAAATGCAACTATGTCATTAAGTCTTTTACCACAAAGTGGATATATTGTGAATTACCTGTTTGTGATAGGAAGTGGTCTTAATATTTCTGTTTACCCTGTAGTTTAATCTTATCATTTTTTAATTTCAGACAATTGGGCTTGTATTGTTTCCGTAGGGACTTAGTATACAAAATGGGAGTTTTGTGTTTCCTCATGGCTCAGCAAATAGATAGGAGTAAAAGTGAGGCGCATGATATTGTGTGCTGGCTGACACAATCAGCAGGATCCGTCGGGGGCATACTCCATGATGCAACAGTGCCACCATGTGGACACAAGGATGCAGCCGCACTGTATCCGGGTGTGCTGGGTGTGCAGGCAGAATAAGAATAAGCATGTCCTTGAGTTATATTCTTGCAGATTTTGGCTGCAGGTAAGGGTAATAATGCCTTTTTTATTACTGAGCCACAGTAAGTCACAATGCAACTTTCAAATGGGACCCTGAAAGGAAGGTCAAAATAAAGAACCTATGGATGTTTTATATTTCCATGGAAGCCAATAACTTCTAAGCAAATAGTTTCCAATAATTAAATATGGATGATTTAATTAGAATTAAATTTCGGGTGATTTAAAATGCTAAACAAGTTCATTTCTTGCATTTAATTATTATAATAGATTTCATTTTCAAGCATAATGGTTACAAGAACAATTTATCATTTAAAATGATCGAATGCCCTCTAAGTTATCTAATTTCTCAAAATAGAAAAGAGATTTGAGTGCTGGAAACTAAAATAGAAACTAAAACCTGTTACAAATAAGACCCACACTTCTCCAGATGAACCTGCCTGGAACCTGGATAGCAAACAGTGCAAGGACAACACAGAGAAAAAATCATGTCTATTTTTTTATTAGCTCAAAGCAGGGGTAAATATGATTCGGCATGGCAGTGAGGAGATTTACTTGGAGTGGTGACAGTGATTGTGGTTTGTCAACCTTGCCACTGGGGGCGAAGCGGATGGTCAATCACTCTGGGATCATCCAGTCGCATACAGGGAACGAATACTATAAGACTTAACTGTCTAGCCGAAAACACAGTTGATAAAACAACATATTTAATAAACTAAACATCAAAAGCAAGACATTTTTCATCCAAGAACTTTGGAAGAGTGCCACCCCACCCCACCGCACCCCACCCCACCTCTCCACCCCCAGAAACAGTTTCCAGCTACATTCGGTCACAGTCACAGACCTCAATGTGTTAACGTGCTAATGACAGCATTACCCTCTCTCATAGTCCCTGCACATTTATCTTAAGACACCAGTTCAAATGCTTGAGGGAGACAGAAGGACAATACCTCATTTGTGAAAACTGATCTTCAGACATCATCTACATTTTTTCATGACACATGCTACAAATGAATAATTTCAGTGCTGTTGCACTTCTTCCAGCATTGAATATTTAAGTATTGCATTATTTACTTCTTTCTGGTGGGGGTGGGAGACTTGATGCCTCTGGCAGAGGGGGATTTACCCGGTGGGGCGGGGCTAGGGGCTTTGGTGGCTGGGGCGGGGGGCGGGGCCTTGGCAGCGGGGGTTGGGATGATGATGGGTTGCTTGGGGGGAGTGATTCGCTTAGGTGATGGTACTGGTTTCACCTCGGGGATCTTGTCACCATGTTTGTAGACAGCTACAGTGATGTCCACTGACTCCCCTCCATACTTGTTGAGCACGCTCATGGTGTACTTGCCAGAGTCCTCCAAGCCCACCCCTTTAATGGTGAGGCTAGCAAACTTGCCTGAGTCCATGGCAACTACATAGTGGTCATCAGGTTCCACCTCGTGGTCATTTTTGGACCAGGTGACCTGGGGTTTGGGGTCCCCACACACAGTGCAGGTGAGGCTGAGGGTCTGTATGAGGAGCAGAGCACAGGAGAGTCATCGCTCAGACATAAATATCAATATTCTCCCCTAAGCTCTGGCCACCCATGAGCTGTGGCTGATTTCCTGACAAACCCAGCCAAAGACCCAGCCAGTTTTTACCTTGAAGAAATACACTTATTTCCCAAATCTGACATTTTACACTTAACAGTTTGTAAAATTATAATGTGAGGGTCTTTAAGCTGGCTTCCTTTATTTGACTTGGAGAACTGCTGCACAGTACTTGCTGGGATTAGTCACAGGTTTTATTATGGCCAGAGGCTAATAGAGAACCAACAGCTGTAGCAGGTCTTTAAGGTCATCTTACAAAGTGTTAGCAAATGAAGCTCACCCCTATTAAATGCAGCTATATTATTATTCCCTGCAGCCAATAAAAACACATAGTTCACCCCCAAATGCCTCTATTTAAGTATACACCAGTACATTTTGCTAATAAGGCTACATAAGATACATAAGGCTTAGTGTTATTTGAGGCAATCAAGGGGCTTTAGATAATGTATAATTAATAAAGCTAATGTGCAGACTGTACAGGTTTTCACTGCTGGGTGAAATGACAATCACTGAGAAATTTAAGAAGTAAGGTAACTGTATGATTCGACACTAGTCTGTGGCATTGGTACACTACACTTGTTTGAAGTGTAAAATGAGCAGTATTTCGGGTGTCACAGTGTCTGTTTGGAAAGGGAAAAACCCTCAAGTGCCAGTGTTCTTCTCAGAGTAAGTTTGCATTGTTGTGAGGCAAAGGTGAGGCTTTGCCTGCTTTGTAACACATTCTCCCAGCTATCACCCCCAACGCTAGGCTCCATTGACTTGCCAACAATTGGTTGTGAGGGCAGGGACAAATTACATTGATATAAAACAGCCATGAATGAATAGTATGCCCCCCAACATAAGGCCCTACAGGAGCGAGGCTGTGACAGCAGCCTGTCCCATCTCTGGAGTAATTGGGATTTGAATGGTGTAAGAGGCACAGTGACAGTGTAGATTTGCAATGCAATTACTCCAGCATGGCAATAATTTGGATGATATGAAGGCCGGGACAAGGCTAAGTCTGAATTAAACCAGACAAATATCCATGCTCCTGGTGAGAGCATGTTTAGTTGTGTTACTGAGATGCTTTTATACCAGCATCTGCATGCACCTCATTCCCAACACTAATCTGACTTCCTGTGACTAAGAGCGCAGTGAACTTGCCTTGAGTAATAGAAATATCAAAAATAAATGAGGAGGCTTGGTGAATATTTCTTTCATCTGTTTTAGAGTGTCTCATAAATCCTGCTGTCAATTGTAATATATTTATGTATATGTTAACCCTTAAACATGTTGTCATCAAAAGATCTCAAGCATCCTCACACAAATTCATTTACAATAAGGTAAATAAATAAACTAAATACATTTACTAAAAATCTTTACGAAAGACTAGCCATCTTTTCAATATGTGAAGCCAAAGCCCTGTTTTAACCGTGCAAATCTTTTCACAGCTAATTTGCTTAATCAAAACCCAATACCAGGATTTATACTTCCATATTGAGAAGAGTTCTTGAATGTTTGTCAGTGAGAATTTATATAATAAATCATGAAAAATGCCATTTTGAATTGTATTTGAACTTTGATATTGACAGGAGGGCAAGGTTCTATGAATTTTAAAGGGCATTCAAATGAAACAGCTTCATCCATCCAAATTTTTACATGTGGCTCAACATAAGGTCTGTTCTACCTTAACATGCATGCCAAACATATGCTCATCAGAGATTAAACATCTCATCTGACATTAAGGGTCACATTTAGCACCTCAACCAATCAAACACTCTCTCTCAAACGAATAGAGACCTGTGCTTTAGCACACATACTGGAGTCAGACCCTAAGAATCTTAAATGAAACAGAGGTTTTTTCTCTTTAAGATGGCACCTGACACACTATCTACCCATGATTCTTTCTGCATCGAGAGATGTGTATGTGTGTGTGTGTGTGTGTGTGTGTGTGTGTGTGTAGACCAATCCACATAAAAACAGACAAAATGATATCTATTAATTCACATGTAGATAATACAAATATAGCTCTTAAGTAATTGACTATCATCATTTTTTCCACTACATAATACGCATGATTGGTTTAAACACACATGACATTATCCACAGAATTCTTACCTTGTGCTCCATGATAGTAACAACATCAGGCAGGCCACCAACCACTTTGCCACGGTCTGAGAATTTAAATATCATTGTTAATAACTGGAGATAAATGACCTGAATGGCCACTGAACACCAGCTAAATCTGTGACTGTGTGAAACTACTTACTCTTTTCTGCAAATGCCTCTGCCCTGCAAGATAAATAGAGCAACGGATTGTCAATGAGCGCATCGGCATACTGTAGTGCTTAACATAAAGGCCAATATGCTGCTCTGAAGCTTTTCTATTTTGACAGTTGCCACCACATGGGGTGATCCAGCTGATAATCATGAACAAGGAGTGGCAAAAATTGGTAGTCTTACTTGAGTCTCAGGAATTCCGCATAGGCGTTGTCATAAGCTGCAATGGAAAGAGATGAAATTAAAATATGCACACAATTCAAGTGTACTTAAAAAAGTCAATTGATGAAGTACAAGGGACCTAACCTACTTCTAATGTAATTTATTTTTCTCAAAGCAAAAACTGAATTTTAATGTGATATTAATGTGATTTTTGTCAGGATTTACAGAGACGATTGGCCAGTAATAGCTCTTCCTCAGCCTCGTCAGTGTTGCCACCCGGCAGATTGCATGACTCGTCACTGGCCAGGCCTTGATTCTGTTTGTCATCAAACAGTCTGTTGACTAACAGAAGTGGGAGCCAGGATTGCACCTTTGATATAGTGTTTCTCATTATTTCAGAGCAGAATTTGCTTGAAAAAGCTGTCACTGTGTGCACAGCTGTGGAGCAGCTATTTTCTGTTCTGTTGTGATGCAAAGATCTGCACAACAAATGTTTGACTGGGTGCCCAATATGTTAAACCTGTGACATAGAGCTGTACTAAAGGCTGGTTATCAGCATCATTTCTCTAAAACTTGTCATCATCATCATCATCATCATCATCATCATCATCATCATCATCATCATCATCATCATCATCATCATCATCATCATCAAAGCCCAGCTGACCCAAGTTTGAACTCATGTTACAGTCCAAATCACAGGCTTAGGGAACAGGTGGGGAAATACTGCAGAAGTACATGCTGAATATCCAGCTAGCAACTGCTTCAGAAGAGCACA
This sequence comes from Albula goreensis, assembly GCA_022829145.1. Taxonomy (NCBI): domain Eukaryota; kingdom Metazoa; phylum Chordata; class Actinopteri; order Albuliformes; family Albulidae; genus Albula; species Albula goreensis. The sequence goes on from CM040750.1 coordinate 23,687,122, forward strand.
GAAAATGGTGTGAGGAATCTTAAATCAAGTCACATATGTCCCATAAATTGTTAGCATGTGGGTAATCATTGCCACATCATTATCAAAAATAAAAATTTGTAAACATTTCTGTACATATTAAAACACATGTTTGCAAATGGAAAACCTGCAGTTTACAAGCAGCTAATTTGTATATAACAAAATAACAGACAATATGCACATTTCCCCTTCCCTGTTCAGTTGCTACAATGTCGTCAATGCTTCCTGATAAATACACTTGAAGTATGTGGGCAAAGTTAAACCAATGGCAAAAGCTGGAACTGTTTAGATACCATTCCTATAACACATCCATGTTGTCTCTTGTCAAAAGTTTCTTGGGCCTTGGTTTGAATTTTGTAGGCTCATTGTGTCAAGAGATGTATAAGGCCTACAAGAGGAGCCTCCATCTTTTTTTATTTTATAACTCTGGGCTTTGTTTAAAAATATGTAGTAACTGTGGTCTTGCACTGTACTCTGAGATATGCTTACCTTGTCCTGAAAGTTCAAGGGTGTGAGTATATGATTTCTCTGCATCAAAAATTTCAACAGTGTACACGCCCTTGTCTTTGTCAGTAGGCTCCACGATCTCAACACTGGCCATGTGAGGTGTTCCTCCAACCCTCAGCCGCTCTGATGCTGAAATCTTGGTTCCCCTTCAAGAAAAAGTTATTTAGTACTACAGCAGTTCTACCCCTCTGTAACTGCAAACTCATTTTAAGAGAAGCAACACTAAGGAGTAACATCAACTAATTGATACATCATTCTGAGGGTTAATTCGATGTACTTCAGTTTCCTTGATGCTACACACCTTTTCCAGTCGTTTTTAAAATATGGATGTGAAGAAATTAGAGATAAGACATGTTTTTAAAATATGGATGTGAAGAAATAGAGATAAGACATGTATATATATATATATGTATGTGTGTGTGTGTGTGTGTGTGTTCCATTTGTATTACTGTACTGATTACCTGTCTCCTGTTCCCCTTTTCCTTTTTAAAATTGTCACAGCAAATAGTCTCAAAATTACTTTGAACATTCAACATACACTTAATGATTAATGAAAGCCTCCTACTGGCATCCACAGGGGCTCAACGAAACAGCAGACACATCTGGGTAAAGATTGACAATGCCCTGCCTTTCTAATCTGAATGCTCCATTTGTGAAATTGCACTGGTAGGAAACCTGCACTCTCCATCAATGCAATCCGCACAGGAGGAATGTCCCTAGGGAGTCTTTTCAACACATTCAAGAAAGGATTATGTCAACCACGCATGTTAAATTTGGCCTGCATCACATTCAGAATGTCATTTCTGCCAATACCTACCCTGTACCCTAAGGGGGTTTTTGTCCCTCTATATAGGTATGAAGCTTTGTATTGAAATCACCTCAGGGCATAACATTAGGCAAATTGTAAGTCGGACTGAGTTGCTCTGCATCAGTGCTATAGTGTGAGGAGAGGCAGCCATGAATACCAGATGTTGCATTTTTGTCAATACCCTGTTAAAGCCTCATGTTAAAGCAGCATAATTTTAGACTTAATCTCAAATCATGTTTACATGCACAGTGCCTGTTGTGCCTTGGGACGCATTCTCGTGTGAATTTCATTTCCATATGAAATTTACATAATTTTTGTTCTCAGAAAAATGACATAGAAAAAATAGCATGGGCTTACTTGTGTGACCAATTGATCTTCATCTCCTCTGTATAATATTTCATTTGGCTCTGCAGACGAATGCCTTCAGCAGTGGGATGGATCACCAGTTCACCAGACGAAGATCCTAGATAAAGACAAAAAAGCCATAGATTAACTTTAATATTCTGAAAAATATGTGTATAATTAGCACCACATCAAGATATGCTCGTCATTATTGAAGTTACTGAAACCAGGTCCAGGGCTGTGATTGTGGAGATAACCAGTATTGCTGCACAGAGACATACAGATTTGTGGTGAATTCACCAAATCAGTAGGTTTTTCAGGTTTCTAAAGTAATGGACTGCCCTTCTTGACAACTACAATGTTTGCTGTTTGATTATCAAGGTAAGTTGTCGGTCTAGAAGAGGTATAACTCATGATTACAATAGATATAATAAAATACATTACATTTGCAAATAAAACGGTATGATAAAATATGCTTGTAATTGTAGAGGTACATGAGAAAATCATATGTTTATAAAAGTATTTCACTGCTTAAGTCAGTTCACTATTTTTGCAGTAATTTCATGCATAAAATTGAGCTTTCATGGACAACCATGTTGAAGTTCATGATTAAGCATACTGTTTCATCCACTGACAATCTGAATCTGAGTTTTAAGGGTTTCTCATATTTCCAAGTTTTAGGACTGTTTGTCTTACTTGGGGTAGAATTGTCAGACTTCAATATAAATACTGAGTAAATATGAATTCTACATACAAATGTATCTTACAAAAATCAGATTGGAATGAAATACATACCAGCAAGACGGGAAAGTTCATTGATGATATCATCAAACGCTGCAACAAAGAAGTTACAACAAAAAGACACCTTTACATTAGCATGTGTAGCAGACTTAAAATTAACAAAGAAAGATATCAGTGTTGTGACCAATAGTTATTCATGTCATATAAAGTCATATAAAAGAAGTGATTTTTGACTCAGGAAAAATACCTTGGCCAGAAATGTCGATCTGAGACACATCCTTCCCTCGGTCATCACTGATGGTGGCTTTGTAAATGCCCTTGTCTTTCTTGGAAAACTGTAGAGAATAACACATTTAAAACCTATATTCTGGTTGAAAAACCCAAATAATCTGTGGCCTGGGATAGTGTAAAGAAAGAGAAGAGCTCTTGTATCAATGCAGTAGCACAGTCATGCATACATTCAGTTAAAATACATTTGAAAGGGTTTCTGCAGAGAACTTGTACTTCTTTGCAGCATGGCCATTGTTTAACAACTCTGCCTAAACTCACCATACTGACACTGTTTGATGACTGGCCAAACTTTTGATTCAAAAGATCAGATCCATAATTGTTGTCATCACTTCATTAATAATAGCAACAACAACTGTCATTAGGTTTGTTTTTGTGCTGTTTTTTTTTTTGTTTTTTTGTTTTGCTTCTTTGCTTTCCCGTTTGCCACATGTGCTTTTGTTTTCATTTTCCTTGTGTGTTTGTTCCACCCTCTGTGTGATTGCCTGATTGACTGATTACCTGTATTGTTTACCTGTTGCTCGGCTCATCTGTTCAATGTTACCCGTTCCTGTTCCATGTTACCCATGTTCCATGTAATCTATGTATTTAAACTCGGCGTGTTTCAGTATTCAGTCTACTTCATACCTGCCTGCTTTTCTGCTTTTGACTTTTGCTTGTTTGCCATGTCCTTTAGGTTTCTGACTTTGCCTGCTTGTTTTATTAACTTTGTTGTTTGGATTCTGTTTTAATACCTGCACCATGCCTTCCTGGTTTTGACTTTTACCTGTACCCTAGTGACAATTTTTGGATTTTGGCTTGGCTGTTAATAAACTCTCATTTATCATTATTCGATGTCTGTGTTTGGAGTCCCTCTCTGTTTCCTGGCACTATAATAACCTTTTTAATATTCAAAAAATATATCAGCCTATATATGGGACTAAAAGCAAACTTCATTCATTCACTCATTGCAGACACCCAAGTTCTAAGGACCATGGTTTCAACAGTTATAAAAGCTTGGTAAACATCTGTTTGTTGATTTATTCAATGAATCCTGCTATGGAAAGACTTACCAGAGAGAGAGGTAGCTTGCAGACTCCGGATGTTAAATTGGCTGGTACTTCTGGAACAATCTCATCATCTTCCTTGAACCAATGAAACTCAGACTCTTTCTTGAGGTTAGCCACCTGCAGATAAACATCAGAGTAAATTTACAAACATAGTTGCAACCGTAAGTATACACAATTGTTAACTTTTAATACATGTCACTATCTTCCAATAGCTAAGGTGAACGTCATGTTTTATTACCTTACAGGCAAGTGAGACAGAGCAATCATCCCCAACTTGGACAGACAGAAACTCCATGAAGTGGGGACCTGGGAAATGTAAAGCATTTTAAGTGGGTAATTAATACGATACGCAAATTGACAATCACCAATAAATTCAACACTTACCTGAAATCAAACATACATGTGAAATGTAAGAATGTGTTAACATAACAGTATACTTCATTCAACCATACATTTCTAAACAGGATATACATATATTATAAGAACAAAGAAAAGGTGTAAATATGTTGATGGTAAATAAAGTACATACGAATGTGTTGCATGTGTTTTTAATACGCATGAATAGGGTGTTTTAAAAATGCAACCGCTTCAGTAATGTGCCTATGGAGTAATGCAGTCAATACTAATTTTCAAATTTGAGGGAAACGTGAGTTTAATGGAATTTACTAGGCAATATGTCAATAAGGTCTGCCAAAATCGTAGAATCCAAACCTGCAAGTGCATTTTCCGCACCTCTCAGGCTTTCAACAGCGAGTTAGGTGGAAAATGCACAACCACACAGGTCTGAACTGAGCCCTTAATATAGTTTACCAAGTTAATGGATCATCTCTGTGAGCTGTTTTGATTTTTCCAACAATCAATCGAATTTCCTAAAGCCATTCACAACGTCAGAGTTAAACACTACACAAAGTCAATTATCTGAAATCGAAGATTTGGTTTTGCTAGAAATGACACAACTGCAAGAAATGAAGAGATGGAAATGGAGCCAATGGCAGCTACTGAGGACAGAAATAAAAATGGAAGATGGATGGATGGACTGACTCTTTGATGTTAATTCTGGCCCAGGAGCAATTTTCTTTCTTGCTGTCTTCTTTGTCAAAACCTGGTTGATTTCATTTTAAAGGGAAAAGCCATTGACTCTGGGGCAAGTACTTGCACCATTATTGTTTGAAGACATTCTGTTGGAGATACATTTTCACACCACCTTTACGTTCTTGCTCTTCTTACTGACAAGACTGTTTGTACCCTAGTACAAACAGTCTAGTGATGACACCAGTGTAAGATGCCCAAGTACGAGTGATCGAGTGGTCCATACTTGGAATCAAAGCGCTGCAGCAATGTTTATGGTTATCTCCATTTGCACAAGTACATTTCTTCTGATCGTGTGTGTGGTTTGAAATCCTGGATATTGCATAGTTAGTCTTAGACTGCTCTGTATGTCTAGACCATGTTTAAATGATTTTGTAATTGGCTGCTTTGACGATGATGGTTATGAAAATGATGGGTGGTCTTGGTGGGCCCGTGTAGGCGTGGTTTCAAATTCTTGGATGCACTTGCTTGGTTGGGTTATAATCCTGATAATCCATTCCAGCAGCTAGCTTCACACATGTTCTTGGATACTTGCACTCTTATCTGTCTCATCTTCAGTAATGTTGGTACTCTTGATATAATGGTGTAATTCAGCTCTTGTTGGTGAAGATTTGCAGTCAAAAACAAATGAATTCACTGTTGTAGTTCATTCTGTTTCAATCTTGGTTGACCCTTCCTGAGCAATATGGTCAGAACCTACTCTATCATTTAAATCACATCAGATTCCAAGTTTTTCTGGTCACATGGCAGCTGAAATAAGGGATCCTCTCTCCCCAGTGGTTGTTCATTGTTTGTGTAGTCACTGATGAATGTATCCGGCCATTAAGTGGGAGTTTTACTGTCACATACAATTCCATTATTGTATTATACCTGAATGACTGTTCCCTCTTAGCTAACAGGGTTTCAGTGAACATTTCAAACATTTCAACTTTTCTCGTTACTGTTATTTTGGAAAGCCTTTCATTAGTAGTGTTAAAATTAGCACACTTCTTCCTCTGCTCCCTGTGCCTGAAGTGGAGGAAGGAGGTGCGGGGCGGGGGGAGGCCCCTTCACCCTTTTAACCTTTGTCAGTCACACCGCAAATTTACATGGCTGAGAATAGAAATGTTCTGACACCAGTGTAAGATGCCCTCTGCATTTCTGGCATGATAATAAAGCCTGCCATTCAAAAACCTCCTCAGGAACATTTTTTGACACATCAGTTCCACATATCTTACTCTGGAAAGGCCCAATAAATTTACAGAATAACAAGCACCAACTATAACAGTTGACCAAACCAACAATCCTTGACGGTTCAATGTATTACAATCTGTATGTAGCCAAGCCTATTGAATTTAGCCAAGCTTGTTTAAAATACAATAAGGTCAGAATGGCTAAACGGCTTGTTGCTAATGATCAAGAGAAATTAACAAGAATACTATTTATACACAACAATGTTTTTTTACCTCAGGGTCCAGAGAATAGAATGTATCTGCAGCTTACCTGGGCTTATGAAGCCAGCACTTAAATTTAGTTACAGTTGAGTGTACAGCAGCAACCAGTGGTGTGTATGCGGCGTGCAGCATACTCCGGTCAGAGAATTAAATGCAGCATACTCCGGTCAGAGAATTAAATGTCTACACATCAGGGTTTAGTCCTGGAGGTCTAATTCTGACTCTGTTTCCATTTCTCCCCAACAAAAATTAGTTTTTGGAATAATGGAGCAACAGGAAAACCACTGACATAATTAATTTGATGAAGTACAGGATAGCAGATATTTCAGTAGGGGTTTCAAATTAAAACTTTTAATGTAAACAGCAAAACATTGTTTTGCTTTAACTTCAAGCATCAGTGAGTTTGTGTTTCATGTCCAATGTGCATACAATCCATACATCCTGACACCCTGAATATGCCCGCAGCACACCTTCTAATTGTTGCAGTTGACAGAAGGTGCCACTCTTGCAAATAGTAATGGCTTAAACAACTCAACTGACTAGGGTTGGAGAATGCTGTCATATGCTGTATGGCATTGCCCACCCTCCTTGAACAAATTTTGTATTTTTAAATGTCTTTTGACCATACATCTTGGACTAATTGGTAGTGCATAAATGTCCAAGAGAGGAACAGAACTGTGTGCTAGTCTTTAAGCTGCAACATGCATAGTCTAGCAGTTTGATTTTTAGTGAACAATGGGTCACTATCAATATTGTGGTAAACCAAACAAAAGATAAGTTGAGAGAAGTGCCATGATTAAATTGGCAAGTGCTCATTTTTCTTCATGTTTGACACATTACCTTTAAAAACTACTGAACTCATCCTATGATGTTTGTGGGAACACAAATTTATTTAAGAAGGAAAAATGTGAATTGAATCCAGGAAAAGAAGTGGTGTGTTGTTTTAAACTAAGATCAGAATTTTGGCTTATTTAATGCATGGTATGTAGATGTTTCTTACACATGTAGCCTTTAGATCCAAAAATTAAAATCAGGTCTATTTACAGCATACCATGTACACATAGACCCATGCTACTATAAGGGAGACATTACTGGCAAAACTAGAGGCATGTTAACTCACAGACCCTTGACAATATGTGCTGCAGCGGCTAATGCTTGCTTCAGCTGGAAGGCAGATGAGTTTCAGTGTACCCCTGCTCACCACGTTAGATGCCAATCTGAAAAAAGGAGCACATGCTAGCAGATGCTCAGCTTCAGCCAAGTATACACACACGGCAGTTAGGCAAAATTGAGTTATTACAGTTTAGTAGTGAGTTATTGTTTGAGAATGCATCACCAAAGCTATCCAGAGAGCAAGAGAAAGCATGATGTGCGGCCCATTGATAGAGTATGATACTGACAGCTGGACTTGGATGTTTGGGCTTGAATACAAAATATGTTTTCAGCATTTTGCTACGGTGCTGAAAGATGTGCTAATAACACATTATGAAGATTTAAAACATTAAGCACAAATGTAAAGATTTGGAATTCTGCATTGATTGGGATTCAGCATTTTTAAAATATTACATTTTATTGTTTATTTAAATAGGCTTCTCTCGTTTTAAGCAATAAATTGTAGGTTTAAAAACCAATGGGCCCATCATTCACCAACTACATTTTCCATGACTCTCTGAAGCTTGATTATTACCAAAAAAATGCTCTTAAGCAGCACATAATTCAGAACATAATTTAATATGTAAATACATTAACCAGAGGAGTGGCTGCAGACGTGCTCGTGTCTCCTTACTGCATTCTCAACAGAATCTTGAAATGATAATTATGGAGGTAAGGGTTTATTCTTGATTTTGAAATTTTATTATCAATACAACCCAAACATATCCCACTTTTGACCTATTTTTAATTAGTTTGCTGGAAGTGATAATTACTGTTAGCGATAATACTAAGACAGATGCTTCTGTCTAAAATTGAAAAATGGAATACAATTTTGGTTTGGAATAGCAATTTCCATTTGAGGTTGAAACTGAAAAGATTAAAATGCTACTTATGAATTCCATGCAAATGCCTGTGCAGTTGATTCTGTGTCTCTGTGTACCATATGTCAGAGGTTCTACTGTGCTTCTAGGTTTTGTAGCCATTTGATAAATAAATGGCAAACATTGATATAATACTACAATACATAACTCATTATTAAAAACAGTCTTTCACAAAATGGATGTAAATTACAAATGAAAATAACTTATTCGATAATATTTAATTGGTAAGAAATATATAAACAACAAGCCATCAGCCAACTATATCTGGCAAAACAAAATGTTCACATGCAAACACACATGACATTCTGAATTAATACTTTCACTGAAAAGTGAAAAAACATGAAAAATAAAACCAAAACCCAATAGTTAGCTAAAATATATTTCAAACAAGCTCAACTCAGTTTAAAATTCTATGGCTTACTAGATGGAGAAATGACTAGCCAGCTTCAATTTCACTTACCAACTAAGAGAGAGACAAGTCTTGATCAGTTTTGATGCTCTTCTTTTTAATTTTGTTCACCTAGGAAAATAACCTCCAGGTCCTTCATGGGTCTTTTCCCATAACATCTTATAATTCAGTTGTGCATTCTTACTTTTCAATTGCCAGTGGCCACTGCATCTCCACTACCTCTGCTATCCAGTGTTAGTCTATTGATCTGCAAGAACATGCTTTTTCAAACAGAAAAGCACAGTTTTATTTTATTCACATGCAAAACAATGAGGATAATGTTTTGGAAGCGCTTTGAATGAGCTACTTGATGAGTTCCGAGAAGTAAATGTTCATCAGAACATGTATCTTTTTTATGCACCACAGACATGTATGTGTATTTTTCTATGGTGAAATGCAAGGCTCAAACAACTTAAAATCAGCATAACAATACTGACTTATCCAATTATCTGGGTAAGTTGTATTGAGTACGTTCTGCTGTTTCAGAGTTTTCAACCAAAGCATAAAAACATGTCACAGCAGGACAAAGAGTGACTTCAAATGTCTTTATTATTGGCTTTTAGAACAGACTGAAGATGCACAACATAGTAGAATCTTCAAATTATGAAAAAGTAGTATGATGCAAGCAAGGCTAACTGACAATTGTGCATGCACGTTTAAAAATGTGAAAATTGGTGTCATTTTAACATCTCCCCACAAACCAAAAAACATCAAACTATCACATCTCAGATTGAATTACCGTTAGATACTGATTTTCAAGACTGAACTACACTAGTCAACTTAAATATTTCTTAGAATCCCTTTGTTGTACTAGCCTTGCTATAGCTATAATTGTACAACTAGTAGCTTTCCAAGTTACGAGTAATTTCATATATTTTAAGATGACATCAGTTAGCTGCAGTTTATAGTTAATTGCAACATATTATGAAAGCCAAGTTATAATCCTGGGTTAATTAGCTCAAGAAATCATCTTTTGAGTGGAAACTCCAAGAGATGTCTGTTAACTCTTCCTTAGTACAGATATAAAGCATTGAATATCCATATCAGTGTTATGGATAATTCTCTATCCAGTTAAACTGCATAAAGGGGAGGCAAAAGCATAAATAAAAAAAATGAAAAAAGCCTTATAACTGTTTTAACAATCTTCCCCATTTAAGGATGTCACCAAAGGCAATGACGTAATGTAGCATGATAGTATGTCTTTATAATTTAATTATAAAGAAGGCTTTTTGTTACTCTGTATAATTTTCATTAGGATGGTCTTTCTGTGAAATGAAGGATTCTCAAAGAGGCAAAGAGTTCCCACATGCTACAGTTTTAGAATGTGGGAACCAAAGCCTGGTCTTCCATTTCACAATTTACTGAAATTGCTATGGCAATAATGGCAAGGTGGAATGTCTTGCTATGCTGCCAGCTCAACAGGAGCCCAACAGGAGTATTTAGTGCAAATTTAAATTTTTATGTTTTAATAGCATAAAAAAGGAAAACTACTCATGGTGATTCCTTTTTAAACCGGCAAGATTGTTGATCTTTCAAAACAATAAAAAATCTTCAGAAACATTTTCTAAACTTCACCATCTCATCAGCTGCTCTGCCACTAAGCTAGTTCTCATAAAACTTCTCTTTTCCTTTTGCCCTCCAAAGTGAAATATTTATGTATGTATATATATATATTTTTTTTTTTTTTTTTTTTTTTGCTGTCTTTGTGAATATTGGTAATAGTAAAGCAAAGCTATAATTAATTTACAATAGGTATCGTTCCCCAGTAAGCTTTTACTAATTTAGGTATGTATACGTTGTAAGTCCTTGTGACAAATTACTCTACAAAACTCATGTCCTGTTATAAAGCACTTCATAGCTACAGATATAGCAGTCTTTTATAAATGAATTAATGTATCTGGTTTTTAGAGGTTTTTTAATATATTCATAGAATACTTGAATTGAAATTTTGTCCTGGATTCAATCAGCATTTCACAGATCACTGAATTTGACTCAATTAAATGGAACTTTTTAGTTTTATTTTCTTCACAAACACAGTCTGGCAAGTTTAATAGTTGCCAAAAATAACTGTATTTGTAATTGTTTGTACATTTTTTTTAACTGAAATGTTAAACAATATATTTCAGCTACAATTTGAATCCTGGCCTTCACATCAGAGGAGGGAAAAAGTGTTTTACTTTTTTGAAACCTGATTTCACCAATTTATTTCCCAACCCACACAGTAATACAGCAACTGATCTAGTGCTTTCCAAGCAGGTCAGTTTACAAAGTTAACTAATCAGTTCAGTTCAACTGTATCATCATGTGGATTAAAAATACAATGAAATTTGTGTGCTTCGACTCACATCTATGCCATGCATCATGGCTTGTGTTCACGACAGAACCAAGGTCTGGATAATTTGTGTTGGTCACTACCAAGTAGTTAAATGGCACAGGTAATTTTTCATCACATACCAAAACAGTTTGGCAGGTTTATCGATCAACTATATTGACACATTGAATAAAAATCTAATATTTGCATTCATGAAATCCAGGCCCAAGCATGACTGCATGGTGTGAGCTGCCATAGTATTCTGGGACACAGTCCAACACCTCCTCTAACCAAAATACTGAAAAGTGTACCTATAAGTCATAGAATATACATATTATCCTGTGTTTCTGGCAGGGCCCTATGGATATACGCATTTATGAGAAAATGTTATACATTGGGACCTGACGTCATTATATAAATGCCTTTGCATTATCTGGCCTTTTCAAAAGCACCGTATTCACAACATTTTATGTTGTGGCATAACATCATTATGCAGTAATTTATTGTGGCACTTTATACAACAAACAGTTTCTTTTTGTTGCAGATAGAATTCTGATTAGATATTTGACATGTGCTGACATATTTATTTGTAATTAGACTGGATTCTAATATACTGCATGGGTTTGTATTCTGAATTGAGCTATGTCCTACTCTGAGAGGTAATGCAGTTCAGTGTTAGTTATACTGAATTGCATTACTTCACAGAGTAGTTTGGTTCAGGGTTAGTTACATCTTAAACTGTCATTATAATTCTCAAAACTGAAGGAAAAAACATATTACTGTTTTTCCAAGGTGTTATATGATATAATTTGGCCTATTCCTGTGAGATACCTTCTTTCACACGGATGTACTCCCGTCTCTGGTAGTCAGCCTCTGCAAGAGCTGCCTTGAAAGCTGTAAACAAAAGATACATGTATATTTTTTAACCAGTACATAGGAACTAAAAGGATCCCAAACTGCTACAGAAAAAGTATGTAAAAGAGCAAAATTACCATCCCCAATTAGGACCAGAGAGGACTGGTTTTTGCCCTTCCCATCTTGAATCTGGACAGTGTAAGTCCCTTCACTCTCCTCTGTGAAATGATCCTGGACCATCTCAATGATGCCAGTGGCCACATCATGGCTCATCTTGTGTTCCTAAAATCAAACAGCATTAAGACCATTTTTAAGAAATCTTTGCAAGTACAATAAATGGTTTGTGTCCAAAAACTCCTTCCAAGGTACTTGTGAGTGAAAATCACTGGTAAAGTTAGTGAATTAGACCATACCATAAAAATCAATCCTTTGTATGTTGCTTCCTGGCATGTTAATGTATTATAGGAACATCAAAATAGTTATAAAAAAATATTAATTATAGCAATCATTAATGTAACCTGGAAGACTATAAACCTAAAAAAATGAGTGCTATTCTAAAGCTTTAGTAATGACAGTGTGTGCCATCAGTTAAACAGCCCATGCAATAACACAACGAGTAGACACAGAACAGAAAATCCTGTGCTTTTGTGCCTCAAGCAGGCTACATGTTTATGTTGACAGAAATTGCAAGCCGTTGGACACCATACCTCACTGCTAACAAGCTCTTTGTCGTTTACAAAGAATTTGTATGTCACGGCAGAGGAGATGCTCTCCGCCTGCAGCCAGAAACGCATGCGGCCTCTCTCTAGGATCTTATAGGCCAATTCAGTCTTCAGAGGAATGACTGGAGGAGAGAGGGAAGAAAATCATGACAAGCTATCCCTACCACAGACAGGAGGCCTCTGATCAAGAACCTTTACTCCTGTCAGTCAGCCTGAAAGGTTAGCTATCTCTCTTTTAGCGGTATTCCTCTCCTTCTGCCTGCCAAAGTGGAGTGTAAATTTGAGCAATAACACCAAGAAGCCCTTATTTTCACAGAGGTACAATTTTTGAACATGGAGTTCTTACACCTCACTGTCAGTAGATGTACATTGTCAGAATACTGCAGAAGTGGTGCTGTGTGATAATGAGGTGATTACTGGTAACTCTGAAAGAAAACTATTGTTTGTTTTTGTGCCTGCTGCTTGCATCAAGGCAAGATGTTACACATTTATTGTCCTGGATATAAATGTCCAAAGCACCTGAGTTTCAATGATCTCTGCAATGTTACTGTATTCCAGAAACAGCACTGTGACCAGCACCCACTTACTCAAGCACCAAGAACAATCAACTTTTATCCCTCTGAACCACCAGTTCATTAGTAAGTCTGAATGGAAATGAAACTTTCAAATGAAACTCACTTGGGTGACGGATGTCATAACTCTGAGCCAGCATTTTCTCCAGTTCTGAAAGATAAAATTAACATAAACAAAATAACCCTCACTGTTGCAAAAATATTTTTTTCCAAATCAACACGAACCAATGACAACAACAATGACCAATTTTTCCCTCTGATGGCAATTTCATCGTATAAATACAAAGTTATGTTTCAGCTGCAGTTGCAATAAACATTATTTCCAAGCACTGTCAAAATACAGCTTTGTACAATTCTAAGGGGTCTATTGAGACCTGCACCTTTTCAGTTTCTGTTCCTGTTCTGACCTTGAACATTTATGCGTGCTTAGGAGATTTGCACATTTGGGCTGGAGATTCATAGAAATTTGTTTCTCATATCTCATTAAAATACCCTCTGTGCGGATTCAGGGTGCATATCCTATGTGCCTCACAACCTTGTATTAAGTCGAGCAGTCCTATCGAACAGACTTTGATATTACATTTTTTTTCAGTGTTACTGTATTGCATTGAGTAGGATGACTCTTGAAATCATTTAAATTATTTCTGGATAACAGGCGCACATAAAAGTATTGCTCTGTCCATCGCCAACAATTGAGTTGCTGAATCTGAAATGCATGGCTGCATTTCAGCCCATGTTCCTCAGTCTGCAATGCTCAAATAGAAAGTAACACTTTTGGAGTGATGTGCTTTTTCTAACTCTATGAACCCGCGGATAATAACTCAGACCTCAAGTCTTACCATATTGCCAAAACAGAAGTAATCATCAGGTCAAGTAAAACTAACTAGAGGAAAAAATATTATTCACCATAGTTACTCAATTCATTATAAAATATGATATCAAGCAACGTGTATCATTCAGCAATAAACCACACTGTGAAAACTGTATACCAGTTAATTAAACCTTTGTTGTTTATCAAACCTCAGTGATTTTATTAACTTCATTAACCTAAAATCCAATGAAACATTATGCTAACCTAAAGTAAGGAGCTGAGATGACACTCAGTTTAATCAAGGAAGGTGACACAAAACAGAAATGCAATGGGGTTATGTACGTTGTTCAGTTAAAACACCGGCGACTTTTCAGTATAAATATACATCGCCTCCCTATACTCTAGTTGAAACTGCGGACTCCAGCAGTAGGTGTTCAGTATGATAAACATGTACAGAGACATGCAAGAAGTAAATAGACACCCTTAGTTTTTATCAAACACTTGATAAAAGTGTCCACTTACTTCTTGCATGTCTCTGTAGTTTACTGTGTATTTATCAAATTACAAGATAGGCAGTCTATTTCACAAGAACCTAACCATGCTCTTTCCGTCTTGACCAATTTTAAAGACTGTCGGGAGATGGTTTGACTGTTATTCGTGTTTTACCTCATCCAAGTTCCTCACTGCCACGCTCTAATTCGCCAAACAAAATGACCCAGGTTTTATCGGAAGGACAGAGCGCATACACGAAATGGGTACCTGATTTGACTCAAATAAATGAATATGTACCCTTTCAGCATGACTAATTGTTTATTGGATGTTGGGATAGATTGACAGCAAGACTGAGAGGCTGATTACAGCTAAATATGAGAAATCCAAAATATCAGAAATCCAAAATATGAGCAGGTACTGTGTTCACCTTATGTTCGATATCAAACATTGTAATTCCTAATTCTTAATAAAATTTATTTGTTGGTGCTACTGCTGCTTCACAAAAGTGCATATTAAAATTTTAATTGTATTGTCCATTAGTATTACAACTTGAATCTGGTCTTGACAAATCATTTCTCAGTATATTTTAACTCAATTGGATACGAATGAAATCTATTTGATTTACATATATTAAAATAAATACCTTCATTTACCTGAACTACTCGGCTCTTACATGTAGATTGCGTTGCATGATTTTTAGAATACAATTGCTGTATCTAATAACATATGATGAAGCTACTTAATTTTAGCATAAACTATCCAAAAATCCTATTTCCGTGGAAAAAACACTGAGCACTCTCAAGTCAGAATTCCCCCCTAAGTGCATGTCTTACCACTAAATCACATTATAACAAAAATCTATTTTAATAACCAACCTTCAGCTGCTATTACATAGCTGGAGGAGACGCCATTAGTGTGGGTGACAGAAACAGAGAAGGTTCCCACATCTTCTTTGTCTGGGTTCTGGAAAACAAGCTTGGAGCTGGAAAAAAATGAGGGATGGTTTTAAAAATTCCTCCAGAAGTCTACCTTTCATCTGTACTTATATTAATCTATAACGCCTGTTTTACCATTACGATTGGTACTTTGCTCTGACCCTCCCACAGTGGACAGCGCCATCAGGCAGTATTTATTTTTGCTTACACAGACTTTAATGTATCCTTTTTTCCAATTTTGTTTTTGTTCCAACAGTAAAAGATGGATTAAGATGTATTTCTGCCTGTTCCCTGTCTGTGAGACTATAAACCCAACAATTTACACCTTGTAAACACAGCAACCCCCTGTGGTGTTACAATATGCTCTGGGTGAAATATTTCTGTTGCAATCCCCTTTTGTCTAATATGTCAAAGCTGTGTACAGAAGGCATTATGCTCACCAGTTCCCTTCAGTTTTGATGGTGATTCCTTTGGAAAAGTCAGTGATTTCTTCGTAGGATTTTTTCCAGATGAACTTTGAGTGCTCAGACATCTCACAGCTTTCAAATGACAAGTATATGTCACCTGTCTCTGCATCCACCCCACACTCAACCTCCTTTGCACCTGACAGAGAAAAAAGAGAAGAAGACCTCAGGTTAATCAATTATGCCAGGTCTCATTTTACACAGTCCTGGCTATTTGCTTATATCTCATCTCAAGGTAGAACAGGGGTGGTGAGACTGCTCTCCGCTGGTCTCTTTCCATTGCCGAAGTAGCCCCCCTGAAAACCCAGTTCTACCTAAATCTGTGCAGAACAGCAATGCATTTCTACATTGTTACCTTACCTTTAAGATATAAATCCAAACACAAGGCACCTATTTGATACATTTCAGTCAGCACTGCAGTGCAGCTCTCCATCTTCATGAATTTCCATTTACTTACCAACATATCCCACACCACTATCTCACATGGATTATAGTAGATGTAAACATTGTTTTGGATTCAATCAATATTTGCCATTAGTTTTGTTGACTGAGTTCATGCCAGAGCCACAGTGGATGTGAGAATCAGTCTCATCACAGATGTATTAGTGCTCTGTACTCTGCCAGTACCTTCTAGGACCTTGGCAACCACAGAATCAGAGGCCATAGAGGGGTTCCCCACTCCTTCTGCATTCTGAGCACGCACTCTGAAGACATAGGATTCACTTTCTTCAAGTTGAGTCACCTGAAAATCAGATGTGCTTCACTAAACAGTAACCTCATTGAAAAACTGGGGAGCATTCCATACAACAAGACAATGATTGCATTCACAAAGGTGAACTGAAGGTGAAGCTGGGAGGAGGCCAAGACCAACATTAAACCATTCATCAAAGCCTTTTGTCTATGGACAGTAGACGATCGAAAAAAACCCTAAATGACTTATCATTTTTATAACTTTCTTTTTTGTGTTTTCAGGAGGGTTTACCTTTAGGTAGCGGTGGCTGACAGCAGTAGTGTTTACAGTGGTCCAGGTGTCTGATCCCTTCTTGGACATTTCCACAGTGTACCCAGTGATTTCACTATGGCCCTTGTACACTGGAGTCTTCCATTCCAGGACGACAGAGTCATTCCTGATCTCACAGAAGGTCAGATCATAAGCTGGACCTGAAATTTATGTACAGAATTTAATAAAGCAGCCCTCAACAAAGCCATTTCTGTATCATACAGTATCTAATTTTTGGCAATGGTTCAATTAAAATAAGTACATTAAAGTTCTTGCTTTCAGTTATAATTGTTTCAATGCAACAGAGATGTTCAGCAACTCATTTTCCGGACAATTTCAGGACAATGATCAAACATTTTATTATATATATATTTTATCAATTCTAAAATATGCATTTAACACAGAGTCAGTTCATCACACAACAGAAACTTTGTCATAAAGGGAGAATATAATAATCTTCATACATCTACTCCACTCCACAGGATAATCATTATTTCCACAACTTGTTTAAATACTTGTTTCTGATTGGCTGGAAGGTATGCCTTAAGATAAAACGTGGTTCCTTGTGTTTTCATGTGATCACCTGGTGCTGGTGTGTCCCATGCCTCACAACGGAAAGGAGCGCTGGCCTCTGAGGGGTGTCCGACTCCAGCAATGCTCGCAGCATAGACCTGAAACTGATAGACCTTACCCTCCTTCAGATTCTCAACCTACAGCACAGGGAGGAGGAACAGAGAATTCACTGTGAAACTGTCACCTCAAAGGTCATGACTTCACTTACTGAGCAGCATTCTTTGTAGTGGATTTCTACAGTGAATCAAGGGGAAAGAAAGGAAAGGTAATATGTTGGGTATTATTATCCTGCCCCCTGAAGATGCTGAGTATTAAAATGGCCTATCATTTACACCCTGACGGCCTATGCTTTATATATCAGGGTCTGCCAGTCGGCTAAAGTGTGTTAAAGCTGACCCATCCCATTGTCTAGAATTACATGCTGACAGTGGCAGTGCCACAGTTGTGACTAGCACATCATTCATTGCAGTGTTACCCACAGCATCAGTCGTACAGTATCTACAGTGCAACATATGCAGACCACAAACATCTGAGGAGTTATTTTTTTGTGCTGTGTGACAGGGTGTACACTGCTGGCTATGGTGCATTCATGAAGACACTGGAAAAACCCATCTCCATATCAGAAATGATTAATAAAAACAAGGTACCTTGAAGATTCTCTCCTTAATGGGGGGTATGTGAGTCTCCCTCCAGACATGCTGTGATACCTCCTTCTTATCAACATAATAGTCTGTGACCTTGGCCCCACCGGTGTGCTTGGGGTGTTTCCAGTTTGAGAATCATGGAGCTGCCATCACAGTGGAGGAGGGCAATGTCATAGGGGGGGGACGGTTTTTCTGAAATGCACAGGCACATTTTAATCAATTACTCTCATCAACAGCCTAAACACAAGAAAAATGAAAATAAAGCATAAACCTGAGAGCAAATACTGTACAATGCCATTGGTGAAATATTACCTATAGAAGTAATACATAAATTAAAGCGCTACATTTCTGCTTGAGTTAAAGTACAACAGTACACTCTTTTAATTGTATTTTGAAAAGTACATCAAAAGTGAAATTACTGTGATGCCTTACAAATTGGGTTTAGTAAGGGTGAGCGACAGGTAAGCTGTGCTTTGGGAAATATATCATTTGAAAGTGTGTACCAGTCAGGTGGACTCTGGCTTGGGGGGAATGTATTCTCTGTGGGTCGTTACTCACTCAGAGCAGCTTGGACGGAGAGGGGGGACGACTCCTGAGACTCATCGCTGAGCCCCAGCTCATTAATTGCCTGCACCCGGAACAAATAGGTCTCTCCTGTGGTCAAACCATGAACCACAAACCTGACCGAAAAAACAACATGCTCTGAGCACTATGACCTTGCTTCTCCTTCTATCTGACCACCATGCAGTACACCTGATGATTTACAGTTAGCAGTATCTGATGTTACCTGGAATGTTTGTGCAGTTTGTGATGACCTGCTCTGTTTGAGAGATTTATGGTTACCTTGTGTGTTTGTTTGGTTTGTGGTTGCATGATAGCCAGTCTTTGGATCCCTTCACACAGGAGTCTATATAATAACCAATCAGATTGTTGGGCTCTTTGGGTGGATCCCACTGGACAAGCACAGACGTTTTTGTGTGTCTGATGGCAATCACTTGACCTGGGGCTGAGGGGACACCTAAAGGAACAAAATATAGAATATTAGATGAAAAAGAAGGTGCTGCAATTCATCATAACACTATACATTCTGAATATTGAATATTAAACATGCTTGGGGTATCTAGACATTTGCCATGATTACATCAAATTTTTCACAATTAAATAAGACTCAATTTTCCATTGAACACGGCAAAAACATACTGGTTAGCCTTGTATAAAGTTTTGACCTATCTGATAAAATCTCAATTTAAACATGACATGCAGTAATCCAAAAATAGGCCAGTTAGGTTACAATTTTTGAGTAATACAATGCATTTTGTTACTGATGCATATGTTACTAACCCAATGCTGATAATCATTACCCAAAATCTTTAATTGTGTCCATGACTTCAGCATCCAAATAAATGTTGTGACAACCGTATAATCAAATTGTAATTAAAAAAAAGGTTGATGAAGGTGATGGTTAAATTCACTAAACAGTGTTTGTGAATTAAGAAAACCAAGATGTGGTTGAAAAGGAAGAAAATGTGACCCTTTAGAATATGAAGCCTGCACTAGTATGGGCGATTGGATTTCTGATATTTAGATTAGCAATATTAGCTATATTAACATATTAAAACATTATTAATTAGAATTGTTCTGAGTGCTATAGTAACGTTTATTAGTAGCAATTAATAATTACCAGTGCTACAGTCTGAAGTGACTGGCATTCTCCAAAACTTTGCCTATCTGCTTCAAAAGCCATCGTCTATTTAAAAAAGCAGCATCTTGTACATCAGCAAGCTTGAGAAAGCAAGTATTATACTGTCAAGTGGTGAACCCACTGTTTCAGAACTCACCCCGCAGCTCCTGTGTCTTGATATTTGCAGAAGGGGGGGATGCATCGCTTGTGCCATACATGTTTGCTGCTAAAACACGGAACATGTACTCTTTCCCCTCTGCCAGGTCAAAAACAGCATAGCGCGGTGACCTTACTGGCACCTGGGTATTCACCCTCTGCCAGCTCCCACTCTCTGCCAGACACTGGAGAAAATGACCTTGTGCTAATTAAAAACTCATTACAACACCAATAGCTAAGGGTACTGGATCAAGAAGAGTGGATTTAGATACATGTGTGCTCCATTCCAGCAAAACCTTATAAAATATGCTACAGTTTGGTGTACAACAAACACTGAATCAATATTTTCTCCCATAATGCATTTAACATATTAACCTGCATTTAAGAGGTTGTAACATTAAAAATTCCTTCTGCAGCACATAGCACAAGACTTTTCTTTCATTTGTATAAATTTGTGGTGATTCATTTGTGGAATCGCCCCATAAGGCTGAGCATGGAGTTGAACAGTGACGAACCTTCTCGATGTAATACCACATGGGTGCGCGTCCGTGGTATGCGGGTGGATCCCAGCTGAGCACCACATATGTTCGGTCCGTCTCCGGGGCATGAACATTGGCAGGGGCTCCCGGGGGATTCCCTTCGGCTGCAGGTAAGAGACATCAAAGTGTATTACCTTCACTTCACTGCATGAGAGCACAGTGACGATGATTCATTACCTCAACACTGTGTGACCTTTCACTCCTACTTCAGCAGCAGAAGAACAAACCATATACTTCAGTGTTTACAATAAAGCCCTCCATGTTTCATCCACATTGCCTCTTTTTTGCCTCCGCTTTGAAGGTGACTCTTGTGGTATAAAGAAACAGCTTGTGCCTCGACTGGCATAGCGGGTATTTGCCAGTCTGATACCAGCAAATTCAATCATTTAAATTTGAAAGCATCACAGATGGTTAGAAGTAAGCATTCAGATGTGACCCTCATCAAAAACTAATCAGCACCTCTCAGATGAGACCTAATTACAGGCAACATAATGATTGCTAATTATTGAAAGAGAGAATCATGAAAAGAAAAATTATAAAAGTGATAGCTGGTGATATAAACCCATACATTTATGTATGTCTTTGAAATCAAAAATAAGCAATTAAAATGAATTCTTTGTCTGTCTTTAATAAATGGATTTCTTGTTTTAACACAATGCATACACCACTAAACACACTCAAAAGAAGAAAGATAAATACAAGTGATAAGTGTTAAGTTGACAGCAGTATTATAAAGCAAAATTAATGTGTCTTTTCAATTTTACAGATTTAAATAATGTTCAAGTGTTGATTTCACAGTTAAACTATAAATAAATATAAATCGATCGAGTTTGTACAATTATTCTGGGTTTAAAGTGTGACATAAAAATGCTGTACCTTCCAGGTCATCATGGTAGGCCACAACATCAAGTTTTCCTCCCAACCTCGTGGCTGTTATACAGAAAAATAAATAGAGTCAGCGTAATCTCTCACTTGAACAGTTTTGTCCTTTACTCTGTTAATTAACACAATGTTTTCATTTGTCACTTAGACAGATATGGGTCTTCGATTTCAGTGCATACTTTGCATTGGTCAGGCAAAATAATTTGTCTTAAAAGTTCACTCACAATTATTTTATCTTAATTTTGTTATTGTTATTTATTACAATAATACAATCGGAGCCTATCCTAATGCATCATTAAAGCACACTATGTTGCATTAAGTGAATTTTTACAGAGAAAAAATCCAGCCAGATGTTATGATAATCTACTGACTGTTCTTGTCCTCTTTGAGTTTTAGATTACAAGCCTAGGAGCAGAGACATCATATATTATTGTTTGTACATAACATACAATAAACTGGTTTCAAATTCCATTAAACCTGTTAAATGATAAATGACCCAATGGAATTTATCACTTTGGTGCAATTATACATTTCTGAATCACCCCTAGCATTAAGTGTATGATATTTCTGCTACCTATTGCGTAGCTTCCCAGAAACATTTATTATATCTATTAAAACAAATGGTCTACAACTGCATAAAGAAAAGGCTAAGACCCAGTGCGATGTCTTAACTGTACCCTTTCAGAGATTCTCAGAGAAAGATATGAACATTTTCTCCATTGAGAGTAGACTGAATAGCTGACAAACATCAGATCTGAAAATAAATCCTTAAATTGAAAGAAATAACATTCTGGTGGCAAAAATGCTGAGTTTTCTCATAAATACAAAATATGTTTCAGATTATGTTCTGTCAGCAGAACAAAGGGGCATAGGTGTAAATTAATTGAAAGTAAATTAATGCAGTAGAGTTAGAGATCTTTAGGGTGTTTAAGTCCATACTTAATGCAGTGCTAGATATTCTGTAGGCTATTGATAAATGACCAGCATAAACTGACTGAATGGCCAATTCACATAATTATGTATTCTTATGTTTTCAGCCACTTTGGCTGGAACTACTTCACAGGCATACATTATAACGGTTTTCAATGCTGGTTGTAGGAAAATAAATAAAACCCTCTCAACCAGTCCTGAGCAACGAATAGAGCTATGGTTTAAAAACAATAATGTTCATTGAAAAGAACAGGAACTTCAAGCCATCTAGGCTTAGGGCTCTGTTTACCTACTGGAGGAAGTGAACAGAATCCCAAGGGTCTCTAGATCTACTGCCTCCAAGCAAGCTTTTCCTTGTATTAACAACTCTATGTGTAGAAAATGTATTAGAAAACTATACATTTATATTTAGGTAGTTCCCATTCTCATCAGACAGAAGCAACATTTGGAAACATGTTTAACTATGACTGATTTAAATAGTAATTAATCAGTGAAGGAACACTGATAAAATTGACGTGTACCTTGGAGCCTTTCGTATTCAGTGGGGTCAATGGCAGCAATGGGATCAGACATTCTGGATGGGCGGCTGATTCCATGGGCATTTACTGCCCGAACACGGAAGTAGTAAGAGTGACCCTCAAACAGGCCGGACACAGGGTATTTACAGATCTTAATAGGGGAGTCATTGCATTGCACCCAGTTCTCAGTCCCAACTTCACATCTACAAACAAAAACAAAAATAGCGGTGAGACTGAATACGGAAGTATATAGCACCATTCTGTCACAGCCACTTTGACTCATGTTTTAGTTATCATACATCTTTAAATATGCGACAATGGTCTGATCACCTGTGAAGGCTTTTAAGCATTATGTCATGAAGGGACATAAGATGTAGTGTGTAATCATTAACATTGTGATGTGTGTAATAGAAACTGGCTTAAATATACAATATCTGATTTTGAAATGAAAATGAATATTTCTTTTCTCGTTTTGTTCAAAGACTGATTTAACAACAACAATAACCTATCAACAAAGTATCCTTTAATTGGGCCCTCAGTGGTGGTATTGGGTGGTTTCCAGGACACAATGACATAATCTCTGTTGGCATCATGGATCTTTATGTCCATGGGGGCGCCTGGGGCCTCTGGGCAGGGGGGAGGCCCATCTGAAAAACAAGCACAAAGGGTAAAATCAACACAAAGACTGCAGAGACAGATGGAGCTTACAATCTGCACTGAAGCTGTACAGAGAGACATGCCATAAACTTCACAAATACTGGGATCATAGTGATGTTGATTTTATACAGGTGACCTCAATTACTGCTCTGTATGTGGGCAGAAAACTGAGGACAGTGCTGAAGGACAGAAGACCTTGTACTAACAAACTTGACCGTATTTCAAAAAGATGTTTTTCAAATCAGAAAGAGCTTAGTGAACTCCACATCATTTCAGAAACCAGTTGAACAAATCTGACAAATGAACAATATACTGAGGTATTAATTAATACCTCACTATATTCCTAAAGATATTTTCTGTATGAAAAAACATACCACATCTGGAAATTCTTCATTGTCAATATGCTCAAAATGCTATTCAAACATGTTTAAAAGCAATAGCAATGATTGTGCATTCTACCTGCTACAAAGACATATGCGCTGTGCTCAGCAGCACCCCCTTTAGTCACCATACGGAGGGTATACAGGCCCTCATCATCCTTGTTCAAGTGAGGAAGAGTCAGTGTGGCAACTCCACCTCCTGCCTCCATCTTTGCCCACTTGGATTCCTTCAACAGGTGCTCTGGAATGGGAAGGGGGATTTGATTCAGTTTGGCCCTTCTTGGAGAGATTTGTTACTACAACTATAGAATTGCATGTAGAAAAAAGAGCATTAAATATGAACAGATATTTGTCTACATTAGTATGCTGAGTCTGTTTCTAGAAGCCATGCTATGTACCAGCACATTATAAGTCTAAAACATTAATGAAGATCGACATTCACTCAAAATGGGATAGATTTTTTAGGACTGAAATATAACAAGGTTTTTTCTTTGTCATTTTTTAAATTCCCTGACAATCTAATGAGTGTGCTCCATGTAAAAGCTTAAAGCTGTAACGAAAAAGGCCTCTTAGCACAGATCTCTAGGGAGTTAATGTACTTTTTCTTCTAAGATCCATTTCATTCAGATGTAAAAAGGTGTACCTTATTTTCTTCTCTTACGCTAACATTATTTGCAAAACAACATTTTAATCACATTATTTCAACTGAGTATTTCTTCTGTTAACATTCTTTCTTTCTAATAGTTGGTCAAGCTAATCGGATATAGAGGTACTTATAACAGGAATCTGTATTATTGTCTCTGCTGTCATAGGCTAAACAATTTCCAAGTGCCATAAGATAAACAATTCAATACAACATTTTTTAACTAATGACATGAAAATATGAAATAGGGAATGCATTAATATAGATTATATTTTAGATATAGAAGTGGCCAAGATATGTTGATTCTGATTAGAATAAATAGTTTCTCTGTAGTGTATATGTATATACTTGCGCAATTCCCTAACATTCCTAACAAATAAGTTCAATGTTTATTCATACTTCCTTCCATGTTAAATTGGTCACTCTCCTCAGACTTTCAAATATGTGTCAAACCCTTATGCACAAACCCTTAAAAACTTTATATCTGCCCTACTATAATTAGAGAGAAGCAATTAATGCCCACTTTCGAAAAAGACTGACAAAAAAATTGTTGTTGAACTTTAAGCAGTAATACCAGTCTGGGAGTTTAAATGTGTGCCACATGATACAAATGATTATATTACACTATAGATTTATTTATGCCATTTTAGAGGGTTTCTTTTCTTCAAGGCATTACCAATAAAATATTATCATTCAGCTCTTTCTCCTGTCTCCTATATTACCAGTTATGTTTGCATTGGACAATTATGATGCAATAACATGAGTCTGCTATCCAGTTTTATTTGTTTAAATGATTTTCCATATAAACCCCATTACCTTGTCAGCTGACATAAAATAACAGTCAGTTTGGCACTGCTTTCTCACCATCTCTGAACCACTGGGCATCAGGTTGCAGGTTGGCCAGGTAAGGGTTGATGATCATTTTGCAGGAAAGGCTGACCTTGTCCCCCTCGGTTCCAAACATTACGTCAAAGGTTTCCAAGAAGGTAATGTCGATCTTTGTGTACTTTATTTCAGGCAACATGGGAACTGTAATAAAAGTTTATATAAAACAATAATAAAAATAATTAATGATTTAAGGTCTCATCTCAGAATTCTGGGTTAAGTGGATATGTATGGCATCATGCAGTTTGATTTTCACAGTTATATGATCAATAATTCATTATTATAATTAAAGATAAATAATAAATGAAAGGACACTTGCAAACCTTACTATTTGGATGTGTCTGCATGTTCATTCAATGTCATGTTTGGTATGTTACAAATGTGTGGTGAATTTCGAAAAAATAAAGCATCTGAGATCAGAAAATAAATCAATACCAACAGACGTATCAGTAACCAGCCCAGATCCCTCATCCCCTAAATAATAAAAATCAACATCAGTATCTAACCCAAACATGCAGTATTGATCTGGCTGCCTCAATCTAAGCCTGGTCAGGGACAGCAGCAAGCACAGCAGTGTGCTGTGTGCTGTACTTACTCTGGTAAGGAAGCCAAGCATAGAGACAGGACTCCTCTTCCCCTCTGAACCCTAGAAAGACACACAATTGCTCAACACAAAAAGAGGCCTTCTATCCAACATACAACCTGTTTCAAATGTAGTAAATGTTATAATTTTAATTTTCCATAAGATTGCTGTGGTTCTGTGACAAGTATTTTATTGTCCATCTACTTATGTAGCATTTATGATGGTAATGTTCTATAATATGTCCTTTAAATAGTTTAGCACATGATTGAACTCTGTCATAAAACGAGTGATGGGGATCTTTGCTACAGACTCACGCTTGACAATGACAGAGGCCTGAGAGGAGGCCTGGCCATGCAGGTTACAGGCCACAGCCGTGTACTGGGCCGTATCATTGATCCCACACCTGCGGGGAGGAGAAGGTGCCACCTTAACAGGGAACATCCAAAGGGGTTGCACACACCAATGGGTTTCATGAAGAAAAGAACCAACATTCAATCAGATTAAGCCCAATGCACCCTAAATGGCGAGGGAATGTTACAAACTCATGTCAGCTTGATCTCAAGTGGAATCAGCAAAATTGTTTCTGTTAATTACTAAAATAATGTATCAGGTCTCGAATGTCACCCTTAAGTCTAAAAAATAAAAAAACATGGCCCGTAATTTGTACAATACATATGACCTTCAAGTGTTTACGAGCTCAGATGTAAAAGGACTAAATTCTTTGAGACCACAGGGGCTGCTGAAGCCATGCAGGAAAAGCCTGGCTCAGGCATTCAGTGCATATTCAACATGTGAGGATCTTAGACATGAATGGCAAAAATCTCAAACTGCAAGGAGAGAGGAGAGAGCAGAGCAGAGAGCAGACACAGCAATGTGACCTTCATGTGTCGTGAGCTATTTTAAAGCACTTTACTGTTCTCTACATCTCATTAATGGCTAACCCACCACTCTTTCTTCATCCTGTTCTCCCTAAATTTCTGAGATACTCAGGCCTCTGAGCATTGAAGTTTTTTAGGAAGAGAAACATTGGAGTTGGGGAAGTGTATGGTGATTTGTGTGTGAAGTTCCACTGGGCGCCATGACGACATGGCAACTGAGAGATAATATGCTCTTTAAAGAGGTCAGGTCTCAGATGACATGGGGCTCAGCACTTCAGCAGGAACAGCTGAGGAGTCTCCAAGATCGGGGCGTAGCCGAGGTCAGGTCTGGACTAAATTGGAAAAGCTCCCCGTCTACGCCACGGCACGTGGCCGCCTTTCATGGAGACCAATGTGTAAATGAAGTTTGCGCTAAATACAGTCCCTCTGAGCAGCCCTCAAGTACTCCAGGGCCTGCCTTGCAGAGGAGGCACATTGCTAGAAAAGTAGAGTGACCTACACTGAAAGGATACATTGACATAGTGTGGTCATACAAATTCAATTATGCAATGTAAGCGGCAAAAACAAGGTATTACATTATTTGTGCACTCATACTTTCACATAAAAATTCTATTCACAGGACTTTTACAGTAATCCCCCGCTAAGCATGGGGTTGGGTTACGAAAAAAAGCACAGAGGTTGGTGACTCCGCAGTTGGCGAAGGTACAAATACATAATATTCTTTAAACCTGTGTTACACATTACACTATTCTAAGTGCATACAAAATCAAGCAAATACTGCAATTAAGAAACAGCAGAGACTGGTTTACCTTAAAATTCATACCAGCAGTTTGCTGAATGTTTTGGACCCATGATGACCAAGTGGTTGGTGAATATGTGTACATCATATAATTGTGTAAAAGTGAATTCCGTGGTTGGAGAACCCATGGTTGGCAAGAGATTACTGTATTTCATTTCACACAAACAGACAAAACTTATGCATTAACTTTTCTTTACACAATCTTATACGATGATCATCATAAATGATAATCATTAGTCTGAAACTGGCTTTTTCAATTTGTGTTTGTGTTTGTTTTTAAAGCTTTTACTATGGTATTTGGTATTTATGTTTGTACGGTAAATGTGAAAACTCCAGTGGTTAAAGAATTGTGATTTTGTATAGCTCATGACTGTGATATATGTGCAATAATCCCATTAGCATCTGGAGGTGTAGCATAATGTCTTATGGGTTTTTCAGTTAGATGCAGTACCTGATAATCTCCAGACTGTGAATTCCAAAGTTTCCCTCCACATTGTACTTCCCTGCTGTGCTGACAAAGTCAATGAGAATGTCATCCTTATACCTGAAAAAAGAAACAACAGAGTTCAACAGTCCTTTTATATCAGATTTGCTGAACCATTCTCAAACTTGGGCTCAAAAAACAGTGAGTGTATTATTTCATTTCAGCAAAAAAAAAGTTATACATTTTGTACGGTCTTTTAAAAGTATCAGGATTTCAAGTTAGAATGTGTTGATGACCCCTTAAATTGTTTTAAAAAAAACTTTAAATACACTTGGGCAGCAGTGAAATATAAACAGCAATTCATACATGCAGATACAGGTACAGAATTTCTTCTCTGAAGGGAGGGGCACCTTTCAAGACAACAATGGCCCCATCCACAATGCACATGTAGTTATCAATGCAAATGTAGTTGTTGCAGGACAGGTTCACTATTCACTTCCACTCAGTTAACAGTTATCGTCCCAATCAAGCATTTAAAGGATATGCTGATGACAATGGCTGAAAAATAATTTTCCATTCAGATGTGTTTACTCAATTTTGTCTGAAAGAGCGGTTTCAGTGTTACACTACGGTAGCTGGCAGTGTATCATGATGTATGAAAGTTATATTCATACTGGCTGCACATGGTGGCCCTCCCCTCTAGTGAATTTAAATCCATTTTTGTTCACTTCCTGTACTTGCAGAATCAAAGTTCATTGTTTAAAATATATCTCCATGTTATATTTTATTCAAAAGAATGCAGTAGGTTTTTGTGGCTCTTTATGTGAATCCTGGTGAGTGAATGGCAGCACAACAGTTGCAAAGTAGCCAAAACTGGTAATTCCAAGCTTGGTAGAACTCCAAACGGGAAATGTAAAAAACCACATCTTTGGCAGTTCATTGAGACTGATGGGGAAGAGGCCAGGAGGCCCCTGAAAAAACATGCACTCCTTCATGTCTGCAACTGCTGAACTTACATGGGGGCGCTTAACTGAATAGCTGTTTACATTTGGCACACCAAATAACTGTAGTTACAGAGATGAAAGTGATTGCAGGCTACATCATTTTTAGCCTTTAGCATTCTTAGCAATAAAATCATACTTCACTGTTTCTTTTCATATCTCAATTATCTCTCAGTGTGTGCTTGTATATCCTTATGTATTGCTTCACATTATGTTTTTGCACAAAGGATGTGATCATAATGTTGCTATAGTATGAAGACAATGCTGGTCACCAGGATAATGTTTTAAAAGTATTCTATGAAATGTGATATCATTCAATATTAAACTTCTTTCAAACAAAATACTCCCTTCACATATTGCCATAAACATTGACATAAAAACTATGGAAATATAAGCAGAAGCTGTAATGGATTAAACATTTGAAAATATTTGTAGAGTCTGTGTGTGTGTGCGAGTGTTCGTGCGTGTGTGTGTGTGTGTGTCTGTGTGTAGCATAGTACCTCTGTGCGAGCTGTCATAGATCTAAAGCATCTGTCCAACTTCAAAAGGACAGAGCTGGCTGACACAAAATTAGAGGGAAAACCTCGGCAGGTGTGCTTGGCTCTCATTTTAGAGCAACGCGTTCTCTTTGAAAGTGCATCCCCTTCAGTGGTTTGACAGTAAACTATGATCAAATTCCATTGAACACAACCACAGTACAACAGTAGTTTGGACCAGTAACACACAAAATACATTTCTGTGAGACACACATGATTGGATTGGATAGAGGCGCTGGATGAGTTGGCCTTTTCTACAGAAAGCTCACCATTTGACAGTGGGGGTGGGGTACCCCTGCACAGTGCAGAACAGCTTCACTGGGGTGTTCTCGAAGACAGTGTGAGATCTGAGCCTCGCCAGAAATTGTGGACCCCTGATCATGGACTCCTCACGAATGTACTTCTCTGACACCTTCTTCTCCACCTGTCAGGAGCCAAAGATAAGGCACACTGAGGCCTGGATTCAATCAACATTTACTCGGACTCACAAACATATGGAAGAATTACTCATTTTTCTTCACAACTCTCTGAGTTAATATTGGTGATTGATGAACTCACCATATAGTGTAAGTCAAAGTTAATAAAAATGTTACTTGAATCAAGGCCCAGAGTCCAGTCCAGGCAATTAAATGGCTGTTCATGGAAGGGCAGTAACACCAAGCACTAAATGTCAAACTAAAGGCTTGTGTCAGTAGATTATTTTCTTTATTTTAAATAGCTGACTGAAAATTGTCTGTGTTGCTGAATGGTATGGTTTTTCTAGATTACACATTTGCAATTATTCTCTTCCTACACAGTATCTAAAACTATTTTCTGTTCCTTTCAAGTGCTCAAAATGACTAAGCAGACAAACTTCCAGTAAAATAAGTGTATTGTAGCTTCCAGGCAGTTCTCCTTTTCTCAGAGAGCTGCATATATATGATCTTTGCAGACAACATAATGCTTCCTGCATGCAGTATCACACAGAGACAGACAAAGGGGAATTTACCACTTCTTGAACTCTCTTCTCTGCTTTGTACTTGTAATCTAGGCCATCTTCCTCTGTGGAGCTACATATTTTGGGAGAGAGAGAATAGAGGAGAAAGAATATATCAAAAAGAAATTCATAAACAAAATGCCACATATATCTCACTTCAGTGCAGCAGGATCAACATCAATACACTATATTTTATTCATAACCATTCATATACCAACCCTGTTTTATGCATGAAAGGCAATGTGTTCTGGCAATTGGAAACATTACCTTGAGGTTTACATGAGCCATATTTAAAATTAGCTTGAGGAATTTTAAATGCAGTCACCTTACAAATAACTATTCATTCTCGAATCTCAAATTGCTGAAATACAGCATCTAGAAATTCCTGCTCGAAATACGTTAGTACATCACTACAACTAAATACTGTACCAGGAAATACCATTTAGAAATAATAATTTATTAGCAGAACTGCATTTTACCCATGGCTGATTTGTGAAAAAATGTTTTAAAGAAAGGGAACAAAGCATATATGTATGTTTTTTTTTAATGTTTTTGTAAAAATTTGTTGTCCACAAACATTCCAAATAAGTATGAGTGAATGGTATAAAAGAATATTTATTTTTATCTTTGACAAAAGTTCAGATGGGGTCTTTCAGCTTTTATACCTGTAAAATTTCCAAAGTCCTGGAACATTTCCTTTGCAGGTTGAAAGGTGATAAATACAAGTAGGTTCAAATATTTTGATAATGGATTTCATGAATACAGCCCCTTTCATACTTTTTGTGATCGTCTGTTTATTATAGTTTTTCATACAATACAATGAATACATGGAACTGTTTGGGCCCAAAATGTATCTAAGGTAAAACAAGTTAAATATAAACACATGTATATGTAAATTAAAATAAAATAGGGTGAGGAGAATGCAAAAAAACCCCTCTCCATACATTAGGCCCTCATAACCTCATGAGCTAAAGCACTTCTTGTGTAATTGTCATCCAGAATTGTATTGTCTTTGGGCAGAACCTTTCATCTCAGCCATTTTGAACCAGAAACCTCATCCCAGCCCTACACCAGTTTAGGTGAAGACGAGGGGCTTTTAAGCCTTTCAAATCAGGGGTTTTTTGATTTCCAGACCAGAGTAAGGTAGAATACAGTGCCTATAGAAAATCATCACACACTGTAAAAAGCTGTAACTTTTGTCACATTACAGCCTGGAAATTAAAATAAATTAAATCAATCTTTTTCAAGCTGTATTTACACATTATAACTCTCAACATCAAAGTGAAAATAGCATTTAACTAAATTCTGAACAACCATTAAAAATTAATTAGTGAAATACCTGTTTTGGATAAGTGATCAGCCCCTAAGTGTAACCATTATAAACTTGCTCAGGTACAACCAATCACCTTCCAGATCACACACAAGACTCACTGGCCCCCACCTGACATCGATTGTAGTAGTTTTGATTACTCCAAAATAAAACTGGCTGTTCCTTTAGGATTCCACTACTAGTAGTCCATGGCAATGCAAAGAATTTTTGGAAAGTTGCTTTCAAAAGGGCTCAGGGATAAAGTTGTGGAAAGGCACAAGGTAGGAGAAGGATACAAAAAGATTTCAAGGGCTTTAACTGTCCCTCTGAGTACACATTCAGTGCATTATTATTTTTTTTTTTTTTTTTTATTTAGATTTTTTCCAGATTTTTCCCAACCAAACTTGTTGACTTCACTGCAGCACCTACTCTGCTGGCTCTAGGAGGACAGGCTGAGAACGCGACTCCTCTGATTCATGTGACAACGATTCTTGCTTCTATACACACTGTAGCCGCACTGTGCCCTCAGTTCACTCTGCCACAGGTGCCTAGCAGGACCAGAGAGGGCACTATGACCAACAAATTTGGCCGGCTTACCCCCTATCACCCCCAGTGAGGCTGGACCAATGGGGACCTCCAACCATGGCCTACAATGGTGAGACCGGGATTTGAGCCCCCGATCTCAGGGCTCCCAGGCAAATGTGAGCTGTGAGCCACCTGGAGGCCCCTGTTCAGGGCATTATTAAGAAGTGGAAAGTGTATGGCTCCACTAGCACCTTGACTAGATGTCCATCCCTCCAAACTGGATGAAGCTACCAAGAGGCCAATGGCAACTTTGAAGGACTTACAAGTGACAAGTTTGAAGATTCTGATGCCATGTGGCAAATGGTTTTATGGTCAGATGAGACCAAGATTGAACTTTTTGGACTGAACTCCAAATGATATGTTTGGCAAAAACCAAACACAGCACACCACCCAAAACACACCATACCTATTGTGAAGCCTGGTGGTTGCAACACTATGTTTTGGTGGTGTTTCTCTTCAGCCGGACTTGGCAATTGGTCAGGAATGAAGGGAAAATGGATGCTGCCAAGTACACCTGAAGTCTTGAGGAAAACCTGCAGTCCTCTGCTATACAGCTGAAGAGGGGCAGGTGGCTCACCTTCCAGCACAACAACAACCCTAAACACACAGCCAAAAAACAATGTGGTGGCTTAAGGATAGGAAGGTGAATGTCCTTGAGAGGCCAAGTCAGAGCCCTGACATAAATCCAGTTGAAAATCTGTGGATGGACTTTAAGAGCGCAGTCCATCACCACTCACCATGAAATTTTACTGAACATGAACAATTCTGCAAGAAGGAGTGGGCAAATATTCCCCAGTCTAGGTGCCCAAAGCTGGCAGAGACATATCCAAACAGACTGATGGCTGTAATTGAAGCAAAAGGTGTCTCTGCAAAGTATGAAATTAGGGGACTGATTACTTTTCCAACCCTGTTTTCTAGTTTTCAGAACTGATGCCTTTTATAATTACTTGAATGTTGTAAGGCGAAATGTGTAAATAAAGCTGAAAAAATATATTTTTATGGGTTTTTATTTCAGGCTAAAAGACAAAAAAGTGACTATTTTAAAGGGGTATGATGATTTTCTACAGGTACCGTAGGTTAACAATACAGCAGGACCAAGAGAAACTCAACGTTGTTTGTAATAAATGCCTAGGGATTTTATTGATCACAGTGAGTATGGACCTCACATGTAATAAACACCCCCTCCTATTGTAGGGTCTTAAAGTCACTACATGTGATCATTGGTTTTCTGCTTGGTTCCAAGAGGGCCCCCTACTGGTCCACCAACATATTCATTTTTGTCCTCTAATTTTTCTCATTTTTTCCCAGCTGGTCTACCATGATTTTTCAGGTAAGCTTGCATGAATATGTGAAAATGGATGTCCTGTTAGTTCACAAAATCTTGGGAAAAGGTCATGCAATTAGATTAATTTACACTACACATGTAACAAGACTCACTAAGCCCAAAAGCTACTTTGGGAGAGGTAACTACATATGCAACAAAAGCAAATATTCTATAATTGCACACAATCTATAAGGTGATGGCTGTCATAGAAGGCATCCTAACAACCATAAACCACAATGTAGAGAATGGGTGTTTTCCAGTTGTGTAAACATTTTTGAGTGTCAGACAGAAATATAATAAGTAACATAGCACCTATGTATCAATGTCATTTTACAGTGTTCAAATGTAATTGACAATGACTTTGTCTTGGAAATTCCAGTGCGCTGTGGCTATTGGTCTCCCATTCGAGGTGCATTATACCTGGTTCTTAATGCTTTGATGTGTATGGACACACTAGTTTGTCCATATTATCCTTACTTGCCATTGGTAAGAATAATGGTACATCCACACATTTTCCTACGGTGCATTTTTAGCATAAGCAAAAGAACAGCAGCTGTTGTTACTAAATTATTAAAAATGTTTGATTACAGATATTTCAAACACATTAATGACTGAGTATGGAATCTGTGTATTCATTTTGAATTATTTAATAACAATAGCTGATGTGCTTTTGCTTATGCTAAAAATAAACAGTAGGAAAATGTGTGGATATACATACATCATGAATAGTTCTAATAAATTCATTTAATTTTCATGAAACAGTATACAAGAATAACTAGTGTTTCAATAAAACAAACCATATGACATTGATATGACAAACGGTGATTTTGAACTGCAAGTAACTACACCTACGATAAAATTTCAGCCCCAACAAGCATCTTACTCTGGGCAGATATCCAGCGCAACAGTAAGTAGTACATGAAGACTGAGACCAAAACATGTAAGGCTGTTTGTGGCTAGAGGCATTTACATAATGACTCTTAGCTGATCACCCGGCAAGAGGAATGAAGAGACATGCAAATACTTCAGGCGCACACAAAATAACACCCGTTGTTTGGGATCTTAGTAAACTGACCCTTTAGTTTTTCCAGGAGGTCTCACATGAAAGTACTTTATGAGCTGCGTCTCAGCTTCAGTCATCCATCATGAAAAACTACAGCCACTGTAGCCTAAAAGGCATTATGCCTTTCACAGATTTGTGTCACATTCTTAAACTGATACATGACTTATTTACTTTGAAATATGATATATGACTTATTTACTTTGTCGTGTAATTGAAATATGAAATATTATTAGTTGATATTTTCACTAGAAAGTTGAGTTTTAAAAAAATTAACTGTTATTAATCACTTACCAATTATTTTCTAATTAAGGCTGCATTAAAAATTCAGATATAGGACACAGATGTTTCTGTTTCATATAATGTCTCTTTTCAGACTAATTACCAGCCAACTGGTGGCATGTGTTTCTGTGATAAAGTGAACAGAACACCAGGCCTTAATTGTAATTGTTTTTCTGTGTTCAGTATGTCAACAAGATCATCATTGTTATATAACCGGGATAATGGGAAGAGTGAGTAAACATTGTCTCAGGTAGATTAGAAATTAGTAAATGTATCACTGCACATAACATGAATATTGAGGATTTCATCAACCCATGAAAATGTTAAAGAATGCTGCAATTGACATGTCAATTGCACACTTGATGAAACTGGGAAAGCAGAATTTAGGATACATGTAATAATTTCATGAATTACTCTAAATTACATTACATCATATTTTTGAAAGGACATTTGTTAGACGCTCTTAACCAGAGCGACTTACAAGGCAAAGTGCATAAGAATGGTACAAAAAGTGCAAAGACAACCCAAGAGAGGGGTAAAGTCCCAACAGCCTAAGGTGATTGAATAGATTAGGACCCCCCTACCAACTATCAAAAGAGAAAGTAAACAACAGCCTAGGTTAAAAACAAATCAGTTAAAACAAGAGCAATCAGGGTAGAGCCATTTACAAAGAGCAAGGGAGGGGAGGGGAGAGATGCAGCCTGAAGAGGTTATTTCCAAATGGCAAACCATGCACAATAAAAGGTAAGACAAATATAGATAAAATCCATTTTGAGAGATGAGCTGAACATCTTACCTTGCAGAGTATTCCTTGACTACATATCTAGCTTCACTGCTACGGTAATCGTGGCTGTAATGCTTGTGTTTCCGCTGATGAAATGGCAAAACTGTGGTTGCCATGGTATACAGACTTCAAAAAAACCTGTCAATTAACCCAGAAAAAAAGATTTAAAACTATTTAAAAACACATGTTTTTTTATTAAATGTTGTGAGTGTAATTGACTTGTATAATTTAATACTGTATGCTGTTTTGCTGAAATAATTTCTTAAGACCACAGGTTAGAGCAGCCAGCTTATACCAAGAAATGGCTTTGACACCAGCAGTCCTTGTCAGAACTGAATCTGAGTCACGGTACTTCTGCTCTGAAGTATCCAGTGTAAGCTAGCATTGGAAGCTCAACGGTATATATAAAGCAAAGTAATTAAATAATTTTTTCAAATCATTTTTCAAACTGTATTTCAGTTCTCCACCCACTAGGTGCTACCCCATTCTACATTTTGTCTTTTTTTTCCTTTTCTGTTTTCATTATGACACAATCATTCCAAGGCTTCAGCTTAAATGTAAATGTATTTGCAGACCTATCCAGGTGGCACAGTGCAAGTCAAAGACACCAAAGCCCCATTACTGTGTAACCCACCCCCCCACTTAGCACTAGATACCATAAATGACAGCCTCTGAGCATTTGAAGATCACTTTGTCACTTTGCTGCATAATGGATTTTTTTAAAGCATAGCCTTGATTTTATTACTTTTCTAGCACCATATGTCATTAAAATATATGCATTTTTATCTTCATCCCTTTCTATGACAAGAAGATGCAGTCATAAACAAGTGTTTTAAAAAAAAACTATGGATCAAATGTGCAATAAGCTGATTATATTAGGGAAATAAGATAAAATTAAAATAAGTACAGTGAGCACTAAGATTAATTGGTCATTTATGCATAAATTATAAATTTGATAATATATGCATAAATGCATGTTAACACGTCAGATTACTCTAATTACTTAATCGATGCTCATATAACACTCATTATAGTCATGCAGGCTATCAGTTTTGCGGGAACTTACTGTTTTTTGTCTACATGAGGGGGTTGTGTAATAAGACGTACAAATACAGTTTTACCACCATTCAAGTAGGTAGCCAAGTAACCATAATGCATTGCCACTGCCCATAGTTTGTTTTATCTTGCTATTTACATACTTATTGTTAAATTCATCAAAAGTTCCACTGGTAAAATACTTGCTAATGTCCAAACTGATCTATCCCAATACTGAACAAAGGAAACCCGACTTACCCCGTGAGATTAAAAGAGCGCAGAGCGGAGGAAGGTCGGCCTGAACCCGCTTGGGAATCACTAGCTGATGAAAACAAAAATATTACCCACAGGGAATGTGGCCCCACTCGCACCCCATTTAAGGATATGCATAGGCCTATATATAGCATTTGCATCAACTTTCTGCTTCATTTCTTACTTGCAGTAAAACATATCGCAAAGAAACAGAAGACATTGAAAACTCTAAAAAGACATTTAATATGCATGGCTTTTATACAATAAACGTTTAAGTAAATTATCCATATCATAAATTGGAAGAATATAGGGCCTGGTGAATGTATTGTCTGTGGACTTAAATAAATAAAAATAAAGCACATCTGGATTTCGGAGGTCACCAAAGGAAAGATCTACAAATTCTGGCGAATAGCCTCGATGTCCAGCCTCTGTAGCGTTTACAGAATGTTGTGTCTAGAGAGGAAATGAAAGGTAACAGTACGATGTCTTAGATTAATCAAGAGACAAAATAGCAGGCAACGCACTTATAGGTGGTTAATATTCAGCTGCATTTAAGGTAGCACTGTTCCTGTCCTAAAACCCTTTTTAGGTTCCTTGAGACAGCCGATATCGCCCCTTAGCTGAACACCTTCCAAATTCTATTTTTAACAGAGGATCGGATTTTCTTAAAGTTTGTAAAATGATACCATCGTACAGTAGCTCCTCAAAAATAGTGTATCTTTTACTTATATGTTTAATACATGGCAATAAGTCAATTAAATGACGTTTTTTCACCAGTCCAACTGTAGACTTTTTAGCTTCATTTTATGTTTAAGTCGTACCTGTGGGTCCGGTACACGTATTTTGCAAGATATACAGTGTCACATTACTCGCCAAGCGAACCATAGTAGCCTTCTGCAGGCACATCTCTGACGTTACTGCAGTCGTAATAAGCTGTAAATTACAGACTAAAACAATGTCTCGACTATGTAGCCAAATTAAAACTACAACGAAATTCCCACTGAACTTCTCATTACACTACATTATAGGCATTTTGCAGACTCTTATCCAGAAACTCAAAGTGCATGAAGCCGGGGACGAGAATGCTGAAGCACTAGAGTGTGGTAAAAGTCAAATGCGTCAGAGGAGGTGGCGTGGACTAAACCCTATGGATGACCCATTGAAGAAACAGCAAATCGAAAACCAAAAGTAACAGCAGCAACAATCATAAAACAGCAAAATTAGATTGCTGCAAGTAGGACTAAGGCTAACTAGAGGAGCAGGGAAGGACAGAGGGAGCTGCTTCCAGAAGATATTATCAGTATTTTTTACGAAGTAATCATAATAATCATAACATTATCACTATTAACACAAAGGGAATGGTTGTGTGGTACTCTAAACGTTAAGTTTTGCTTTTAAATTCTAATAATATGGTAATCACGAGTGTGTCATCAAAATTATGTGGGGAAATGGGTAGTTTTCCTGCGTGTTTCAGTTCGGATGATTTAACCCACTTCCTCAGCCTGGAGGTTTAACCAAATACCATGCAATACGTCAATTTCGTTTTATCAGCAATGACTAACAACATCCTAGTCATGTGAAGTAAATATGGTAATGTCACGTGAGTGTCCTTCAACTGCAGCTCAGAAGCACCGTCTGCGCAGACTCATTAGCCGCCAGGAAACAAACCCTTTTCAGACAGCCAACCGTAACTAAAGTTGAACACAAGCAGGGTTTTGCAATTATTGAGTCATGAAAGCCGGAATGAAGAAACAAAGGAACTAGTTAAAGCCATAAGATTGCTGGCTGAGTTTCCACCATACTTACATACTCAGTTAACTGCATAGACTACTGGTAGTAACTTGTCTGGTGACAGCTACTTATTTACTTGGCTGCAAAAGAAAATATAATACAAGAGGTAAGTAAGAGGTTTTTATTTTTACAAAATTCTACTTTTAAAAAAGTCTTTGTAATACAAAGATGTTTTAAGGTCTATTGTTTGCAGGTTCCCAACAATATACTTATTATCCTTGGTTTTTATGTTCGCTAGAGCTAGTCTTCTGCAACACCAGAGGGCACGATATTTGTTAAATAGTACCTGTTGCTGCAAAATTTACATTCAGATATAACAGGACACATAACCGTAGCAATTATTTCGCACTTACTGTGACTTTGTCTTCTATTTATCTTAACTTTGTTGAGTTCTGTGAATGTTGACGTTACCAATAGTTAGCTTGCTAGCAATGTTATGTGGAACATTTTGTGTATGGTGTTGTTGACCGTTACGTACTATGGAGCAGTTGCCATTGGGTTAATCTGTGAATTTGTTCTGCTTTGTAAAAAGGAAGATAAAAACATTGTGCAACATTGTGTTAAATGTCTGCCCCAGTACATTAATTGAAGGAAGCTTTGTCTATGAAGAGACAGTGTGGGTGCTAGCTTTGTTGAACTCCAGAAAATTGAGCCCACGAGTCATTGATTTTAGTTCAATCAAATGTTGTGATGATAGGTAAGAACAACACCCTGTATCCATACTGTCTCTCAAATAAAACCGATACCTAGGGCATACAGACATTGCATGCGGATGCATCAGGGTTTATTGGTCTGAATCGGCCCTTTACTACATTACTAGCCATCACATTGTAAACGTGACGGGAATAATACCAACGTAATCAGCAGCTTTACCATTGATGAGTCCCATGAAACACATTTCTGTGCAATGTACATACCAAACAGAGGTGCCATTCACAGAAATATTGATTTTTATGTTCTTTATTCTTTTATTTGTTGTGTGTGTTCATTCTGCTTTCAACACTAAGGGCTGGATCATGAGATCATATACCCTTGTTGCCCTGCTGTGCCTGGGCTGTGGTCTTGGGGCGGCATCGTATAAACTCTTTGTGTAAGTTGTTTGTATGTTTATTTTATGTCCCACATTATGCACTTGTACATCTAATTTCTGACAAGCCTACTAACTGTGGTTAGACCTAACTCTTGTGTCACAGCTTAATCAGGAAGTGCAATAGAACATAATAGCATGTTTGTGGGATACTAATAGTCATTTTGTTTGTTGCCTCTGCATGTTCAATGCTGTGCCTCTGGATATGTTTCCAAATGTGTCCAGTACATGCAGGCTTTTTTGTTTCATTTCAGACATGAGTGGAATAAGCTGATTCTGACTCACCACTGGCCTCAGACATTTTGCACTGTAAGAACAGGCTTTCTTCTCTCTTTCACATGCTAACCAGCAGCTGGAATATGCCCAGACTCTGATAAAGCTGAGTTATGTTTTAGTGCTGTGATGTTGCAATAAGCTTTGGTTGAAAAGGTTTAGAATAAATGGCACTTTTTTAAACTTCTTATTGAGTTTTTTTAGTATCTTATACACTCAACACAATCTAATCACTAAGAGCCATGTCTTTTTATTTTGACTAATTAAAATTGAAAATTCATTCATTTATGCAGCGATTTCCCTGTTGCCCAAATCTTTAAAATCATTTTAATGAAATTTCCAGGATGAACAGAAATATTTTTTAGACTACCCATGTATTGTGACTGTATTCCTGAATTACGTATTGGCATGCACAGAGTTCTCCAAAAATGTTCTGTATCAAAACAGATCACATAAAATCAAATATATTTGTTTAGTGCATTTAACATCAACACCCTTTGTAGCACCACTTTATGAAATTAGCTAAGTCATTTGACTTGGCTGCGAATGTAAATACATGAGAATGAAAGTAAAAAAAAACTTTGACAAGTTGAAGTCTAATGTTTGTCTAATTTTAGATGGAGTCATGTCATACAGAGTTTGGCTACTGGACTTTGCATGGACTGTGGTAAGATTTTTAATAGATTTTCACCTTTGTGAGAGGAAAGTATAGATTAGAGGAAGTTTGGATTAAGTCGGCATATGATTTGTTATGGATTATTTTCTTAGGTACAATAGGGGGTTATATCTGGAAAATAGATTCTTTACCAGTCTTGTAGATGCTTTATTTGGCATAATTTGTATATAGCAGGATACCACAAATCATAATGGTTGCATTGTGCTGTTGGTGTTTTGATGTTAATCTCTTTGAATTCAATGTTTCATAGGCCAGATAAAGGAGATATGTGCAATTCATCTTGGCATTTCAATGCAACTCTAATAGAGGTATCTATCAATTGCAGTACAATTTCCTGCCTGTATACTAGGTATTATCCAGCAAAAGCAATGAAAAGGGAACTACACACACCACATGTGCACACATCTCACATTCACACCCACACCCTGCCACATACACAAACACAAACAGTTGAGAAGACGGTTTATGGTTTTTCTGTTGTGTAAAAAATACAAAATGTAGCAGTCATCTTTGAAAATGAGACCCACATATACAGTCACCAAAATCTAGGCTATACAAAAAGAGCACAATTTTGAGTGTGTCCTTTCTTTGATTAATAATAATATGCAACTCTGGGTTGGCTGGTTATACAGGACTTGATGCCACAGATGAAAAAGTTCTGGC
The DNA here is from genome assembly GCA_022829145.1 of Albula goreensis. Taxonomy (NCBI): domain Eukaryota; kingdom Metazoa; phylum Chordata; class Actinopteri; order Albuliformes; family Albulidae; genus Albula; species Albula goreensis. Next base: position 23,728,846 of record CM040750.1, read on the forward strand.
CTGATCTTCTGCATTCTGGTCCTGCAACTTCCACTGTGTTCTGGTGAGCATAGAGAACATTCTACCAACATAACATAATCCCCTCAGAGATTGGCATTATCTGCAGTTGGCCCTTGTAAATGACTGAGTGAGTGAGAGCTCTTGTGGCAGCCTGTTATACTCCTCAGGTGCACAAGTTTGTATTGAACATTAATAGTTGGTAACCTGAGGCAAATACAGTCACCATGTTTTAAAATGGAAAGAAAAACATGCTGGCTCCATTAAATCCACAAACTACTGTTTTATAACGATATTTTAGATATATTTAGGAATGTTTCTAAAATGTTGCTTAACATGGTTTCCCACTATTTAAAATGTTTTACATTTTTTACCAAAAAATGTAAACTACTGAGTTTGTTTTGACTCTTTCAGGAAACATGAGTGGATAAAGCATGGAACATGTGCTGTGCAATCAGAGACCTTAGACACAGAGCATAAATATTTCAGCAAGGCCCTGGAGCTCTACAGCAAACTTGACCTGGATGGGTAGGCCAACATTGTATTTGTTACATATGACTGTCACAACAAAGTATAATAGTTTTATTAGTACTGTATACAGGTTATTATTACCTCTATACATGCTGCTTGATACCCATGAATGGTCATGTATATTGATATGGCTGAGGCCATATTCATAATAATAAGAAATGCAGTTAGCATCTCCAACTTTTTGTGTACATTTTTAATGGCACTTGCTCCCATTGACATTGTATTGATACACACAAGAGCAGTCACCCCAGTGAACAAAAATGTTATATTTTATATGTAAGTATTGCTATACCTAGCTATGTTCTTTTTGGTTCCTGAGAATACGTATTGTTAAACCTGTGGACAAATTCTATTATGTTACCCAGGATGTAATTAATCATCCGCTACTTTTGATTGAGTGTCTATGCAGGTCTTTGTCCTGTCAAGACATTTAAATTCCAGTGAATTTGCCAAACAACTGCAGTTTGTATTTTCAGCACACTGAAGACCCACAACATTGTGCCATCAGAAACATACTATATGGTAAGTCATTTACACAGACAAAGTGAACTTAACTACTTTTATTCTATGAGCAGAATATTATTGAGAGACTTGCTGTCTCATGATTTTGTTTTGTTTGTTTGTTTTTTTTTTTTTGTTAACCTACTCCCAAAATTTAATAGAACATTACAGAGGAACTCAGTTCTTGACTTTTATGAAATGTTTTGCTCTTAAGTTGCCTCTCTCACTCCAAAGCCTATTTTTATAGTAAAATATAGAGACTTTTAGAATAATGTAAAGGCTTTGATAGATAGGCCAAAACATCAAAGGGGGTGGAGTTATTGGCTGCTGTGATTGGCAGTCAACAGTAGCAGTACTCATTTGGTTCATCCTGCCAGGGATGGAGTGGGTTAAAGTCAGTCTCTACCCTGTAGGGTGGGTGTAAGCTCATTTAGCACTGCATTACTTCCACCTAACAGGCCAGTCAAATACAGGTTCAGTCAGTTAAAACTAAATTGTGAGGTCTATTTTTTATAAACCTGATAATGAATGACTGAAGTCATAATGGTGAAGCTGATTAATATAATGTACATTCAGTATTTGTATAATTTGTACATATTGTAAAGCATATTTGAATTTTATTTATTTCAGTAGATGTATTGAACACTGTTTGCTAGACAGAAAAACTATTTTAACATGTTTTGCATTTTTTGGTGTATGTGTAATTTAGCTGGACGATATTGAAGGGGTCATCCAAAGTTTTTACAAAGTGAAACCGAAGATCCAATGTTACCACCCAAAAAAGGTAATACTCTTTTCATTTGATTTAAATATTTAAATGTTGGTTGTATATTTGGATCACAAACAAGTATCTAATGGAACTGATATTCCACTGTTTGTTTTTAATAATGGAAGCATTTGCAACATGCTAATTGGTCACTCTGTATGGTATGCATCAAATCCCTGTGATTAGTAAAGCCAGTGAAAGCAGTTGCATTTGTTTGTTGAATTAGCTAGTTTAATTGCAAAAGTGATGGCTACTGGAGTGTTGCATGGATTTTCAGTCTTAATTGCAATAGCCAAACCTTGATTAGACAGAAACTCGAACAGCTTTTTCTTCCATCTGCCAGTCATCTGCTGGTTTAAATGATTCTCTGGGTGTGTAGGGCCATAAGTAGAAAGCTCTGTAAAGATCTCTTCAGTAGAGAAATATTTACTTTTGAGTTCCAAAGCAGCCCATAAACCCTTCCATAGAATACTGCCACTCAGAATATTCATACTCATCATGGCCTTTTTTTTTAAAATGAAATGAAGGGTAATTCACAATGAAGTGGTAAATAGTGAAGGGCTTATACAACAAGGTAAGTATGAAAGATATGTTCACTAATAAAATAAAAAAGAAAAAGAACATAGCACAGTTACTTCACAATTGGCATGGTTTCAAAATTCATACATGTCACATGTCCCACAGACTTTTATTGGCTACATGTGATCATAGACATGGATGCAGCTACTACTATTGCAGCGCTCTTTTCGTTCTTTTTTTAACAAAATCTCCACTGCCATGTACAACGAAAAGAGTTTGCAGGCTAGGTATAAGTGGGCATTTTGTAATGCAATCAGGTCCTAAGCTCTTACTAATATTTGATAGTTTAGATTCAGGAGATCCTTAAATTGGTGTTACACATGTCACCACAGGTCTAAGTGATAGGTCAAAGGGAAAGGATTAGGGCTGATTCAGAACTTATGACAAATTACCCTGCATTTTGAATCTATAGAGCCCTCAGTGGCCATGACAGATTTGCATTATGCTGTTTTGTGTTTATGTTACTGTACTTGGTATGTACCATCTTAAAAGAAGGGATGGGTTAATGAATTTAATATGAATAAGAGTAACAGCTACAAAAGAAGGAAAGATTTAAGACCTTGGTCCTTTTGGTTTAGCTTTGAATTAGTGTAACTGATGTTTGTGTAGATATATTTTTTATTATACATACTGGAGACCTTATAAGGAGATTGATTCAAATTGGTGGGCACATAATGTAATTCCGAAGCATTTGAAACACAAAGAAGGTGTTTATGGGTAAAAGACACAAAATGTGTATGAAACGTTATATTACATGTTCAGAAATTAACTTTTTTGACCAAAAAATGTAAAAATCTTAAAGTGTAAATCTTAAATCTTAACTTAAAGTTTGATAAACAGAGGCTTTTGTTTTTTGTTTTTTTTTTTTTTTTTTTGTAGGGAGAACAGATCTTGGGGCAGATTGAGATTTGTTTCAACAAAGAGTATACACTTATGGACTGTCAGACATCAGAGGAGGACACCATAAACCACCCTAATGACATCCTGAGCTTCCAACCCTATGCCAATGCTGGCTTCATTGTGTGTGACAGGAACATAAAGGTTTACTACCCTCCTCTAAAAGGAAAGCCTTAAAAACAGCAAATGAAATATTTACTTTTAGTCTGTGCTTAGCCATTGAGTTGTTTAATTGAAACTCCTGATACTGTAAAATAAAATGACATCTTTATACTGTATGAATCAGGTAACAGCAGAATTTGGGAGTTATCATGCATTTGATCATCTGACTACAAGAGTTCTGTCTTCTCTCTCTTTGCCCCTTTTCCTTACTTGATACTTAACTGAATACAATTAACTAGATAGTTTCATTTGAAGTGAATGTCATTTTTACTGTTTTGATTTATTTATTTCCCACATTGATTGACAAAATGCAGCTGGTGCATATAAGTAATGTAATCACAGGATGGTTAAAGCACCCGTGGAAAGGAATATGCACTTTGCCACTGTTGCACTCACACTTACTTGCAATTAGTCAACCTTTCACCTTTTGGCCAGACAAAATCTGCCGGCATTGCAGGAACAGCATTGTGTGCATTATTTGTTGGGAAGTCTGTACGTACAGATGTGGCATAACCCACTGGGCCATAAAATGTCATAAACAAAGACTGAATCTACCAGGGAAATTGAATCACTGTGACCTTTTCATGCACTTTTGTTTATTAATATTTGTAAATTACTGAACACAAACTATAATTGATTTTAAAAATGATTTTTGATAATGTTTTTAAAGGCTTGCAACCTGAGACTTCAGAGAGACGATCATATATCATTGTGCTGTGCAGATAGTGAGGGAAATAGGTTTTCCACTGCAGTCATGCGCTGTAATTGGACTCTGGTGTGCAGATACAGATCTTTGCCAACATTCAAAGTTTTTCAAATAACATTAAGACTCTTCAGCTTTGTTAGGTTGGTTTAATTTATGAACCTATAGCTAGTTTAAATTGTGTTCAGTTCCTGACCTCACAAATACTTTGGTATTTTCAGTATCTCATGGCCACATAAACACTGTCCGATTTTAAACATAAATGATTACTTATGAGATATTTAATGAGACCTACAGTTCATATTCAAAATTTTAAGTAAATCAGACTGGTTTCATTGTACTCTCCTGATTGTGGAATAATTTGGCAGCTGAAAATGTTTTTGTTTGCATGTATAGATTGTTTTGATCAATTTCCAGTAAAAGGAACATAACATTTTGAATGTTGTTTTTTAGTTCTGGTTGACTAGTTCATTGTTTAAGAATGTTTGAGTCCAGGTATGTTCCAGGTTTTTTTTTTTTTTCCATGCCGTTACATAATCAGTCACTATAAATTGTTTGAGAAAACTGCTTAACAAGTAAGATTAGTATATCTAGTGAAGTTGTATACAATTTGGGGTTTTGTATTGTGTTCTATTTGAAATAAAATGTTTTCTAAACTTGAGTTTCTGCCTCATGTATACTTTTACACAAACATTGATTTGCAGTATAAAGTGTGAATGTTTCACTCTTTCTCTGGATGTGGTATCCCCGTTTTTAATAGTGGTTTGGCCAGTCTGTTTAAATAATTCCCCTATATCTTTAGCCTAGAGTGGGGATTCTGAAATGTTTTTTATCTTAAACCGCATTTGTGACGGTTTGTACAGTGGTACAGTGTTGTGGCTCCCTGTTTCAAAGTGGAATGATAATGGATAAAAGGATATGCACATGCAGAGATACACCACAAGGTGTCAGCAGGTGACACAGATGCAAGGTCATTTTCTGGATCGCTCACTTTTTATAGGATGCATGGCACGATCTTTCTCTTTATCAACAAAACTGACATTTTTCTCTACCCACTATTTCTTTTTAAATCTGTCATCCTTACATTGTCTATTGTAATCTTACTCCCTCTGCAGATTTTCGGACTGGCTTGGTAAATTAAACTGTTATTTATTAAGCTCAATAAATAAAATCAATAAAATTTGATTTGTGGAATGACAACTTTGTAGTCCTACCCAGCATGCAACATGCCATGAAGCATTACTGCAGAGTGAAGTGTCCCAGAGTCCACCCTCACCTCAGTGGCTAGAGAAGAGCTACACTTCCTTTAACATCCTGATGCTAATGATGAGAGCTGCATTTTCCAGGTGCAGTCAGAACAGGACACCTGTATTTGCAATGAGCTTGCTGAGGTGAAGAAATCAAAGAACTTCATTAAGGCCATATTTCCAAAAGTGCTTTATTTAGAAGCCACTGAGAAAAGGTTTCATTTTGACGAGTGTACATTAAAATTGTGTTTATTACATTATACATGTATTAATAGTTTCTTCATATGTATGATGCCTATTTTTAATGTCTTATAGTTCAGGCTCATGTCTTGAGTCATGGCTGGGCCTATGTATGCATACAGTATTATTAAATGGCATCTGCATTACATAACTGATATAAATACATGACTACAGTATATATGTTCATCCCATCCATTTGCAGTGTTCAGCATTAAGTAATGCAATTGTGTATGTCACTGGGAGTTTAAAGGTGACTCTCAGTGCTGGCACTGTACTGTCACAGTGAGCAATGTCACAATCTGAAGTGTTCTGCATGTATAATCACATGAGTCAAACTGCCAACTCAGGGCACTGTGTTAGAGTGGAGCTGTGTCAAAGCAGACTGGTGTCCCAAATGAAAGGTCCTGGCAGTTTCTCTGCTCTGATGAGTTGCATTGTGTTTTGCACGTGTTATGTGTGTCACGGTCTGCAGGGTATATTCACAGTAAGCGACTACCCAAATGTGTAATACAATCACAATGTCCTGCCTTCATTCGGGACACAGGTTTTATAATAAACAGATGGAATCTGGTTATTGTAGAGCACCTGATTACTGGCCAGCTCCTCAGTTCTCCTCATTCTCCTTACTTCCTGACTCCTGAGAGGTGAGAGAGTGTTCACTGATTATGTATCCCATTGCTATGTTCGATATTATTAATATTCATAGGCACTCAAGGACAAAATATCTATTGTTGCCAATTTTTGTTATTAATGACATACCTTCATGAATATTCAAATGATGAATCAGATTGGAATGCCTCAGTTTCAAGGGTAGAGAAACAAGTTGCTCTGTCAAGATAACGGTGCACAACAAGGGGTAATCCATTTCAGGGTTTCATGCCAGCTTCTAATTTTATTTATTTATTATTAAATTTGCCCAATAATTTATGTGATCCGACATTTTTGATGAGGTCATTACTAACAGCAGCAAAACAGTTTACTGTGGCCTGATATAGGGGGGACTATCAATAATGTATACAGTTATAGCAGTTATAACAGAATAAAAAAATAGTTATAACAGAATAAAAAGCTGGAACACTGACTGAAATTCCAAGGGACCCCTACATAGATAAGTAATGAAAATGTTTAAGTACAGATGCAGATGACTCCAAGATATATATGATTTTACCAGCCAAAGGGGACTTAAATTTTTCACCCTCAGTCATACTCCTCCAATTACTTGTTATGATTTATCCATTTGTCAGTTACTCAGATCCCTTGTAACCTGAAAGGTCATTGTGGCAGGATATTTGAAGTTAATATCATTAATTCTGAAAATCCAAGGGCATTATGTGTGCAGAACAGAGATATAGTTTGTAGGTGCTGCACAGGGCCAAGGTAAGCATTCAGCCAATCTGATACAAGCTCACACATACTGCTAAAACCAGTGTTAAAGAGCCCCCCTTAATTCAATATCTTAGACAGTAACCCTAAGAGACAGGTGAGACCTACCACTGACATGGGGTGCAGTAGAACAGCATGATGTGGGTTATCAATGTGGGTTATGTTCTCTCACATATGCAATTATAAGTCTGTTTAGCTTTAGTATGACTCTACTGCTATGCCCTTGACTTGTCTTCTTGATGATTTACCTCTGTCTGCAGGAATGAAAGTCTGTTAAATCAAATGGATAATTGCACTATTTACAGGCAGGGGCTCATGTTCCCATGTGAGAAAGCAGACAGAAATCCTCATATGCAGAAGTCCTGTTTTTATTATACAGTGTTATAGTGTATACAGTACACTGAGAATAAATGTTTCAGTTTGGAAGTGAAAAAGTAATAGTAATAACAACAATAATCATAATAATAATAATAATAATAATAATACCAATCAACACAAAGGAAGTATAGCAAATTAAAATGTAAAAGTTACACTTCTGTGAACTATGCTAAGTTCTAACTGTACAGTCTACCATTGTTTTGTTTTTGAAATCACATTTTTAACATGCAAGTCCCGCTTTTTTTCTCTGCGATTTCAGCAAGCAATGTGTTGATATATGCTAAAATGTGCATTTGCCACAGGTCAGGCTTGAATGTTTCTAGAGAATCACACATCACACCCTCCAAACCCCAGAAGTGGATTTGCACAAAATGTCTGCATTAACCAACACCAAGACGACGGACCGGGGAGAGAAACGTTGGTTCAGGGTTTCTCACAGAAACAGACTCAATATGTTTTGTAGAGAGACCTGCTCTTTAACCTGTTGAGATTTTTATAGCTCAGCAGAGGACACATAATCTCAGCAGCTCAGCCTTCTTTAGATTTGTACAGCACTTTATATGCCTCACTGGTAATTAAGGAATACGTCCTGCTGAAAAATATTTTCTTGTGTCCCTTTTCCTTTTCTCTGCTGAGTGCCCTGCACCCCAAAGACAATGGGGTCGATGGGTAATGATTTACTCACATTTTTTGATAGAGATATGCATGGTCTGTAGAGCTTCCGGCAAGATAGGTTCCACTCAGCAATGGAGAGCGCAGTGTCAGGTCCAGCCAACTGGCTTTTAAGCCCTGTGGATTGATGGGAGCTGGTCCAGAGATAATGGTTATTGCTGAGAGCCATTCTGGCTGTCCTTGAAAGCCTTTTTTTTCTTCTCTGCATTTGCCACATCCGGGGCAAGAGGGGGTCCTGTGCTACTACCCTTCTGTCATTGTGAGGAAGAAAGAGTAAGAGGAGGTGAGTAACAGAGAGATGGTATACAGGGGTTAACAATGAGTTCTCTCTACACTGTGAATGGAGTGAGCAAGATTGGGCCAGTGAGTGGCAAGGCGAGCAGGCTTAGGCTTTTGAGTGGGGGGATGTTATGCTCCGATATGGAGGCACTCTCTGTCGACAGTGCCTTTGCATCCTGACTGAAGATGAAGGTCCATTTGATTCAAGCCAGGAACATCCCAACACACCACCTCTGTCTAAAGTAAGGACCACCTCAGCACACCACCTTGTCCATAATGAGGAACCAGAGGTATTGTACTATCAGGGGATGGAAGGGCTGGCTGGCAGCATGCAAGTTGTACATTCATGCCTAAGTAATTGCTGTTTATAGTGAGCTAGCTGTATACTTTTTTTCAAAAGAATGACTGATATCCATAATTATAAGTATAAATATACCTCTCTCTTTTTCAAATAGTATTTCCTAGAAAGCCTTGTGTCAGGTCATGCTTGTAGGTGACTTTTTCCTGGCAATGGTCTTGATATAGTGTGCATTCCATGTACTGTATATTTTGCCTCACCTGGTGAAAAATTACACTGTATTAAGGCATGAGCTCAAAATGAGGATGGTATATGTTTGTTTCTTTTTGTATGAGGTTTACATTCTATAGAAAGACAGTTTCCCTCTTAAATGCATTTGCTTGAAATTACATGTATAAGAAATTAACTGACATTAAGAATGTGAGAGACATGCACTGACAAAGATCCAGAAATATTATGAAATTTTCAGTCGAAATCTTGTGAATTTTGGTAAAATGTTCAGGCATAGTGTGAATGTCATAAAACATTAATTTAGCTGACAGCAGTGTATTAATCGGTTGATGGGAGATGTGCAGTGATCAACCCTCAAATCCTCAGTTGAGGATGTAGGGATGTTAAACAATTCTGACCACTGCACTGTAACCTTCACTAAAAGCACATCTCCCTGACTGAGCCAGAAATATATAATGAATGGCAGCTCACTAGCTGACCCGGAACATCCATTCATATATGTATAATATGACCCCTTTGAAGTTGAGGCAGAGCATAACATTTTTAGGCCCTGCTTTTTTAGCATCAGCCAAAAATGTTGCCTCACACATAAGATAACCTTCTGTCATGCCCAGAATAGTCAAAATATATAAACTTCCACTTGCTGGTGGTCATAATAGTGTGTTGTACATTTCATTTTTTGACTCAATCAAACCCATTACCAACAGCTAAATGAAATACATCCTTTTTAAGCCATCTTATTGTTTATACCCACTTTACTAAATATTACATTATCACTGAGCTATAGCCTCTGATGATTAGTATATGATAATTTGGCATCAATTATTTAGGTATTCCTCTGAGTCATAACTTATTTTTTTCCAGATGAAAGAAATAAATGGGTTGGCAAGCATATTTTCAGCTCTGCTCCTGTAAAACCTGAAATATGACACTGACATACATCCTGGAACACATAATCTCAACCATGCAGCATAACTCAGAGTCAGCACATTGGTTCCTTTATAACTGCTGCAGAAACACAAATAGACACTAGAATGCAGTGATGAGCAACTATTACTGCTGTTTGTCAGTGTTCACTGTTCAGCTATTACAGGGAAGCTGATGCAGTCCCATGGAGGAAAATAATCCATTTAGTGGCCGTCAAGGAACACATCTTTAGTTTGTGATTGCATTGGAGCACACAGAGGCTCTTTAATGGGCTTTTAAGAGGTCCCTGTGGGCATGGACCGGATGCTCAGCAGTGAAGGTCAGCACATTTGGTCAGAGACATCTTCACAATGTCTGCACAAAGCACTGACCGGCCTCATGAATTCAGCCCCGGGCCCATTCTCCTAATGCCGAGCTGACACATAGTCTTCCATGCACCAGGGAATGTGACAGTACAAGACAACGAGTCGGGGTCAGAGGCTGGAGAAGGGTAAGGGGCAAAGGGAGAGGGAGCAGGCAATTCAGATGATGACTGAGACATTCCCAGCCCTGAGGAGAGATTATGATTTATGATATATGATTTTCAGCCAACCTTGCATCCCATGAGATAACTCTAAGGAGGGGAGTTAGATATCAGAGGTCAGGCTTGGTACTAAAAAAAAGAGGAATCATGCTCCCTATTTCCCTCAGTACATTACTCACTCTAGCCATGCAGCGATGTAATCACTTTAAATGACAGCATCTGCTTGCTCATCACCCAGAGTGCTGTAGGACCATGCTGATAACAAAGGGTATTAAGCAGTCATGCCACTGCAGGTCAATAGGGGGGAGGCTGGAATTTTTACAATGAATTTTTTTGATATTTTTACATTGTGCAGCCTCCTTTGTAGTTTTGTTGCAATTTTTACAATGCAATTCTTTGAAATTGTGATTTAGTAATTTCAAGAGTAGTTTTTGGTACAGGGTTTTATTTTGGTGTTTTCCATTATGTTGCCTGCCCTTATACATGTGTGCTTTAATTTGTGGATCCACAGATATATAACAGATATTATTGCAGATCAAATAAAAGAGTGATACATAATTATTACAGTTTGCAGTTACATTTCAATCTCAGTTTGATATGTCCAATAAATTATTTAACTGGGGTCAATATCTTAAAACACATATTTACAAGTAAGCATGAGCTAATTCACATGTAAGTTATAAACATAATACATGTACAGATTTGTCTGTAACAAAAACCCAAGTACAGTAGATTAATTAATTTAAAAACTAGAAATATCTTAAGTCAATCATCTGATGAATTTTGAATTGTAGTTTTTTTTTTTCTGGAAGTTTTTACCTCAGCTCAGAAAAAGCGGACATCTATAGTGAAGCCCCTTATACAATCAGCAGCTATTCGGGCTGTCTAATGCAGACAATATACTACAGAGAGCGCACAGCTGATCCATAGGGACCTGGGTGAGTTACATAATCCTCTTCTAGCAGGCTCACCAGCTTTCTTTCAATAAATTTCATTTGGATAATTGGCTCTGCATTGTCCATGATGTTGATGCATGTACATGCATTACATAAGTGCTTGTTTTCAAGGTCTCAGTTCCATTATTTGAATACATCTCTCCACACGCATACACTCCTCCCTTGAATGAATTTCCCATGTGCCACACACCAAAGCCTGTAATACTATTGCTGTTTCTGATTAGACAGTAATAACACTGAATTATAAGGAATCTGCCAAAGCTTTAACAATAACTCAAGCTCACTAAGCTACACAACACTTTGTCTTTCAGCTCTTCCCTGTTGTGCTCCCATGAATCATGTTTAGGTCTGATAATTTGTACTAACACATTACCTAGCTACCAGCAAGCAATGAAATACACCCCATTACCATTATGCTAATGGTATGAATGAATGCCTTTGCCCCATCCTGAGAGGACTGATCTGATAAATATATGATGTTAACAATGCAGATATCCCAAAGCAATATTTTAGAGAATGGCAAGGAAAGTACCTTTTTTAAAGCAGAAATTCCTATATATAATTTTTAGAGCTGGTTTATCACTATTGAAATATGTTATAACAAAAAAATATTACCTTGATGACTTTACCAGTGAAAAATAAATGGTTTTATTGAGGGGAGCCTCAACACCATGACATTCCCAAGCCTGAGCAGTTAAATGATTAAACAAATTTTACCTCTCCTTGGGCATTGCTCATGGAGCATGGTCCGCAGTTGGGTCTCACTTGGGAGTTATACCTGCAACCTCTGGCCCAGACTCATAAAAGTAAGATAGAACCCTACCCACTACCCCAGTCTAAATTGCTCAGTGGTCCTTCTCTAAAATTAGTTCTCTTTTCTGCCCTCTGTTAGCCTGTGTTAGCCTGTGTTAGCCTATGGATCAGGGCAAGATCAGCCGGTGAGGCTGGGTCATCTCTTTCTAATTATAGTTAAGAACATTGGAACTCCTTTAGCTGCATTGCTCTGCCTGTATCTGCTAATCATGGCTACTCTTGCTAGGCCTCTCTTCTCCCCAATCTCTTACCTGCCCATGAAATTAAAAAGGAGGTCAGCACCAAGGTCTGGATTTTAGGGTGAGGCACTGATAATCTTCACAGAGCTATTTCAGTAACTGATCATGCACATGGCCATGTATTTAAGCATTGAGACTGTGATTGTTTATTCATGACTGCTACCAGGGGCCTGCTTATAGCTTCAAACCTGTATATCTTAATTTTCCTAGTCTCAAAACAAGTTATGGACCCTGGAACTATTTCTAAAAATACAAATTTGACTGTAATTTAATAAATAAAAACTATTGTTCTTGTTATGCAAAGTGATCTACTGTATGTACAGTGTGCAGTGTGTAACTTGTCAGAAGTGTCTACAGAAGGGATGAAACCAATTTTAATGGGTATAATATGTATTTAGTTGCTTATATCAATGATTATCATAGAACCTCTTTTCTACTACAAAGCTGCTCATGTAAGGTTACGTTAACAGTGACAATCACAGTGCTCTGAAAAACCATGGATTGAATTTGATTTGTCCATAAAATTCACTTTTAAGTAAATTGTAATTTCTTTCCTGACAAACACAATCAATAAAAGCAATCACCAATTGGAGCTTGCCAAACTGTGTTTCAGAAGTATTTACCTTTATTTGTGAATTAATGGTAAGGACAGACTTATGATTGAATTCAAGCTATGTGCAGAGAAATATGAGTTCCATGAGGGTTGATATTTTTTTGTTTCATGGTTCAAGTTAGTTTGAAAACATACATTAAAAAAGTTAAAAAAAATGTGTGGATGACATATAAATGCATGGAAGTAAAATAAGTATCTTACATTTATACATGGCAGAAAACAGCCTTGAACTGTGGAACCGAGATCAGAATCAAAACTGCCTTGAATGGAATAAGGACATTTCAGGCATGGCTCAGGAAAATGAAAATGATAACTCAAACATTTTAACAACCATAAAATTAAATTCTGACTGATAATGATCCTCCTAGTAGCGCCACTTGCAGATCCACATTTTTAAATTCTGCATAATATCTACAGCATAAAACGGTTGTTCTGCATAATGTATTGTACAATTATGCTTGTCAAGTGCAGAAATTTCAAACTAGAAAATTGTTGGGAGCATATACAAAGTTTCAGCGGTAATTGTGGAGGTGCTGCCAGCTTCCCAATCCATCTCAATTTCATAACACTTGATGTGCAGTAGGTCTGTTGCAAATGAGTTTTGCCTTGAGACAGGGCAGCTGTATAAGACTAATATCTCTCAGCCCTGGTTGACCCTCCCCTGCTGACATAATTTTAGCTTTCTCAGTTTCACTTACTACTGTTTATGCACACCTGGTGTTAGTGTTAATAATAATAATAATAATAATAATAATAATAATAATAATAATAATAATAATCTGTATGATTGTCCCTCGATGTTCCATGCCCATTGTACTGTAAGTGCTGTGTCCCTCATGTTCATACCTTCAAAGTTAAAGGAAAAGGGAAGTGCAGAAAAGTTCCGGCTTGTGCCAGGACAGTTATTTCAACTTTAGTTTACACAGTGATGCAGTGCTGCAGGACTGCTTATGGGCCCTGGTCTGGTAGTCTGCTGTGACTGCGTTTACACAGTGATGCGCGTGAGGACACTGCAGAGCTTCGCAGTTTCCCCTGTGAGGAGCTGGAATAGGTGAGAGGGGGAGCATATATATATATATATATATGCAGGAGGAGAGGTCGGAGCCGTTCTCTCTCAAACCTTAAGTACGCAAATTAGCGCAAGCTGAGTCTAACTGGAAGCGTGGAGACCTAAGAAACTGCATAGGAAGTGGGGATCACTGCTCACTCTGCAGCACCGCACTGTACTGTATCAACGGGATGCGTGGACAGGAAAAACAGCACAGTATAGTAAACGCAGAGGATAGCAACATCACTGTCACGCCGGCGCTTAGTTACCACCTCCAGATCGAAGTCACGGGTAACGGAGAGAGATCAGTGAAGAGACGCTTGGCAGTCAGCCTTAATGGTTTGGTCCGTTGCGTGTTACTCGCTTTATAATTCAGCATTATGGATTAGCAAAAGGTGACAGGGAAGCAACAGTAAATCCCTATTGTTGTGCGCTGATCTGGATTAAACAGTGAGGAGACAAAGATTTGTCGCAGTTACAGGAACGCGGAAAATACTGACGATGGAAACGAACATGCGGAAATTTGCGGTTCGACGGTTCTTCTCTGTCTATATGCGCAAGAAGTCACGTTCCAAGAGCTCGAGTCTCTGTAAATTAGAGGTAAGTGTCACTTTTTTATTTTGTCTGGCGTTGTAGCTACTTTTACCCTGGCGTGGCACAGTACGTGTCAGTGATGCTTCATAAAGAGTTCATCTGTTTTGTCGGCATGAGCACAGGAATGCTGTGCTTCATAGAGGTCGAATGAATTGCACCTTCTAAAACATTGTTTTTCTGCTAAATGCTTGTCTGTAGTATGGAATGTAAAATATGTAGAACGGGAGACATGCTCATTGTATCAACGCAGAAAACTGTTTTAGTTACAGCAAAAATGGTTAAATTTTTGCATGACGAAGTGAGCGCATAAGTACATTCGCCTGTTCTATTAATTTTAATTCCACTTGCATGTAGACATCCTCTGTGATTTAGAGAACGTAAATAAATCGATTCTTCTTTCACAAGCACGAGTAAAAGTGCATGTTATTTTACAAATGCGTGATCATCTTTGAAGGCTGCAACCAGTCATTAACCACTGGATACCACTGGATAAGCATTTAACCTCGTGGTGCAGCTACACTTGCAAAAGCCTCACATTCTTGATCAAGGTAACACATTTTCAGTGACTTGCCTGGATATGACGTTAGTGATTCTCAATTTGAAAACAGCAGTCCATCCGATAGTCTGTGGAATGTGAAAAAAATGTAATTCAAATGAAAAATGTGACCATGAAACTAGATTGTTTATGGTACGGAAAGTCCTTGCACATCCAAAACATGCACAGTGGGGACACCAGAAAGCACTCTTGAGGCATCATTGTCAGTGATGCTCTGGTGGTTAAGTTTTGGATATTCTGCTGAATATCCAAATCTCACCTTACAGCAATGATCAAGGCTGACATACCTGTCATTGCATATTACATTTCAGAACTTTAAAAAGTGGGTCAGATTCTCAGTTTGGCAGGTGCCTGGGCAACCAGGTACATCCCCTTGCAGGGAGAACTACAACATGCTCTAGGGAAAGGACAACTGCTACAGGTTTGAGATTTTCTGCTTTCATGGTTTTTTTCTGCCTTCATTCTGGAAATGTAAGTGATAGACACAAACAGGCACACCTGACAGCCACTGAAGATTTTTAGCTATTGACTGAACTGTATATACCTTGGTTACATAACATATGTCACGTTGTAGGGTTAGGGGGAAACATGCACATTGTTGCAGTTGTAGTCATGAATTGGGCATAGTAGAGTGTTGCTTAAAGTAACACTGAGATGTTATAGCAATTTTTCGCATTTCAACATACACCCCACACCACACAACAAACATTATGTTAAGCAGAAGAAACATTAAGAAACATTGCTGTCAGGATGCACAAAACATTTGTTGTCATCCATCATATAAGGTAAAGCATTATAAAACAGGTGGCAACATATTTCTGAAATTTTCACAAGTTTTTTTCTGTTACTGGCAGTTCCACAGCTTTGTCATGCTGTGTCATTTCCAGCTGTAGTGGCGAGTGGAAAATCTCAGCAGTGAATATCACACAAGCTCAGTGCATCTGGGGACGAACCCGTCTGGTGTGCCAACTGTAGGAATGGGCATTATATAATCAGTGAGCACTAGTACTTTATGTGATCCACACTCACTGGTGTGAAATATTAAGCTCCTAAGTTATTAAATTAATACATTGTAATATGAACATTTGCCTAAAATCTGCACTTGTGAATATTAACATGTGTATCACAATAATTCAGTAGATATATAATTCAGGTTTTGTGTCACAATGTCACAATGGAATATGTTTTATACTGACATAAAAATAAATATGGCCTTATGTCATAAGCCATGGCAAAAATGACCATCAATGGCTCTTATGTTAGCAGTTCTAAATGAATATATAGTACACTGTCTAGTACTGATGCTGGGTCATAATAAACTATTTTCTCTTTTCCACAATTTTCTTTAATTATGTCATAATTTATATTTTCAGAAATATATCTGAGTGACTTCTGTACAACTGAAATGTCCATTACACTCTGTTCCAAAGCAAAGGTCAAGCAGTATGAAAAGGGAGATTAATCATTTCCAATGTTTCCATGATGTACAGTGTTCAGCTGTATCCATTGATTTTGCTATATTGCTGCATTGATCTTTAGTGGCTTCCTTTTTAAAGGGTGTGAGATTGACCTCCCCCTCCTGGCAGGTTTTCTCCATGTACTCCATGTAGGAATTAGATTAAAACACTCTCTGAATTATGGATTCCTATTTGGATGTCCTGTGTGTGGAAACTCAATGGAATAAACAATAAATGTGTATGGTAGCCCTATGGGAAACCAAAGGGCAAGATCTGCTGGCCCCAGTCAGGTTCATGGTAGTCCATATAGGTCTACTTATTATGTACAAAAGAAAAAATAACTGTGCATAGGAAATATCAGCAGAGAAAGAATACCCTAATAATCTTAATAAAATATCTGTATTTTGATTACTACGCATTAAGAAACCATTTTGATTTGTTTATATTCAAGTCTTTTGAATATAAAGAAAACTTTTCAATTACTGTATGTCATTTTGCATTACATTCATTACACATACTATAATTAAAATTAAAAAAAAAATCCTCTTCATTGTCAGTCAATACAAATTTACAGTATCACTCATTAAACATGCTAGGCTAGCTAGAAGGTACCCAAGCTTACACCTAGCCTACTCAAGCTACTTTTAGCAAAACTGTCTCCACTTTTGGGCTCATCTTACATCATCACCATTCTCACTAACGGGATATGTAATGATAATAGCATATTCATTTATGTAGATAGCTGAACTGTATTTGACTTCATAGTAGCTTAAAATAAGTTAGTTAGCTTTCAGCTCTGACTTGTCTGCTCTTTTCCTGCCTGATAGCAGCACATTGCCTCTGGCAAATGTTTTTGCCATGCAACAGAGAAAATGAACCCTGTAACTGGGTGTGAAGATTTTATTACATCCATGGACAGCACACTCAGATTTTAACCATGGCATGTTTACAGCTCATTAACTGTGATGGTTTTATCAACTAGCTAGTTGGTCAAGGGAAGGTCAAGTGAACAGGTTACCAAGTTGTTGCTTGACATTTTGTTCCAATTATCACTAGCCTGCTGGCCAACAAACAAGCTGTAAATTTTCTCTTGGCTTACTCAAGTTTTGATACACTTTTCAGAAGAAAATGTTGAGGTGGTTCAGTTTATTGTATATAGTTTATATTTTTGTATTCTTCCCTCTTGCATGATGTTACTTGCAACTTGTATTTTCTTCATGGCTAAAAATTTAAACATCCACTTTAAACTTGTGCACATGCTGCAAAAACATCTTTTTATGTGATTGTGTTTCACAGAACAAATGAAACACACAAGCAACACAAGTAAAAAAACATGTCAAAACAAATAAGAGGCAATACATGTTTTTGCAGTTCTTCAGATAAAACCACAGGACACATTTTGTGTTGGAATGAAAATAAAAGTTTGCAGGGAGAACTCATGGTCTGCCAGGTTTTAATTTAATGAAATCTGGTGCCACAGCATATTTCCAGGCTACTTGTTTTTCACCCCTTCAGCATCAATGTTTAATATCACATTATTATTCCATGCAGATCACTTTTGACCTGTCCTCATAAAACACACAACTAGAGCTTTGAGACAAATGCTTCAGTAAAGTCATGGGCCAAAGGTTTTATAGAAGCATAGAAGCATCACCTTGATTCTTGAAGTGGTCCTCTGCCCCATTTATAAATACACAACAACAATAGAAAATGTATTAATACTACTTATATTTATATTTTGAACATGAATATGGTAACATACTGTATTTTGACCTTGCTGTCTGGTACCTGCAAAGACGGATGAGAAGATTATATGGGAGGAAAATAACTTTCTGTACACATTCTAACAGTTTTCAACCTCAAACTGTAGCAGCCCTCAGGAAACATTTTCCTTTTACATCAAATTAGTTTGATTACAAAGATCATAAACAGCGAACCTTCATTCGCCACGCAAGCCATAACAGCTTCATTCCTCATTCCCTCGTTTGATTGCCCTTGCTATTTATGTTTTTATAGAAAACATTGAGTATGGAGACAGGTTAATTAAAAGTGAATATAAATGAAAACCCAGCACTACCACGAAAAAAAGAGGTAATGTAAAAATTCCAAACGCTATATTAAGAATAAAGCCCATTGAGGTTACACTGAATCTAGGCCATAATTATGGTGTAAGAAAGAGATTAATAAATTTTGCTTTTTAAACACAGAAAATTAAAATTCGCCTGAAAGAACACATCTGACTATATTTGACAGATTAATCATTCCCTAAAGGAAACATCTGCTGAGTTGTGCGCTGGTGGAGTTCTGATCTGTGCTGTAATGAGCTGTGGAGCATTTTCTGCTTCCACTGGGAACTGCAAAAGAAAAAAAACTTTCAGGCATGCCTCTGAATCTACAGCCATCCTCATCCAAAATGATAAGTATTCTCTGATTATAGCTGACCCTATTTTTAGGGCACAAATGATGGTGCAATGTGCTGACGTTGTTAGTTGTTAGTTGTTTGTAATTCTGAGCAGTGCAGATGGATAAAAATGACCGTTGCAGCAAGTCTGCTCTTTTCATCCTACCTGTTCATAGCAGCCATGATGATGGGGGGCAGGATCATTGATTTTTGGGCTTGGACAGGGCAAAGATAGTTACTTAGTACAGAAGTAATGCAGAGTACAATGCTAATAGTCTTATCAATTCACAATTAAATCAAGGATGCAACACAACTCACATGTATGTCAGTAGAATTAGAATAAGGAGAAAGTACATACACACAGATGCTACTTATAATAGCAATGGGGCCATCATCACTCAGCAAAACTGAATGTAGCAATGATAGTGCAATAATTCATCTGTAGTCCAACATAAATAGCAAAAAACATACCAATGTAAATCCCATCTGTTCATTGCCACTCCATTTTTATATATGCTTTTTCAGTTGAAAATAACTGTGTATGTGTATTATGAAAAATTGATGTGTATTATTTATGTGATCCAAACATCCAAATTTTACTGGATGTGCCAATTTTTGATAATTTTGTGTATTATGTGACATTATATTGAGTTATCAGCTCTGAAAGTCTGAAGATTGTTGTTGAGGATCATTCCATTAGTTTGTTTTGTTTTTTGGAGTGACAATAAAAGAGTAAAAAGTGGATGTTTTGAACCAGAGCACACCCTCACACCTCATCTGCTTTGGATATGTATGAAATGGCTGTGTAAGCTCCGTACTATTCCTCATTTCAATCAGCATGACATCAGCTCTTAGGTGGAAAAAGACAGAAAAAGGTCCTTTACGTACTCCCTTAATTGTACTTGTTTTAGACTCTGTAACAATGAATAGTTTTATGTTTGTGTGTGTTAAGGTCAAGGGAAAATTTGCAATGAAGAATACTAAATTATCTTACATAATGTGAGGATTTCACAAGCCATTATCTTTGCAAACTCTTTGAGGTCAGCTTAATCCATTTCTCTAGTGTTATTATTCTCATTTGAAAGCATTTCTGTTCCCACCATCCTCTCTTACCTCATGCATGATCATAGCTCCATGATAAAACTTTAATCTGCACTGTTGCATGGTTCGTCCATTCCCTCATTGGATAGTCGCATATAGTGTTCTTCGCTATCTGTGTCCCATTTGGCATATAATACCATTTTAAGTATGTGGAGTACAGTACAGAAAAAACAAATAAGCTTGCAGGATATTAATTATTCAGAGTAAATCCATTATTCATCATTTTGTTTCATTTTGTGATAATTGTGTTAACTATGTTTGCAAAATTAGCTAGACACTGTAAGACATCTGCTTAAATTGCAAAATTAGCTAGACACTGTAAGACATCTGCTTAAATGATTTCATACCCCACAATACTCTATAGAAGTGAGTGATTTCATTTACAGATCAGATTTATGTGTTTGGTATCAGGGCTTTCGATCCGTCGCCGGACCCTGCGCACCGACCGCGGAGTCACGCAGAGCTGTTTCGCCTGTACTCAGACTCTCTGCGACCTGGGGTCCTGCATTTCATTACCTCCTGGCGACCTCCGCTGGACCCTCGGGCTGTCCTCGGCTGCGCCTGTCGCCGACTCCTTCCCCCGCGGCTGCTCAGTCCGGCCCCGTCTCCTTCAGATTGTGTCCTTCCAGAATGCTTCCCCGGCACCCGTGTCGTCGGCGGTAGCGCCGCCATTGCACGCTCCTAGGGATCCGGCACAGCTCCCCCTTCCCCCTCCCTCTGCAGTTGCAGGATGATGTCTTTTATGTTTGTTTTATAAGTTAAATATATCTATTTAATGTTTAAATAGATCTTGTTAAAATTAACTGCCCTGTAATTGAAATTCTGGAACGTGACATAAAAATAATCACAATACTCAAGTTCAACTCAACAAGGGATGTTTTATCATCAACTCGACTCACCGGAGGTTTTATAGTCATAGAGCAAGCAGATGAATTCTTCAGGACAGCCGACAGGGAATGTATCTCTGCTGAAGCATAAAAACCAGAAAGGGTAGGAGTAATTGACAACAATTAGTAATACTCCCACAAACAGTGAGAAAAATAGGGAATTACATGTCATTGGATCCAGATTGTGATTTATATGCTTGCAACTGTGTATTAACTCATGCTTCATAAGCAGAGGGTGACTGTGTTTTGCTTTTAGATTGGTGATCAAAAATGTGAGGACATGCAGTATAATTCAAACCAAGATCAGAGCAGGACATTTTATTTTATTCTAAATCAAAACATCAGTGCTTGTAACTATATTTACAATCATGAGCTAGCAAACATCTTACTCATGTCAACAAGTTTTTCATAACAGTACATATACCTACCATAATCATTAATGTTAGTTAAAAGTTGTAAAAACACACAGAGTCTGATAAGCTACTGGTAGCTGGCTTTCTAGTGTGTGTGTGTGTGTGTGTGCATGAGTGTGAGAGTGCATGCACGTGTGTGTGTGAAGGCTCAGTAGTTTGGCAGTAAATTTCATCAACTAATGAATCAAAATTAGCTCTGAATTCTAACCTGTAATTCACACTTGGAGGGTCATTCACGTGAAAAAAAATATATAATAAACTAGCATTCAGGAACAAGCCATTACATTAAACTGATACCACAACAATGCAAAGATAATGGCATTGAGTATAAAAGGTACAGTAGCAAAAATAATGCATCCAAACAATTTCTGAAATATTTTTGTTCAGCTGCTAAAAGTTTCTGTGGGTAGGTGGTCAGGGGTAAAATTTGTGATGTCATACCATTATTTACTGGTTTCCGTGCTGATCAGTATCCCATTAATCTATGTGGATGGAACACTGGTACAGAAATGAAATGAAACTGAATTAGTGAGTGTGTTTGTGTGTGTTTAGGCAAAGTGTCCTTATTTGTACACACAAACAAGGACACTTTGCCTGATTCCAACAAGTACTTACCTCAGGATCTACTCGAACACATTCATTTCAGAACCGGGCAAAGTTACTGAAAGCTTGGAGGAAGATTCTAAGGACCAATATGGAACTGAAATACTGAAATTATCAGAGTGTCAATAAAATATAGCATCATACATAAAGATACATAAATGTTTAATCTGTTTAACATAATAACTAAATTCAACAACACATTTTCCAAACCAATTTGACATATTTTTAATTGTCATTGTAAAATATAGAAACACAGTATTTACAAATGTAGCAACAGATTCACAAACAGTTAAAACTTTATACAGAACCATGTCTAGACAGAACTAGCACACTAATTTCAATCTGATATGAACCAGAACTGAACAAAAAAATTCAACAAGTCTAAATACTTACCAAGAGCTATTAATACTTACCTTGATTCCTCAAAGGTATTCCACACAAGAAACTCCACATAAAGGTCAATTACAAGTATAAACAATAATTGAGCTTGATGGATAAACAAATTTATGTAAATGATCAACATTTGTAAGACAATACACATGAAGGGGCCTCCCACATCTTCTGCACCTGACCAGAGGGTCCTGACTGAGGCAGTGCACATCCACCTCAATGACCACTGCAGTCGAACACTCTTAGCTGTTCAAGAGCCATTGTTGCATCGGGGGATGAATTTTCACATGACAGTTCCCTGGGACAGTATTTGAGAACTACTGCACGGAGGATAAGTGCCTGTTTTCAATCAAGAGCACTGCATCATTAGAGCTGCGAATGAAGAGACACAAGAGAGGCAGCTGATGTGTATCTGTGTTTGGATAGATGCCATTTTTAGCATATTTTGGTTCTCTGATCTTGGTTTCTCTCATTTCCATGAATATACAGTCATATTAATAATGGCAAAATTAAGGATTTGGAAAAAGTTGGAACTATCGTTTTAAAAATGTTTTTATAGTTAAAGCTCCAGATAGATTGCTACTTTATCTCCATGGTAAACTGACTGAAATATGTGACTTAACTAAAAATGTGACATAACTGTGGGAAGTTGTGGAATGCAAATGAGTTCCCAAAGGAGAGACCATTCTTTTAGAGATCAGCTTTCAGACATTTTAAAATTATTTCCCTCAGAAGGAAGTTTAATAAAACATTTGTGTTTGATGTAGTATTTCACATCTATCATTGTTTTTTGTGAATAATGCATTCATAACACACATATTATCTGTGATGTAATATCTAAAATGTTATGGGCTACAATTTAGCTGAATGCATTGTCCCACTATTAAAAATAAGCATTAATTAGAAGTGTTGGCAAAGACATTACAAGCCAAGACTGGACTGCTGTAATTTCCATGCATTGCTATTTACCTTGGGCATGAGTTTGTCTAACACATGATGAAGAACACGTAAGAATTTCTCAACAGTAGACCCATTACTCACTCATGTTCCAGAACACTTAGAACTGTTTTGCAGCATAGTAATAAGTACACCAGCTGGTGACCTATACAGATTTCATGGTGAATGTAATCATTCAGATCTGTTTTAAATTTGGATATGTGAAATATCCAAATTTAAAAGCAAACATCACCTCCATCTCCTCAAATAATCATACCATCATTTACTTCCTACAATACTGAGTGTGGGTCATGTTTGCTTTTAGAAAGTTACATACATGTTCATAAGATAAATATCGGCTAAGAATGCCACAATATCTTTTGTCTCATTTCATACACTCAAAGCAACACAATGTAAGGAGCCCATTAGTTCAACATCACTGCATCTGTTGCATCTAATTGGGTTGTCCTAGAAACAATTTCTAGCCAGTGTCATTTTGTGGGAGGAACTTTGAAGCAATTGACACAGCTGATATTTCCAAAGAGTTCAGCAAAGCAGTGTGATGACATAATAAGTCTGCTGTAGTCAAGGCTCCAGAACAATAGCACATGTGTTCCACATTTTTTGATGCAGTTTTGAAGTTTTGTTTCATCCCACCACTTTCCCCAACAAAAGCACTACATTTGCTGCCATAACTCTGTCAGTATTACCTGTAGCTGAGCAAATCATCATAATCTCACCATCCCTGTTTGGATGACATCATTTTATCCTGCTCAAACTCTGGCCTTTGGAAAACCACCTTAGGCATGACTCACTCTAGTGGCTAGCTCATGTCAGAGTGAGTGAATACAGGTGATCCCATTCTCAGATCAGGATCCACCTGGATTACTTTGAAGGCTCAAAAAACTTGCTCCGATTATGAGTTGGCTCAGGTCAATTCAGACCCTGGACTATAGGCCTACAGATGGAGTGCACATCACATCACTGAATCATGGTTCATATCAAGAAATATGTGGGTTTCACTAAATGAGTGCAGTGAATCACAAATAGGCCCAGTTCTCCAGATATGCTATGCTCTTGATTTGTTAATAAGTATCATATCACTGCCAGACTCATGCATCTTTTACAAATGACATTTTACATGTATCTCAGTGTGGTACATGTAACATTTTTGGCCTACTGCAATCATTGGATCCAATCATAAAATGAACTGGATTTCTGAACTTAGCTGCATTGATTTTGTTAAACTTGAATACATTTTAAGCAATAATGTATCATTTTGTTTCTGTTTCTATTTTGCAATCAATTGTACTTTACCATACCATATTTTTGTGACCCATTTTTATATTTTTGAACATATTTTTTTATCCCCTGCTCTTCTTTCTCTCTTAATTTGGAAAGCTCAATCCCAACTGTAAGCCTGTCTCATCACTGCAGCATCCTCTGGTGATGGGGGAGAGCACAGGCAGAGTGCCAGAGGACTGCACTACTTGTGCAAGCAGATTTCAGGTGCCTGGCCAACCACAGGAGATGAGCCAGGAGACTGACCAATAATGTGTCACCCTGTGGGGCTGCTGGCCATAGTCAGCACTGTCACTGATCAGATTTGACGGCAAACCATGGGGCATTGGGGCTACTCTATTAGGATGACTGCTGGGCATGCCACCTAAGATCCTGTTTTGGTTGCAGCGTTTTAATATCTTGAAAGCAGCTCAATAATCGCAACACTAATTTCTGCTCACAAAAGCATGCATGTGCACGAAGGAGTCGATCCATTCGGTACACAGCAGTGAAACATGACTCTGCCTCCTCAATTATGTAATTACCGCGGTGGAATCATTTGTCTGATATCCCTGTAATCAAATGAGCTATGGCATCCTGTAAACAGTAATCCATTGGAGGCTGAGGCATTGCATGCTGGGATCAATAGGAGATATGAAGAAGCCAGTGTGATAATTAGATTCCCTGAGAGAGGACAGATACCCACGGGTACCAAGCCAAGCTTGACTGTGACTTGTCTACACAAAGCTAAGCCTCTAGGCTGCACTAAATTGATTTGCTCTAAATATTGAACTGTTTCAACAGCATTACAGTGTGGAAGCCTTGAAATGTCAGCATCAGCCACATGCCATTGCATGGAAATTAATGAGATTTGTAGGCCATACAGTTGAAAGCTGTTCTGCCTAGTTTCCCATTAATTAAGGGGGTTCTTTTACTGCCTTGCACTGTGTCTTTATATGTGAGTGTTTCTGGTTCAGATTGTCTTACTCATCTAACAGTTACTGTGTCACAGATCTGACCTGGGTGGTGGTATTTGGTGTGTGGCAGCATGTATGTCCAGTGTTATTATGCTTACATGATCTCCCAGCATTTCCTCACATTGTTCTGATAGCAGACATAGATGGTGACCAACTACACCAGAGTCTAACAGACTTTGGAAGGACCACAGAGAAAAAGTGAAGAGAGATTTTCAGGAAAACTAAATCAAAATAAATAAATTGGGTAATTAGCCCAGAACCCCTTAAAATGTTGAAACTGAAGCTGAAATAAGATAATTGATAAATGGATTGTTGGCCATAGCCTTTTAACATGTCATTTACACAGAGGACATTTTCTGTGATAATTGTTCATTAGTGACTTTGGATTCATTTACTAATTTAATATGGATAAAGTTCATCAGTGTCAAAAATGGACCATGTCCAGGCAATGAGGCAGTTTCACATTTTCCTCACTAAATAAGACACATGAATTAGGAATTAGGGCTGGCTGGAACTTCCAAGTCCTTAAATTTAGCGGATATGTGCTATGTTCAACAAAACAATCACAGCTATGATTTACGGGAGGATTTTTTTAAGAGCTTACAGACATATTTAGGTCTAATTATTAGAGATAAATTTAAAAATTAAAATTATCCCTTCACCAGTTTAAAAAAAAAAAACATTAAAATACAGCTGTGGGAGCCTACCTCAGACACTGCAGTCCCTCACGGAGCAGCTGTAAGTACCCTGTAACATTTACTGGTCAACCTGTTTTTGCAATTGCATCGGTAATCCAAGGGAACATTTGGAATGTGCAGACTTTATCCTAAACAGCTGGTGACCTACATCAAGAAAACCATAATGCTTGGTGCATGATTGTTTCAGTCATAAATGTCAACATGATAACAATAAATGGAGAGAGCGTTGTTTATAGCCCTGTACAAGATCAGCTGAACATTGCTTATTTAGAAGATTGATTATGAGAAACAAAACAATAAATCACTCTGATAGGTTTATTGCTGCCATACCACTCCCTTACCCATATAAATGGCCTGGCAAACTACCAATAAATTGAATTAAATTCAAAATGACATGGCTTCTGGATAATGCCTGTGATGTAGCAAAATGTGTTGTATACAACAATTAATTCATTTAATAACACAAAGACATGCTAAATAAACTATTTTGAAGACAATGCTAACATTCTAAATGAAAAATTATACTTGAGATACATAATATAGCATTAATAGAGCAGGTAATAAGAATTGATAACAGTAAACTGTATCCTCCAGCTGGGGTGTTGGCTTTCTGAGTTACCTTCCTCAGGGGTACATGAAGGCTTTCCCTCTTTAAAGGAGAACAGCAAAATAAATTCAAATGAACTTTGAATTATTAATATTTTGGAGGGAGACCGCTCATCCTCATCCCTTGAGGTAACAGGGAGCATTAAAAGCAGCAGAAGAGGGATGCACTTGCCTCACCACATCCATTTCTGACATAAAGTTTAATATATTTGTGTCAGTACTTCACAGTTCTGATTCATATATTAGTATATCGGTTAATTATTGAGTAGAGAAATGTTCAGTACCATAATACATCTTGATTAATAGTCAAATTTAAAGTAAGGGATTGTGTGAAAGTAGCCATTGTCAATGTATTATTCTTTGATACTTAATTTTTATCTAATATTTTCAAATATATACTTCCCTGAAGCCCACTAAATTTTAACAAGTAATTTTTATCCGAGGTTCATTTGGAATCATAATTTATGTAAAGTTCTGAAATGCACTGATGACAGTATTGCACTTTTTTGTTAAAGTTTGTCATATTTCCATTCATGATCATTATCTTCTCCAGCTACCCTGATGTGAATTAATGGTCAATTACTATCAATAATAAATCATCACCCTTTTGCAATTTGTATTTCTTTACTCCATGTATTACTGTCACATCAAAAATCAATTAAATAATTGCTAATAAAAAAACTGTAATAATAAACCATCACCACTTTAAAGAACATGACTTAACAATTTGGTACAGTTGGCTTTAACCTTCACATGTGCATTATAAGAAGAATGCATTACCAGTTACTTGACTTCAGTACTGATTTTTACTGTTGTTCATTTTAATGTATAGTATTCTATAACGGACAGGTTTCCATTTGTTAAAAGAACAGCAATCAATATTGACCATCAGTGTCATTACGTATATTTTAATATGCATATTTTTGTACGTGCATACACTTGTTTTGAAATGCAGGTAGCTCTGACATGCTTCAACAGCTGTGGTAACAGTACTTGCGATGGCTGTCTGGTCAGCACTTGCTTATACGCATCACATTGTTAATGCTAAATTAAATGTGAAGCATTATATTTATATGACGAAATATAATTCATACTTTATACTCTATGTACTGCTTTAATGCTACAGTATTCAAACGGCCAGACTTGTGCACTTTATGTCATGTTGTTTAAGTTGAGAATCCTGAGATAAACCAGCAGTTCACATGATGCTGAAATGAGGAAATCATTTAAAAGTTGGGGCTGATGTGCAATCAAAGCGGGAAAACAGAAACATAACAGTCATGTCTATAATTATCATGAATATCATGAATGAAAACATGAAGCATTACCATATAAAAATTAAATTTTTAATGTAGCCCATTTTTAATGTACCACAGGGAAACATCTTTAGCTCAATGGAAAAAATGATACATTACTTATGCTGGTACTGGGTCCATTATCTGTGTCTCTAGTAAGTAATGTAATTTTGATTTATAATATCAATATATCTTGTTTAAATATTAGAAAACTATTCTAATAAATTATGATGAGCACCAAAAGAGCGGCATCTTGTCTCAGTTAAACTGATTGCACCTCAGGACATTATACCAGCTTAATATTTCTCACTCAGATACAGCCATGTATTATAAATGCACTGAAACCATGATTGGTTTGAATTTCCTGAGACAAAATTAAGACAAATGCTATAATCACCTTTACATAAGTCTTGAGAGTCATTTGGGTCTTTTACAAGCAGTTAATTTAACCTGTTCCCCATGACCATGATTAACTGCAGCCATCTGTCCAGCACAGTAACTTTTTCTGCTGAAGGAGGGAGGTGTGAAAGAGAGATAAACTGGGAAGAAGCTCAACACCTACATAGTCCTTGAGAGATTCACACCATGGACCTCACAGACGGCTTGTTCAGCACATCATTGCCTTCTCTGTGCAGAAATCTGCTTGTCTGCCTTCTCATACACTTCAAATGACTCGAGCACCAGATTATAGCACAATTGTATCTGCGGGATTGAGGACATTGTTTGTATAATCCGAAGCTCTGCTTCACCTGTAGCACATAATGGTGAGCGCAACCATTTTTAATGGAATTTCAGTGCTATTGTTGTTACTAAATGAGTATTCATTAACTAAGAGGAAGCAGATTTTTATTGCAGACATGCATTGTTCTCTGTGAATGTGGACACTTCATATGTGCACAGTAAAGACTAAAAAAGGTATTGAAGTAAATGAGAAAAATCTCCAGTATAAGATAGTTAATTAAAATACTGTACATTTGATAATCATGCAAGGAATTATTTTTGCCCCTTAAATATGTGGGAGTTTAGAGTATACTTAAAAGGATTTGCAAGGTTAACTATAATTAATCATTCAGGGACATTTCATCATCTTGATTCTACTTTTCCTTGCTTTGCATAACTGGTCCTGGCTGTTTGTTGATTTCATGCTGATTGTACTATTGAACCCATATCATTTGCACTGTTACTTGCTTTCCTTTATGGAATTCTGGGTTACTGTGCCTCTGCACAAATGGAGTACATTACCGTACTATGACCATTGCCATAGCAAACACATCTACAAACACTTGATTCAGCACACACATGCCATTCCAGTGTACTGAATCACTATAAAATGCTTTGGTTATGCAATTTATAAAAACCACCAGGCCCTCCAAAGGATTATGAAATATCTCCCCTGATTTTCTTGGGAGAGCATGACAGGTGTTTCCCTTGCATTTGATGATGTGTTTTTTGATGATGTGATGTGAGTCCAGCAAGCCAGTTAACCACAGGCTCCCTGCACTGTCAGGCCGTACTGGTCTGCGTCACACTGGAGCATTTGGTTTGAGAGTCACACGCTGAGCTGTCCCCACACATCCCACATTCCCAATGAGACTGCACATTAAGGGCATTTGTGATCTTCCTTCTGCCAGCTCAGAATCACACACTTTTCACAGATGCAAAAAAACCCCTTCCAGTAATGCACTCTTTTAGCATAGTCTTTCATGCAAGAAGGGGGCTGTCACAGGGGAAAGGTTCCTTCTTAAGGTCAAGGTCAGTGTTCACTGATCACAACACTGAGTGTCCATCAAGCATGAAGTCCTTGTGCTTTAATAAGGATTGGTACGCTTGGTTGTCAAGGCATATAGAATTTTACAGCCCTAAAAGCATGGGAAGAATAATTTTAGCATTTCATCACAAAATCAGTTAAGATCTTGTGTAACTGGCAAGCATTGGATTCAAAGTAAATACTAGCAACAAATTCTTGACCATACAATAGTGCATAGCAAGTGGTTCATAAACTATACTAGTAATAAATAATCTATACATGCAACAAGTAGCCCAAAATGTTTTGTTCTTCCTGAAGACCACTTTTTTATCTGATGAGTCAATTTTAAACCAGAACCCATCTTCAACAGTTTTTTTGTACAATCCATCTTTATCACAGTTAATACCCATCAACACATCAAATTAACATACATACATATATGCATATACCTACAGATACATACTCATATACATATATGTACATATACAAACATGTAGTACACCATCATTTTTTCCTTATTTAAACCCACCCCACCCACCCTGTCATATCCCATACATAAACTAGACTACATGTAACCCTCCCCAAAATATGATAAAAATAATAATAATAACTACATAATCAAATAGTAAAATGACATAAGCTCTCAAAAGACTATGACAAGTCATACTATGTGAACATTTAATTGAAATTCTATGGACTTAACAATCTAATTAAGACATACAATAAGAAAAATGGTCATGTAAGAATAAAGATTATATAGAGGGACTCTCATTCATCATTCAAGGTTTTCCATATTTTTCTGCAAATATATTAAAATTGTCCAATCTTATTCTTTTCAGTGTAAATACTTCTTTCTATATTAAAATAATATACCATATAATATTTCCATAATTGCAGTCCTGAACACTTGTCTGCTTTCCAGTTTAATAGTTATATGTATATATATATATTTTTTTTATTATCATGGATGAAAACATTATAATCCACCCATTAGGATAACTTATAGTGTTATCATGTGTTATGTCTTGTAATAATCACGACTTCAGCAGTTATTTTATATCCATATTAGTGTGCCTCATGTTTCTTTATACAATTTAATCAGAACTAAAGCTGAGCTTGGGCTAAGTTTATTACAGCGATAAGCTGTATCATCTAGTTTGTGGAACTGCAAAGCATATTTGGACTTGAAGTGTGTGGACGTAGTTTTCCCAAACCATGTGGGTAATGACAGTATCTTCTGTTTCTTTTACAGGATGAAGGGATCCTTAAAGAAATTGACATTAGCCACCACGTCAAAGAAGGCTTTGAGAAAGCAGATCCATCTCAGTTTGAACTGCTCAAAGTGTTAGGTCAAGGCTCTTATGGAAAGGTAAGAAGCTCTGTTGTGCTGATGTTATGTAAGTCAGAATATTGTCACTGTTCACCTCATCGAGCCTCCAAGCCTCCCATGTCGCCTGTAACGAAAAGCCTGTACAGTGAATACAGAATCAGATTAGTAGAGGTCACTGCTTATGGAATATGCCCTGAAGCCTAAAAGATGATTTTGACTTGATTAAGCTTTTAATTGTGTACTAGTCTTGGTTTATGTTAGTTCACTTAGGCCTGTAGATATCAGACCTAAATATTCTTTAACAGAAATATTTTCAGAGGTGGGTTTTTGCCACTAAAATTAGCATGACTTATTGTTTTACTGTTTTTTTCCATTTAAGCCAATTTAGGAGCACTTTTTTTTACAATTTAGTGGTACCACTTGATTTATCTTAATAATTAATACATTTAATAACTTAAAATTGCTTTTTAAGTGGCTAAAATATCCCCAGCTATACATCTTACTTATGTGACATAACAGGAAATGTTCATGAGTGTGAAACACTGTACAAGATAGACACTTAATGATTAACTTTCAATTGATATAAAAGATCTGGAGTCTTTTAAAGCTGAAGGGCCAATCCCCCTTGGGAGCAATGGTGTTCTTGCTGTAGCTTGAACCACCAACCTCAGGGGTCCTAGTTATTTACCTTAGCCACTAGACTACAGGCTGCCTCCTAGTTATAATACTCTAAAACCTAGGGTTAGTATTTTATTTGTCAGCTACGATAACAAGAACAAAAAAGGCTTTGCAAACGTTCATAGTCCCATGCTTGGATGCTACAGCACAGGCAATATGCAAATATTAGGTACTGGGTAATCAAAAAACAGTCAGTTAGTTGGCAAGTAGTGCCCATTTCTACTTCATTCCAGACCTTGTCTTTAAGTGCTTCAAAAAATATTCCCCTGGTTTGACAAATCTTTATCAGTATCCACAGCTTTCAATTACATATAAACCTTTCATGGATTTAGTGGCTGTATATTGTAGTGCCCATATTGATTGTGTTTTAAATAAGTTGAAAGGCTGACCTGCAATCAGCAACAAGCCTGATATTCCTAGAAGTAGCAAAAAACCAGGACCATATTAATGTAAAATCTAAATAGCATCAAACTGAGCTGTGATTTTTATAGTCTTTCACAAACTCTGCATACCTCTGATCATGTTTGTTTCATGTCTAGTGGTAGCTTGTTGAGTGTCCCATGTAAATTGTGATTTTATAATCTTTATTATTTCTTACAGGTTTTCTTGGTTAGGAAGATCAAGGGGCCTGACACTGGGCAGCTCTATGCCATGAAAGTGTTGAAGAAAGCCACACTGAAAGGCAAGAACTGTTTACCGTTTTTATTCTGTTGAAAGAAACTGTGACATTAGTCTGTGACCCTGTTTGTATAAAAAACAAATGAAAATGAATGCAAAGTGCAGTCCCATGACTTGACCTTCCTCATCATGACTTTGCATTTTATAGGTTAATATTTTAGATACCAGCACAGCTCAGCGAAGGAGCAATGAATCATTCAACCGTGTTTCATGCCGTATTTTGGTTCTGTCTCTAGACAGCTGGCCTTTTTTTATCTGATGATTCAGCTGAGGGACAGTGCTGGAGTATCAGTGGTGTGAAGTGCTTTCTGAATCTGGAATTCAGTCATGCCTGACTCATAAGAGATAAGCAGCTACAAAACAATCACAAAGAATTCAAAATGACCTTCATTCTGCCTCATGGGCCATCTGTTATTTCCCTTGAATTCTGGACCTATCATAATAGGTCACTGGGCTTGTTGCAGTTGCTAATTTTCTTATTTTAATGTATTCATCAATTTCTCTGATTAACCAGTTTATTTGTGAAAGTTTGTTTGGAAAATAATGTAAACATCTGAGCTTTGCTGGGAAATATGCCAAAGCAAACCATATGGAATGACATATTTGCTCCCTAAATTTTCTAGAAGAACAAGAAACTCAATCTCTCTTGTAGCATGCTAGCCCTGTTATAAGCTCTATATCATGTGTTTTCTCACTGCAGCAACTCATCCCTGTCTCAGTTGCCAAGGTGTATCTTTCTACCAGTAGCACCTACTGTGTCAGAATTTTCTTTACAGTAAAAATAGATAATGACTATATTTCTGTCTCAACATTGCCTTTGTAACCTTTAAGTTCAGCCACCTACTCAGTATGTGTAACCATGGTTACTGCCTCTCGCTTTCATGATGGCAGTCACTCAAGAACTGTCACTGTGCATGTTCTCTAAGCACCAGTTGTCAAGCAGCTATTGAAGTTGCTCTGCTTCACAAACCCATATTTTGCACAACTTTAGGAATAGCCTAATCTCACTGGAAATCAAGATTGTTCCTCCACTACCTGTTGTTGAATTTGAATAATTAAGAAGCAGAAAGCATGACTTTCACTAATCATCGTGGAGTTATAATGGTCAGAGGGGGTGCTTTTCTCCTGCTTTGCCAGTAATAGAAAAGTTAGATTGACAGAGGACCCTGTGAATGCAGATGGAGTTGAATATAATAATGCAGGTCATGTCCTGTACAGCACATTGCGCACTGTGCCATCTCTGCACTGCAATTTCAGAAGATGGGAAGGGTGTGGACATGGCTTTTTAATACAGAACTGCAGAATCGCAAAGGGAAAAAATATGAAAACCTAAGCTTTTATTTTGGCTTGATAGTGTTCTTATGGCTGTACACAAAAGACTTTATCTCAGTACATATAAAATACTTCTTGTCACCCAAACACCAGTGTAGCTTACAAAAGCAATCGTGAAGTAGGAGTAGAATTCTACAGCAGTAAATAAATCAACATGATAATTTTATGGCATATTAATGTTCCATTCACCTTAAGCATATTTCTCAAGCTGGGCCTCTAGCTCTGTGTACATGTGTCTTAGGTCATACCCAGCTATACCCAGTACAATTGCAATATGTAATGTTGTGAGGGGTGGTCTGTGGGCTGAGGAATGGGGAGGGCTGCTTCAACTATTTCTATTCTGTAGCTTCTCCTGTTCCCTCCCACAACCTGGGAGGCCTGCAGGACCTTGGAAAGCAGCTGCATCCTGTACAATTATGCACAGTTAAGGTGCATATGAGCACACACAGCTAAGGCTGACCTGTAGTCCTTCAGGCACAGCTTACTTGAACAATGCTAAGGGTGCTTGCTACTCATTACCTTCAATTTAAATCTGCAGGTAGTTGGCTTCTTATTTCGCTCTTCTTATTTGGCTGTCTTTTCAGTGCGGGATCAGGTGCGGTCAAAGATGGAGAGAGATATTTTGGCAGAAGTCAACCACCCTTTCATTGTAAAACTTCATTATGGTGAGTCTCTTGATTCCATCAATCTGAGTATACCTTTCCATTCCTCTCTGAAAACAAAACTCTAATACATTACCATTGAACATGATGACTGTGTGATATACTTGCATTTATGCGTTTTAAAGATGAATTTGGACTACATCACGCTTTAGTGTTGGATTCAGTTGTTGGTTTGATTGAATTGGGTACACTCTTAGAACAATACTCTCTGGGCTTTGTGAGTCTGCAATGTTGAATAAGCGCACATCTATAGAGAACTCTATTTCAACTGTTTCAATCTCTCTTTTATCACAATGGCTGTGTAATAAACCAGAAAACTGGGATTCCCTTTTGTAGGCCAATGCTACGGCCCCTCAAAGATGTGCAGAACATTGTCAAATGTGGATTGAGTGGACCTAGTAAATGTGATTTGATGGATTGAGAAGACCTAATAAATATGATTTTATGGCTTCAATAGACACAGCAAAATGTGATTTGAATTCATCCTGAAGATGGATGGACAGCTCTTTATTCTGATATTTGTTTCTCTCAGCCTTCCAGACAGAAGGAAAGCTGTATCTCATTCTAGACTTTCTAAGAGGTGGGGACCTCTTTACCCGGCTCTCCAAAGAGGTAAGTGCTTCACAGAATCGCTCATTGGATTGTGGGATTGGTCTTGTCCATGCTGTACCAGTGTTTCAGCAAAGTATCCTTCATCTTTGCATGAAGTTCTTGTGTGTCATGACATTTAAAAAAGCCGTGGAGTGCAAGTTTAATTATAATTTCAGGCAACAGTTTTCAAATCCAACAGCACAGACCTCAACTCTTGATCAAATGCTAATTTCTAATTATGACAGTGGGTTAATCTGATCACTCCCTTGTGAATCGTTTTTCCAAAATCTTTCTACGTTATTATCTGACTCCAGCAGGAGGAATCTTATCACTGCCGACATGTCTTTATGGAAATACATATCAGATGGAGTCTGGGAGGCCAAAAGTGATCTTAATAACAAATAATTTAAGACTGTTAATTAGTTATGGGGTGAAAAAAATGTCTCATTGAATAATTGTATCACCATCGGGGACTCTCGCAGCACAAATGATTGTGCCCGCTATTCCATCACTGGTACTGAGCAATATGTGACTCAATGATCTTCAAAAAATACCTCTGTTGATTCAAAAATTGATCCATATTTTGATTCAATTGTCCGTGTCTCTTTTTTCATTTAAATGGGCTGATTGGCAAAATGCCTCATTCCATGTTTTATTTGGTTGTAAGTTGTAAAAAAAAATTATTAGTATCTACCATGGTTTATATAATTGTGAATATTTTTTTCTACTCTTTCGCTGTAATGCTACACACATCAAGAAGCATGTAATGAGCGGCTACAGTTTTGGTAACTTGAGTCATCCTGGTCCCTGAAGTGACTTCTCCCATAAAATACCCATCACCCCACTAGCTGTAAACATGGAATAAACAACATGCATGCATCTGGTATTGTCCCCATGGAGTGAATTATCAATGCTCACAAAAGCAGTTTCATCAAGCCTCAGGCCCCTGACCCATTCATGGTGGGCTTAAATGTGGAATTAGAGGCAGTAATGTGTCTGGCCTGACCACATAATGACACTTAAATGGTTACTGTGTTATGATGGTCAGCCTTCTGAAGTTATTTCACAAATGCCTAAATCTGCCCAAATTTCTGTCTTACACACTCATGCTTTAAAACATCCATGCAGAAACAGAAATGGCTGAAATACAATATTTCTCTGAAGAAAAACCATTTCCCTGGTGAAAGAGGCAAGGCATCACATGGTTGAAGTGCTATCTTTGTCACACATGATGTGGAAGATGCTAGAAACATGCAGTTGAACCACCCACAGTGTTTTAATTGAGATGACTAACATGTTGCACTAATTGGACACATTTGCTTTCCTTTTATAATCACAAGTTAAGCAATTAGGCAGGTTTTTTTTTCAAAAGATAGAAATAACAAGAGAACCTGAGTACAAAAGCTTACACTGAATTTTGGTGTGTGTGTGTATGTGTGTATGTGTGTGTGTGTGTGTGTGTATGTGTGTGTGTGTGTGTGTGTGTGTGTGTGTTTGCATGTGCCTGTGTACGTGCATGTGTAGGTGTTTGTATTGAAGTCTTTGTATTGCTTTCTTTTTCTTTTATGAAATTATGTTTGGAGTTCCAGTCCACTCTAAGTTGTATGCATATTCCTCTCATTATTCTTATATATTCATGCCCATTTAACAAGTCTACAGGTGGGTACCATTGTGTGTAAGTAGTTTAGCTATGGGTAAGGGTACAGGCAGGTACCAGTGGTATAGACAGGGGTAAGGGTACAAGCAGGTATCAGTGGTTTAGATAAGAGTTAAAGCACAGGTAGGTATCAGTGGTATAGACAGGGGTGACGTTACAGGCAGTCATCGGTGGTATAGACAGGTGCCCACATTCCGAACTCTTTGGGCATGTATCTCTTTAGCTATGAGTAAAAAAATTGGAAAAGTATTTTTAAAGTAAATTGTTGTGTTTAAAGCTTTTTTGGTCTCCTGGATCAATATGTTCCACTCCCCAGAATGAGGTTTTACAGCACAAAAAACGTTGTACATTTGAGGATCTAACTGCACTAAACAGCATCCTGCTTTTAATCACCCATTACCTGCAGGTGAGCGTCACCTGCTCAATATCCACAGCACTATATTTTCAGCATTTCGCTCATTAACGTGTAGTTTACTCAGAACTGTCTCAATGTTTTTTCAGAAAATGTCAGGGGTAACTGTCCAACCATGCTGGTCAATTAGAGTTTAACGAGAGAAACTAGTGGGGAATCAGTGTTCTTTAAATATGGCTACAGTGCTTCTACCAGACATATGTGCTATTCCATTATGTTTTTCAGGAGTGCAGGTGTTATTACCTTTTATGCAACCTTGTAGCTATATGGTGAGATGGTAGTTCTCAATTTATAAGGTGTTAGCGGAATGATACATTATTTATATTTATCAGCTTTAGTGAGATAGGATGTTCTGTTTTCATTCTATTTCTTGAAGTAGCAATCTGAATGAACTCTCTCTGCCATAGCCTCTGCAGCAGGACATTCTGTTCAGCTTCCCCTTTTAGGAATGCTTTATGTAATAGTGTCGCACATTGCACACAGCCTAGCAGAGCGAGGTCTGAGGCTCTGCATTGTGCTGTAGCTGAGGACTGATCAATGCTGTCCATGGTCCTGAAATGCCTGTACCTGCTGCTGAGACTCTGACACAGCTGTGACTATGTGTGATTAGGGCTGTATATCATTATGGCTGTGACAACACTGCTCGCATTCAAAACATGATACTTTGAGAATAATTAGTGGGAACAGTTTTGGTTATGATGTGATATTCAGACTCATGATTCAGCCGGTAATGATAGGAGAGGGGAGATAAGAACAGGTAAATTGGGATGGGAAAAGTGGAAAGAACAGGACAGGTGAGGGAGAAGGGACAAGGAAAGGGAACTCAGGACAGGTGAAGTGGTTTGTAGTGTGACTCCTGTTTCTGTGAGTATTAGTGATGAAAAAATGTCAGAGAACAGTGTGAAAAGGAGGTTTTTGTTTAACCACAGTTTTCAAGAGGGCTGAGCCACTGGCATTTATAATGTAGCATTACTTGCTCTCTTGTTTATACATTCATACATGTATTCTCAGTATCCCAAAAGCAATTGTATAGATATCACATAACATAACATTATATTACATTACATCAACACATAATAACCTATAATGATTTACATACAGTAGAAACTTCACTTTTTTATATTTAATACATTTACAAAGGTTTTTAAAAACATATCTTCAGCTTATTATTATAGGGCATTATGTGTACATTCATGGCAAACAAAATATATTTTAAATGAAGTCTTAATTGCAATAAAGTGTGGAAAAGTTAGAGGGTCTGAATATTCTCTGAACCCACAGTATATTATAATGTTAGGCCGCCAATGAAATGTCATCCCTCTTTTTAAAGGACCTCCCTAAGCTATCCTTCATGCCTGTCATGTCAGATGCTAATGTTTGGTATGAATAATTGCTCAGGTTTGACTGCTAAGCTAAATTGTTTGTTTGTTCCACCAGTCTTTATCTTATCCCCCCAACACATATCATTAATCACAGAATGTAGAAGTCCTCTGCTTCATAAATCACTGGTGAAGCCATGCAGTTTACTTTACATTTGGATTACCTTGGAGTTACCACAGATTGGAATACCATATGGGGATCACTCATAAATGTTGGGAACATGCTGTATTTATGTTGACGGTTTTTAATGGTAAGGTTATACCTGGAAGTACTTATATTATCAAACAGCTCCTAGCTGAGGTTAACTTTGGCTTTGTTTATATTTATGTTTCCCTGTCACATAAAAAGAACAAACTGAAGAGTTGGTTTGAATTCCTAATAAGCTGCAATACTATTTGGCAGAGCTATGACTTAGACATGGGCTTAGACTTTGTGGAACAAACTCAACTTTATAGAGCCTCTTGGAAAACCAATCCTGTTTATAAAAGTGCACAAAGGCCTCGGTTTACAATTGCACATGGGATAGTGTGTAACTCCTGTCATATCCATTGAATTAATAAATTGCCAGCTGTCATGAGTTTTTTCATCTTACACCAGTGGGAGGGTGATTTTCTGGCAACTACATATCTCCACTCCACAGCTGTGTTTTCACTCCTCGCACTGTAATTAGAAGATTGATTAATCTTATGCTTAAAGTTTATGCTGTGTGATGTCAAGTTCACTTTTCTTGTCAATACAATTCTTAAGGTTCAGTTTAAGCCCATTGGTAAATTTCAACCTGCAATCACCATTCTATCTTGCAGTTTTTACATTTTGATAAGTATGGTCTTGATTTTTGAAATTGTTCCCCTTAACACTTTAACACAGTCTTGTGTTGCTTTAGAAAGTAATATATCAGAAATACATGCAGAAATAGTTTTTATTTGTGATTTAGTTATATTTCCATTATTTTGTATACCCTATATGTGCAAAAGCAATACTAATCCTATGCAAAAAACTAAAACTGATCTTGACCTCAAACAGTTATAACTATAATCCTCTTCTTTTCAGTTAGTGCTTTGGCTTTAATATCCATATTTTATTATGTTTTATTATCTGTATTGCATTGCTATTTATACTCCAGCCTATCTCATGCTTATGAGATAGTGAGATAGATACACAGTGCTAGTATTAGGCAATTGTTAACTGCTACCAGAGACTCTGGTATTGCATTGTAATTGTTTACTCATTTCCTTTTCTTCCCCTGCCCAGGTGATGTTTACAGAGGAGGATGTCAAGTTCTACCTGGCTGAGCTGGCCTTAGCTTTAGACCACCTCCACAGTCTGGGCATCATCTACAGGGACCTCAAACCTGAGAAGTAAGGGCCCAGCTCTGTCCTTCCAGTGCTGCAGGGCTGTGCTCAGAGAAAACCAAGCCTTTTTCCACATCATTAGTTCATGTGTCATTGTATTTTGTAAAGATCTCTAATCAGCATGGTGAGGAAACACATCACAGAGTGTAACCATGTACAGATATCGAGTCTTCTTCCAGAGAACTTACTGCAATGCATCTCTCCACACCGATGCTCATGAATATTCTGAAGGGGAATCAGAGCTCTGGTTCTCTGCCTTGTGCTTCATCTCTCTCTCTCTCTCTCTCTCTCTCTCTCTCTCTCTCTCTCTCTCTCTCTCTCTGCCTGAAATTTATTATTATTTTTTCATTTGAAGTTAGAAAGCTTTAATCGAATTTGCCTCAACTAGATTTAAATGCACTTTTTAAAACGTATCATGTTGAAATATATTACAAATGACACTATCAAATGAGTCTCCATTAGAAAGAGTTACTCAGAGCGCTGGGCCATTTCTGTCTGTTCTGTACGGTCATACCTCATCAGGGCATATGCATTTTAAAATGCAGGAGGGCTTCAGTATACTCTATTGATTCTCTCAAATGGGAAACTCCATAAATACTGTACTATTAAGAGCTTCTATACAATGAGGATTGATACATTTAAAATTAAAGGGGTGAGGGTGTCTAGAGCAGGGTTTGGCATATGGCTGATAACTAGAGCATTCCTTTTTTTAAACCAGAGTGTCAATCATGCAGGCTAAAGCCCCTTTTCTCCAGCAGTTACTGGCTGATGTTGCTGTAGCTAAATTTCCATAAGAGCTCTGAGGCGGCAGGGATGCAAGCAGCTTATGTTATTCTCAAAGTCTCAGAGTCCATTAATACTTTCCAGTACAGCACATCAATATTTAAAGTATGGAAAAGAAATCTCACATCCCTGTCACTGATCGTACTGTCTGCCTCTGGCTCTGCATGGTTCAGGATTCAGGATTAAACACTCAGCATTTTAGCCATCATGCCAACACTAATGCTTCTTCAAAGCACCCACTGTGGTGTGGAGTGTCCTCTGGACACATAGAACATGTGGTCTTCAGATGCATTATGGGTATGCAGATATTCTTAACACCTGTAAATGCTTATAGACAGTGTTCTCACAAAAGAAACACCACAGGAGAGAGAGAGAGAGCAAGAGAGAGAGAGAGAGAGAATTTGGAATGAGATATGTAGTTGGAATGATACTCATGGACAGAAAGAGGGAAAAAGAAGTTCTGGTTGACAAACTACAACTTACTAAAGTAAATGGAAACATTTTCTAAAACAAGTAGTATCATTTCAGCCATTGACAGAGGCAAATATGCTACGTGGCCTAACTTCTCAGGGGTGATTTAAGTGCAGCATGTTTTTTTGTTATCAACTTCCTTTTGGCCGATGGAATTCCACTGATCAAAATTTAGATAATTATAAAATTTATGAAAAAATTGAATGCTGTTGATCCCCCCGTATATTTTTTAAAAATCAATCGTCCAATTATTTACATATGCAAGTATTGATATGTCATTTTCATTTTTGGAGCAGATTCTCAGAGTAAGCAGGATGTATGTAAAAGTGTTTTAGAAATTGTTCATTGCTGTGTTGATTGAAAAACAGATCTATTTCCAGCACACATGTGGATTGTTTTGAGTGAATAAAGTGAATATTAGACAAAAATAACCTTCAAAACCTATTTAATACCTTGTGTATTACAGTACCCACGTGATGTTGACATTTGGAAATGATGTGATATGTACTGAACTGTTTTCCTGCCTAGTCCCCCCTGGTTAGCAGTGGGCAGTCATTATTGATACTACATTGTTTACCTCTTCAGTATCCTCCTGGATGAAGAGGGTCACATCAAGATCACAGGTGAGTGGAGAGAGTCACAGCACTTTGGGCTGCTCTACCTTTATTTAGTCTATTTCAGTATGTCTCTTTGCATTTACCTTTATCATACGTGACTTGTGTTTAGTTCTTGAATGTGTTATCCAGTGTGGTGCCGCGAGAGGTGGAGGGAGGAGCAAGCTCCTCAGCTCCTCCCCTTATACTGCTGTCAGTCTCCTGGTTCCCTCCCTCAGCCTGGAGAGCTAACCAGAGTTGCAATAGTAGTGGCCTTACTCCTGGGCAGGCTCACCTGAGAGTGATTGCTAATCAACTCAGCTGTGAGCAATTGCTTTCATTTAGGCCTTCTATTTAAGCACAGCCTGAGAGGCTGAAAGGAGGACTGCTGGCTTTGCTTTGCTTTGCTTTTTCCTCTCACCACCTTGCTCAATGGCCACACCTGCCACTGTGCCACACCTGTTAACAGATGTATTGTTTACTGAAGCCATTCATGTGAAATACAGTACCCTGCCTGAGGAATAATAACAGTGCAGAACCTGGCATTTGGGTTTTGTACCTGCAACCTCTCACTTTTGAGTTACAAGTTCACCTCCTTATACGAAAGATACTTACCCACAACATTTATGTAATGTCACAGTTAACGGTTAGCCTAGCTCTCTAACTGTTAAAGTATACTGCCTTCTTCTTCCCTGTATGCTCTAATGTTTCAGATTTTGGTCTGAGCAAAGAGGCAATCGACCATGACAAGCGAGCGTACTCCTTCTGTGGTACTATTGAATACATGGCCCCAGAGGTGGTCAACAGAAGAGGACACACACAGAGTGCAGACTGGTGGTCCTTTGGTGTGCTTATGGTACGTGCATTCTCCCCATCATTCATTACAACTTTGAGCTCTTGGCTTAATCTGCTGGGAAATATTTTTTTATTGATTGATCCCATGAACCCAGGGGTACTTAAGATGTGAGTAAGGTGGTAGATGCAAGTAAGATATGGATGTAAGTTGCACAGTTGCAGATTGTATTGACTGCCTTATTTGTTCATGCTTTTTTAAAGGTGCAGAGCATGAGTTAATTAAATGATGGTTTCATGAAAATGATCCATGTATTTATAGTTGCCCTTGGGCATGGAAATGTGTGTCTCTTGAATTCAAGTTATTTTGTGGACAGTGTTGCATTTGTAATATCTATTGGTAGATTCATGCAGAATGTTGTTAGATATGGCTTGTGGAATGCAGTAACAATATTTTGGAACTATTACTTGTAATTTGTCTTTGGTCAGGTGATGCAAGTTTAGGGCATGTGACATGCCCTACCAAATGTTTATCTTCAGTTTTCTGGTGTTTTTTTATATAATTATTTCTCACTTCTTTCAAAGATTCAAAATGCCAAACAAATATAGCATGTGTCAGTTTTTTGTTATTTTCTCCAGTTAATGTTATCAGTTGTTTCTGGAGCTATGATGGCAACAAAATATATGTTTTTCTTTGGATCAATATGAGCAAATGCCTGCATCATGAATTAGTAAGATGCAATGAAAGCCTGGATAACAGACTGACAAAACAACACATAAAGTATCCCTGTAGGACTATTGGGTCTCAGTGCACTCTGTACTTAAAAATCCTCCTCAGTACCACCACTTAAGTCTGAAGTGCTCATTAAAAATGGTCATTCTCGCTCATCTCTGCTGACTCATCCCCTCTCCTCCCACTGGGATGGATCTGTGAACAGGCCCCATACACTGTTGAGCTGTCAGTG
Organism: Albula goreensis; assembly: GCA_022829145.1. Lineage (NCBI taxonomy): Eukaryota > Metazoa > Chordata > Actinopteri > Albuliformes > Albulidae > Albula > Albula goreensis. The sequence goes on from CM040750.1 coordinate 23,772,447, forward strand.
CAGTGACTGATCACGGTGTTGCAGCCACCTGAGATTTCCACGATGCAGGTATTGGATGGGTGATCCATCAAGCCTGAGCACCAACACATCCAGCCTCCGGTTTTCAGCCAATCACAGCACTGCTTCCCTTTTTGCCACAGATGCTGGTTCTAAATCCATATGCAAAATAAATCTTAGACACAAGAATTTGGAGTACAAGACATGCTGACTTTGTAAAAAGCCAACTGTAATATCAATTCAGTTACAATGGACCACTTTCATCTGTCAGAGGAGACATGCAAATAAATGGTGGGCTAATGCTAGTTATATACAGTGTTTGGTGTGATGTGACAATTAACAAGAGCAGCTGCACTGTCAAGAACTAAATAACTTAGATTTGAAGGAAGTGGCTTATTTGTGTATGCATGTATGTATTAATAGGTGCATAAGGGTTTATGGTATTTCAGATCTCTTCTCAGAGAGAAATATCTGCTGTATGTGGAGTAATGTGTCATTCATTTAATCCTGTATCTGATGACCTGCCATTCACAAAATGGGGAGAGAGACCAAACAGATCTGTCTGATAGTGATGTGGCCAAGCCTAATAGGTGCCAAGTAGAGCAAGATTAATATTATGACCATCATTCGTTTTTTATTTTTGGCTTCTTTTTTGTGTGGATGCTTCACACAAAGCCAACATGGATATGAGACCACATATTATAAAAATTATACGTATGTGTGTGTGTTTGTGTGTGTGCGTGCGTGCGTGCGTGCGTGCGTGCGTGTGTATAATGAAGTATGTATTCCCTGCTGTGCACTTTATATTCACACATCGATTGAGCATGTTATGTAACAGTGTGCCAAGCAGCTATTTGTTCTGAGTGCAGCTGCAGGGGAAAAGTGATTGCTGTGCGTTATTTTACAGTGCTCTCTGCAAGAGCTATCCCAGAATTAACACAGTAATCAGCTGCAATGCATAATTAATCTCATCCACCTCTTGGACCTTGCATAGTAATATTTGCAGTATGTTGGGGGTGCTGTTGTCTGACTTTTTTCGTTTATCTTCATTTAGTTTGAAATGCTGACAGGATCGTTGCCTTTTCAAGGCAAAGACCGCAAGGAGACCATGGCACTGATTCTCAAGTAAGTGTGAAAGTTGCTGACAGAGAAAGATTGAGCCAGTGTATTCAGATTGCAGGTGCATTTAACATAGTAGCACTGCACAATTTAATGAAGCCTTTTTTCAGATTTGTATTGTATTTACGTTTTCAAAAGTCTTAAGTCACCTAGCAGAACACTATATTTTCCATGCAAAGGTTTTGATTGTATTTATCAAAAGCCACTAGCAGTCAACATGACATTTTCCAGTGATTCGGTATTGGCATTTAGGGGTAATGAATAATCATTTTATCTATGAGATCTGAAATAATTTTAAGGGCCAACATATGAATGTTCTTGGCTGTTTAAATGGTTTAGAACTGGCACCAGAACTGGCTAATAATAACATGTGACCGTAGAGTAGTTGCAGTATGCTGCAATGCCGATGACGATAGCTATGAGCTCAACCACAAGATGGTCGTCATATGACTGTGGTCATGCTATGATGTCGTAACTGTTAGCTATATGTTGATGGTTATTATTCAGAATGTTTTACATGTATTTATTTTGTAATACATTTTTATACATTTGTACGTAGGAATTTTAAATTGATAAGAGAAGATAAGAGCGTCTGCAAAGTGCCTCTAATGTAAATTAATGTAATAGTTTAAATGTCAATAGATGCATGCTTTAAACTTTAAAGCATTGTCAGGTTAGCTGTGTCTAGTTAAAACCAATGACATGTGATTTTAAGTCATTAGGACAACGTTCTCACTTCTGAAATAGACTAGCTTCATGCGTCACAGATGTTTTATCAGGTTTTCCAAAATGTCTGGAATTATAAACTTTAAAACTGACATTTTTTTTATAAATTGCTATTTTATAATTTTTTCTTGTAGCTTCTTGGAATTTCTAGTTATCGTGGTTCTTATGAATTGTACAGTTCAAAATACTTTTGACGTGTCCACATCTATATCTTTTGTGATGAAATGACACTTCTGATGATAAAAAGTAAAGTCTAAGGTTGTCTTGATTCTGATGTTGTATTGTAATCTGTGGTTATTCTCTAATCCTCTAATACTGTCTTTGTGTCAGGGCTAAACTGGGTATGCCACAGTTCTTAAGTCCAGAAGTGCAAAGTTTGTTGCGGGCCCTTTTTAAGAGAAACCCTGCCAATAGACTGGGTATGTAATGGATGTGCTTTAACCCACAGCAATACACATTAACTAACATTTCTGAATGGTCAATCCATAGCTCTGATACACTGGTAGACACAATGCCACTTTGCCACAGACTTAACCATATGTATTTCTTGCAGTCTTGCATTTCAGTTCTTAAGTGACACAGTGACAATAATAATACATAGGCTGTTGAGGGTGTGCTTTCCTCACCTCATAACTTGAGAATAATTTTTCTGAATCATGTTATTCATAACAGGTGCCGGTCCAGATGGAGTGGAGGAAATCAAAAGACACCATTTTTTTGGAACAATAGACTGGAATGTGAGTAAAGGGTCTATGATGATTTCTGCCAGGTTTATTTGCCTTTTCAGATATTAATGTCAAACGTAATATGCATTGTGAACACACAGCTTTACGGTGCACTTTTAATGCTGGGAAAAATAATTGATGTTCATCACAGGAAGAGGTGTGGCAGGTTTGAGCTCCACTGACTTAGTGATTTTGTTCAAAAATTCACAGAAGCTGTTCAGGAGAGAAATCAAGCCTCCCTTTAAGCCTGCTGTGGGGCGACCTGAGGACACCTTCCATTTTGACCCAGAGTTCACCTCCCGCACGCCAACAGGTGACATCCAAATGCTTAATTTCATCACTTTAAATAAGAAGGTACACAGATGAATTTGCATTACTTTGAAGACACAAAATCCCCAAAACAAATCACTTGTAAGGTTTTTGATTCTTGTTTTCAAACACAATGATGATTTAAAATAAAGAAATACAGCTGAGAATACTAGTGATTGTTATATAGTTGGTTGTTTTTGTTTTGAGGAAAATTCTTCTCGGCCAAAACAGTGGAACTCACAGTGCAGGGAGGCTCAGACATTTTCTAGCAATATAAAACCCCAGATGTTACTCGTTCAGAGTTTTCTAAATAACTGCAATAAGGCTCTTGGTTGTAATCAGGGTTGCTCTTAGAGCCACCAGGCTGTAGTGTAACAGTGAAGCTGCTCCTCTTGGGGACTGCAGTCACTCCCACAGAATCTAAGCCAGTTGTGTGCTGAGTTTCCATCTGCAGTGCCAGCATGTCCACAGTCCGTCTCTCTCTGTGCCAGTGTGTCCTGAGTCCCTCTTCCTCTCTGGCCACAGATTCCCCCGGAGTCGCTCCCAGCTCCAACGCCCACCAGCTCTTCCGTGGCTTCAGCTTTGTAGCCACAAATCTGGGGCAGGAACTCTCCCAGTCTGATCAAAACACTGTCAACCCCATTGTACAGGTTAGCACACAGCCTCCTGGTCTGTCTGAAGCTATGGTAACGTATCCGATGGTGAACTGTGCAAGGGGCGACCACCTTCACTCATCAATATAGTTAAAACTATGTTGACATCACTGCTGATTTAACATTTATTATTCATGTTTTCTACACAAGTGACAAAAACATGCTCTTATAGATTTTGGCAGGATAGGCAATCCTCTGACAATTCACTACTGATGGCCCTGAAATAGGTTCAGTGAAGCACCAAAGAAATTGCTTTGTAACCCTTTCTTGGCTGAACATCTTTTCTGCAGATGTCTTAAAGAGTTTGTAGTGATCTGTTTCTTTTTATGGGGCTGTATATTTTCAGCTGGACTGGTCCAAATCAGGCCTAAATGTTCTGCAAAGTATTTGGTGTTATTTTTTTTCTGTTCAGATACCTCTATATGATATACTACTATAGACCACAAAAGATCTGACCAAAATGAATGTACACATACGCTTACGAAAAATATAAAGCCTTCCTTTTCTGCATTGTTACATGTTTTTACATTTTAAGAACAATGTTGAACAACAAAATTTCATTCTTTTCTGCTCATTCTTTTTAGTTTTTATTAGTATAGCAGGTGGAACAGTTCTGTCAACATATAATTGAATGGAACAAAAATATAACAAATTGTGGATGAGATAGTTACAGCACTATGAATTAACTATTTTTATCTGAATTAATTTAAAAAACAAAAATCAACAAGAACCGTAAATGAAAAATGAATTACTTTCTTTCTTTGATAAAAATAACACTCTACAATTTCAAGACGCTTTATAATCAGCCCCATGGAGGGACAAATGACCTGCCAAGTGCTACATGCATTTGTTAAAAAAGAAATCTCAAAATTACAAAACAGAGGAGACAGAGTCTCCGCCCCTCTACTCAGTGGGTTTTTGTGTACTCACTTCAAAGACACAGACAATTATTTTTTCAGAGGAGAACATTAGAGACTTAAATAGGTGGTAAACATTTCCCCATTTTAAATAGCTACCAAGAGCCAAAGATGTAGAATGAAACTGTTCTGTTATAAATGGCATAAATTATAATACTGGACATCTATTACAGAGATCACCATAGCTGTGACCTTTGGCCCGCGGTTCAAAAGCCTCAAAAGCCATGGAGTATCAGCACAGATCAAGGGTTTGGCCATTTAAATTAGCATTCTCATTATGTAAATCAAATATGTTTTTTTCCAAATGATCCGTTTGTTCCCAATGCATTGTAATACATTGTAGAAGCTCAGAGCAGCTGAGATGTTCATAGTGCAATACAGCACAGTGATGTGTAAATCATCTCTCTCGGTGACTGGCAAGCACTGATGTCGCATCTTCCCTGGTAATATGCTGTTTGATACAGTTTCTCTGTCTATGAGGTCAGACTTCTAAAAAAATGAATGAACATAGAAGTAAGTGAATCAGGACCCCCAGAAATGACAACAACCAACAAAAACTCTTTAAAATACCATGTTTTAACCAGTGGTTCATTTTATTTTATCAGGTATGTCAGTTTGACAAACAATGAAAAAATGATAATGGAAAGTGGAAAAAAGGGAAACAAAACTTTCATAAAAACATTTTGTGGGCTTTTATAACCAAAATATTTTGTGTAGTGTGTGTACATCAACAAAGGTCTTCAAGGACGAATATTAGAATCAGCAGCATTAATACTGATTACATGGAGACAGGATACAAGTACTTTGCATGTGAAATGGGGACTGCATCTGCATTTCTCAGAGGATTATAGGTGTACTCAGGATTTCTGCAGCCTGCGTAAGATTACATGTTAGTCAAACCAAGAGAAAAGAAGGCAGAATATGAACTTCAAACTTTGAAAAAGGAAGAAAATTATTTTAACTCTTTCCTTATAAAATACAGTTTCAGTATAAAACATAAATGCTGTCAGCATTCATGTTCATTACATCACGAGGTCTTTTAACCTTTTTTAGCAACTTCATGGGAATAATATCCATTTCACTGATGGCTATGAAATGAAAGAGGACGTTGGAATTGGAGCCTATTCCATCTGTAAACGCTGTATTCACAAAATAACCAGCGTGGAGTATGCAGTGAAAGTAAGTACACTGCAGTTGTAATCTTTGCCTGTGATAATCTGTGAAGATGATGCTTTTCAAACAAGTGCTGTAAAGAAGGGATCTGAGGCTCTTAGTACAGTCCATCAGCAGTTATTGGCCAGGAAAAAGTACATGTTGTATTTTGTACATAAAAATATTGTATGCTTATTATTTATTGTAGACAATGATTTCTGGTGGCAAGTATTTCAGATCTACCAAATTCTTGATACTGTACTTGAATTAGCTCCAATTTTCTGTGTCAGTGGAAGTCAAAATGTGCTTTAAGCATAACTAATAACTGAACATAAACCAGAGTTATTTTGTGTTTAGATACTCAGGACAGAATCTTTCTTTTTGAACTTGTACCCTTTTGATTCCAAGTAGTGTCTCAGGATCCAGTAACGGTTTGGATGTCTTGCAGATCATCGACAGAGCCAAGAGGGATCCTTCAGAAGAAATCGAAATTCTCCTGAGATACGGCCAGCATCCGAACATCATAACACTCAAAGATGTGCGTAATGTTGCATGACAGCTTCGTCCCAGTACTTCCATCCCCAGGGTTAATGGTGAGATGAGATATATGGGTATAGATGTGACAGATCCATGAATTAAGGATCTGCTTTGCTTTGAGTGCATTTCAAAATCATTCACCATGTAATTCCAAACGCCAACCAAATGCCCTAACTTACCATGTTCCCTTATTACTGGTGAGTGGGCATAAGTTTGACAGGTTTATTAAGACAGAAAGGGCCTTGCCCAGATGTTGTGAAAGAAAAAAGCCCTTTTCATATGCATGGAATCTTACCCCCAAACACAACGCAAAGTTGCATTTTCTTGATGTTAATTAACAGAGATTGTAATGTGTATGTGCATTGATCTAGCTTCCATAGATTTAATGTCTCAGTTTGGTTATCATAACTATGATAGATCTTCAAACCATTAAAAACATCAAAAACTCATGAATTTGGCTGCACATATTTAAAATATGTTTGCATATTTGGTTTATGTATGTACATTATGCAACATATTCAGACAATAATTTCAGTGCTCAAAATGTCATAGCTTGCACTTGTGCTTGCCTGCTCTTGCAGGTTTATGATGATGGGAAGTACGTATACCTGGTGATGGAGCTGATGAGAGGGGGTGAGCTGCTGGATCGAATCCTGTTGCAGAAATGCTTCTCAGAGCGGGAGGCCAGCGCTGTGCTTTGTACTATCACCAAGACTGTGGAGTACCTGCACTCACAGGGGGTGCGCAGCTCACACCTGATCAAATATCAAACTTCTAGCGCAAGTACAGTCAATATGTAAAGCCATTCCTGTAAAACGTAGCTAAAGTACTGTTTTGTGTTATGATCTAAGGTTGTCCATCGGGATCTGAAGCCAAGCAATATCCTGTATGTGGATGAAACTGGAGACCCAGAATCTATCCGGATTTGTGATTTTGGATTTGCTAAGCAACTACGAGCTGAAAATGGCCTGCTCATGACGCCCTGTTACACAGCAAACTTTGTCGCTCCAGAGGTGCGCAAAAAAATATAAACTTTCTTCTATTTTGTTGCTTCTATTTGCTTCATTTTGTAATATGAATGAGAAGGCATGGTATATAGGTTTTGCCGCAGGTATTCCATTGACTTCATTCCCAGTCCTACTCTTGGTTTTTGCTCATGTCAATGTAATCCTAGCCTCTGGAACCCAGATGTGACAATGCTTCCCTCTTGTGGAAGAAAGTGATACTGCAGGTGCAATTTTCTTCAGCAGATCAGCTCTACTGATTCTCCAGTTCATGCTGTATAACTAGATATAGAAATGTGCATATCTATGAAATGGCATTCTAAAAGACAGAGAAAGTTTGAGCCAGAGTGATTTGGAAAAAAAAGCAAGCTCCAATTTGGAGGGCATAAAATGTGGAAAAGTGCTAATTAAGGCTATGTGTTCATTCTGTGTTGTTCTTCACCTATTGTCCTCTGACCTACACAGTATCCTTTTCCTGTTGTGCCACTTTTTGAGTCTGTTCTGTTTTAGATTATTGTTGTTTATTTTGTAAAAAGTCATGCAAAAAACACCCCAGTTAAGAAATTATTTGTAATACTTTCATAAAACATAAGTTGAGTGAGTAATTCTGTGGTTTTCAGGTGCTGAAGAGACAGGGCTATGATGCAGCCTGTGACATATGGAGTTTGGGGATATTGCTGTACACCATGCTGGCAGGGTCAGTCATGCTCTGCACACTCACCTCTTACATTAGTGTGTGTTTACCAAAACAACAGAAGCTCAAATATGCAGCTCACAGTTCCAAAAACACTGGTCAGCTGAACAGGTATAAAGCAACCTCTCCTTCCACGATTTAAATGTGTATGAGGTCCAGTGAAAGGCAGCAGGTTTTCAAAGAAGTGAGTTAATGTAACAAACTACTAACCTCCATGTAGATAATAAAGTGTATGCAGTACATTGTTGATTGTATTAACAGATTTGTTCATTTAGGGTTCTGCTCATAGTTGGGTCTGTGTGTACTTCTGTGTAGAGTGGAAGATTAACTCTCTCTTTCTGTACATATACCAGTATAAATATATGTAGAGTTTTGCTCTGTTTAAGCAAAAGTTTACTGATGCAAAAATATGTTACCCTCTCAAATGCACTACTATGACTACAGTTAAATAAGAACAACAAAAATTTTACTTTGCGAATTGCAGTGTTACTGAAGACACAAGACCACTGCCTTACAAACTATATGGGCTTCACAAAAATATTATAGCTCCAGAAACACAGTATACACTTGATTACTCTTTCATTATTTCATAACTAAAGGACAAAAGCAGTCCAATTTGTCAGTAAGTGAAATAGCAATCCACTTTAATTGCCTGCTACACTGAAAGATTTTTTTTCCATCAGTTACAAAATGATCTTTTACAGTGTTACAGAAGGGGGCAGACATTTGCCCTGAAAACATTCACCGACAAATGTGTCTCAGTGCCTTAATTATGCAAATACATTGGAGTGTGATAATTATGTACTCTGAAGATTTTAATTATTGACATTATTATTTCTAGTATTAGTTGTAATACTGCTCAATAGAGGTAATAGTGCTCATGTAAGTTTTACTTGAGGCAATTTTTAGTGCTTTACCAAAGTTGTTTTATTACTGTTACACTGAAGTATTAGCACAGACAATGTTTTAAAAATGTCAAAGGAAACCTTGTGCTTAATATGCAGATAAGATTTTATCCAGAACAAGAAAAACAGTTTGAGCTGCAGTTGTACTGTGTGCGAATGTCTGACATCAGTATCTTTTGCAGACATTTTTGTTACTTATCATGCTTTTATGCTGCAAACAAACTGAAGAAACAAAGCTCATGTCAGTGTCAGAATGTATAAGGGTTAGAACTGCAGAAATTAATTTGTGCCCATTAAAAATATGTAAACTGGCAATCTGCAAAAATTGTGATGAGTTACAGTAAATTTACTCTAAGGTACCATGTTGTACTTTCATTTTTTAGATTCCAGCTGAACCATTGCCATAATGTAGATAACAAAAATAACAATTATTAAACACAAGATAGGCCTCCTGCTCAGAGCTCAGGGAAAGCCTGTTTCATGGTATTCAATAAAAATACAGCAAATCATCTGAAAAACAATTCAGGTCCTCCAATCCCCCCTGCTCATAAAGGGACTAATTTTGAGAACAGTATAGGAGGGATTAGAGGGTAAGCTGGGGGCAGGTCAGCAGCAGATTCCCTTTAATTGCAGTCCTGCACAGAGCTGAACCCATCAGGAACACTGCTGACAGTTTCGTGTTCTGGACTGTGACTGGGGCTTTAAAATCTCTTCATAATCAGGCCATCTGAAAAAATCTTTTATTGCAACACAGCACCCAGAGTTGTTCTTTAAAGCCCTGCTAAAAATATCAAAATGAAATTGTTGCATTTCCCCTTATTGCTAAATAAAAAGCTTTGGTTAGTATTAAACATCTCTGTGTGCTAAGGGTAAAGGCTCATTTAATGACCCAGGATCAAAAATGTTATTGTAAATAATACAGGTCTGCATTATTCTGAACTGTCACTGTGTTTATTTACAGTACAAAGCAGATGCATTCTTTTGTTATCCATGAATATTGGGACAGGAGCAGAACCTAATCTTTTTAGATGGGTTCTAAAAAGGGTTATTGACCTTCATAAATCAGATAACAGGTACAAAAATAAATAAAAGTACCACTTATCAATCTTAGATAAAGCACTGCAGCAGTGGATATCCCCATGCATAGTGAGATAGACGTTTAGAAACGCAAAGACAAATCGAGGGGTCACACCAAGAGAACTGCAGAGTAAAAAAAGTAAAAGTAAAAAAAGTCTCCTATTTAAAAATCTGACACCATGTCCACATCAACACACTGTTTTCCAAAAGAAAACCCTTATTAAGCAAAGCAAATAATTTTAAGCGCCTAACACCATTGGCACTTTGGTTTGAACTGGGTCCTATTTGCAAATGAGGCAAAAATGTAACTCTTAAGCTGAAATGGAACTCTTGGGGCTCTTTTTCTGGTCCTGGACCCTTGTTAAGATCAAGCACCAGGACATTTTAGACAGGAAATGGTTGACTGAAACAAAATAATATCCATCTCATTCTATGGACTTAAATGAAGCACAAAACTTGTATTCTGAAATGAAGAGGGCAGTCCATACCCACCAACTGAAGGACCTTTCCTTTAGTATCTCTGAAAGGTTCTGTATGGAGCCTGGCCCAAGACCTCGCCAATATGTTCTCCAATCTCATAAAACATTATAATCCCAGTGTCCTTCCCAGGGGAGACAAAAACAGGGATGAAAAAATAACATTATGCATCAGAAACACCTTTCTGGAACATTTGGATTAAAGTAAGAGAACATCATGTTCCTAAATATTTAATCACAATGTATGTCTCATTAACTGTGCTGTTAATTTGTTTAGCCTTTTGTTCATTTTCATAGTGTACCAAGAATTCTGCAGTCCCCAGTGTATCTTAAGTCACTTCTTTGTGTGTGCTGGGACATAATACAAAATTTAATTTGAGTTTTTTTACCCACCTCCCCCGCTACTCCAGCTTCACCCCATTTGCCAACGGCCCTGATGATACCCCTGAAGAAATTCTGGCACGTATCGGCAGTGGGAAATATGCACTTTCAGGAGGGAACTGGGACACTGTGTCTGATGCAGCCAAGGTAAATTTCAAAACATTTTCAAAACACATGTGGAGTGCAAGTGGCCAGGATCCAGTCAATTATTGATGAAATTGGCTGAATCAAAGCTGCAGTATCCATAGAAACCATGTGCCACCAGTTGGCCCTTTGGCCTTTGACCTGTTGGACGAAGAGGGGGAGGCTGAGGTTCTGCTTTAATGCAGTCTTTAAGAAAACAGAGCATCACTGACTACAACTGCAACAGTGAGAAAAAAGCATGTGCGAGAGGCCATTCAGGGCCTGTATACAATGTGTCCTACCTGTTACACAGCTGAATTCAGCATGCTGCAGCTTTGTCTCAGCCCTGAGTGCATTTCACAGGTCTGGCTCTGACCCCTCAATGTCTCTTTCCACAGGACATTGTGTCCAAGATGCTCCACGTGGACCCCCACCAGCGCCTGACTGCACCCCAGGTTCTGAGACACCCCTGGATCGTTAACCGAGAGCAGCTTTCACAGAGCCAACTCATTAGACAGGATGTGCAGCTGGTGAAGGTCAGACTGCTATCACACACACACACACACACAGACACTCTCTCACACACACACACACACACATGCACACACATTCACACACACGCACACACATGCACACACACACACATACTCACACATAGCAAGTGAGCCAAATGTTCTCAGACCAAACTATATTAATTGATTTGTCATAACAGCCCATGTTTAAAAACAAAAATGATGGACACACAATTCAAACACTACACATACTGTATACATTTTCCATATGGTTTGCATGAAGAAACCTTGAGGGCTAAGCCTTCTCAGATCTGATGGGGATATTTTATGCAGAAGGACATTTTATGGACCTGATGACCCAGACAGTGACCATTATCACTTGATGAAAAGCATCATGTGTACTATGTATGTACTCTCCACAACTGATCGCTGTTACATTAGGATTACATACATTTACATGTATTCTGTTTATAATATTGTATCTACGCATTGGCTTCCATGTATCTTGGGCCCTCACGCTGCAAAACTGCAATCTTCTGGTCACTGCTGCCACCATCTGTGCTGTATGAAAATTACACTCTCCACAAAGTGCCCTCCTCAGGCTCATAACTGTGCAAACTGCTGTTTGTGGACTCTGATGAGAAAAGAAGCAGCGGCTTATGTTTTAAAGGAGAGTGTGTGCTTGTCTGTGCTCTCATAAAATTACAGTGGAGGTTGTAGCAATGAGCATTCTGTATGTACAGAACCAGTCAAAAGTTTGGACACACCTGCCTTTGAATGCATTTTTCTCTATGTTAATTGCCTTACACTTGCAAGAACAAATGACAATGGTCAACTAGGCACTGACCAGATGGGATGGTGTGTCACTGAAAAATGCTGCTTCAGTGTGCCTTCAATTTTATATAAATCTCTGACAGCATGAACAGCAAAACACCCCCACCCCCCTGCTTCACAGTGGGCACCACACATGCTGGTGTCATCCATTCACCTTCTCTGCATTAAAAAAAAACACAGCGGTTGGAGCCAAAAATTTCTAATTTGGACATATCTGACCAAAGCACAGGTTTCCATTGTTCTGGTGTCCACTGGCTCTGATCTTTTGCCCAAACCTTTTGCCAATCTCATTTACATCCCTCGGAAGAGGTTTCTTTTCATCAATTATACCATAAAGACCTGAACAGTTGACGATGTGTTTGCTGCTAGAGCTCTGTGAAGCATGTGTTTTAGCTCTAATCTGCAGTGCTGTTAACTGGCCATTTCTTAGGCTGATGTCTCTAATATACTTGTCATCTACAGCAGAGGTAACACGTAGTCTTCTCCTGGGGCGATCTTAATACGTTTTTTGTAATTTTCCTGACGGATTGGTCAGCATGTCCATATATTAAGTATGGACTGATGTTTCTGTTTGAAAAGTTCAGCTTTTCTTGCCATATTACTGATTATCACAACAAAAAGTGAACGAGAAACAGATCCCTCGGCATCCACTCTACCTTGTCACAGTGAAAATGATTATCTCTGTCTTTCCAAGTTTAACTAGGAAAGCAGGATTTCAGGATAATGTATAGTACTTGTAGTGCCTTTGCAAACACTCTGTTAATATTTTGTACCTATGACATCTTTGTGTTGTTTAAAGCAAAACCACAAAACTGGGATGCTGGCTCAAAAGACCTTTTTTTCCCGTAAAAACGTTTGTTTTGGAAAAACATTTTGCATGGACATAGTAGTATTTATATTTATTTATATTATATTTATTTATTTATTTATAGTTATTTTAACATAACCCTTTAGATGAAAATGGCTGTAAGAAAGAGAAACATATTATTTTCAGTAGATGTGTCAAAACTTTTGATTGGTACTATATAATTAAGCGTTACAATCTGGTAAGAATGGTGGGGTGGCTTTAAAAAGGACAGGATCATAGTGATTCTCGATCTATACCCTAATGCAAGTGACCTGACTGATGTTTTATTTTCCTGTCTTAGGGAGCAATGGCTGCAACATATTTTGCTCTGAATCGGTGTCCCCAGGCCCCGAAATTGGAACCTGTCTTGTCCTCTGGCTTGGCCCAGAGAAGAGGGATGAAGAGACTCACATCCACTCGCTTGTAGTAGGCACTCAGTACCAATATAAAGACCGCCAAAGTGCCCTCACACTTCCTCCAGCCACTGATTTGAGTTTTAACAGCAAGACAGCCAAACCAGTAAGCCAGAATGAAGTGGACTAATGGTGTCCATGACAGAAGAACCTTTTTTCAAAGATATGGCTTTGAAACCAGACATGAAAGACAAAGGATTCACCATAGTACAGAAAAAGCACAACCTCAGATTAAGCTTAAAATCACTCACCAGAGGCTTGTGCAGATCCAGTGAAGAGGAACCCTTGCTTCTGCCATCTAAACTTTCTTAGGCCTTGTATTTTTACACCAGCTAACAAAAATGTAAAAGTGCCCTCATTGAAATATCCTAAACTTTTTCATACCATGATCTCTCTTGGCTCCATGAAATGGAAATAACTGTATGGCTCTCATAACGGAGAATGTGTGTACAAAGAAAAGTGTGATGTACCAGTGAAATGACCTTGGAAGGCTTTGTAAAAGCTTTAGTGTACAGGGCCCCTGTATGTGCATAATGCAGAACATTGACCGTATATTATGTGTACCATCCCCTGTTTACTGTAATTTACTGTCCTGGTAAGTATCAATGATGGTATGCCATGGCTAACAACAATTACAGATGTAAAAATGCCTTCAATTGCACCCTGGTAGTTAAGTAATTGTGTTTTCACCTCTAGAAATATTTGTATGTTATGAGATGGCTTTACAGGCTTTACAGGCACTCTTAACAAAATTGCACTTGTGACACCACTCTCCGTGTGCACTGACAGTGATTATTTGCCAATTTTGTGGTACATTATTAAAAATCTTATAGCTATTTATTTAAATTATATAGAAACACATTCAATCCAATGTACAATATTGTTATTGTGGGGACTATGAATTAAGTTTCAATAATCTATACTGTACAGTATGTATTCAGTTGCACTGATACACTGAAATAAAGGTAAGTTTACAGAAATTACATTTATTTTAAAAAGACATTGACAGGTAGAAATAAAAACACACAAACAGCCAAACAGTGTGTAGTAGATGTAAACATTTATGTTGCACATGTACTATGCTGTCAAACCAAATGTATTCAAAATGCATCTTCAGATATGCACAAACTATTAATAAATCATGAATAAATATGTTACGGTTGTGAAGTTCTCAATGGAAAGGCACACAATTATATGTATCCAACCCTGGCAGGAAATGGGATGTGACACTAGACATAAGTGGAATGATTTAAAAATGTAGTTTTGTAACAGCAGCTACTTTCATGAAACCCTTATAATAATCACAATCACTTTATTTAGTCATTTTTTTTTATTGCAAGTGAGACAAATCATTCAGTTTACCTAATAAGATTTCCAGTCATCTGTTTTTGAAAAAAAAAAAAAAAAATGAACCATAAACAAACAAAATGACTGAAAATAATGGGGCCAGCAGGGGTTGTACTTGCGTTTTTAAATGAGACTTGGTACGCAGCTGGAGATCATTATTAGCATTGATTCAGTGTGCCTGTGTGTACGGGCTTGGGCCTGTGCTCTGAATTACCTACATTTAGCACTGTATGCCCCTTATGTGTTTATTTATTTATTTGATATGGTATGAAGTGCACTTCATAAAGATCACATGGCCTGTTAGTTAGTTAGTATAGTAGCTTTAATGTGTTTATTTTAACATGAACTTGTGGCTTTTAGTTTTGTCAAATGGCTGCCAGCTTTGTTCCATTTTGTACAGTATGTAGTACCCTTTTTCAATCCACTGACACAGATTATAGAATATCTTATGATTCCAGGTGTAAACAGTTACTAACTATCATTGAATGCTCATGAGAGGGAAAACTGCAGGTTGACCCAATATACCAAATGTTTATGAACGTTGCTTACATTAGTGAAGACTGCAAAATTTGCAGATGGTTATTTAACATCAGAGAGTTTCACATTTTTAGTGTAACATCAGAGAGTAAGGGTACATTTATACAGCTCTTTTAATGCTTTCAGTCATGGCATGGTAACACCATACTTTTACAAGAACATAAAATATTACACAGGCTGACTGGCAGTAGAATTCAGAGCAAAGTTAAACCTTGCAATGTATCACCTAAGTCAGATGACTGTATGTTTAATATTTAAATGATTCAGAAAATTCTCCCTTCTTCCTGAAGAAACGCTCTCAGTCTAAAGTATAACAAAGTATGTTGCCTGTTAGCAGAAGTGACCACAGGGCTAAATGGTCGACTCTGAACAGACCATTTACTATTTTGGCCACTCTTTTGTAAATGAAAAATAGAAGATTTGGGATTAGTTGTAGTGGGAAAACAGAGTGTCTTGTAAGTAAAGCCTTAAAACATTCACCCTATGAAATTCTGAAGCTTTACAAGTGTGTGCACAAAACTATTCTCACTATTATTTAGTAGTACTCTATTCACCTTTTAATCTAATGTTTTCAATGTACTATTTATTTTTGTATATTTCCATTTTCATGGTCTGCATCTATGTTGATAATTATTAGCGCATTGATCACTGCACAAAAGCCACAATTTTGTATTCAAAAATTTTAAAAAGTTGAGGTATAATATTTTTGTAGCACTGTGAAAATGATCAGTATGGTTCTTTCAAATTTCCATATGCAGTCTCTGGACAAGAGACATCCAAGCTGCCTTCCCAATAGACTGTCACAGTAGATGCTTCTTCTGTTGTGTATTTTGCTTGTTTATAGATTGGTCAAGAGTAGTTATTTTGCAATATGTTTTTATGCATGCTGAAGGTCACTCAAAACAGTCTACTGATAAACCTGCTTCAGGGTGTCTGCAGCTATTTGGATGTGATTTACATTCTGGAGTGATATGTTCCCAGTGAACACGCAAAGTTATCATAACATTATCATGACATTGTAGCAACTTTTATCACATTGCTGCAATGCTGAAAGGTTGTTTTGAAGATCTAATGTGTACTAGCTGGACTGTATATAATTTATGTTTGCTTTGTCTTGACCTGGCATGCCAAATATTTATAAATAAACAGAGATGGAAAACAGCATTTTATTGTGGTTTGTTACTCATGGTCGGAGCCACTGTGACACCCTGGCACCGATCCTGAGGACAGAAGTGGAATGGCAGCTAGAGGCAGTACATGACAAAACGTAGTAAAACTGCTTCAGGCAGGACAAAAATACTTTTTTTGAAAAAGAAAAAAACTCAGAAATGTATTATTTTGAAGATATTTTATACAACTTTTGAATAGAATATTTGACTTTTCTTTGATCATTTTCGCCTACTGTCACTAATTTTCCATGTTGAATGTGTAAACATTGAAGAGAGAGATAAGAAGGTCGTGTAACAACAATACAAGATTGTGCTTTTAAAGGTCAACTGTTATTTATCGCATAGGACAGCACAGACAAAACTTAATGACACAAGCAAATGAAAAAAAAAAGACCAGACATATAGTGCAATTAACTTTTAAGCATTATTTCAACGATCAGTAATACAGAACAGTATTTGAAGGCAGCCTGTTTGAAAAATGCTTGGAATAAACACATTTAGAATTCCTTGACTCCTTATCTGCGGATTAGATAGAAAATCATGGTAAAATGTGTTCAATTAAAACCCACTAAATGACTCAAGTGAAATAACGTATGAATAAATTCGTGGAAGAATTATTTGAGTATAATTTCCTTTGCCCTTCAGACTCGAATGGTCATTGGTTTATTCTGAGCCAATGAAATGTGAGTCTGAAAACCTCCCTCTGTCAAATAAAGGCGTACCGTGGTTATCTTTAGAGCAGCTGATTCTGGGTCAGCTTGTTGGGTGCAATCCGCCTACAAATTTCGGCTTCCTACTCTCTCTGTTTTCCAGTAGCTGATCCAGAGTCAGTATTTAGAAATCAACAAAAAAACGTAAAACAAACACAATAGAGCATGGCTTTGACCAATTGGCGTTGAACTCCATTGATGTCGACGAACCACATTGCGACAGTGTCGTTACTGTCGACGCAATAGCCTCAGATCAGGGTGGTTCATGTGATTCAAAGTAGGCAGGCTGCCGCATTTGTCTTTGTCGTGTGACACAGTGGTCTGTGACTCTTAAATTCTGAACAATGGCTGGCACTTTGGCTCGAAAAGCGGTTGACCATCTCAAAAGTAAAGAATTTAGAGACTATTTAATGAGGTATGTGATTTGTTACTAATTCAATGATCTAACTATCGCATCTGCGAAGGGCAGGGTAACAGCGGTGGTATAGGCTGCAGTACATAACGTCAGAGTGGATCTGGGTCAACATCACTTTCAACCGAGTAGGGTTTGCAGCTAGCCAGAACAATGGGAATTGCAGTACTGACATTTGCTTAGAGGTCTGAGTTATTGCTGGTAGTTCAACTAGCAAATGTACCTATTTTTATTGAAGACGCAAGCCGTTGCACTTGATTACCGAGTGTGAGACTACAAGAGTGACTTTATGCTGAAGTACTACAGCAATGGCAGCTAACAGCGAGCTCCTCGTCTCAGTTCGTGCGTCTATGTTTTTACAGATTTTGTGGTAAAAATACTTACTTGTCGAGGCATTAAATAGGTTTATTTTGCATTTTGGCTACCTTTGCTGTGTTCATTAATATACTCAACGTCATACGAATGTAGAATTAGTTAATTAGTAAACTGCACAAGCAATAAAGCATTTAACCCCCACCCAATTCCCTGCAGGTTGTGTTTTAACAGTATGTTCTTCGGTTACAGCTGTGTAGTGTGATATCTGATCCAACAGTCTTCGAATCTTGTCAATATGCTGGGAATAGGTTACCGTTTCCCTAATTACATAGCTGCAGCTCTTCTGTCCAGGTCACCTGACTCTTACACACCTCTAAGTCACGTTTGTTTAATAGTACTACTTGCTGTTTGAGGGCAGATAGACTGAAATGCACTGTGCCATAGATTTAAGAGTGCAGATCCGTGTATTACATCAGGTCATTCTTTGAGTAATTATAGTCTGTTGCCACACTATGATGATAAAATTCACTGAAAGTTCAGTCTCTTTTTTTTTTTTTTTTTTTTTTTTTAATATCTAAATTTGAATGATCTTCCGTAAAACCTTTGGTGTGAAACTACAGAACATCAGATTATCATGACTGACTGAGTGCTTGTAATTCTTCATAATTACTCAGCTGTTTTCCATTTGTCTTGCTTTGTTTTCTTTGAGTACTTTTCTGATTGAGACATTTTAAATTGTACAGTATTACAAATAAACCCAGTTTAAAATGACTTAAAAATCTATGTTATTAAAGAGATCTCATATGCTCTCTTGACTCACAAGATAAAACTGAGAAACCTGTCAGTCTCATGCATGACATCTTTCCTGTAAGGAAGAGCACATGTATACAGTCACTGTCTTTTGTTCACTGTCTAAACTCTAACAAAAAAGGTTAACAGAATTCACTGCCTTTCCGAGGCCATGTTGTATTGACCTATCTCTTGTTTCCAAGGTACTGATGTACTAAATTCACTGAATTTCTACTACTTTTTAAAACTTCTGTGGAAAAAGTCTGTTTCTTCTTCTTCTGTGTCTAATGTTTTTCTCTCTATGCAATCCAAACTTGTGGTGCACGTCCTTGTGGAAACCTTCCTATTAAGCACGGTGAGGAAATGCTTGCCCAGTTTTCTTTATGTATTGTCTTGCATGAAAAAGTGTTCTAGTCTGTGATTCTTTTGCTTCTAGTTTCTGAGGAATGACCCTGCAGTGATGAATCACCTTTAGTGTGGTCTGTTTATGTGATTATTTTGCAAGTGCTCCATTGTATAAAGTGCAAACAGATAAAGGATCACATTTGTATGGTTTTGTGCTAATCACAAAACTGGGCAGAAGTTCAGAGCACCCATGTGATTTTTTTTTCCATGAAAATCCCAATGATAAAAAAAAAATATTTTTAAATATTCCAAAAGTCCCAATCATCAGAAATAAATTGCCATGTGTTAGATATTAATTAAAAGTGTGTAAGTTGAGAAATGAGAATGCACATAGCATGCACATGTAAACAGAGGAAGAGATATACACAGAAGTCAATTAATAAGCAGAATTACTGTAATGAAATGTAGTGGTCTTACTGTAATTTATAATTTCTTTATTAACAAATAGAGAAAACATTTTATTGTATTGTGTAAGAATGTTTAAATGAGGGGTGCCATTTTAAAATACACAGTACAGCTCCACATGCTGGCTATTATAACTGTACAGTAAGTTGAGCTCACCTATAGAGAGCAAGAGTAAAATAATAATAATAATAATAATAATTGATTTTGCAAATGAAAGAAAGCCATGGAGCACTAACAGGTGCAGACAGATAACTGCAAGCCCATCATAAACTTACTACAGCCTTTCATTGTCAAATTAAAGAGCAGCTTAAACATGCGCTCACACAGAAGTGTTTGGCTGAAAAATGCTTAGACCCAAAAGGGGGTGTCTGTTGCTTCATCAACAAACCTGGTGGCGTGGCTGGGTGGTTAAGGTGTTTAACTGCTAAACTGCTGGGACCATGAGTCAGCATGTTAACACTTTAGCTTTACATGTAGCATTAGACAAAATATTTTAAAATGCAACTCTTGCTGACCTGTTTTTAAATTGCAGCACTTCTGGGGGCCAGTGGCAAACTGGGGCCTGCCCATCGCTGCTATCAGTGATATGAAGAAGAGCCCAGAGATCATCAGTGGAAGGATGACCTTTGGTAAGAGCGACTACATACTACAGCGTACATATTGAGTAAAAACTACATGGTGACTTCAGAGCACACATTGAAGCATCCAGTTCTCAATTCTGAGGACACAGTCATGAGGTAGGTGGCTCAAGAGAGCTCGTTGAGTCGCTTGTGAGGTGTGGATTGGTGCAAATTGTACAGCACATGGGCACGTCTGTAGATTTAAAAGGTCTGTAAAATCAGCTCCCAGAAACCCAGAAAGTGCAGCGATGTGCTGACAATGTCTTTTATACGGCATATATAGTGAGAGAAATAAGTATTTGAAGTATTTTTCAAACATATCTGCACATGTATGTTTACAACTTTCATGTTTAAATCCATCATAGTTAAATAATAAACATCTGTATGTGCTTATAAGAGGATAAACCTAATTAGGATTTCAGTTACTACCATTTTACAGGCAGAACAGACTGCATCACACACAGAAAGCTCAATGTGTATTCTATCATCACCCTCCCTGACACAGTGTATATTATGTACATATTTCACACAGAAATTAAGAAAGAATGTCACTGAACTGCTTTGCATGTTGTACAGCCCATTTACAAAATCCATCACATGAGATTCTCCTTAATTATTCAGAGTGAAAGCATTTTATAAATTGTGGCAGTGCTTCTCCAAGTAGATGCATTGAATTGAACAACATGAAGGTTTTTGGCTAAAAAATGAAATGTAAACTGCCATTCTCTTTTCAGCCACCAGGTGTCACAAGTAGAACTTGAAATTTTAATTTCTTTTGATGTGCCCTAGTTGAACAGCTTCATTATTATTTTGGTCTTTTACATGTTTAATCAATATCAGCACAATCCAGTGTCATTGTAAAAATGACCCATGGCAGCTGGAAGAGGACAAGTGAAACCTTAGTGGTGCCAATGTTAACTTAAATCAAAAAAACAAAAATTAAAGGCATTGTGTTCACCAAACAAAATGTACATTTAAATGTGTTGCTTTCTTTTTTCAAAATAAAGGAATTATGTCACAGTGATGTTTTGTCACTCTACAGCATTGATTGTCCCATACTTTGTGAATGTTGGGTATTTTACAGATGTGAGTAGAGTTTTATCCTTACTGAAGGATGATGGAGCCATCTCATGTAAATCCCAGCTGTCACATGATCCTTTCAGTCTTTAAATGAAATGTGCTGTATGTGTAACTGAAAGGCAGACAGGCACACACACACAAGACCGTAGCCCATCCCTCTGCTTTTCTCTCCCTCTCTCCCTGCATGCAGAGCAATGTAGGATGTCATTGGCACTTTAAGAAATTATCGTTTATTTATTAAATCACATATCTGTACTCTAGCTAGTAGGCCTAGCCTATACTCATCGAGCTCCTTCTTCTATACGGAGGGAACAGTTCCATATTTATGCATAGCCTCGCAATTTCCATTTAAATAAAGTCTGGTGAAAACAAGACTGGCTTTCTATGCTTTCACATTAAAACGTCGAGACAGTATCTTTTCCATTGTTTCTTTCTCCCGCTGTCACCCACCTCACCTTGCCCAAGCGACCAACCAAAAGAGAGCATGCGTTTTGTGCATTATGAAATCACTGACTAGTTTCGTTTTACTTTTGCTGAATAAAATAATGGAAATGTGTTAATAGCAATGTTTTTTCAATTACAAATACATTTTGGGGAAACTGGTCCTAAAACAACTTGTTGAGGTTGTCAGTGTAAATGCTCAGTTTGCTAGTCACTGTCTCATTCTTTGAACTGAAATGAATCATTCAGGATGGGCGGGTCATGTGACAACCCAAGAGCCTAAAAATCCTAAACATCAACATATACCACAATGGATAAATTCCCAGTTTCTTTCCTTTTTTTTTTGTAAATGCTTTTGGGTCAATTTTTTTCTGATAAGGTTCTATCCTCTGAATCCATATTATACTGAGTGTTTAGAATTACGTAACTGTCTGAAAATTGAGGAAGTTCTCGTAGATCTTATTTTGTTCTCCTTTCCAGCTCTTACCTGCTATTCTCTGGTGTTCATGAGATTTGCCTATAAAGTCCAGCCCAGAAATTGGCTCCTCTTCGCCTGTCATTTAACCAATGAAACGGCTCAGCTCATACAAGGAGGAAGACTAATTAAATACAAGTAAGTGGTTTGTAATATAGTGCTTTATAATGAAAATAAATGTCATTAAACACAAGGCAATTCTTTGTTCATTCTTTGGGATAGGAATTCAGTGTAACCACTGTTCTGCTTAGATAACTGTAAAGCCAGTGTGTCAACTTCAGACACACACAGCTGCTTCAGCACAGGAAGAAATTAATGAGTCCAGGCAGAATGCCTAAAGCCAAAAAAGATGGAGCATCATTTATTTTTTACTGGCTACATGTTGTGGATAAGTATTTAATTACCAAGATAAGTTCAACTTGCTTGCCACCAGGGGTCAGTGTTTATATTTCATACACAAAACAAAGGACCATTGTTTTCAATCAGGCTCAGTGTGTGCCTTCTTCTGGTTGTCAGCAAGTTGTGTTGTCACTATTACAAATTCATGGACATTTTTTTATTATTTTCAAAATTTTGTGTAAATAATTATTGTTTATTATTATGAAGAATGATCATGTATTAATAACAGTCATTTATATTAATTATAATTGAAAGCAAAACATTTTTTCATTGGAGACTCCAACTATTTCCTCTGCTCTGCAGCCATGTTGTGATTTTCATAATTTGATTATGTTTGATTTAGACATAGTAAATGTTAATTGTTGAAATCTGATGGGATTTAACATTTCAAATGTATAAATGCAGCATATATCTGGTGTGAATGAGTTTCGTATTGTAAATCAGTTAAATACGTAGACTGTTGCATATTTTTTGATTAGCACCTTGTAAAGCTTTTACAGGAATATTTAGTTGTATTGTCTGGAGTTTCCAGAAAGCTCTGATTCTGATCATGCCTCTGTGTAGATTCTCAGTATTTTAAGGCAGATCTAACTCAAAGTGTAATCTGAATGCAGAAGATCTGACAAATAACAGCAAGTAGCAACAAGGGACTGACAAATGAATGTATTTGCATTGCTGTTATTTTAATATGTGCTCCTTGAGCATACCATTTCGAGGTAAAAATGTGCAAAGGTCACTCAGTTGTAAGTTACAGGAGGTGCTGTCATGGCACTTTAACCTTCAGCACAGTGCAAAAGAGAGAGCAGTAAACCTGGATGAGATTGTCATAAAACAATATTTCCTTAACCTCTCATTTACTGCTGCAGACACCCAACTTTAACATCAGCTTCTGTGTGCAGATATTTTCTTTTGTTGTAGCTGAAGATATTGTTTGTCTTAAACATTTCATATAATTTCTATCCATCTGGGTCTTTTTGGTGTTCCATGATCCTTAATAATGTACTGTAATGGCTATACTTTATAGTTTTACTTATTGGCTATAATAATGCACTGTGCCACTAATAAAAATGGACCTCTGTTTCAGGCTGGATAAAAAGCTTGCTTAATGACATGTGTGGACATTGAAGACTGCTGCAGAAAAACAAGAGTCAGTGCCTACATTTTGGTATGCCATAAATAACCAAGAACACACTTGGAATCCTGAGAGATAGAATGCTATTTGTTACCTGACCTGATCTTTTAGTGCTCCATCTGGACTTTGGGTGAATGCCTTAATAAATTACACATAATGCATCCTACAGATACTTTTGGACTCAACAGGCTATGTTTGTATGTACAAACTCCTCCAGTTTTTTATAGTAGTGGTGCTATAGTATTAAATGTCATGTGTAACTGAGGCATTTAATTTATATTTTACGACCTTAAATATGAATTATGAGATTCATAACTTATCAGAATAACATTATGTAATTAAGGCTTTTTAACTTATTATGTACAACCATGAATGATGATTTATTGTATGTATAACATATCAGAACAACATGGAAATAAAAGTGACACTGACATTCTTTTGTTGAGTCTGTTTTTGTTTACAGTGCAACTTGCATAGAGAGGAATTTGTTTAATTTTATAAGGTTTTGTCAATTGCAAAGCATTGATTTACTGCAGAAGGTGGTTTGTAGCAGTTATTGGAATTTGAACCAATACTAATACTAATTGTATTTAGGGAATTAAAGTCCCACTTGACTCATTTTGACAGTTTTCTGACAGGATGATGTTACATCCTGTTGTTTGATCATAGTATTTCACAGTGATCAAAGTCCACGCATTAATAAATATGGTGGGAGTAAAACTGAGGTATTGTTTTTCTGTAAAAAAATATACTTAATTGACTCATTGAATTCACTTGAAATGATACAATAATGATGATTCATATGTTTAATAATTGCACATGTATTTCTCTGATATTTTTTTTTCACAGCATATGTGATTTGAGTGCAGAATGCCCTTTTAAATAGTTTGAGAGAAAACAAAAGCTCACTGCGTAAAATTATCTTTAAAATTCTTTTAAACTGTTTACCACATGCAGGTCATGTAAATACAAAAAGCGACTTGTTCTCCAAAAGGTGGTGGGAGTGTTGTGTGTACTGGCTTTAGGCTCTATTCAGAGAGTGATGGGGGTGTTATTAGCTTGGCACAATCCTCTGTGCTGAGTGTTACACCCAGCTCATTGATGGGGCAATGTGCCACATTGATGATTTTATTGTATTTTATTTCCTTACAACAATGAGCGGAAGAAGACCGATGAACTTAGTGTGGCCAAAACTTTGAGAAAACAGTTGCTCATGAAAAATCTATGGCTAATGTTTTGGCAGGAAACTGTTGTGAAGAAATAGTTCTTTACAAAATTAATCTCTTTCATCATCAAAATCACACCAAAAAGTAAGAATGTGGATTTCTTTTTGGTGTAGTTATGTGGCCTTTTGTTTGGAGTGGCTTTGAAAATCAAACCAATAGAGCTTAGTTTCTCCTGTATAGCTTCAGTCACTAAATATCTGAATTGACACATAGGTGCATGAAGGTACTCTTGTGGAGCTCTCATAAAACTGTATTGCCAACCCAGGGAATGGTTTCTAAGAGCTCAAACTTGTTTTACTCATCATGTATTTGTTCTGCCAATTTCAGTGTTGAAGCACCTGAAACACACCCCAGCCCTCTAACACTCTGCGGCTTCTGCTCTGTTTTTATGGGATGGCTGCACCTGGATTGGCTGGTGTACTTCTTCAAAATGACCAATTTTAATAAAATTATGTCAGAAAACCTTGATTGTTGCATTGCATTGGCTTTATTCACATGGTGTTTTGAATACATTCTTTTAGTCACAGTCAGTAATCATTAACTCATAACCTATAATGTAAGCTTTACACTCATGTTAAATAATGTAAAAAGTAATAAGAATGACAAAAATGAAGATGTGCCACTCTGTTACAAGTCAGCATGTGTAGATGTGAGTAACTTGAGCATACATGTTAGCATTACAAAGCACTACACATATTTTGTAGACAATAAATAAAAATACATGGTGGGTGTTTAAAAAAGCATACACATTTCCTGGGAGGTTAAACACATTAAGAGTAGTGCTCTTTGGGTAACTGCCTTTTTCCTGTGGGATTGCATGAATTTGTGTGCATATATAATATACACAGTATATATTTGTCAATTAGTCATAAATAATGAACTTGTAATCTCTTTAAACCATTATTTTTATTTTTTAGAAACAAAAGCATTTCTGAAAGTTATATACATTTGTAAAATGGAATAGTTTCATTCATAGTTATTCTATTATACTATTTACTGTACTTAATCTGGAACGGTAAACACTTTATTATTATCAGACAAAGTGTGCCCCAAAGCCCTCACTCTACTGATAAAAGACAAAAATTCACAAGCATAATCTAATGTCCCAATAAATTATAAATTATGTGATATTCTGCAGTGTAAGTTGGACTTGAAAAAAATACCCTACCCTGAAAATAACTGATGGCCCCATCAACATAGCAAACCTTTCTGCCATATTACAGTAAGTTAGCGCTGTCATAACCATTCTTAATGATTACAATAAAAAAATATTACAGTACATATTGATATCTGAGTGACAGAGTCTTGACACCAAAAAACACAGATGTAGTGCCATTAAACTGTTATGTGACTGCTGGTGGCTCCAATGGTATTGAAATATGAAAGTTGATATGACCATGAAACCCTTAGGTGTTATTGAGTGAGTGAGAAGACAATTTAAGGGATGAGAAATTATTGTAATGATTGCAAATATGTTTTATAAAGTGCTGAAATAAATATCACTGACAATCAGTTTCCTAAATTTTAAAATATTTGAAGTTGTTTGATTGACTTAAATTCTTTAATGAAATTTTTATTCCACAATATTCAGGATATCAAAACAAAAATAAACACATTATTTGAAAACAGTAAATTACACAAACAACATATTTTCAAAACGGAAAGTGCAGTAATTTATTTTCTTGTTCTATGGCTTCTGTGTGGAGAGTTTCATTTTAAAGAAACTCTGATGGCTCTGAAGACAAAAAAAAATGCGATCTGATCAGTTTGCACTTAATGTAGTTCCCAGGAATGTTAATATTCTATTTACCAGTAGTAGTTTATTTGATTTACTTCCTTTGTGTTTATACCAAAGTAATTTAAAGGTTGACTTCGTTCCAAGTTTCAACTTCCTTGATTTCAAATAAATACTATGTATGACACTGGAATTAATTGGAATTGATTAAAGATGTCCTTCTATTAAGTAGTTAATTTTGTAAGTCTGTTATAAGCCTCCATGTTGTGGTGACAAATGGTGATGAATGTGACGCAGAAGCTTTAGGCCTTGATGAAGGAACTGTTCCACACTTGTGAATACTTTCAACATGTGAGTTTTAAATTCCAAGCAAACAGCTAATTTATGATTCACATATTTTAACTGACTAATCTATTTCCATAAAGCAAAAATCGAACAAACAACCAATTATTTTCATCAAGTAAATGAACAACAAAATAGAAATATAACTGCACTGTTTTTCACTGTTTTGTCAAGGGATGGCATATCTGATCTACCACGTGTGAACATGTGTTCATGGCTTTTATCAGTCCATGTGTGCCTTCAACACTTGGAAATAATACCACATGACAAGGTTTCTGAATGATTGAGATTTCCTGTGAAGCTATAAAAGGCACCATGTTGCTGTATTATATTTTTCAAAATCCAGTAAGATCTTCCAACAAAGAGGAAGAAGAAAACCACAGAAGCCAGTAACAATCAAAATGTGTGTGAGGTCTCACAAGTCATCACTGGTGATTACAAGACCATTTGCAATGTTGTTTTCAAGAGTCAAACCCTCATCTTCATCCTCCTGCAAAAAAAAAAAAAAATCAAAGATGTAAAACAGTAGACATTTTCATTAACCGTCTTAGTGCTTCTCATGCAGTGGATGCATAAACATTTGTAATCATAACAATTTCAGTTTTCAACAGCATAAATTTGCATTAATTGTAAATTCACATGACACATACTACCAAACTATAAATTGCACTGTGTCAATCAATAAACAGTATTATTTTATGAATAATATATGTGTGTCACTCACTTCATCATTGACCTTATAGTCTTTTTCTGTGCTTCTGTAGGACACCACATGAATCAGTGTATAAATCCTGTAAAGGAAAAATGGAGAATCAATGTGTGGTAAACATATTACATAAATATGAACGTAAAAACACAAAATCAATACTGTCACTAACAATCTAATTTATTCAATTTCATGCAGATGGTTTTCCTAATCTTTTATGAGGCTACCCATCAAACAACAATAACAACTACAAAAGCAATAATGGAAATAATTACCTGTGGTATAGCATAGCTAGAAACTGAATGAGTAGAAGCACAGCAAATGAAAGGAGAAACATCAGACTCAGAGGTTCCACATTCATGGTTTCATCAGATTTGGTGCCATTTGGAAAGTATTTGGGGATCTTGATGCTGATTGTATCACCAATCGCTTGGAGGAAGAAAGTAGCTACAACCCACAGGACATTCACAATGAAGTACAGAAACGTTGCC
The DNA here is from genome assembly GCA_022829145.1 of Albula goreensis. Lineage (NCBI taxonomy): Eukaryota > Metazoa > Chordata > Actinopteri > Albuliformes > Albulidae > Albula > Albula goreensis. Next base: position 23,800,584 of record CM040750.1, read on the forward strand.
TGCAAGAGAAAGTCATGAGCATATCATAAAACTAAACAACAAACTTTAGATCTTGATATGTTCAACAGGAAGTTAATAGAATGGTTAAAATGAGTCACACCTTGTTTCTAAGTGACTTAAGTTCCCTTGTGACTTCATCTTTGTGTGCTTTCTCATCAACTATAGGTGCCAGGTACCTTTCTATCAATTTCTTCCAGAAGTCATTTTCATCCTGAAAACAAGATAGCAAAGATAGTCAAACCTTTCACCCACCACATTAGAACCCTGTGTTTTCATAACCAGCAACGCAGGAGAGAGTTTTGAAGTGGGGGGACCAAACTGTGAGCAAAAAGTCTCAACTTTTAAACTTGGGGGGACATATCCCTCCCATCCGCCCCACCATCTGCGCCCCTGTTCATACCCATGGTTTTCCATAAAACGTATCAGGCAGTATTCTGTGTATTTCTAATATTGGCAAATTTGGATTTTACATGACATTCTTGACAGAAATATAAGGGTTTGTAACATATTTAAACTTTCGTTTAATAAGCCCACCACTTTAATACATCAAATTGCGGTTTGAATCCATATTTCTCGCTGTGTACCAATTTCACTTAAACAAGAACTTAACCAATTAAACTTTCCATCTAGTTTTATTTCAATACATACATACACCGCTTCATACAACACACCACACCATTAACGCATCATTATGGTATTTTCCACTGCCATGTAAAACCATTACTCATACATTGATGAAATGGGTGGTTGATTAAACTGTGGTTGTGGAGTACCCACAACCACAGTTAAGGTTGGCTGAGGTAGATTTGCATAATAGTTTTGCTTAAGTGCTTGCATGAAAAGGATAATAATGGCCAAGCCCTTATATTGGCACACTTCTCACATAACTCTTTATTGCTGGGAAATTTCTGTCTAAATTATTGAATTTCAATCAATGGCAATTTCAATCAAGTACCTTCAATATACTGAAAAACATCTTTTTTCACTTCTTTCACAATAATCCTGAAAAGGAATGAAATAAATGACCTGAAAGGCTTGTTTTAGCTACAACCATCCTTACCTCAGTCAGCTTTTCAATCTGGGGCGCAATCAATGTTTTCTCTACGGCACGTTTCACCCTCCTCTCCAGCCTTTCCATGCGATTGGTCTTCAAGATCCTCCTGGCGGATTCGTTGAGTGCATACTGCAGTTCCTCCAGCTGGCTGTCAGTCAGTACATCCTCCGGTCCCACCTTATCCTTTAGCTCTCCGTTCACCGTGTCTGTCAGCATCATTACCAGCTCTTCACACACCTCCTCTTGGTTCTTGTTCCTCAGGGAGTAGCGGATCTGCTCCTGTAGGTTCCTTTTCATGTTGGCATAGGTCAGTTTCTTCAGAAATTCCTTTTTAACAGGTTCCACCCAATCTTACGGAGAAAAGAAAAAATGCCTTGTTTAAGTTCACAGTATATTATTGTATGTAAAGTGTACACCATAAAGTAAAATGACTCTAGTCACTCCATGCTACTTTATATCAATAAAAGCATAGGTGCTACGAACTTTTGGAAGAGGGTAACCACAAACCCATTGCCTGTTATAAATGATGACAAACTAATCTAGCGAACACATTATCATTAACTGTTTTTACTAAATAGTTAAAAAATAAACATTTTAAGATACAGGATATGGTCTTTCGAATTCTGCATTAATGTTCATTAAACAACATATGTTAGTTGAATTACCTGACAGAACGTGAATGTCAATTAAAATCAAAATGTCACTGAAATATTTGGAGCTAATTTAGTCCAAGCCTAATATTGGAGCTCTTAATTTTAATAGGTTTATTTCATAAAATGAATGAATTGTATATGCATCTCCACAACTAGTATGAGTTAAGGATTTAATCATACATTAGTATAAATGAAAACTCACCACTTTCAGGCACAACCTGTGATTTGTCTTCTTCTGGAATGTCTAAATCATCATCCATACTGTCATAGTCATCATCCATGGTATCACTGTTGTCCTCGCTCTCACTGCTTCCAAACACATTATACCGTAACATTTCTAATCATTATTTTATCACACAAAAGAACATTAATGCTCTAACAAGAACACTCTGTTTATTTTCCCTGAGGGACTTTCCAATTGTCAAAAAATATAATCTGTGTAATAATTTGAAGTATTAAAATCAAAAATAGAATGAATAGAAATGTAATTATCCACAAATAATTGTAATGTATGATCTGCAAATTTATACAGCAAGATAATCAGTCAACAATGCACTGGCTTATGTTTAGCTTTACATATTTACCTTCGTTTAGATTCAGAGTCACTTTCATCTGTGGGGAGCCCTTTTGTATCCACCTCTTTAGACTTGTGTTGGGTGCTCTGTGGGCCATTTTCCACAGCTTGCAGCTCAGTTTTCATGCTGCTTGGGTTCTCATCCACTCCTTGAATTTGTTGTTGAATGACAGCTGTATGGGCGGCTGCTGCATTTGGGTTAATTGTGTTCTGGATTTGTAGTAAGGCCATGTTTGTTGTCTCCTGGGAGACCTGACACTTGAGGTCCCAGCAACACAGCTTGCAGGTGCGGTCACACAGAAGCCCAGCTGCCTTCCCTTCCACTTTGTCTCGGCTGGACTCACGTGTTCCCCAGGACACAATGTGCATGTTGACCAGTGAGTAGATGGTCAGTAGGAGATAGCCACTTGGAATGCAAATAAAGTACATCAGACCATAGATGATCATGCTGAACTCCTGGGGATGGAGGATAGCTGTGACCAAGTATAGGATACTCATGGACAGCAAGAAGATACCAGTTGGGGTGATGAAGGTACCCTGCATAACCATGTCACCTAAAGGGAACAGCAATGCCAGCTGCCATCAGGCCAAATGACTCACACATGACTGAGAAATCATATCTCTCACAATCACCTTTTTGAAAGGGTGAAAACATCTTTGTCCTTTACTGTTGTATACGCAAAAAAATGTAAAAATGGGCTCAGATGTCCAACTGATGTGTGCCTGAAACAATTGGAATTTGATGCAGAAAGTCAAGTTTATTTCAAAAATAAATTCTGCATCTTGATGCAAACAGCATTTTCCTTAACTTTGAAAATATTAAGAAGAGAAGTTGAGTCAACACAGCCCACATGCTGATTAGCTCTTACCAATGATGGAAAAGAAAGAGGCAGTCATGAGGAAGGCATACAGGACACTCAGGATGCCCGCAATGGTGATCTGCAGGTTGGGTTTGCACGTGAAACAAATCGCCATGTAGATAATGGGAGGAATGACTGACACAATGATAGCCAAGGTTCCCTCCATCCTAAAAACAAACTGGAAGGCACCTGAAAGATGAAGAAACATTTCACTGCCCTTGGTACTTGATGTTTCTGAAAATGTTTCCTCTAAAAGCAACATCATTAGTTCTTGTAAAAGACCCATAATAGACCAAGAGTGGACAGCTGACCTTGTTGGTTTAGCAAGACTACTACACACTTAACCATGTCTGTGAGATACAGTGAAATCCCCAGTGAATAGCCTGAATGAGACCAGACTACCCTGGCTATACACACAGGTCTTAAATGTACTTATTCTGTGTTATTCTTGTTTCTGTAGGCATTGTGGGCACATGACATCATTCTGCCTATGGGTCCCTGAACCAATGAATAGATCATGATGCCACCATTCTGATTCTGATGTTGTCCCAGTGCAGTGCTTATCTTTAAGGTGTACTGACTGAACCAGCATACAGAACTCTGTATCATGTGACATTAGTTTCTGCACTATTCAAACAGGTTTGTCTGAGCCCAAGACCTGGACAGTGCAGTTGTAAATCCAGTTTATATGTGAAATCTTACTGACTCTAACCTGCAACCATCAAGCTGACAGAAGCTGGCCCCAAAATGGAGGAGCCCACAGTGAAGATCTGGTAGAAGATGTATAGCATGGAGATGGAGGTATTCCTTTTTGCCGTTTCCCTCCCACTGTGAAGCAGGTCCAGGGTGTTAGCCAGAGTGGAGGGCCCCCAGCGGCGTCTCTGGTTGTAGAACTCCTTAAACTCCTGAGGGGCGTTGGTGTAGGCATCGGAGGCTGCATTATACTCCACCCTCCAGCCCTGCTGCAGGAGGAGGGTACACAGCCAGCGGTCCTCTCCTTTATAACAAAACCATGGAAAACGGTGTATGAATTCACTGCAAGTAGCTCCCCTCTATCAACCCATAAACAGTACAAATGGTTGTGAATGTCCTCTCTTTTCGATGAAAACCACTATTTGTTGTATGTAAATATTTCTCAATGTAATTTTTGCCAAAGAGGTGCTTCTTTTTATACATATGTACATGCCCACCTTTTGAGCTACTCCTCTGCCTGCTCTGATCTATACAGACAGAGTATTTTTTTTAAACCCAGTACCATGTACCTAACATGGCATAGTGCATGAGTACTTCAAAGTAAGTGGAGGACTTTGAGTTAGACTCACCCTGATCATACTGGACATACTCAGATGCTCTGGTTGCAGTGGTTGTGTATCTCTTTAAGACATTGTCGTCCATCAGAGCTGAGCCCCTGAATAAACTAAAGCAACCAGGACTGCAGAGGACAGACCCAAAGACATGCTCGGCTGTCTTCTGGAGCCAGTGACCCACAGCATACTCAAACTTCTGATACCACACCATCGGCCCTGAAGTAAACAAATGGCTCAGCATTCACACCTTTTATGTCATTTAAAGACAAAAAATCCACAGCTCTTTGTCTGAATTGTCTCAGGAAATATAACTACAAATTAAACCAATGGACTTTAGAACTGAGAGTATTTACCACTATATAATATCATAATTTCTGCTGGGAATTTGGATGTAGACATTTCTTTGAATACTAACACATATTTCTGTTATTGGTCAATGTGAGACAAGACTGTATTACCAGTATATTTTATTGGAAGATAAATGGATACCAGCGGTTTACCACTAACATGGCTGGGTTTGATTGACTGCACTGTGCATGCAAAGAATACTTATGACCCATACATTTGGCTGTACTAAACAGGGAAGCATGTTTGGCTTTGCTCACAGTAGCATTTGTTAATTGTATTTGTTCCTGTTCAGTGCAGCATGTATTCTTACCCATTCCTGTAGGGTGGATCCTGCCACAGGCTGCCCCCACATTTTCATACATTCGAAGGCGATCGACCAATAAGATTACAGCAGCAGGATGGAAGTCTGTGTCTCCATCCAATGCCATGATGTATGTGTTTTCATCTGAAATATACCTTCTCTTACTATCGTTGTCATGAGTCTGCAAAAGGAAACTTTCACCATCCAATGATACAAGACTTGCACGACATGGATTGTTTTGCCTCTGTATAGATAGAAAGAATATGTGGGATAAGAAAGCAGGTTATTAAATCACCTGAGATATTCTTTGAAGAAAAAATTACATCATTAATATTTCAGAAGAAAAAAGCATACCGTTATTTTTGGGGGATTTTTGACGATGTATCCTTTCCAGCCAAGTAAATAGTATAAATACATTATCTGTAATAGAAATCAGTTAAGTTTGAACTTTCTCTTGAATATGAACATTTAACAGTTCTCCACTGAATAACCAAAGTTAAATTCCATGTTAATTATATTCTTGGGGTAAAAACAGAATCAAATGGCACAAAGTAAACTCATACTGTTCCTGCTTGGGATTTCAAACTGAAAATGCTGTCATATGGGCATACGAGTCATTATGAAAGAAAAGTTAATGACAAAGATGAAAAAGATCCCCACCTGTGACCACCTCTTTTTGTTGCGGATACGTTGCTTGTCTTTCAGATGAACATAAAGCATGTTTCCCTCAGGCATCACAAACATTAATCTTCCTCCATATGGCGTTTCAATAATTGACACGTCATCAGGCTCTTTGTTTGTAAATACCCTACAAAAGCAGCCATAGTATAGATTAATAATTAAAGCAGGGAACTTTCTCAGAAAATATGAGATGATTTCCGTGACTTCCTTGAATTATTGATTTTTCCATTTTATTTATAATGATGCTGATCATAATTTGACCAAGTCAGATAGTAAACTGGAAATTATTCACCTGTACACTTCTATCACCACATGCACAAGGTCATTCACATATTCATTGACAAACTGTTTCCCTGTTTCTTTATCATTCCGGAATGCATCATCCACAAATATGTGGCATTCAAACTCAAAGTTGTCTTTATGGTCTTCCTTTGGATCTCCCCTGTATCGGTCCAACCTAAAATAATGATAATAAAAAAAAATCCAAATAATAATTATTAGTATTACCATTATCAGTGTTAGCAGGGTGTCCAATACTGTTTTTCAGAGTATTTCTTTTTCTCTGTTTTTTTTATTATCATTGAATCATTGCATATGTGTTGACAGTTTATTATTCACTCAATCAAAAATTGTGAGAGCTGTGTCATGGTTTGTCAAAAACTCATAAAATCTTTTACTCTTTTAAATCTTTTTCAAAATTTTCACTTTGAATATCATGGAACACATTTAATGTTAAATGACATATGTACACATACATTGAGTACTAACTTCTACTTACCGAAACATTGATGTGAGTATCTTGAGCATTTCATCATACGTTTCATGCCACATTGTTGCACAAAGGTAAATGACACAACTTTCAACTTCATCCTTACTACAGCGGGGAAAAGACAACATTTTAGTTGTATAATTATTCATATATTATTATGTGAATAATACATTATTTATACAAAGAGTGCCCCAATTAGTGTGAATTTCTTGATCAGAAAGTACAACTAAATAATAAAATTTGAATCTCTAGTTGACAGAAAGGATAGAAATTTAGATCTAGCTTGTATAATAAGTGAGGAAATATCAGAAGATGACATGTAGAGAAGTCCATGATGCAGGTAGACTTCACTCTGGTTGTAACTGCAGTAATGTAGGAGCAAATACTAGTTTCAACAACCACTTTTAAAATTTTTCATCTGTGTAAATATTATCATTCTGTGCTGTACAGTTTACTGGTGGGACTTGCCTTTCCTGGTTCCTTGCTCTTACAACTTTCATCTTGGTGTTGAGCAGCATGGATTGATCAATGAAGGCAGATTCATAAAGTCGGCGAACAAACAACTGGGATGTGCGCTCTATCCTCTGGACCTTGATCTTCCAAACATAGTATGTGGCGGTCATTAGGCCTAGCCACATGCATAGCCCCTCTAGGGGTAGCATGACAAATGGCCAGGACCTATAGTGGCTGTTCAGTGTAGTCCTGCAGATGCTCCGGGAAATTTCCGCCAGTATGAGCTGGGTGGTGTTCTTGTGTTTGATATTTTCCACACTCAAGCAGAAGGTTGTGAAATTACCTGCACCAGAATCTCCTATGTCTTTGGCCTGTGTCAGAAAAAGTGCCATGCCCAAAATGAGAACTGCTGGTCCAGTGCATGAGAGGGGTAGGGCAAAGCTAAACCGAACAGCATGAATTTTACAGGCCACAACCCCAAACCAGTGGCATATAGCAGAGGAAAAAGCCTGCAGAAAAAATAACCCAATGCCAAGGTTCAATGCATCACTGGGGACCTTTGAAAAATAGGACCAGCTATTGGCCTCAATGAAGTGAGAATGAATCGCGTAGACAGCTCCAATGACAGCTATCCTGAGAAGGCTGGAAATCAGGAAAACAAAGTCTCTGAAGCCGTCTAGCTCAGTCAGCAGCTCTTGAATGTTGTTGCTGGCCTGAAGAGGGTTTTCCCACCAATTTAGAGAAACCAGCATAGATGCAAAGAGTGCAATGCCCACATATACATAACAAGAGTGGTCTTGGTTGTCAACGTAACTCGTGACCCGTACATAATAGTCAATTGCTAAAATCAGATAGCCTGTCAGCACAAGAAACAGGGAACAAACTGGAAAGATGATTTTCCAGCTCTCTTTCTGTAAGCGAAACACCACCTGTAAGAATGCTGACAGGAAGCAAATGCCACCAGTGTTGAAGAGGTTTGTAAGGACATCAAACTGTGGCATTACCACGAGCACCAGGAGAGCAGTCCCCAGGGACACAAGTGCTTCAATCAGGCACATCTGCCAAGGAGAAACAAGATACAGTCACCCATTAAAATAGTCATTATGCCATGCAAAATTCAATCCAATGATTATGTTTTCAGAGCTTATCATTTTCTAAACTATTTGGATAAAAAACATGAACCAATTGTAGTTGCATGGGTCACTAACACATTGTGCTAAACATTTAATGCTAAAAGTTAGTTAGTTAGTTAGTTAGTTAGTTAGTTAGTTGGTTAAGGCCAATATAATTTCCCATAAATGTAAAAAGTAATTCAACTCACAATCCCCATAGTCCTCATGTTTGGAGTTACAAAGTTCTTGAAAGCACATTTCCATAGTGACTTCAGGAACATTAGTACGTTCGGCACAACCAAGCAGAAGACCAGCATTAGGATGTAGAATTGGTGGTCAGATTTCTGAATTGAAGCAGGGCTAGAAAGCATGCATAGCACCAACAGAGAGCCCTGTAGGTAAGAGGCACAATTCAGAGTATAATCCATGTAGAGTGTGATGTTATATTTTAGAAAATACAGTATGTGTACAGTTCTGTGTCAAAACAAAATTATGAAACTTGTGCACTCAATGTTCACACACTGTTTGATAATTCTATTTTTCTTTGCCTTTGGACTGCAGTATTCTAACTTCCTTTACACACCATTTTCTCAGGCACCTTTTTATTATGTGGTTTGTTATATTTAAAGACCACTCCTGCCAAAATCATAATTTTCCAGTTGTTAAATCCAGATAATATCATGGTATACACGTTGCTATGTAAACAGAGTTGAGACAGGTAACTGGAGAATTTTTCGATTTACATTTTAGACACTCTTATCTAGAGCAGCTTACACAGTTTACGTGTCTAAACACCATCCATTTATATGGCTAGATACAGTTAAGCTGTGTCTTGTAGAGCAGTTTTGGCTGTGAATGTACTGTGGTATTACTCGTTTGTAATAATTTCCTTTTAGTCTGCCATAGGAGCAGGCTGATTGCTGGAAAGAAAAACACATAGATAAGCACCATACGCAATAGTCCCAGGCATATTTGTTGGTTTCCATATAGCCAAAACTTAGTGAGCAAAACAAAAAAATCCTTGAATAAAATAAATTTCATTCCATTTTTACTGATTGGCTACTTACACAAGATATTTGTGAATATTTGTGAAATCCAAAATTTCTGGATGAGTGAAAAATAAGGGCTTCCATTAAGCCAATATTTAAATAGTTTCATTCATAATTTTAATTAAAAAATGGTAAAAACATATGATAAAATGACAAATATGCCTATATTTTCAGTTCAAGTTTAATCATATAGATTTACCTTGCTAATGATGGCGGTTGTGATGACAAACAGTCCCACAATCAGGGCCACCAGGTGCTGAGCCAGAGTGAAGCATGTTCTCTTCTGCTCTTTCTCTGCTCCAATAGGATTCAGCTGGAAGGGATCCCATGTGTCCCTGTCAATGTGAGAGGGAGTGCAGATCCACATCACACAAAAACATAACTGGTGTGGCACAAAATGTTTTAAAGGAATTTTTTGTGAAAGCAAAAAAAAAAAAAAAAACATTGGATCAAAAACATTCCTCCATTACTTACATAATGACAAAATAATATCAGAAAGAATTCCCATGTACATACACAGCTATGAGAGTTTGTTATATTGGGTTTTGACTAAACTTTAGGTGTTATTGAATCCTAACATATTTATAGCACATAGAGCAGAGCATTCATGGCATCCCCAATGGTCCTGTCCAGAGGCTATTTTCAGTGGGTGTCAGAGGATGCGATCAGCACACAACATCTCAGTAATCCAATCTGAGCTCCCTTCACTGGTTCATAAATGGATTGCTGAGGCACACTGATATTTGGACAGGTTTCCAGAGTAAGTACAGGTTCCACATTGTGCTTGCAATGTGCATGCTGCAATCAACTGTCAGCTGGATGTAACAATGTATGAACCATTGGATTCTTTGGGGGGTTGTTGCTTAATCCAAAAAGATGGCAAATTGAATGCAGTATTGTTTATTCACATTCTTTTTTCAGGAGGCAACCTTCTTTTTTAAAACAATTTATACTGATATGTGGTTCCTTCAAAAAAATCTTCTGATGGCTTAATATGTTATAATACGTTATAATTCCATTGATAACATAAATATCTAAATACATTCTATTATTTATTAACTAGTGGAAAATGATGACATGACTGAAATGAAACCGATAATAAATAACAAAAACATTTGATGTTACATGTCATGGTTTATAATGTTACATTTACACAATAGTTAGAAATATCAAAGTAAGAATAAGTGATCTGATAAAAAATAAACAGGATCCAGGATATTGGTGAACATACTTGGTTTTGATTCATTTTTACTTCTCAGCTGATGTGGTTGTTATATTATTTCAAATAAGTGTCAGTGACAACTCAATCAGGGATGTATATGCATAATTCATACCATAATTGAGGCATATGCAGAAACTCAAGATAACCTAACACAGGTAGGTGGAAGAGCAAAATTACTAATATTTCATAACACAAGCAAGACGTCCACCACCATATAATAACCCAACAAAGACACACTATAGAGGACCTTTGAAATAATGTATTTGATAAAACTTTGAATGTTGTATGTTGAGCATTCACTTATTACACATTCAGAAATACATATACAATTCTGTAAATTTTGTTTAATATGTATAATCTAATAAACTAAGGCCATTTCTATCTTTAGCTATGTTGTAGAGTTTAAGATTTGAAATCAGTATTCAGTGTTTTACTTTTCCGTGTGTACAATCTTGCACATTAAAAGTTCAAATTAATCATGGATACAAATATTTAGATAGATATACAGGTTTTACAATTTATTACTGCAACAATGTGGTTAACTAATTTAGCAGTATTGCACACTGGAAGCCATACTACTACTTATTAAGTAAGGTAAGTTCAAACATTTCTTAATTTACTCTTTTACAAACAAACCTAATCAATTGTGTGGAGAGCTACTTTTGACAAAAAAAAACTGCATTCATGGTGACCACACACTACACAGACCAGGGAACACAACACTCAGCTCCCGCTGCCATTTCTGTTTCAACACAAAATTTGTCCTTTCCATTAAATAAAACTTTAAACTTAAACAGTTTGGAAAGTTCACTAATTATGTTCATGAATTAATGCAAATTATATCACCCAACTTTGAATAGAAAAGGTAAATCATAGTTAAGGACAAAAACTGATTGAGTCCACTTTTTAACCTGATCTAGCAGAACATACTGGTTGCTGTCAACAATAACTGAAGGCATAAGACCAGTTCAAACACAAAAAGCTCGGTGGAAAAGAACCAGCATGGTGAAACCTGCATCTTACTTATGTCGACCATCTCTTTTTTTCCCTCGTTGTTTCAGCTCCTCCATGTCTGGTCAAAGCATATAGACTTACATCAACTGTGACTACTCTCATGGATGTCACCCAGGAAAAATAAGGCAATTAAGTACGTTTACTTTAAACAGTCACCAGTTAATCAGTTATCAGTGAAACATTGGTCTCCACTAATGCTTTTATTGTCTATTGTAGCATGATAATAACCTTGGAGATGTTACTGTTTAACAAATACACTTCTTTGAGTTATTTCCAGCTCTTACAGTTATTGCCAGTTAGAACATCTAACACCTATACTGTGTCGTCTATGTTTATGAAATATGGAGGAGCACATCTGCTCAGCCTAAATCTACATAATCTACATTTTATTTTCATATGTTTTGCATTAATGAATGCTGAACTTTTCATAACTTTTTTTTCAGATAGCACTACTTGTGGCAGCAGCATTAGCTTCAGTTTGTGATTAAGTGAATGTTGTTTGTGCTCACACTTTTGAGGATTTTTTCCTGCTATCAGGGAGCAAGCTGTGGCACGTGATTCCTCTGACTCACATGATGACTTGCCCTCGCTTCTTTCCACGCTGCAGGAGCACCACCAATCACACACTGCATGTGTCCTTAACAGGATTATGTAGTCAGTGTATGTTTAGCTTGTGCACCTGCGCCCAGCAGACCAGGAGGGATCACTTGAGAGCTATGAACTAGCAAGTTTAGCTGGCCTGCAATCCCCAGTGCTGTCTTTCCGATGTGGGTCTCTGGCCATTCAAACCCAAAACCTCAGGGCTCCCAGGCAATGATTTACCCTTAGAGCCACTTAGAGACCCCTGGGAATTGTTTCATTTTGAATGGTACTGTTGAGTACATTGAGTAGCAGCTAGTTGGTGAAAAGAAAGGACTTGAGTTTGTGGGCTCTTTTAATCTTGAGGTGTGAAAGGAAAAGAACAACCTGAAGAGGAATTAAGAGGGATTTTAATGAGAAATAACTACATTCATCTTTAGATTAAGGCATGTTAATCATGTTACATATGAAACATTATCCAGTCACAGATACTGGACTTGTATTCCTAAGAGAAATAAAATGCAGTAACCAGTGATTGAATGTGGATACATGGATACCAGCTTAATAAATGCACTTTGCTGGGAAGAGAGACTCGAACAATCTCTGGAACAAGAAAAAGAAGGCTTGTAAACTATTGATGGGCCAGGCAGGTCCCCGGATATGTATGCATTGCATGCTTTCCTTCATTCCTTATTTTTCTTTCTGTTAAAATCTGAATCAATGATTAAAATGATCATGTAGCTATATTTGCGCAATAAAGTCCCTTTCGCTTTACATATTGTGATGCAGTGGCAGGTGTGGCCACTGAGGCAGGTGGTGAGTGGAAGGAAAAATACACAACAGTTGAAATAAAAATTTTATTTACCCCTTTTCAGGGGTAAGTAAATTTTTCCTCTCAGCTGTGAAGGCAGTGCTTAAATAGAAGGCCTAATTAAAGGCAAGTGTTCACAGCTGAGTTGATTAGAAATCACTCTCAGGTGAGCCTGCCTGTTCGTAAGGCAACTGCTGTTGCAGCTCTTGTTACCTCTCCAGGATGAGGGAGGGAACCAGGAGACTGGGAGACTGACAGCAGTACAATGAGAGGAGCCAGCTTGCTCCTCCCTACACCTCTCTCAGCGTACATCAGCCCACCCCCCCACCCCCAGTAGAGGGCTGGTTCTGCAAGCTTAGAGGAAGCAGCAGAGCCCTCTGGCAGGTCTGCTGGGTTTATGGGTGGTGGAGAGGCCACAGTATTAATTACACATTTTTTAAACATGTGGGCTGGGCTGTTGCTTGCTCCTCTAAATTGATTTATTGGTAGTGTTAGAGATCTGAAGTAACTGTTGTGAGATAGGAATGTCAGCATTTGAAGTATTGTCCTGGTATACATCACATGCCAGTCATTCTGTTGGAAATCTCTGCTCGGAAGTCTTCCTTTACAGCCGGGTGTGTCCACAGGTGAGCACCTGCACAGCCTGAGGTTGGAGTTATGGGTGTCATCTGGGGGAAAGGTAAAATTACAGATTTTACATAATGAACTGATATGTTAAAACCACATAATCACCCAAGGCTATGTTAAGAATGGTAGCAACATTCTCAGGATCTTCAAATATAAAAATATATAAACAAACAAACAAACAAACAAACAAATAAATAAATAAATACATACATACATACATACATACATACATACATACATTATTATTATTATTATTATTATTAATATTATTATTATAATATTTACACCGGAATATCATTTTGCTTTGTGTTTGGGGGTCCATATTGGTAGGAGGGCAAGGTTCTATGCATATGAAAAGCACATCAAACGGAAAGGCCTAAACATTAATAAGTGGATCTCGTAAAGATTCATTCAACCTTTCAAACATATGCCTACCCATTAAAGAAAACTCTGGAAAACACCATGTTTTGGTGTCTCAATTGCCATATGGGATAGATGTCCAAATAACACATTACATTTAAAACCTGCTCTTTATCTTCAGTATGTTACCAAAGTTTTAACGATCTCTTCTTCAGTAATAAAAATAATCTTGAATGAATAATGATTGAAGATAACAACACTGATTCTTTGTCACATTTGGGGGTTCACATTTGCAAAAAAGGATGAATAGCTTTTTGACATCTTAAGCATCTTAACGGAAAGAAGGAAGACCCTGGTATAATATTTTTCCAAGATTCATTCTGCTTCCAGAGACCCAATAAATATGTACAAAGCTATTAAACACTATTGGCAAGGTAAGTGGTGTGCAGTTAAATGTCACATATTGACATGTGAGATAGGGGTTAGGTCTTCAACTAAGCCTTCAAGACAAAAACCTCTCTTACAAATAGTGCATTCAATTAAGCTGCTCAGTGTGTGCCATTTTACCAGGTGGTTTGCATGTGTTCATGTTATCCACCTAACTTAAACTTAAAGCAGTAGGTTTTTGAAGGTTTGGTCTTAAGACATCGTTGTTAACTTGCTTTATTAAATGTAAAATCTTGTGCTTATTCCACATTCTAAACAAGCATATCTTTTTAACCCCCACAAGTTTTTCCCCACCCTACTGATTGTGGATTTTCCTTGACGTTGGCAGTGTGGTGCTGGGAAAAAGTTTATGTGCAGTCTGAAGGTCGGGAGACCATAGCACCTCCTGGGTGTTAATCCAGATACGTTATCAAAATAGATAGAGGAGCGGTTTCATTCAGCTGATAAAAGGAAAGGTCATAAAGTGTTAATTCCTCTGGAATGTCTTCATATGTGTTTTTGTCACAATCTTCTATACAAGACCGGCAGGGTTCAGAACTTTCTAAAACAAAAAGGAAAACATGACAGGCCTCAGGTCTGCACCTCACTCACTTTGGTTTACTCCTTCCTTTAGATAGAGACACATTTAGAATGTCATCCAGGACTTCAATGGCAAATGGTGTGGGAGACATGGGTCAAAGATATCAATCCACTGTGCTGCCCTGGAAATCATCCTGATTCAAGATACACTAAGTTGACATGCTGTGAGGTTCCTCACAGTCTGTAATCAAACCTTGTCCATACCTGTGGGAACTGTGGATGGGAGTTAATAAATGTTCAAAGCTCCACCAAGCTCCTCCTCCTTCAATATCAGCCCGTGTTCAGTTGGGAGCCTGTAATCTACCTGCATCAACTGCACAGGATGTTCAGTTCACTGTTACAATTGCTACGCAGCTCAGGTGGTGAACTGCAGAATGAGAAGAATTGTGTGCTGCCAGTGGAAGTGCACCCTTGTCTGTACTCATCCAAAGTAGCCGGGTGATGTGTCAGTAGTGGGATGGACTAACAGTTGTGATTACAGATTCTGGAATGGAAAATGAAGAAAAGTGTTACTCTAGTAAGGGACAGTTCTTAACATACAAGACTCTATCTTTAATTACATTTACATTACATTTATACTTATTCATTTGTGGACGCTTGTTTCCAAAGTGACGTACAAGGAGAGCACACAGTAAGCAATATCACATGAGAGGAGTGCTGTTATTCTGAATATCAGCATGGCTGAGAGTTGGCCGTAGGTACGAGGCCACAACAGTTCTATAAACTAGGCTGTTAATCAAGTATCTGTAATTTGAGACAACAGACGATGTTTTTTGTTGTTTATTCGGCTCCGCTGGCAAAAATTGTTCCTTCAGGATTATATAAACAAATTACACATGTTGTCAAGCAACACATTTCTTGACTGCAAGTTAGTTAGCTAGCTAGCTATCTGCTTTTTATCATACATAGAAAGGTTGGGTAGCTACTTTCTTTCACACCCGACAGCAGGCTCACAAGCTACTTTTCATTACCATCACACACATAAAGGCTAGCTATATGGTAGGCAAGCAAGCCACTTTCAATCGTAGCCCACTACTGGCTAGCGAGCTACTTTTTAATACACATGGATGGGCTAGATATACGGTAGGCTTGCTAGATAGCAAATATCATACCCAACCGCACGCTAGTTAGGTTATTTTTTAACAAACAGGGAAACATGTTCACATTTGCGCTGTCGGTAAACCCATGATTTGGGCAAAGGGCAGTGTGATACGGTGAGGCAACCCCACCTCGAGGCATAAGTGATAACTGCAGAAGATGAGCACACACAGCAAATAAAACACACAGTACAATATCTATTTACAGACATTTATTTTGTGTCCAGAACCTGCTTTATTCCCACAAAACAGATACACGCAACAGTACAGAAAATAAATACAATAGGACAAGGATAACTTTGTTAAAAACGACAGCTGAATGTGATCAGTTGCTCTAACATTGTTAATAAATCACAGACTATTCCTCAACAGCACAGTGAAGTATAATCTATGACTCCTGAGTATTCCAGACATTCCTGACAGATCATGATTTCTAAAGAGTATATTATATTAGAAGTTGAACAATATCAGACACAACTCTATCCAGGTATAAAAAAACACAGCAACAATAACACTCAAAATAAAATGCATTTGTTCATATTGAAAAGATTGAGGAAGAGGAAAAACCTTATATATTAGTGTTCTAAACAGATGGTACACATATACCACCATCCATATAAAAATAACCATAGTTGAGAGGAAAGAGGCACAAGAAATCAGTAACATTAACTTATTGCCGTTTGTCTCATAGTCTACTGACATATTATGCACCAGTCAAGACATATTTCAGTAAAAATATCCCATTCTTACAGTTTAAAAGACGAACTGGAAGAGGTGACAGTTCTCTCTGGCTAATTGGCTTAATTGTCAGAATAATTCTTGCTTACAGGAAATTCTGTTGAAAAAAAACAAACATCATGTTAAATGTGAACTTTAATTTGGTCTTAAGAGGAACTATGTTTAAATGACTAACATGATGACATAAATCCATTTCTTTATATTTTTCTCAGCTCTGATATTTGGCATTCAGTGAGAAAAAACATACTACCTACCTTTTCCTCATTGATTTCTTCCATTGATTTTTTAATTTCTTTTTTTATGGCTTTAGCTTCAGTCCCGGTGTAGGCTATGTAGTGAATTAGAGTTTGGATTCTGAAAAGTAATTCATAGAGCAGCATTAAACATGCACTAATAAACATATGGAATTTAACTGATATAAAAACACAGAGTTTAGTTCCAAGCAATAATCCAAACATAATGGAAAATGAACTGTATTAGCACACATAATATTTTGCAATGCAATATATTAGTTCCAAATAGTTTAGTAATTCAAGTAAATGTGCTAATTTATGGCAAAGCAAATATTTGTTATGTACATACAATATAAATATATAAATACAATATACAATATAAATATTATATAAAATATTATTCGAACAAATATCATACTGTGAGTTAATAGACAAATATATATTTTGAATACTATTAGTCAAATAAAAAATACTCTTCAACACAAATGAAAACTGAAGTTTAGTTTGTAAAGTGATAGAGCCAGAGCAATAGTTCATTTGACAGGGTGTAACTACCTGTGCCAAACCATGGCTACGAACTGTACGCAGAGGAGGGCTGCAAAGCCTAGGAGGAACATTAATCCAACTGGGTCAATGTAAATATACTCTCCAGGTATCTCTGATCCATTAGTTGCCAACTTGGGGATTATGATACTAACTGGTTTCCCAATCTCTTGAAGAAAGAACGTAGCTACAAGCCACAGACCATTGATGATGAAGTAGACAAAGGTTGCCTAGGAATAAAAAAAATATTCATATTCACTTAAACACTAATAGGAAGTTCCCATTTGCATGCACAGTAATAAAACAAAATGTAAACCTGTAAAAGAAATAAAGGAGCCCATTATTTAAAAAGTGTAAGCAAATGCACAAACATTCATCTGCACATTGTGAAATAAAATTATTGTCTGTACATTATTTAGTAATTATAGAATGATAATTATAGTAATGACGGTCATTTATAAACCTTATTTCTGAGATCTTTGAGATCCTCTTTGATTTTATCCTCCTTTTTCTTGTCTTTATCAAGAGGTTTTAAATACTTCTCTTGGAGGTCTTTCCAGAACTGCTCTTCATCCTGAAAAAACATACAATATTGACTGTGTCAGTATAATTAACATGATGTACATAAGCTTGTAACTGATAACCACAATGCAGATGATCATATTTGAATGCAAAGAGAGAAATACAGGCTTACATTATCAAGTGTGGAATTCACCAGTGGAAGCTCAGCGGACTTCTCCTTCAGCTGCAGCATCCAACCTTTCAAATGACACAAGACAGTTTGAATTAACAAAAATCACATGTAAAACTACCAGCTACAAGAATATTTTATTATAATGACATATAATAATATGATATATATAAATGACAGTTAAGTATGTCCTATTGTTTTTAGTACTGTATTGTACCAATTTTACTTACTTGGTTGAGAGTCTTCTTCTTCCCTAGAAATAGCACAAACATTTGTAAAAGCTTGAAGACATGAATTACATATGAATACATATGCTTGACAAATCTTTCCCACCTATTTTGTCTTTTATTTGAAATGGCAAATGTAGCCTTGTCTGACTTATAGCTCACAACATGAGCATAGCAGCTGAAGTCATTCTTTGTGTGCATAAGTCCACATATATATTTCACTTACCATATGTATGAAATATTCTGTTAAAACAAAATTGTCACACATCCTAGAAATGTGCACAGGAGCTCAAGGTTAAATTCCATAGCCAGAGAACATCTCTAATCTGCTTTTTGTGGTGGTCTACTCATTGTTACTTATCACATCCAAAGACCCAAAATGGTGCAAATGTGTACGGATGCTGATGCCCAAACTAAACCCATGCTGACAGGATGTACAGTACATCAATCTACACCTTATTACATATATTGGATGCAATCCAATGCAATGGTGTATCAAGAAAGGAATAATGTTTGAGGATGAGCCAGGACATTCATCCTATCTTGAGCATCATCTTGCATTGTCTGAATCAACCAAAGTACATCTCAGACCTGGTCTTGATTATTACAGGCATATCTGCTTCTATATACACACACAAATACAGTGAAAAAATGTTAATCTACAGCCTACCGATCGTCTTGATCTGAGTCATCCTCCCTTGAGGGTGGTGCAGGCTCCAATGGTTTGGCTGTACTGGTGTCCCCAGTGGGCCCCAGGGCCACCTGACTTGAGGGTTCTGTTGTACTGGAGGCCTCTGTGGGAGTCAGGGCCACTTTCACTTCCTCCTCTTTGTTAATGTGAAACTCAAAGTTCCAGCCACAGCACCTGCAGCTCCTTTTGGTCAGGTTCTTCTCTACCTTCTGAATGGGTGTGGCTTGGCTGGCTGTCTCACGGGTTCCCCATGATACATTGTTCATGTTGACCATGGAGTAAATGGCCAGTAGCAAGTACCCACTAGGAATACTGAGGACGTAAACCACGCCATAGATCACCAGGGGGAACTCCTGTGGGTGTAGTGTGGCCGTGATGATGTACATCGCCACAATCCCAATGAAGAACATTCCACTGGGTGTCATGAAGGTTTTTTCTGCCACCATTTCCCCTTTACAGAAACAAAAGGGTTCACAACAAAAGTTTTTCATATTACAATTATAAATATTTCACAGACTGAATTTACAGTTACATTAAAAATGACAGTAGGTCACTCAGAATCCAAATAAGGACTCCTTAATATCTTGAATAACTATTGTAATTCAAACATTTGCACACTTTTATAGACATTTTTAGTAAAAGCAGAAAAGGAATCACATTAACCATGCCACCTACCAACAATAGATAAAATGGTTGCTGACATGAGGAAAGCATAAAATATACTCATGACAGCAGCAATGGTGATTTGTGTGTCAGCTTTCACTTTGAAACACAGCATCAGGTAGATTGCAGGTGGCAGGATTGCCAGCACCAGGCCAACATTGGGATGAATGTCAAAGACAAATGTAAAGCTTCCTGAATGAGAAATAAAGTAATAATTACACAACCATTTCTTCACATTTTTGTTTCCACTCTGAGACACAAACCACATACCGAAACAATGCAAAATAAAATATAACTATAAAATGCAGGATGCATTTCAAACAGTAATAGACCACATTCTAATGGCTTATGTAAAAGAAGCACATTTTATACACCCACCATAAACTGTAATTATAATTACAGTTAGTCCTGGCTGTTTACATTTGTTTTTACTTTAGCTAGTGTTCAATCAACATTCATTATTGACTTAAAATGCTGCATAATAAGTGTTTTTATTATTGCCCATAGCTGGAGTATGACACAATTGAGTCAAACAAACAAATCTTGACTGCAGGAATTTGACTCATTTTTTTAATTTAAAGTTTTTTTTTATTATTATTTTAGATAAGGTCAGAGTGATTGGACCCAGTCTCCATTTTAAAGGACTCTAGAAGTCAAAGTCATAATTGTGACTCACCTGCAATCATTAAGCAGACAGTGGCTGGACCCAAGATAGAAGAGGCCATGCCAAGGATCTGGTAGAGGATGTATAGTCTGGATATGGACTTGTTCCTCTGTGCGGTTATAGATCCAGTTGCCAGGAGGTCCAGGGTGTTAGCCATGGTGGAGGGCCCCCAGCGGCGTCTCTGGTTGTAGAACTCTTTAAACTCCTGAGGGGCGTTGGTGTAGGCATCGGAGGCTGCATTATACTCCACCCTCCAGCCCTGCTGCAGGAGGAGGGTACACAGCCAGCGGTCTCTCCTTTATAACAAAACCATGAAAAACGGTGTATGAATTCACTGCAAGCAGCCCTCTTCTGTAAAATGACCCGTACAACTAAAATGGGTAATGAGTGCAGAGCCATCTCATCAGATAAGATTAAAAAATCATGGACTAGATTGACAGACAGTTTTCTTCCTTGGTGGGGTTTTTTTCCATAGTAAATTATAAAGTTTAAGACCGTCTGGCTCATGGCTGTTTCTGAGATTCAGCACTCAAATATTGAATCCACTACTAATCTCTTAACCAGCACTGTGGAATTTGTTAATTTCATAAATTTGTTAACCATCATTGCAATATGATTCATGTATCCTTTACTCAGTAACATTCTAAGGTTTTCTTTTTTTACAATACAGTATCTTCTCCTTTCTGTGTTGATCTACACATAACAATTAATATAGGTGTTATTCTCTTGAGGAATCCTTAATTTGCAGATTATGGCATAGTACTATACATGAAATTTTGAATTTGTAGATGCAAATTGCACCAGTCACTGTGTGTGCATATTCACTTGTTTAATTACTTGTCATCAATTTACCAACAAACTGTGAGAACATTAAACCAGACCTGTACACAAAACTTTTACAGTGCAGCTGTTTTTTAACAGTAAGCCCCATTAACACTAAATTAAGGTTGTGTTGTATTATATGTAAAGTAATGGATACTTATATCCTAGATTTAAAATTGAGTTTTGCAGCAAAAAATTAATTGTATATGTGTAACGTGTTTCACAAATGAACTTGTGCTAATGCATCAAGCTGTACCTTGGTCATACTGTACATAGTGGCTAGCTTCAGTGGCCTTGGTCGTGTATCGCTTCATCACATTGTCATCCATGAGCGCAGCTCCCCGAAACAGACTGAAACAGCCAGGACTGCAGAGCACACAGCCAAACACATGCTCAGCTGACTTCTGTAGCCAGTGCCCCACTGCATACTCAAACTTCTGATACCACACCATGGGTCCTGTGGAACATCACCAAATAACCACACTCTTACCTCATACGAACACTTCTGATGCACATACCCAACATAAATACCCTTACTGCTGACTCAAACTGATAATACTCCACCATGTTGTCTGTGGTGAGACTTCTGATGCCCCTTGTGAAAGAGAAACACTTTTATATAGCTACCAAGGACAATCATTTGATGGATTTTTGTTATCCAATGCCCATTTATTTTGACTACTATATGGAGATATTACTAAAAAGGCTCCACATTCACTTTTAATGGGTTGCATGTATAGAAAAAAATTCACAAAAATTCAAATCTTCACACCAGCACCACTTACTTGCATTTAATGTGGTTTAACCATCTGAAAATTAAATTCATCGTGCTTTCTTTGCATTAACCTGTCAAATGGCTCTGATCAATACAGATGAGGTAAACCTGTGAATACTTCCACAGAATACTGGAACTGTGTAACATTCAGTAAAAATTCTTCTGAAGTCTGAAAAATGTGTAGATGCTGCATCTATCAGCACTAATGTGATTCTGCAAGCATTGCACACAGCTCTTACCGGTGCCTGTGGGATGAATCCTGCCACAGGCTGCTCCCACCTCAGGGTACAGCCTCAGACGGTCCACCAGCAGCATCACAGCTGAGGGTTGAAAATCAGTGTCTCCATCCAGAGCCAAGATGTACGTATTCTTCTTTTCTTTCTGTATGGGTCAGAAGGACATGTCTGTGTGTTGCATGAAGCCATACTCTATTATCCAGTATGACAGTATGAGAGTTAATGTATTAACCTCCAAATTTTCCTCCAGTGTGCGCTTCTCTTCTCCTTCTTCAAACTTCAGGTAATACTTCCGGCTCAGTTTCCAGCCCAACAGATAGTACAGGTACATAATCTGGTTGATCAAAGAGACAAATATGTTGCCTTTGTGTTTTCCACTATCTTTTGATGGTGGAAAACACCCGTGGAGTGCTGCTCATATTGTCTGGGGCAGTGTGCACTAAACAAACACAAGAGCATCAGAATTTCTGCTCACCTGTGACCATCGCTTTTTGTGGCGGATGAGATCTTTGTCCTTGAAGTGAACATTCAGTACGTTGCCGTGAGGCAGAGTATACTTCAAACGGCTGCCATAAGGGGTTGGGATGACCTTCTGATCAGAAAGTCTTGTGGGCTCCCTGAAGATGCTTGGGTCCTCGTTACTGAAAATCCTACCGTTTGAAATATCCAGGTGAAATCACATGTATTCATCTCATTCTGTAATGTCCCAACAAGTATTTAACATGACAAAAGAGTCTCTTGACCACACAGTTATTGGGGCATACACTATATTTATGTAGTGTCACTGTCTCTCAGCAATAACACAAACCACAGAAAAAGCCCTTAAACACAAAAAAAAAATTGTGCATACAAAGATACAACTGCAATCATTCAATAATGTCCCAAATGACAGAGCAAAGCTATAAGCCTGACACTTCATCACAAGGGATAGGGGACTTACAAGTAGACTTCCTTGATGACCTCCACCAGCGTCT
Organism: Albula goreensis; assembly: GCA_022829145.1. Taxonomy (NCBI): domain Eukaryota; kingdom Metazoa; phylum Chordata; class Actinopteri; order Albuliformes; family Albulidae; genus Albula; species Albula goreensis. Next base: position 23,823,738 of record CM040750.1, read on the forward strand.
CTGCATACTCATTCACAAGGCGATCCTTACTGCCCTCCACACCATGGAAGGCATCATCAAAGAAAATATGGGACTCAAACCTTACATCTTTATATGCATTTCTTCGGGGTCTGAAACGGTCAAGCCTTTGAAAGGGAACAATAAGTATACACAATAATCTTACTCTTAATACAGAACATTTTAATCGTATTCTGCGTCAGTTTCTATATTTCATTTTTATGTTGTAAAATATAGAAAATAATTTCTACTGTTTTTCTACTGTATTCACTTATGTATACATTTTACAAATACATGATTTTATATCATACAATTTAATAGCTTAAAAATCTTTTTTAAGGTCTACACGTAATCCCAGCAGCAATTCTGATTAAATACAAGCTCTCAACATTGTGTGTTTGCAGTTTTTTCCTAGTGTTTACCTGAACATTGAGATTATCATTTTCATCATTTCATCATAGGTCTCATGCCACATTGTGGCGCATAAGTAGACTGTCACAGTTTCCTTGTCCCTGCAGAATAAAAGCAAATAGAGCCATGACTTATTTTTGTCCTGCAATGACGGGCAGGGATGTCTTGTCAGATGTTGTTCATCTGGGTTGATCTACACTAACCTCTTCGGTTTCTTCTGCAGGGGTATTTTAAAGCGAGCATTGAGCAGCATGGATTGGTCGATGAATGCCCCTTCATACAGACGCCGCACAAACAAGTCCTGGGTTCTCTCAATGCGCTGGTAGGGGTGGAACCAGATGTAGATGGTACAGAGCATCAGCCCGGTCCACCAGCTGAGCACAGAGCTGCCCAGCAGACCCCAGCCTGTTGTGTCTCCATTAAGAAAAGCACTTTGTGCGCAGAGGGAATGGGTGACATCAGATGCCAAAAACCTAAATGCAGTGACATCAGAACCTCTGATACTGCTAAAGTTTTGGCAGTAGATGGAAAAAGTGTAATTGCCATTGGGGTTCTCCACGGCAAACTCATGGAAAGGGATCCCAAAACTGAGTAAGAAGGCCAGTAGAACGCCAGGGGAGGCCAGCCACATAGGGATAACAAAGCCGCGTCGCACTGCATGCATTTTGCAGGCAACTACCACAAACCAGTGGCAGAGGGCACTAGAGAGTATCTGGATGGCAAACAGACTCAGAACCACTTTCTTTGTCATTTCTGAGACAGACAGGACAGAGCTCCACTGTAGGCCCACCAGTTTTACATAGGCCCCCACTACAATTGCTGTGACTGCTATTCTTACGGTACTGGAGATGATGCAGAGGATATTTCTACACCTTTTCATGTCCTGGGTGATGTTTTCCAGGAAGTTAGTCTTCAGTAGGGAGCTGTAGTTTTCCCACCAGTTCAGGGAGACAAGGACAGCCCCTGATACAGCAAGGCCAATATAAATGGACAATTCTGTGCTTTTGTTCTTTGTCTTGGTTGCTTCAAGGGAGTAAAACAATATGAATAGCACAAAGCCAGCCAATATCAGGATGACTGCGACAAGGGAAATTGCAATGAATCTTTTCTGTTTCCTGTCTTTTGCTGCAGAATTTACAACCAGCTGCAGCACAGCAGAAAGGATCCCCACACTGTTTAGGATCATCACATTGGTGATGATGTCAAAATGGGGCATGGCCACAATCGTGAGAATCACCGTCCCGAGAGCAACAAGAGTTTCAATGCTGATAACCTGTGAGACATGAGGTATAAAAAATGAGAAACATTACACAAGATCCCTTAATGAATGCAAATCGCTTTATGACAGTATTCATATGTATTTATGTAGGTGCTTTAATGTATCTCTTTTTTCTTTAACTTTTGTCTAAAACACAATTTCAGATGTTAAAATTCATCCAGCATTTTTATCTGTTTTGTATTTACATTGTCCGCTGACTTTACACTTACCCATAAAATTGTTCGCCCCAAGGGTGTCTTTGAGTCTTTAAATGTAATTTTCCAAATGCTTTTAATCAGTGTCAGAACACTTGGTGCAACCGTGCAACAGGCAAGAAAGAGAAGTGCATAGGGCTTTGCAGACACAGTTTTTGAGGCTGTGCTTGATATTCTTATCAAGAGCAGAAGGGAAGACTGTAATGACAAAAATATCATAATGCATTTCATTTCACATCACTGTCATGCAGCATGTTGTAGACAGGGCAACTGTTACCTTTTAAATGGTTGAAATGGCTGACTGCAAAAATCAGAATTTCATCTGCCTGTGAAGCTTGCTTACCTTGCTGAAAAACGCCAGTGCAAAAGCCATCACTCCAACAAATGTACAGACAAGGATCTGGAGAAAACCAATGAGTTTCCTTGGTTTCCGTTCATCCTGGATGACAGGTACCTCTCGACAGTTGTCCCAGGAATTCATGTTCCTTAAAATAACAAACACGACTTTAGCAAAACTTCTCTTATTTAAGTGAATTACCTCGTTTCTTACACTGTATATTTACAACTTTGAATATCTGCTACTGTTAAACAAACCCATAATTATGATATGATGTGCAAAACATTTTTATTACAATACAGCATTTATATTAAATATATCATTGTTTTAGTAATGTTTAAAGGACTGTTGTTTCACCATGGTCATGTTGTTCAGATATTAATCATGTTCTGTAGTTTTGTTGCACAATGGCGCAAATCCAGTGATGGACATTGATTTCATATATTCCATTTGTTGTCACTGGACTCTCATTTGAATTGATTATTCAAACACAAATTTTTCCAATTCCACACTTTTATATTACACAGATTTAAGTGCAGATTTTTTCAACATGTATACATTAAGCACTCCCCCTCACCATTTCAGGGAACCCTAACATTTGGGAAACATGGATTCACAGGTGTTTCTGATTGGTCAGGTGTGTTTAACTGCTTCTGTGGTGAAGGTATAAGAGAGCTTTCAGTGGCTACCCTTTCTTGGCTTCTGATTGCCTCTTAAGTCTGTTATTGGTGTCTGTCAACATAATGCCCTCAGTTGTTCCAAAGAAAGTCAAGGAAGTCAGCAAAAGGCTGGGAGGTAAGAAGAATAGTCAGAGACATCGGCCAAACTTTAGGCTTGCCAATATCAACTGTCTGGAGCATCAATAAGATGAAAGATGGTGAGCTCAGTAAGTACAAACAGCATAGTACCTCTAAAGATTATGACCAGAGAATTCTTACCATAATGAAGCACAACCCTAAACATCTGTTTGGCATGTGTGGATGTGTCAGTAACTGTTTTCTGCAGAGAACCTCATGAACAGAACTACAGAGGCTACACTGCAAGATGCAAACCAGGACAAATACTATGTACCAAGTATGTCATTTTAAAAACTTTTCATTAAATAGTTATATACACCAACACCTGGAAGTGTGTGTGTGCGCAACAAATTCACGATTTATTAGCATTGTGAATGCTGGCGTCTGGTGATGTCTACGGGTTGCAGACTTCAGGCAGTCATTGCAAGCAAAGGACATGCAACAAAAAAGTACAAAACACAGCTGCTCATTTACTTTACATAAAAATGTCCCAAATTATATGGTTCCCAAAATGTATTACACACTATTTAACACACCAAGAACGTGCGCTTACAAGTAAATTGTTTGATCATAAATCTAAAATTGTGGATAACAAATGCAAATCAAGAATGCAAAATGTGTCTTTGCCTGAAATAATATAGAGGGCACTGTACCTTTATTACTTAACTGATGTTGCACAAACTTTTTTTACTGTGGTTGATTTACAGACTCTCAAGGTTGGCCATTTTTTCCTGGTTAGGTTATTGATGAACGTTTTCACTGTAATTTTTAGTGGTGATGATCCCTTGAATTTGGAGTTGTGCAGCCAATCCTGCAGACTGCAGTAAAACAAATTAAAGACTGCAGTAAAAAGATTTATGGCACTCTTGAATTCACTCTCTGAAATATGGTATGCAATTTAATAATACAAATAGTATAGTTTTGTATGTTCTGTACCCTTTTGTGATAAAAAGGTATGGGACTGTGAGTAACTAAATTCTTATTTTAATAGACAAATCACTGTTGATTAAGCTGGCATTAATTCTTCATCTGTTTTTAATAAAACACGTCATTTTGATTGCCTATCTAATGTTTTAAGGGCCTGAATATTAAGATTCTGTGCCTTTGAATGTACATGCTAAAATATTACTAAATTTGATAATTATGTAATAATCCACAGAAAGTTATGCAATTTTGACATTAGATGCATTCAGACACATCTACTGCATGACCTGGTTTCTCAGAGCTGGCACTGCTAGCATTTTTTACAAATCGTTTTGAATAATTGCAAGTTTTACAATGATTTAGTAAATGAAAAAAATGGTATACCTGGATTCATGTTTTATTAGGTTCATTTGTTATTGTAAATAAGATGTATAGCAAAAAGTGCCAACTACTAACAATTTAACCACTAGTATTACATTAATAGATATTTAACTCCTAAAAGGTTCACGGTATATTTTTTGTTTGACCCAAACATTTCGATATGATGGATTTACAGAGCTTTCACGTATATTGGAAAAATTCTCTAAGATCGTTACATTTTCTCATTTTGTACTGAAACAGGCTTTCTGTACTTTCTTGCACTTGAAAATTTAAGAGGTTTAAGAGATAAAGCCAGTGTATAAACGTATAAACTTAATAAACCTGTCTTTACACACCACAAAGCAATTCCGAAATTGGAAACAAACTACAGATATAAAATTATGTAGCGCCAGAAACACAAGTATCGCCGTAGGAAAATACAAGAAATACATGTAACATCTTCGAAAACAAATGTCAAAAAAGGTCCAACCCTCCGTCATGATCCTGATGGTCAGTAATTACACCTGTGTCTAATCATACCCTAAGGTAGGAAACAAGGCGTAGCGCGGTAGTGTGTTTTTATCTTATGCCATACATTATAAATTTAACCATATTAAAGCCTTCTTTTCTTTTTACGAGACAGTGCCTTAACACTCTTCTCTACCCTTTGCGTTATTCCTTCGCTCCCCAAATAAAAACATGTTGCTCCATCGCAAAAGCCAGCTCAGCAGTACCCTTATTTTTCTGTGGGAGTATTTTCAATGAAAGCATACATTAAGCACATTTTCTTAAAGTAGCCAAATCATCGATGTATTTGTGCTTTATATGTTATATGTACAAATGACAGATTTTAAAAATAGTAGTAATAAATATTTTCACCGTAGGAGTTTTGCGACCAATCCTGCAGACTGCAGTAAAACAAATGACTGCAAGAAAAAGATGTATGGTACTGTTGAATTCACTTTCTGAAATATGGTATTTAATATAATAATACAAATGGCATAGTTTTGTACGTTTTGTACCCTTTTGTGATACACAAGGTATGAAATTGTGTCAAACTAAATAGTTATTTTAACAGACATATCACTGTCGATTAAACTAGCATGAATTAGTTCATCTGTTTTTTAATAAAACACGTCGTTTTGATTGCATATTGAGTGTTTTAACCGCCAGAATTTTAAAGATTGTACATTTTCAAGTATCAGGCCGTTCTGGGATTTTCCAGGTAAAATAATGGGTAAATAATAGAATAAATTAATTATATCGCAAAAACAATGAAAACCTCGTGCAGGTGTCACGTTTGTAGAAATATTTTGACAGCACTTAAACATGGTATTTACCTGTGCAAATCTCGGGGCAGCACTCGTCAAGGCAGAGAAGTCTCTTGGTATTATCTACATTGAGCTTAAGTGTTGAAAATACTAAAAAATATAAGGTATATGCTTTGACTCAGTTTTGTCAATGTTCACCCCCAAAGCTAGAAATGAGAAGTCCATCAATAATTGATCAATGTGTCAAAGACATTATCAGACGTTAAATTCAACGTACTGGTTTGAGTCAAAAATATACAAACGTATATGCAACTATTACAATACAATGTCTGAATCCTGAACAATGCAAATGCAAGAGCATGCCAAAGTTACTCTACCTTCGATCCCGTAACTCGTGTGTGTCAATCATGTCGCTCCCTTTCGGAGAACAGCTTCACCCAGGGTATGGTAATACTCTAATAGGACCCGCTTGAAGAAGCGCATGTGTCCTACCCTTGGAGAGGCGGAGGGCGGGGATAGTTCTGCCATCATACCAGAGCCTTGTCTTTTCATCGTAATCCCACTGAAATACACAGGTAAAATATTTTTGGGCTTTCAAACTTCCTTGTTGTGGCATTCTCTCTCCCCTTACTTTCCCCTTACAACCACAAACTTCCTGCTTACTGTAATTATAAACAGCAGAACATGCAATAGCTAATCCGCTTACAAAAAAACTTGATTTGCAGTCAAATTTACTTTCGGTAAAGGGTTTACCGCAATTTATAAACACTGCTGCAGTTTATTCCAGCATTGTGCTTATTTAATACTACAATTATGTACATGGAATTTACAGTCAGTGCTATAGTTGGACATAGCATGCGTTCATCCCAGGTACCAGCAAACATATTGGTAATATTTTGCTTTTCAGTTTTTGATATTGTTTCCAAAATTAGCTCTTTTTGTTGCAATCGTAAGTTTTATAGGCATTACTTGTAAGCAGTCCACTAGCACTAGCTACACATTTTTTTAAAGAATATAAACACAAAAATAAACATGTTGTACAGTTTTGGACTTATATGTAAATATGTATCTGAATTCTGTTTGTTTATATGAGGTCAGAGGGTACAGACGGTGGCGTTTATAAGTGACTCAGTCTGTACCTCTCTTAACACTGTTATGCATGATAATGTCCTTTCCTCTTGATATAATGTCACCCCTCAGATCTCTGCCAGCTAGGCTGGTATGACCTCCCACCACCTGAAACTAAATCCCTTCAAGACTGAGCTTCTTTCTATCCCTGCTAAGACTTCTCCAATTAATAACCTTTCACTGACTGTTAACCTTTGACCCTGCATTGCCTCTCACCCGCGCTGCTAAGACTGTTATGGTGACCCTCGATTGAAACCTGAACTTCTCTGCACATATCTCCTGCACTGCCACAGACTGCAGGGTCTTTCTGTATACCATCTGCCAGATTCATTCTCTCCTGGTGGAGAAAGCAAACCAGCTCCTTGTCAAGGCACTTGTCCTCTTGTGCCTGGATTGCTGCAACTCTCTCCTGGCCTGTAGCACAAAGACCCTCCAGGTGGTACAGAATGCTGCAACTCTCTGTCATTTCAGCACCTTGCACTGGTTGCCTGTCACTATTTGCTTAGTGCTGGCCTTCTAGGCTGTTAAGGGGACTGCCTCTTACATCCAGGCTATAGTTTTGCCATAATCCCCACTGAGACCTCTCCATGCCTCCAAATCTAGATGCCTTATGGTCCCATTGCTACAGATACTCAGTGATCATGAAATGATCTGTCTACCACTATCAGAATGCCTCTATCCCTCCTGACCTCTCAGCAAAAAAACCAAAAATCACCTTTTAAAGTGTTCTTTGATGCCCTTCCTGAACCATCCTTCTCCTTTTCCCATGTCCCTCTATAATTACTTTAAAAAAGCATGCACTTACTAAAGCACTTATGATGACACTTTCTTGCTTACTATGGTGCTGCATCTTTTTTTTTTTGTTTGTTTTTGCAATTTACTGATTACATACTTATACATTTCGAACTTGTGCAATTACTGTAAGTTGCTTTGAGTTTTAAATGCTTGCTGAATGAATAAAATGTAAATATTTTAAGGTTTACAATATGGGGTGTATTGTACCAAAATGTGTAATTTAATCTTGTCATAGTTCAAGATATGAGGTTTTATGACTGAAACCTATGACCAGGTTTACTTGTAAGTGAAAAACCTCTCTGTGTGAAAATTGAGCGCCCACACCATATCATTAGCATTTAGATTATTCTTTTGCATGAAAGCATCACTGGAACATATGTGATCCATCTGCTCTGGTTGAAAAACATTCATAGTATGTCTGTTTTATTGCAAGCTCTGTGGAAGCAGTTGTCAAGCATTCATAAGCAAATTAGAGAACGGGTCAGACAGGATTAGATTCCCCAGAACTCCTCCATGGTAGTAAGGGAGCATGGTGTATTTGGTCTTTTTTTGCAAAAAAAAAAGCTACTCAGGCATATAAATAAATAAAATATCTCAACACATTTTAGGATGTTGTGCATCAGTGTAAACAATATGAATGCACCTGAACACAACAAATCTGGTAAGTAACACAGGTAAGTTGACCCACACGGGGTAAATAGGTCCAGGTGACATTTCCAAGTATAAACATAGTAAGTAATCAATAATAATGTATTTCTATATGAAAAGACGACTAAAATCCAGTCACATCAGAAATTTGAGCACCCTTGCTAAACATAATGTGATAGGATGTGCATTAGAGAGAAGAAAGATTTCAATTGTCCAGGGATTCCATCACAGCATGGTTAAAATGAAGGACTCCTACAGTTATGACTGTCTTGATAAAGGAGCGTTCTCCATTTATCCCACCTTTCTCCAGAAAAAACTGCCTGGTAGTTCTAAACATTTTAAAGTGTCAGGCTTAAGGGACTTTTTCACAGACATACATCAGATTAAGCCGTGATTTATATAATTAAATGGCATCAGCTTCCTGGAAGGGAAGTCCCAACCTCCTATGCTCAGATACTGGTAACTGGATGATTATCAGATAAGGAAAGATGGAGGAATGTTGGCTAAAAATGGTATATTCACTGAGGTACGGGCAGTCTGGGACTGGTGACAAGGCAGAACAATCAAACTGGCACGCAAAGGAAACGTATTACTCATCAACTTCATAATGGCATTACAGACAACAAGAATAATCTTGTGAAGGCGAGTAGATAGCATTAATCCCACACTTGAGAAGTTCTATATAGTTCTGTATAATTGTGGCCATAATTAGTACCACAGTCTGCAATATATTCTGCCCATCAGACCATCTTTATTTTCTTTTTTCTTTCTTTTTTGTTTTTAAATGTAAGTGACTTTGTACTCCATGTCAGCTATGAAAATGTATCATTTGAAGCTATTTTAAATACATTAGGAAAATAAATTGAAGCTGTGTTTCAAATATCATAGAATACAAAGCATCACAGCAAAGTCTGTTTTGTCTTGTTAAACTTCTATTTGGGCTTTCAGCTGAAGAGAGGACAAAGAAAGTAACAAACATTGGAAAACATAAACAAAAGTGAATTAACATTTTTTTTTTACTCTGTTTATTTGTGGTGAAACTAAAATGAAATTGTTAACCTAAGAATAGTATTAACAAAAACTTGACCAAACAATGAGAATGAGTGGTAAATTTATTTAGCTAGATTGTAACATCTTCCTCACACCTCAAAGGATTCACAATAAGCCACAGATAGCAGGTTACAACAAGGGAAGATCGGAAGTAAAAAAAAATCAATTAATTCACTCTATTAAAGCATACTATTTCATGTACCAACCCATTTATTATGCAAAATGCATCATAGTGACTCCTTGATCATCCCCACAGGTCTGGTCCCTTCCCCTTTAAGCTATGTTTGGCTTCACATGTAAGGCATTCTTAACATTCTTTATGTGGCTTTGATAAGAAGCTGTATATAGTTCCTGGTTGATGAGCAATCATCGCGCAAGATACTTCACAAAAAAGTCATAAACCAGTTATACAAGCATGCAAGTCATTTACATTCAGGTTTGAAGTTTTCAAAACTTATAATAACTGAACAAATGACAGCAGCGCAAAAAAAATCTCAGCTGTAAACAAAGTCAGATTTGATAAATGGTCCTGCAGCCAGCATCTGATTCTGTCTAAGCGATCCAAACTTACATGTTTTTCAATCAACTAAATCCGAGTTGGATTCAGGATCTATAAGTGCATGTATGGAGTATAATCTCCTAGACTTCTGACAGTGTATAGTGAGCACATCTATTAGCCTCATTACGCACACTTTGATGTTGCAGTATGCTCACCTCCTCAGACAGCAGAGATACCTCCTCAGTTGCCGGTACACCACTGCTATACAGTATAAACATTTATAGATTTTTCAGCTCAACAGAACTTGATTAAATGACAAAAAAGGATCCAAATTTTGAAAATGAAATAATTAGAATTAGTTCATTAGTTCAATTAGTCCAAGTGGTACTGAGCAACAAAAGGCTAAAATGAAATAAAATAGTATAAAAAGTTAGGGTTAAATATGCTATTTATATCAAACCACAACACAAACTGAAGCTGTGTAAAAGACAGCACAGCTTATCTTGACCTTTTTGCCCCCAAGACCCCCTATTTTCATGGAAATATTCCATCTGTCCATCTGTACACATTCCAATGCAGTTAGTTCATTCCATTTAGTCTTATGAAAGCATAACACTGCCAGTAGTAATTCTCAAACAGTAGTAAAATTCCTTTTTTATTTTTTTCCAATTCCATTCTAACCTCAAAAAGCATACAATCACCAGTAGTAATCCTAATTATTTAATTGTAATTTTTTTTGTTTAAAGCAAACATAAGTATGACATCTACAGAAAGTAAAAAGGTTCATATATTTTATATATCATGAATTGTCTGCTTTGTGTTATTTACCTGAATGATTGCAAATGTCTTATAGTTATGCTTTAAGATTGAAGCTTTCAGTGATTTCCTGTCATCTCAAGGCCCTCCTGGCAGCTCTCTGTGGCCCCATTTTGGGCCCCATTACCCCTGTTGAGAGCCACTGCCCTATTGGATCTATATGTGCCAGATATATTCACTATTTCAGATAGCCTTACCTGGCACAAATGATGGCTGTATTTGATGCTCCAGGTGTTGTAAAACCTATTTTCTGTCATCATATGATTTTATTTTCTATTGTCTAGAATCGTATTGTCTAAGTATGTATGTATGTATGTATGTATGAATGTATCACTGATATCACTGATACTCCAAACACATTCGAGCAAACAAAAACAACAGCAACAAATTCAAATAGAAAAAGCATAGGGTGCTTATCAATAACAATGCTTTAACTGAAACAGGGGAAACAGGTCTTTGGATTAATGGGTAAATTTGACCTGATAGAGAGACTGGTATAAATACCCTAAACATTTTGTTATCCCCTTCTTTTCGTAGGATATATTTAATGTTATTTAAAGTCAAGGAGTGCCCTTATATATGGCTTTATTAAAACTAAGTTATATGTTTTTTTTTTATAAACAACTGGGTAAATTTGACCCCATGGCAGTTCTAGTGTTATATCAGTGAAAAAAGTAATATTTTACATCTCAGTACATCAGTACAATTTTGAATATTGAAAATATGATGCTTTGTGAAATTACCATGAAATAGTCATTCACCAAGCTCATTCAGTAAGGCATAATCTGAAGTCAAAATTCACTAGCCTCCTAGTGATTGACAGAGTCCATAAACCATAGACCATATTCATGCTGCTGGTCAAACAAGAATGGTATGCAGTACAGTTCAACCTGATGGGTGTTTCTTAGCTTTATGGCATTGCAGTTTTGGGTTGAACTAGGTGAGGCCCAGGTCTGCTTGATTGCATTGCCATTACACACTGCTCTCCACCCTGTCATGGTAGAGACTCTGTAGATGTTCATTTGCATAATGAGATAGTTTTCAGGAACATCATAATGGGTGGAGCTACACTGACCTACCATATCATTGACGTATTCACACCAGTTAAAATATTTTTTTCTAGTCATGGACATTATGCTGTGCATGACTTTGCCCCAGGTACTTCAAAACTGACATTGTTGTACAAATTTAGTTTTCATTAATTTTATTACTCTCATTATTACTCATTAATTATTATTACTCTCTAATCAGTTGTCTGTATTCAGGTCCTTAAAAATGCTCGAATGGCATAAAAAAGGGTTGCAGTGGCACTAACAACCTGAAGAGCCATTCTGGCTCACTACAAAGGACAGTAAAAACTTTCTCCATCACCACAGTAGGTGGCACTAATGCACCTTCCATCTATGTTACTATGTTGTACACAAGTCAACATAGAAAAAGGGTCCCCTTAAGCCATTGCTCTTTCAAGACCATGTGCCATCCCCACAGAGATCTGTATAAAGTGTATAAGTATGAAACTACCATGTAGTCATGTGTGAGTGTTCAGTGCATGGTAGGAAAAGAATTCATGTCATGTCTTTTGGTAATTATGTTATTACACACTATACAACCCAGGGGGAGTGTTTTTATAATAAAAGGCAGACAACACCTTATTGCTTTATTCCATTCTGTTGGTTTATGAGGAGGACTTCACCCACAATAGTGTTGATGTCAGGCCCTCAATAGTGCCCTTCCTTTTTTTAATTCTATCTCTACTCTCTACTCTGTTATGTGTTGAAAATAAATGACAATGAGTGTTAGCTGTATGTTGCAGTTCTGTGTTATATTCAGGAGCACAGATGGGGGGCTGGAGTTGTTACGTCCCCCCCAGCTTCATAGGGACCCTGATCCATCCCCGCACCCCCCACCTCCCACCCTTGAGGAATAAAAATATATATATTGTATAAGCTTAAGAGAGCTTGAAATCTTTTGCTCACAGTTTGCCCCCAACCCCCAGCAACTTCAAAAATCTCTCCTGCGCCACTGGTTATATTTGTCTCTGAAACTCAGCTTGCATTTTTATACAGCATTGGAGCTTGCCGATGAGGTGATTCTTTGCAGATGCAGATGATAAACCACTCAAATCATACTTACTTAGACATCTGAACAGTGGTCTTTATTTTTGGATTTCAGTGACCATGTGCCCAGACTAATAGGATCAGAATGATTCAAGGGTGTGGACGCAGATTGTGAGCCCCTCCACAGTCAGACAAGTAAAGGCAGTATGTGTGAAGGAGGAAAATAAAGGAAAATGAATGAGAGGTACAGCAAGTCAGTAACTATGAGTGAGGCAGGGAAGGATGAAGAGTCTGACCCATGCAGCTGTTGTTGCGGAGGGAAAAGCGGGGGTTGGGAGGGAGAGGCGGTCCCATGAAAATTCTGAAATGTTAACAGAACTGATCTTGGATGAGGCAGGCACAAAGAAAAAGACAGGAAATATTTCAGGAGTTTTCGACATTTTGATAAAACCTGAAGTTGTCTCGTTGAGGAATGCAGAACTGACAGGTCTGAAGTTCAATAGCTTATTATTTTTCAAACTGATAAGACATCCATTGCATCATTTTTAAGTGCAGCTGTGTCCTTTTCATTTTGGTAAGTTTGTTTTCTTGTGAAGGCACCTGACCATGAGGATCTCTTGCAATTAGAGCTGTTACTAATTCGCTGTTCTTTTAATCTGCATGTCAAGAGTATCACAGCTTGATTATTGATATTTATGTCTGTATCTGGAATTGTGGAGGTAGTTTCCTTCACATTTCTTGATTTGTCATTTAGCAGATTTAACCTCTGCTAGACGGGTAAAGTAGTGCTCGTGTCGCAATTTCTTTACTGGTCCGTTAAAGCAGACAACAAGGCAGAAAAGTTAAAGAGAGCCCGCTGCCTTTGTTTCTTTTCCAGCAGCTTTTTATCTGTCCCCTCCCCCATTTCCTCCTCTTCACTTTTTCCCACATGCAAAATATACAGTACAAGCCAGAATGTAATTCATATTTTTGCCCCTTATTCAAAATATCTTAGCATTTTTAAGGAAGAACTACTGCACAGACATGCTTTGCACCTTGGTACCTCCCCGTCCTCGTATTTGGACTTCATTTTGAGCTTTGTGAATTGGTTTCCTTGTAAACATACTTTTTTTCTCCTGCTTAGAGTTTGCCCCCTCCCCCTACCCTCTGCACATTTCCCTGTTGTGCAACATCACTGTGTGTGCACCGTCCTTCCTCCAGTGAAACCAGGTTTGTCAGTTTTTCTGTCTTGACTTTAAACTTGCAGCTTGTGCAATGTACATGTGCACTTGTGAGCTTCCAATATTTCCATATTTAGAACAGCAGCAGTGTTAGGTTGCCTTCCCAGCTTGGATTGGGCATTGACTTGTATATGCCATGAATGCTAAATTTTTAATTTTAGTGGCTAAATGTGACTTCTTGATTTGCATTACAGATCAGTTTATTTTATAACCTGTACATCACAGCAACATCTCCCTGTGATACTAAGGAGGTGTCCCTGAAGTTACCATTTAAGATTGGAAAATGATGTTGATTGCAGTAGCACTGGTCAAATATGGTTGAGAAATCAAAGTTCACTTACTGGCCTTTCTCTCATCTAGGTTTTGTTTGCACTGGCTTGACATTGCTTAAAAATATAATCAATGAATGGTTGGTCTGTTTTTGGTTTCCACGAATATACCACTCAATATTTTATTATTCCTCTCACAGTATTCTGCATTTATAAACATGATTTTCTATATGAAAGTGAAAATTTGCATGTATGATTCATGTAAGATATTAACAGTCTGAAACATCAAAGTAATGGCAAGATTGTATTGAGTCACAGAGTGGACCATTTTGGGAGTTATTATAGCTAGTTTGAGGTTTCGTATTTTACATTTTTTATTTCTTACTTGACACAATAATGATCACCTACATTGTGTAATTTCCAGCAGAGCTGTAGACCATGACCAGTTCATTCTTTTTTATTTCCACTTAAAAAACAGTTTCAGATATGAAAGGTGCTTTAGACAATCTGATCATTAAATTGACTGTACTTTAATTACATGTTGAAATTGAGGGTTATGATAAGTATGCAAGGTTTTCTTTTCCATATATCCCCTACTGCATTGAGTGACAGATGTAAAATTTGTCAAATTTTCAAGTCAATTTTCTCTGCTGTACCACGATGGAAATGTAATTGTGGCCACAAAACCCAGGGACACCTGGCTTTGGTGTGTCATTGCCCCTTTATTAGCTAGCAGAGTCAGCTAGGTAACTTTAAAAAGTGTAAGTAAATTTAATGGTACCATATTTGGAGATGGAATATAATGCAGCAGCTTCTGTACACACTGATCTTAGAAAATCAAGATTTTGTTTTGAACAAACCAGATAGCAGTAATACTTAGTTAAACCAGATTTATGCAAAACTTACATGGAGGTCATTTTCTTTTTCTTTTCTTTTCTTTCTTTTTACATAACAGCTAATGCATGACAAGGTGTATGGTTATAAAAAGAGTATGTATGATGCAGAGGTTAAATAAAACCCATCGTGAAGCCTAGGGGTGTCCTCTCTGTGAAGAGAAAAACTGGGAAACCATAATATTTTAACATAGTGCAATCGTACCAGCAAAATCTCATACCGTGACATCCCTATGAACTTGTTCGACTAAAATGGATAAATTAGGGGTGGGAATGGAATTTTTACAAGTAAACATGGTTATTTTATTTTTGTAATGTAGCATTTATGCACAAATTCCAAAGATTGATCTTTTTCCTTTTTTTAAAAAACACTGTGTAGTAGTTTTTGCTGTCTTGGCGATTTTAGGGAAACGATTGTTTTAGAAACCTCTAGATGGTGTAATGTGCACTTGTTAGTACAACATTATTGCATTTTCTGTAACTGACACAAAACTCAACTTCAAATTCAGTTGCATGACGATGGAATTTGGTAGTGAGATTCACACAGTTCTGGCAGTGCTCAAAGCAAAGAGATTTCGGCTTTTACACTTAAGGTAAACGCACAGTTCTTGGAAACCAAGCCACACAATGTGCAAAAGATGTCATATGCACTGGAACCTTTCAGACAACACATTAGATGTGAGGGCTCACATCACATACCATCACCCTGAACCAGAGGGGAAAACAACTGGCTGCAGTGGAAAACAGTTTTGACGTTGTGAAATGCTGTTAGCTGGGCATGGAGGGAGGGAGCTCCCTCAGCATATATCCCCATACTCCATAGGTCATACTTTCTCTGGGGTTTGACATAATGTTATAATATGAACATTGTCAAACATTCTGAGAATGTTACATTGTTCCAAACAAGTTCTGACAAGGTTCTAATAAAACATACCAGGTAAATAATGTTCAAAGAAAAAAAAGGAAACTGGACAATATTTAAATCTTGAGAACATTTGCCCTAACATTCTAAAAATGTTCTGAAAATAATACATTGTTAGCCTCCTTCTTTTTAAATGTGTATAGGCCTGTTCATGGCATTTACTTAATTGAGAGTTTTCCATCATTTACATATTTTTAAAAAATTTAATGGAAAATTTGAAATGTCATTCTGCATTGGCAAGTAACAGCATCAAATTCAAAGGATGGCCAATATGTCACAACGTAATTTCTATTGTATCCTCAATACTTAGTACAGTCGAAATAATACAATCCTATAGTTGGTTGTGACCTGTACAGACTCCTGTTGGGACTGGATTGGAACTCCGTGTTCACAAGCTCAGTTATAAAAGCAACAATTGTTCCCTTCTTAAGAACTCAGCCAGTAGAGCCAGCTTTCACTGTGCTCAAAGAAGTGCATTCCAGCTCCACTCACTCTGGGGTTTCTTGCAGAACGAAACTTCTACTGTTCTCATTCAGTTGAAATTAATATGCCTTTTATGTCTTTGGTTTACAACTGAGCTTTCCTAAGCTATCGCTAACAATATTTTGCTACCAGAACATTCTTAGAACGTTACTGGAAATGTTCCAAGGATATAAATATTGTCCAGTTTGCTTTGTGTTCCTTTACCATTATTCACCAGGAATGTTTTCTTTTAAACCTTGGCAAAAACTGCCTGGAATGATGTAACAATTTTAGAATGTTTGAGGAATGTTCATAGTGTAACATTATGTTAAACATCACTGGAAATATGACCAAAATTCTTCACAATGTTCTGGGAAAGTTTTCTGTGAGCTAAGTCCCCGCCTCTACCAAAGGTAAGCTTCCAGCTAGTTTTTTTTTTTTCTTTCTTGCTTATAGATGCAAATTTCTAATATTGTGCCTTTTGGAAAATATTGCAGCTGAGACCAAGTTTACTACTTGCATATTAGTCTTTGTGAGTAAGTTACATGAATGTGGACAGTAACTCAGTCCACAGACTGTTCCTCTTGATAAAATTTATTCTCAATAAAAACTTTTAAAAAACATTTAGGGTCCAGTATCAACTGAATCTTGGTTGTGTGTATAAAGTGTGTATAAAAGTAGGGAATAAATAGCACATTTTTTGCAAATGGAGCTGATGTCTAAGACAGGTTTTGTTTTGTTTATTTGTTTTCTCATAAATTTTTTGGATGAGTAATTCAAACAATACAGACAATAGGTAACAAAATAAGTTATTTCTGCAGCAAAAACATAGGTGACCACTTCAAAGCATGAGTCCTCTTTTTCATTTTGCAAATTTATAACAAACACACATATCTATGCACCTGGTTATTAATTTTTTTCATGAATCAAAATGAATCAATCCCTTTTTCTCTCATTTTGCATGGTGCGATGGAAAGGGGAAGCTGAAGAAAATAAGCTTAAGAAATTCTTCCTTTTAGCTATAAGCCTTATATTTTGGAGCAAGGATGTCACCCAGTGGCACAACCATCTCTGAATTTCCCCAAAATGGTGTCATTTGCTTAGCTTGTGCAGTTAAAATTTTCGTTCACGCTGCTAGTGTGTTTTTGTTACATGGCACTGTCATGTTAATATGCTGCAAACTCCAAATGAGTGTAGTTGTAAAACATGAGTTTCGCCTGATTTGACAGGTCCTTGTTCATAATGTCAGTGATGATGGTTCCTAGCATAAGTCCAGCAGAGGAGGAGCCACAGCCCCAGACCACAGAGGTGGGTGGGACCAAACCACTGCATCGCTTTCTCAAAGGACAACCAAAGACTATCGGGGTAAGTCTCACATTCAAGATTATGGGTTTTTACAGAAAATGTTAAAGACGCAAACATTTAAATGGATGGCTTCAACATTTTTACACAAGGGCAATTAGAAATACAAATCCATATGAGAAACACAATTGCATTTTAGTGGTGCTGTGTACAACATTGAACACTAGTTATGCCAATAGCTGCCATCACCTCTTCTTGCATTTAGTTTATTAAAGAATGTATGCATCATCAGTTCCTCTGGATAAATAAATTACTCAGAAGTAACACAAAAAAACAGATAATCAGTGATACACAGCCTTTGCTTGCTGACAGCAGCTGCGAGACACACTTCCACTGTAAAGCACTGTATATATGCAATTTGAGTGATGGTATGTGACTCTCTTCTATGTCCCCTATTTCAGGTCGTGATGCTGTTTTTTGGGGGTGCACTATTCATTTTTGGCATTCCCTACAATTCAGATGCAAGTTTTGGTGGAAATTATTCCTTCTGCCCCTTCTGGATGGGGATCATGGTTTGTTTATCTTAATGGTTCACTGCACGGACTGTCATTTTGTTTGCCTGTTCAGTACTATTTCACCGACAGTGTTGCTTGACTGTTTTAGCCTCCATCTGTTTATACTTGCATGGGTAATCTGTATCATTTTTTGGAAACAAGGGTGTGGCCCACTTATAATTATGAAGTTTTGTTCAGTGTTCTCTTGGGTTATTTTTCTCCAGGGGATATGATTAATAGTAGTTTGTAGCTAGAGTTATCACAGCCTAAAATTAATGAAATTATATTTGCTTCAATCCGTTTGTCATTATAAATTGGAGGAGTAGAGCAAGGCATATTCCCTGAAAAATGGTAATACTTTGCTACTTCCATTAGTTTATCCCAAATATGTTTTGTTTGTGTAGCTGACTAACCTTGTGACTGTGACTGTGTTTGTGTTTGTGACTGACCTGTGATGCTTTATATTAGTGTGTGACTGTACATTTAAAAGCCTTGTCATTGTATCTTTCACAGTTCATCATTTGTGGAATTCTTTATGTTCTGTCTGAACACAGCCCTACAAAAAAGCTGGTGAGTTCCTGCTTATCCAGGCAAGAGAATGCAAGTCAAATATATTAGGGGAATTTTATGGAGGGTTCTGTGCCCTATATTCAATCAAACTTTCTCCTTAAATTTGGGCCACAAATAATTCTTAAAATAACATGTGCTTTCTTCGCAAGCACAAAGAAGTTAATTCTGGTGAACAATAAACTTGCAAAAATGTGCTTGCAGATACAGCAACAGATTTAAGTTAAGGAAAAAAAGTTGATTAGATCCAGGCTTCAATGTGAAGTTGCCAATATAAGCAATGAATACCATCTACAGGTTTTATTATTTGAATGTGTCTTTGTAGAAAGCATGAAGTTTTTGTTATGGCCTATGATAAATTTAATAATCAATTTTTATAATTAATATACTTCATATCTTCTTGTTCACTGGCACATTACATAGGAGCTCTGCTGTTTCTGAGATCAGTGGATGTAGACCCCATTCAGAGATGTTTTGTAAATCTATTTAGGCTTACAGGAGCGAATTTTCAAGTGTGACTGAGCAATATTGATCAAAGAGATGGTTCTGTAACAATAAGATGTAAGTGGACTCCATAGCAGCTTGTCCTTTTGCTCTCATGGGAATTCTCACTTGCAGTGCTGTAATTATTATATTGGCATCTGTCCTTATTGTGATTCGCTCATATCATTTACCCAAACTTTCACCAATTTGTTATTTGCATTTTGAATATTATTCAAAACACTTCAATATTATATTTGATTAAAATTAAGATTTATTTAGCTAATAGGCAATTTTAATTTTGTTTTATTGGTTTGAACTTATTATTGTGAAACACTTCTGCCATCAAATTCTTCCCAATTTATCTAGCTGTCACTGATTGTGTCACTCTGCATCTTGTTGTATTCTGAGTGGTTCTGTTCAACTTAATCTCCACCACCCCTGGCCCTTCCATTACCCCTGCCTTTTTCTTTGGAAGGTAACAGCAAGTCTGGCTCTCAGCATTGTGTCTACAATAGCGGTGGTTGTGGCGTTACTAGAATTCCTTCCAGATATGGTGGCTATGCATTCGCATCTGTATGGTTGGGACCACTACGGCAGCTTCTATGAAAACGACACCATGGAAATCAGTGAAGAGCACAGCAAAAACAATGTGGGTTTCTTATGCACTGTTGCAATACGTGTATGTCTGAATATTCCTGCTGAAGCAGAAACTCCATGTCAGTCCTCTCTGAGGGATGAGTGGAAAAAAACGGCATTTTTTAGCTTTGGCCACTTTGATTTTCATATAATATACATTGGGTGGATAAAATAACAGTTTCAACACCAAAAAAAATTTAAAAGCAACCAAATCACAGTTAAAAAGGAAGCAAGTCAGATCCATAATTCTAAATCAAATACCAATGTATTTGATGAGTCAAGTACATAACAGGTCTGACAATTAATGCTTTGATTAGTGTGTTTCCAAAGCAGCATGAAGCTACTAACATTGTCCTCAAAGATTATCAAAGATTAACACAGAATTGACTCAACACCTTTGTGAATACATTTAGAGTACAAAGTACATCACTCAAAGAACAGGAAGGTTTTCATCTTGAAGCTGTGGGGGTATATGGTTGGCATGGATTCCACAAGCATTGATATTAAAAATGTGTCTTTCTGTCTGTCTGTCACAGATGCTGTTTTTGATGTTGTACACTTTAGTCTTCACATTTTACTGTGTATTGGGTGGTGTAATCCTCATAGTGATGGCGACATTTGCCCGGACTGCACTGAAATCCACTAAAACGCAGGTACCAGAATCAACACTTCACTTTCAAAGCAGCCCATTCTCTTCAAGTGGTTGATCAGTGGTCTTGTGGTTATATTACCCCTAAGATGTATGGATGGTCTACCTCTCACTGTGAGAGGAGAGTAGCTTTTTACCATCTAAAAAATGCTGTAATGAGTAACCATCAATGCTCTATGATGGTGAGTCAACTGCTGAATTGGATTTATTGTCAATTATCTAAATCATAAATTGTCTTGGTTTAGAGATTAGCTCTAACCATGTTTTATCAAGGCTGACTTATGTCTGGTAAGTGGAACTAGATGTACTGTTGTCACTTAAGTTTTGTCAACTTTAACTGATGTACAGTTAAAGTTGACAAAACTATTAAATAACTTGTCATGCATGAATGTGTAGATTAAACAGACTAAAACATAATCTCTCTCTCTCTCTTTTCCTTTTAGGCAATTGTTAGAATGCACAACCTACCATCAGAATAAGAAAACAAAATGATGTCTTCCTCAATATCTTCCTGCAGATCCCTTATCCATAAATGCATGGACCTGACAGGGTGCAAAGACAGAGGTTAAACACAGAGAAACTGAGACCTGAGACTTGCATAAAAATGTGCATTTGTTTCATAAAAACCATGAGCTTAACAATATAGCATACTTAACTAATAATATTAAAAAGTGTCAATAGATATTCATCTATAAATTATCTTTTGCACATTCTGCACAACAAGTCAGAAACATGAGGTAGTCATTTCCACAAACATGAGACATTTGGTTGTGTTTCATTACAGATGATTAATGCAAACACCATTACCAACAATACTGTTGAATCAATGCTAACATTAATATTTACAATATACATGGACATCTGTACAGTTTTGACACTGTTATACACATATAATATGCATGTTGAGGCAGTAGCCCAAAGACTAATTCCCTCCTATTTTAAAAATATGTTTCCTCCTGACAAATGTGTTAAATGCTGTATGGTGCAGTCCAGGGCAGCCAGACTTATCCATGAGTGCTCAGCTGGAATGAAACCATAAAGCAGCTTTGCTCTTTGCAGAAAAGATTGGCAACCCCTGCTCAATCCACCACACTTATATATGCTGTTAACTGCTGTTTTGAAAAGATTTGATGCAAAGTATTGTATATCCAAATGATGCAATAGTCACAGGAACAAATAAAATTAGAGGAAAAAGGAAATGTTGAGATCACAAATGAGAATGTAACATTCTTCCCTGGTAAAATAAAAGTTATAATTTTTGTAAAAATTGAAAGCATTTTGTTCTCAGTATTACAATGGCAATCAAATAATCAATTTACCATGGCATTTGTCTGCTGTGTGCACATAACTATCTGCTTAAAAGCTGAACTAATGTTAAGTATGATTTTGTTGCTGCTATTGTTTTGATTGGTATAATTTATATACAATTTAAATTACATGTTAAATAATCAGTCTCTGAGTTATGTTTGAAATTGTCGGGTTTCTTTATCATAAAACTTACAACAATTTCCAGGGAGTTTATTTGCCTCTACAACCAAATGCATCATGAGATTATTAGAGACCAGCTGTTGTCGTACATAATTACGCACAGTCTGAATATATTTAATAAGCTGTTATTCCAGTGCAAGCAGTGAATGGGACTGGGCAGAATAGATTGTGGGTACTTGCAGTACCAATATAATGCTAAGCAAATCCAGCAGGCGCTATAGTGGTATAGCACTCATAACATCTTCCTTTTTCAAGGAACAAGTTGGGTGTTGATATTAATTACACAATTATGTAAGTACAATTAATGACCCACATTTGCATTCCATGAGCAGAGATTTAATCTACTTTCATAAGATATCCAAATTTTTTGTCATAAATTCTTAGCTTGAGAGGGTTATAACAGGTCCATTGTAAGTAGCGTTAAGTATGATAGGGTTATGCAGCCCTCTTGTGGCTCATCCCCTGCTTTATTATACTGTATGTCTTAACAGACAAGAGCCAACCCTTTATGAAATATAAATCATGGCATTTGTGTTGATACTAAAGAACTGATATTCAGCCTAAAATTTTGAAAAAGAACATAATTCAGTAGGTATGACTTGCTGGTTAGCTTGCAATCAATTTAAGATAGGATGGTATAGATGTTGATAGGATAGTTAAATAAGTAACTACTTGTATATCCACATTTATAATGTTAGTTGAGTGATATTTCATTCTCCATTCTACATCTGACATGATAATGTCAGTGATGCTGAAACATGCTTTTCAATAAATAATACATACTTCAGAAAAATGACAGTGATGAAATGTCTCAGTTGTTAAAATATCATTCCCCCAATGTTCAAAACTTGAAACACAATAGTAATCAGTGCTGTCTGTAAAAGCACAAACCATCCCTCTCAATGTTTATGTAAAAGTTTTGCCATTTATGTCACATGAAGAGATGAGGAGTTACATAACAGGTTGAAAGATAAATTTGGTCTTCCAGAAATTGGATAAATCATAGCCCATTTTCAAATGAAAGAAATATATTCTCAAACAAAATATAGTATATTTCAATGCCAAATGGAATGCCAAAATTTTCAATGTTGTATTTACAATTAGACCACCCTCCCAAAGCAACTGTGTAACCACAGGCAAACGTCCTAAGGTGTCCCAGAGTTTTCAAGACAGAACTGCTCTGCTCTGACACTGTACTCAGACAGGGCCAGTCCTCTGCAGGCCTTCACCACTGCGCTGGTGGATTCGCAGGTGCTCTGTGACACGATACTGCCTGGAGAATGTCATGGGGCAGTGTGGACAGGTGTAGGGCCGCACTCCCAGGTGAGAGCGCACATGCCTGTTGAGTGACCCTCGCTGACTGAAGGCCCGCTCACACATGGTACACTGATATGGCTGGACAGCACCAGGGCCCCCAGCACTTTGCTCACTGGTGTCACTTAATCTTCTCTGTGTCTCTGTGGGTCCACCATGATCTGTGGGTTTTGGCTCCACAGTAACAACTTCCTGGAATGGTGGAGAAAGAGCGGATTTCATGTGTAGATGAGAGCCCTCTCTGATGTGTGTGCCAGTCACACTTGTGCACACATCAGCAACATGTTCACGAGTTTCCATGATGGGATATCCCTCCTTCAGAAAGTGATAGATCACACTCCCATGGTAGACAGGGGAATTATCCTTCCTTTGGCTGGTAAAGTCCCTCTTCTCCTGTTTAATATTATTAGTTTTAGGTGCCATCAGGTTATCTTTGCTTTGGGGCACAAATGTGCTGTTGATAGATGTGTCTGTTATTTTATCATTATCTATACCAGCTGAGTCTGTGTAAATGTTGGAGTTTTCATTCCAAAGTTCAGGGGCTTCAGTTTCACTTGGACAATTTACATCATTTACCTGAATGCAAACATCAAAGTTTGCCTCAGAATTCCAAAGACTTGGAGCTCCAGCATGACCACCAACGGCATGTTCATCAAACAGCTCACTCTTCCTATCCCCTAATGTGTCACTGCCATCCCTGTTAGGAGATTTGGCACTAAGAGAATCTGTGTGACTCTTACCCATATGAACAACTGTTGGGAAATATATGGTGCCACCAGTTTGGTTGTCCAAATCAAATTGATTAATCATTGTTAAATTTCCAATCCTGAAACCACTGCGATTGAAGTTTAAATGAGTTGTACCACAGGCACTGTGAATCAAGTCGCTTTCTGAATGGCCTCTGTTATTTTCAAAAGTCCTGTCTTTGACAACAGGGTCTTCAGTGGCAGCCTGGGGAGTATGAGAACATCCATCTGGCATTTCTGCAGACTGAGTGGAGTATCTTACAACAGATTCACAGTTGTAAAGCCTCAGATTTTTATCATCAACCTCCTTTGTTGTTTCCTGCAAGTGGAGCAGAGTCTCCTTGGGTGTATTGCAAAGTGAAACATTTTTTTCATCTTTGTTGGCCGAATTGTATTTCTTTTGCTTTGTCTCCGATCCAAACAAATCTGCCTTATTCATTTGGATGTTGAATACTCCTTGATGTTTTGGATGGTGTCCATACTGGTATGTTCCAAATTCCTGCTTTGTGTCCTCTGCTTCTTCTTCTCTAATAGCATGGTGGCTAAAGCCAATATCAGCACTCTTCCAGTGTGTGTTTGGGAGTGTAGGCAGTCTCTCCTGAGAGCCTGTTGCGCTCACATGATGTATCACAGGTACTAACTCACAGCTTGATAACAGCGGTGAGGTCCTTTCTCTATCATTGTGGTGAGATGCAGACTGCTGGTTATGCTCTGTCTGCTGAGTCTCAACAAATCGTCTCTTGCCATTTAGTTCAGCTTCATCTAAAGAAATAGATAACACATGACATGAATACATTGGCAATACTGCTTATCATGAATGCTATTATTGCTGTTATTATACATAAACATTTATGTATAATATACAGTCATGGGCCAACTTGTGTTTAGAACAGCTATAGAGTGCTTCATGCTGAACTCCTGGTGTTGTGAACCAGGATATACAATATAAATATGTATTTTTCAGTCATTTTTTTCCAAAGTTTATGGAATATATTTATCACAGAGCTGAATAACATTTAAACTTATTGAAATATCCCATATCCATTTTTGTATCTTTGTTTAATTAACATAAGCATAGAACAACATACAATAAAATGCTATTTTCAAAACCATTTAAGGTATTCCTTTGTTAGACAGAAAAGCTTTAGTTGTAATAGCATGCAGGTGTACATATGATACACTAGATAAAATTTATGAAAAAAACCTGACATTGATGAAAAACCCACAAAATACTAACAAACTACAAACTACACTAAATATAGTTGCAGCTCAAGAATTTCTTAAAGCATTTAGGAATGTTGACCCAAAGCAAGTATGTAACACTTCTCAATTTTAATTTGTTTCATTGCCTGTCCCTATGGTATGATAGAACAGCAAATGATAAAGTGTCAGCAAACATGTGGGATGGTGGGATTGAGTTAGTGGTGATGTCCTTGTTAATTGTTTTCTAGTGTGACCCCTGTTGGTAAACCAGGCATCTGAAGAATTGTGAATACCTTTGGGCATTGCAACATGGGGAGGAAGAAGGGAAAACATAATATAAATAATGTAACTTTTTTTTCAAATTTGCTGACATTTACCATAAGAAGACTGATTAGCTATTGCTTTCTGGTTAAGCCGCATACTTATGGTGATGCCTCTGAATTACGTAATTAAGTTTTAATTTCTGTTCTATGCTAGGAACTACATATTCATACAACTGAGCTATTTTATTACTTTAATTTCATCAACATAGATTTCAAAGTGTGATTGGGAGAAGGAGTTAAAATACCAAACCATGCCAAAACCATGTACATTAACAAATGAACCCAATGACAGATGAAATGATGTAAATCAGGGCATCTCGGTATATTAAAATTGATAGTATTTTACAGAATATTGTTGTATTGTTTACCAGTTGGTAGTGCACTTGTCGATCCATACAGAGCCATCATCCTAAAGCTTAATGCTTGCTGTAACTCCTCCATTTCTAGATAGCTGGCAGCAGTGTGGACAGAGTCATCCCAGCCAGGTGGGGGCAATGTTCCCGTGTAGATGAATTCCAGTAGATGCCCAAGTGTTTCAGAGGTGATGTTTGGGAATTCCAAATCCAGCAATGTACCTTGACTTGTGAGAAGGGATGAAAGGACTGGACTTGAGGCAGCTAGGATATTTTTATGAGCCAAGTACAGTCTTCCTGGGTTGATCTGCAAGCGGATGACGCAGTCACAGAGTTGACCCTTTTTTCTTTGGGAATTTAGTTGCTTCATTAGGGTTAGGGCATGGGTTGCAGCAAGAGAGGGACATGCCATTTCCTGAAAACCAAGAAACATACAGGCAACTGAAATAACAACATAAATTATCTTAAAATTTCTAGAGTGGATATTACTCCCTTGAGATAATTTGTATTTCTGAAGGAAAACAATATTGTGGGGAAAGAGGAGAAAGGAACTGCAAGGTAAAGACTGTAAGCCAAAATATCCATTATTGCACTGAACATATTGCACTTGTACCAGAGTGGAAAATATTGGAAAACATTGCTGTAAATTATGTATTCCCCAACGGTAAACCACACTTGATGCAGATTAGAAATTATTGGTCGAAACCCTTTTTTATCTGTTTTCAACCAGTAAAAGGATTCCAGTAGCCTAACACATTCTATTAAACTGTATGCCAAGACTGTACAAAAACAACAGTAGAGTTTTGTGCTGAGACATTTCATCACTGTCATTTTTCTGAAGTATGTATTATTTATTGAAAAAAAAAAAAAGATTGTCCTTTGATAAGATCAATAGCCTAATTTTACAGAGCCAAGTGAGAGGACACCTAATCCTTTTGGACAATGACTTAACTATGATGAGGTCATAACGCATTAATTCCTGCATTAGCCTGAAAAAATGTTACATGTCAGTTCATTATAATGCAACTGGTATGATAGACTACCATATGGTACCGTCACAATTAATTTATTTGCATATAAAGCTAGTCATTGTAACTACATAGTTTGCAACTCAATTTGCTATAAACAATTGTGGCCTGTTATAACAGAGACAAAGGTAATCTATGGTTAAATTATGGAGTCAAAGTACACGTAGTCGTTAAAAAAATGTACTTAGCGCTATCTCATGTACTTAGCGCTATCACCCATTTGCATGACAGAATGCATTTATTTTGTGAATAAAATTGTTGATTGAGCCC
Source organism: Albula goreensis (assembly GCA_022829145.1). Lineage (NCBI taxonomy): Eukaryota > Metazoa > Chordata > Actinopteri > Albuliformes > Albulidae > Albula > Albula goreensis. Next base: position 23,850,983 of record CM040750.1, read on the forward strand.
ATGCTGTAGTGTTGAAATTACGTCTGTCAGGAAACCACAACTCCTGTTCAGTCAAGAGTAAGAACAATATGCAAAAAAAAATGCAATATATAAAAGCAAAGCAATAACTCTTACTTACTTTTTGCTTTTATCTAGGCAAGCAACATCTGCGGATCCAACCTTCAGTGAAATGAAAAAGTTGCTAGCCAGACACTGTATATATGGTTCCTGCAGGAGGTTACGTGCAGTTCCATTCGGAAAACAATCACACGCTTTTCGTACTACGAGTCCGACGTGACACTTTCACAGGGGAGCCCCTGTTCTGACGTCAAATTCTCCGTCTCCCAACATGGCAAGTCCGCGCCCTCAAGACCGCAGCGGTGCCCTTTTGAGTACTGCAAGGCTGCGCGAGCCCCCTGTGACGCTTTGTTTACATCTCCATGTAGAGCTACTACCACGCGCATACGACATCACTGACCAGGTCTTGGTATAGAGTTTCATTAATCCCAGTAATCCTGTCGATACGTTTTCTTGTTGGGCTATGGCAGTGGAAATACTGCTGGTTAGATGATATCTTTTACTGTAAGCACATTTTAAAGTGGTTGTGACTGGTAGATACAGATATAAGGTATCCGTGAAATAAGGTTCCAGAGTACAATTAAGGTCATTAGTTAATGTGTGCATGTATGAATGTGCAAGTTTATACAATTATGAGTTAGTATGTCAGTAAACAACCACTGTTGTTGGTTGATACTTATTAAAGCATAACATTCTCAAAGGTTGTGTGATAGTAAAATGACTCTATCATGTTGGATTTGATGACACTTAAATACAATTCTTAAACTGATTTACGTGCCTGACTCAAATGGTCTAAGGCAATCATACCGCCATTTTAATGATGATAACAGTACTTGAGTCATTTTCATTAATCTCTACTCTTAAATTTGATCTCAAATGGAAAACGTTTTGTCAAGTACTTGAATGTAATAAAGAAGCAGTATCCTGGCTGAACAGCAATAGAGGAAGACAAATCACTCACCATTGAGGATGGGGAAGGTATACACAATTATTAAAAGTAAACTGGAAGGCTTTGATTTAAGCAATCATATCTATCAGCCAAAATTTGTTGGTAGCAGTGTTTGTTGTTTTTAGCTTAGCCCATAGACTAGACATAGCAACATTCCATGCCCTTGCTGTCCAGGATAAGCAGTGGAAAGCAATGCCATTGTAGCAGGTTTCTTTGCTCTCAGGCACGAGGGACAAAGCTACGTGCGTTTCCACTGTGGTAGTGCTATTTGTTGAACCTCACGTACTGATCAGATGAGGGGCAACTGCTTCTGTAAAGCAGTTGATCAGTCAACTGCTCCCCACGTGCTACCCTACTCCAGGTTTGTCACGGGAGCACACAAAGGGCACTCTTCTTGGCACCAGCCAACTGTTAATATTAGCAACAGATAATACCAGCTATTTGACACATGTGGCATGTATTAATAGATAAATGGCCATTCTGTGTGTGGCCTACGGCCGGCCTTGTGCCATCTTGTGCCTCTGGGTCTGCAGTTGTTCTTTAAATATAGACTGGCCTACAAATCTCACCTTACATAATGCACACCATGGCAGTGATTTATTGCCTACTTCCCAGAGTACCTAACCATGCATTCCATAGAAAATTCACAGGTATTTTGATAATCATTCAAATCATCTGGAATGTCCAGCTTCTCTTTGTGAGTACTTTCCTAAATTTCCTTCTGTTTATTAGTCTGCGTTCACATATTTTCACAGCTGCAGTTTATATTATCACCACTTTGGAGCTTTGGAATTACTCACGAAATTCCTTATTTGCAGCTTTGGAATTCTATACTTCCAAGGAGAGTGCCTCTGTGGCACACTTGAAAGCAGGGCATCTGTGATGGTGGATAGGGTGGAGGGAGAAAAAAAGTGGAACATTGAAAAAGAGGATGCAATCAATTTTAAAACAATAATTTATTCAAGGGAGTGAGAAAGTTGCACTTGAGTCTACCAGTTTAACTCAGGAGTGCTGCAGGATGCTGAAGAGGTACTGGACTGCATCAATCGAGAGTAATGATACCATAAATACAAGAATATTGCAAGCCAGAGGGTGTGCAAGTAAGGAGAGGTAGATGATGAACAAGGCATGAATATATTGTCCAGCTGTTGTGTCATGGGATACACCCCTGCCATGAAATGCACCCCTTTAAAAAGAGAGGGCAGATATGTGTTCAACCTCCTCTGAAAAATGACATCATTTGTGTAAATGTATTTGCTGTAAGAAGGAAAGAACAACTATTGCTAGATGCTAAGGATTTCATTTCATGGCACATTTACATCCAACTTCTATGTCACAACACCTGGTCCTATGTCTGGTGATGAATGTGACACCATGCTCAGGGTCACTGAAATGTATGTGCCAAACAAGCAAAAACTGGTTTGCCAGCTTAAGCTACATAAGGCAAGTTACTGTCAACCAAAGTAAAGTCATAGTTGTTTTGTTGTGATGTTAGTAGTACTACTGACAAACTACACCTACTTACATGGGTACATGTGCACACACATTCTGTGTTGCATATTTGTGGGCACAAACAAATATATGTATACATGTAACTGCAGTGTACTTTCACTAATACATTGCTTCTCTGAAATTAGTAACATTATTTGCTTGAAATTCCTCCAATCCACTAGTTGAAACAAAAAGTTTATTGGCCAGGTTTCATACAACCATGGTTCTCTGTATTACCTAAACTGACTTGGCAATTGCGTCTTTAGCATTGCCTTAAGTATCATTGCTGGAATAAAGCCACCACCATGGAACAATACTTTCAGGTCTGGACAGGCCTAAAAATTATGCATTTCCTTCCCTTGGCTATTTCAACCTGGAGCTCAGGGAGAAACCTTCAAACTCCCTGCTACAGTCCTCCACTAGGTGTACCACAGAAGCAAGGCTGTTTACCAACTGTAGTGGTAAATCAGCATAAGGAATCATTATCAGCCTCCAGTAATGAGCATATTCACAGTTTCACGTTAATTGGGAATTGTACGTATTATTAATTAGTGTAACACATTGTAATAAGCAATGCCTGTGTGTTCACGTAGTCGGCTGTAGTTTACATAGTTGCAAAATATTTGTAAAATGGAACATTGTGATTCATTAATCCTGAATATCACATTTCATAATTCCTTTTCCCTGATCTCTCCACATGTATACTACACCTACACAAATGCAATCTTAAGAACTAATAGACATTCTTGGAATTACTTCTCTTATTTCCATTGTATCCATGATTTGCTGGATGATTTGGCAAGTTACACAGAAGAACACTATTTCCTTAATACTGCTCAAGCCAAACCAGTGGGATGTCTCTGGTAGCATCTTCCTTGAGCAACATGAGTTGAGATTAGAGTTTATTATTTTGTGCATCATTAAAATATCACCTAAAAGTTGTTTTGGTTTGTGCATAATATGAATGGAAAATTTCAAGAATACCACATCTGTATCTGTGTAATTTACAGTATAATTTTCATCATTGTTTCATTGCCATTTCCTTATTTTTAAATAGGCTACTCTTGTTCTGTAGCTGTGAACTGTAAGTTACCCATTAATCAAAATGTCTGTGAGTTTAATGTCAGTGAGGATGATTTGAACAGGTGGGCTATGATCACATCAATGAACACATGTGAATGGACATATGTTTATGTCCAATACACACTCTATTTTAATGGTCCAAGCAAAACTTGTGGCACCATGATAAAAAAAAGACTGCATTTAATTGAACAATTTTCTTGAAAACCTTGATTTTTGTACTTTTTTAAGGAAAATTTCCCCTTTCTACATTAAGTACATTGTTAATATTTGTTGCTATATTTATTGTCTGTTTCATAATACAATCTGAGTTGTTGTATTCAGAGTATGCACAGGAAAACTCAGATAAAAAGATGTCTGTACATGCCCACAAGCATTCCAGTCGGTTCAATGCTTTCCTTGGCTGCTCCATGTGAGTATGGGCACACATACACAAGAACTGTAACCACAGCATCCTTATTGTACCAGCTTTGATCTTCTCTTTTGTAGCCAATATGCAAGAAAGAGTGGGTCTACGGTTTTCACATTAAGGGAGAGGGTTTCTCGATAGCCCAGCTGTCTGAAGACTGAAGCTAAAGGAACTGGTGGCTTGCACACTCAATTCAGATTTAAGACAGATGTTCTCTCCTAAATATACAGAGGAATCTAATATTCTAATATTTGGATGGAATCTGATAATTGGATGGGTTTACAAATTTAATTGCTCAATCCAGATCAAGAGGGGAAATATTGGTTTATACATTTGTTTTAAAAATGTACTTTTAATCTTCTACAACATTTAGTGCAGGACACCTTATGAGAGGATAATGCTTTTAAAGTAATGTGGTGATGTGATCCACACTGATGAAACCAGCACCATGGTCAAGTTTTTTCATGCTGTAAGAATCATGTAGCTTGCAGTTCATGAATATCAAATTTCAAAACCCAATAAGGACGCTTTAAAAATCAAGCAGAACAAGTAATGCTACTGTTTCCGATTTCATAACAGTGCATATGACATCACCAATATACGAATATCAGATTTCTCCTACAGCTTGCTGATTGAATGACCCAATCCACTTCTTTTTATCCTCTGCTATCATTCTGACATTCAACTATTTTCAACATAGTTGAAAAAAATCTTCAAAAAGCTAAAGACATCTTCGTACAAGTTTGCTGCCAATCAGTTCTATAGGTTGTTCCTATGTGCATCAATGTCAGTTACACTGTGAACACATTTACAGTATACAAGAGGGCATGGTTGAAAAACTGTTTTTGTTGTCCTTTTTGAGCTGATGATTGAACTCATAACCTCCTGGAGTCATGACAAGATTAACCAAAGGAACAATGATCTGAAACTTCAGTTAATATAGATATAAATGATATATAAATATTAAAGATAAATCATATACAATCCAACAATCTGCTTATAATATATACTACTAATAAACATACTGTACTTCTACAGTATTTCTTTCAACAGCTAATTAACTTCCTGTTCCAAATTTGTATTGTATTCATGAACATGAAAATAACCTGAAATATGGAGTAAAATGTGGAACACTATAACCATATTCAAATAGTTTAATGCACACATTAAAAAACAGCCATAATGACATAAGTTATTTCTGTGAAAAAATGCTGAAGCTTTAAAAAACAGAAGGAAATTATAAATATATATTACTGAAACAATATAATTTCAACTTCCATTTGCTTCCAGTGATCAACCAGCTGAGTAGAGACTGATGATGTGTTTGAGTCTTTAGTGGCAGCATGGGACAGTTGTGTGACAGAGCGTTATATAGTCTGGTCACCGTGTCTCCGGTCATATTAAGGCTCTCCAGGTAGGAATAGACTTGAGTACTCTACTGATGGTTATTATGAGTATGCGACTTCCTTGAGTTGCTCACTTGATTCCTTTGCTTGTGTGCAGCATTCATAGTTTTGGTCTAACTTTTGCAATTTTACAGAAGGTCTGGTTGTCTTGGAATAATGATGTTCACTGTCCATTATGCATGTGGCAATCTGTCTGCACTTGATATCCAGAGTAGTCTGCTCCATCAGCTGCATCTGCTGAATCAAAACGAACTGATATTGAGAATATACATAATATTTTGAAACTGTTAAATCATTAAACATGGTTAATGCAAAGAAAAAAACATTTAAAATCAAAATATTAGACATGCCCAATTTGAGCTTACTTTTGATGTGTATATCTTTTATCTTCTTTCAACTTTGTACAAATGTATTCAGACAATATAATGTTCTATTCACCATCCCAAAGCGTTTTTATTGAGCAAAATCATCTTCACCATCATCTGCTTGGCCAACAGAACCTTCATTAGGTAAATCCTGCTTGAACAGCTTTTGTTGGAATATTTGATCTTTTTTTTTATTCTGTATCCCCTTTTTCTCAAAATTTGAATCTTTAGTCATATTTATAAGCCATATGTATTGCTACAGCACCTATTTGCCATTTCAGAAAACTTGCATAGGGATAAGCAAAAATAAATACATGGTTTTAATTTATTTGCAGCTTTGTGTGGGCCGGCTCTGTGCCTTTTGATATGACCAGCAGGGGGTGCTGGATGGGTATGGGTATGAACATGCCCACCTGCTCAGTCCCTACATTTTTGGATGGCACTAAATCCAATTATGCATCTACTATAGACCATTGGCATGATATGAATTTAACACACCTACACATTGCAACAGTGCCTTAACAGTATTAACTACCCTGCAGCCAATATTGGATGTATATTAAAAACCAGGAAGCTCACTGTAATAAGGGTTCCATTGTGTGGTGCAAGGCCTCCAGCCTCTGCTATTGTCATGGTGTTGTTCTATGTTCTTCAGGTGGTCCACAATCTGCAGGAATACAGGGAATTGTCAAACAGTTTTGGTGAGGAGAAAAGCTTTATATAACATGTATTTAATGCATACTGTATGTAGTATACATGTTCACAATCAAGCGTACAGTTATGTATTCAATTAAAATAAAAAAAATACCTGTGCAAGCAGTAATAGAATAAATATAGCATACCAAACCCACTTTGTGTTTAAAGAACTTTACTATTATTTGTTGTATATTCATGTTTCACCCAAAAATATAATAATATTTACATGTAAATCCAAAATAATGCACATATTCAGGTTCCTACCTTCAGTACGGCTTGTGTGTGTTCACTGTCACCCATATGATGGTCTATATTTCCTGTGAAATGCGGAATATATTATTGATGTAATATGTATCGATTGTAATATGATTTTTGCTTTCCAAAGAACGTATATGAGTAGGACAGGAAATGCCAACAGTTGTTTTGATACCATTTGTATGAGGGTGGAAGGGCAGCTTTGACAGGAGGCGCTCAGGGGGGCCATCTCTCAAGGAGATAGAGGTAAAGCAGGCATCTCTGCTGTGAAAGACACCAGAGCTGTACTCATCCTCACCCCCTGTGTACCTACAGAAGGCCTCTGAAGGAAGAGATGAAGGATATGTGGTCAATCACTCACCAAGTCAGATAGCAATCTATATTTTATTTAGCTACAGATTTGCTACTGGTCTGGCAGCTGAACAATGATACTACATGATTGCATTAACATTAAGGGTTTTATGCAAGGATCAAATCTTTTTTAAAGAACAAATGTGAAGAGAGGATGGATGTAGAATACATTCACTGACCTGTAAATCTCTCCAAAGGGGGACAAATGCCTGGCTGACAGGTTTCTGCATAGGACAGCAGCCCACCCCCAGTACATTCATTATCAGTGTCTGACTTCTTCATCCCTACTAGAAAAACAGCAAAGACCAATATAGAGACACCAGGATTTTCCTTTTATCCTTTTTCCATTTAGTAAAAGCCCAGTTGTTTCTTGTAATGTAAATAATTTTATAGAAATGTAGATATTGCAGAGTCTAGTGACACAAATCTGCAGTTAATTGTATGTCTTCCCCAGGGGCCTCATTTACAACTGTATAGTTATAGGCAATAAAATTGAAATGCCATAATAACAGTAACAGCAGCGAAGAGGGGAAAAAACAAACTTCAGGTAGGTAGTTACCGCGGCAGGGAGTTACTGCGGCTGTCGATTTCTCATCTCGAAATCAATAAAAGATGGTTTGACATTGAGGCAAACAAGCGTCTACTTGCCTAACTGTAAGTATATTGGCAACGGGCGGCGGTATGTGGGTGCCACCACTGAGCCCCCTTCGATGAGCTGCTGACTTCGATTATCGGACTTTTCCAACAATGAATCATGACCTTGGCCATCGGGCAACCACATTAAATGTCGCTCACTCGCACGTTTATTGAATGGAAATTCTTATGATTTACTTACACATAATTATGTGAATACCTCATTCAGTTGATTAATAATGCACTGGCTACTCACATCTATTGATTTAATGTATAATTTATTTATGACCAAAAACAACAGTAATTACGAATGATAATGTGAACCTATATTACTCACGAGTAAGCAACAGTAGTACAAATGCCTTTTGGTCTCTAGGGTGTGCTTTTTAAAGCAAATATGTGCCCTAAATGTGTGCATGGGTCAAACGTATCCTATCAGCACGCGCATTCTCACGTCAAGTAGAAGTTATAAATCCCAAATTGTGCGTGAAAATCGGCATTAGCATGCTTTTGAAGCGTTTTTTGTTTTTTGCTGCAAACAAAATGTTCAGAACTTACAGCTCACATGTGTGAACAAACAAGTAAGGTTGTGAAGTGCTTGAAGGCAAATGCTAATGAGATGAGTGTGCACTCACACTCCCGGAACCAGATTGTAATCTTTAGATTCACGCCATTGTTTTGGTTTTGAAACATGAAGCAGAGATATGCTGCAGCTCACATTACACCACTTAAGTTATTCTGTGGTTGCCCATGGAGATCCCACTAAGATTGAAATGTCTTTTCTAAGGAGCACTGTAAATAAAACACATGCATTTAAAAATACTCATTGATTTGTAGTTTTTTTTTTATATAATTTGGACACACAATTGTGTTTGTGGAACAGTGGATTATTTGCTGTAGTCTGGTTTGTGCACATGCAAAAGCCTACCTTTCCTGCGTTTTGGAGTTTTGATGGATGGCAGGATCATGTAGACCCTGAAGGCATTGTTCCCTTTTTTAATGCTCTTATCCTGAAGCTCCTTCACGTCTGGTAACGAGTTGAGAGCACATCGGAAGTTGGCTTTCCATGTCTTGGGATCAGGCTTGTCAATGCCAGGTTTATATCTCCCTGTATAACAAATTAAGAAAGACAACATGTAAAAACAAATCCAAGACAAGACCCTGTAAATCCTTGCAGTTCAATGGAGGTTCAAGATTTATAACTACATAGCTCATTTGAAGTCATGATTTGAGTGAATTATTAATGTTCACCAGTCATGTGAAAATGTACCTGTATACATAAATAATGGGTGCGGACTCAAATGATACATATACATTACAGTGTATTGAATGATTATCAATACCACAACTACTGTTTCTGAGACCAATTACCCCTCTGCATCTGTTCTAAACCACCTAAAATTTTAATGCTAAAGTTATGCTTAGTTTGTCAAGTCAGTTGTATGGTAAAGCAGTAGGGCTTTTTTAGTGTACTTGTGTCCTTTCTGACTTTTAAGAAACCTGTATTTGATATAATTTCAATCTATAGCCAATCACCTGGAAAAGGAATGTAAGGGCTTTGTTAAAATTCTTTGATTCAAAGGATATGTTTGTTTTTGTTTGCATGTTCCAGTACCTCTGAGAATCTTAGCACTTGTCATTACCAGAACCTCCATCCAATCACTGTGTCATTGATGCTTCGATTGTACATACAACCAAGACTAAAGTCTATAAAACCTAAAAAGCTCATTTGGAAGTCTATATGATAGTTTCTGTATTGTAATGTGAGGCTCTGTGTAGGCTCTAGTTGCTGGCTAGATGCTCCTAGTATGTGATTTGGAGCTCTGATATCCGCTGCATTACTGATTCTCCTTTGTATTTTCTCATATTTGTATAGATCTTAAACTAGAATTTGTTCAGTTTTCTTGAGCAGTCAAGGCATATTCACACAGTTGTTCTAATTATAAATAGCTTAAAGTAAATGTAAATGATTAAAAAGGAATAGAATGGAACTTAAGTGATTCACAAATATGCTTTCAGCTGCCATCAGGAACCATGAAAATAAATGAATGATTTCCCAACACAATACATGATGTAAAAGCTGCAGTGCACCACAGGTGTGATCAAACAAGGCATACACCAAACAACACTGCAAGAGCATATTCCAGCAGGCACATTAATATGCCGTACTGCTGTAGGTAATCATTACACAGAAACTTTATCAGGAATCTCTCGGTGGTGAAACCCTATATCCTGCAATTATGCTTTACACATGTGGTGCTCAAGCATTACATCTACAATCAAATAGTGAGCCAAATAGTTACTGAAATTACTTTCACCAGTTTGACACCCATAACATTTTCTTGAGATTCCTGAAAATTTTAAAAGAAACATATTTTTCCTAATATTCAAAACACAATGCTTAAATTTGATGTTTTGGTTAACGTGACATGTTACATTTTCTCAAAGATCTGGGTAGATCGATCCTATCCTTTTAAATTACATTTTATTGCCTGGTAATTTTCCTGAAACTCTCTCTGCCCAGTAAAATAATATAGATTAACAAGAATAAAATCTTAAATACATACTCCATCATTTTGGCAAACAGGCCCTTTAGTCTACTCCACAAGAGTATGGAAACCCACCAGCACCATTTTATTTTCTGTTCCAGAAATACCTACAGAACCAATGCATGAAATGACACTTAATGTTATCACAATTACTAGAAGTCACTGGGGAGATTTTCTATCTCTTGATTAGCATGAGGCATCCAATCAGATACAATGTAGGTTTCTGTACTCTTGATAAACAGAATACAAAAGGGCTTAATTGCCAAATGTCCAGGTATCACTTGTCAATTAAGAAGAAATTCATAAGTTACATCTGTTACTACAAAATGCATTTGTGTTAACCATCCAACTTTTCAGGATAATGGAGAAATATCCACTTCAATAATGTCTATTAGTGTATATACATATCTAAACAAATTCAAATACCACCTTTTGAAACTGAGGTTTACAACCTGTTTTCATTTTTTTTTTTTTGACTGAAGTAGGGTATATGGTATGTTAATTAAGTGCTTTGTAACTTTAGGCTGCCTTTTATTTTATACTATGGATCCTAAACAGTTTAGAATATCATTAAATGCAAAAGGAACCATGTTCAAATTCTAGTAACAAATTTTCAATCTGATACATTCACTGTTCACACAGCTATTGGAGTCAAGACTGATGACTGTTGTTGGCATAAGTCCATGTGATCCCTGAAACATATCTGTGCAGCTGAGGAAAGATTGATGGTGTGTTTGGAGTGCAATGTCCAGTGGTGCTCAGACATGCTCCCTTACCTGTGTGCATTGCCCAGTTTCGGAACAGAGTGGCGTCCTTGTCTATATTCCAACCGTGTCGAGCTGCATGTTTCCATGGAATCTGAAATATCCCAGCTGTCTGAAAGAGTGGAAAAGTGCACATGTGCCTGACCCAGAGTGACCCATTTGTCATCTAATGCAACACATGTTGCAGGGTTAAGTATTACCAAGGACAAGTCTTAACACTCACTCTTTTTATTCATTATTGCAATATTGCGTAGTTGCAATATTGAGTCCCTGCCAAAAATATCTGTTTGTACTATTACAAGAAAAGGTTTCAACTTTTCACAACGTTTCACAAAGATTACCATCCAATGTTATGCTATTATGATTCTGTGCAATAAAAGCTTACAATCTAAAAAGAAATATATTAAAATGTAAACTGAATATCATCAGAATTTTGATTTTTAAAATAAAAAACATTAATTATCTTTGAAAGTGACAGAAACCTAATTTCTCCATTCAAGGCAGATAACACTGAAAGTAATAAACTAACATTAAACTTATGGACCAAGTCTTAATTATCAACAGAGTTTGCATTTTTTCTACTTTTTTTTTCTTTTACAAATATTATATCATAGTTCTTTCACCTCAAAATGTATTACAATTCCAAATTTGGAATTTACAAATTGCCTACAGCCTTTATGTTTTATCACTTCTGGTGGTGATCATCAAATCCATCCAATTACAGGATATACTTTATATGATTCAAATATAGATTTAATTTAATATAGAGTGCATTAACCTGTCACAGGTATTTTTGTTTTCCTGATGAAAAAAATATGTTTTTAGTACCAATAACTTATTTCTATCAAAACAGAATGGGCAAGCTGATGTAGGCAACTAGTGGAAAAAAGAGAAACAAATTTGAATCATGATTCAAATCATTTGAAATGAATGTCTGTGTTCAATGAAAAATTTGATCCCACCTCATCCAGCCAGCTGACTCCAGGGTACTTTCCTGAGCGGATCTGCTCCTCCAGCCAGGGTCTCATCCGCAGACGACCTTGGTGCATCTTTTGTTTGTCTGCTACGACCTCTCCAACACCTTCTGTGTGCAGCTGTTGCCCCGGCCCTGCCTAACTGCAGACGTGACCCAGCCACCAGCAATGACAGCCAGCCACACGGTCCAGCACTGACATTCAGCACAAGCCCCTACGGTCCTCAACTCCTACTGAGATCAGTGTTCCACTGCTGTGTATGAATTTTCCCCTGTAAGTCAAATCAGTCTATCTGTAACATGCACACACATACACACACACACATACATCTGTAAGGGATCATTCCTGCTGAGAGACATTCTGCCCTGTGAGTTTTACTGTCAACATTTTTGTCACTAGATTGTATGGATCTTGTAATGTGCATTTATGTTCTTGTTATGTGTGTTTTTATGTAAGTGCCTCCATGTCAGAAACAAATTGTAGATCAACAGATCTGAGAACAACAAGAGCAACCTGGCAAGCTTGCCAGTGCACAGGAGGAATGAGTTCTTGGACATTAATCCTTCCTGTCCAGCACAGCATTTGTTTTCTTTTGCTGAATATGTGTTTGTCCAGTTGTACTCTCACAGTTTCTAAATTCAATTATCTACAATGCTGAGAGATTAGCTGAGGTACAGAAGTGCTGTTTCACTTACCTCAGTATATCTTCTCATCATATCAATGTAGTACTGTACAATCATCTGCACCAACAGGTTTAAACTGTACCTATTTCCTTAGAATTACTGGAGAATTTCCAACCTATTACACGCACTCTTAGGTAAGGCCCCACCTCCCAGTGTTCCAAGAACATGACACCCATACTTCAGCTTGATGCAGCTCTATGACTTGACGCTTGGCATGGTTCATTCTCAGGACAGAGGAGGGTGGCATGAGGTTGCGTGAGTGTTGATCTTTTCTGATGGAGAGATGTTAACAGATCTCTTACTTAGAAAATAACATTTCAGCACTATTAATGGACAGGTTGTGTAGAAGAAGGCAGCACTTTGTATTTGTCGGCTCAAACGTATTTGTTTTCATGGCGGTGTTCTGTGATCATTGTGATAAAGGGCTAGTATCGTAATGTAAATAAACACATTTTAATGTGGTGTTTTTTAAGTATATGCAAGGGGTGTGTTTCCTCTTTCAAGGTGTTTGCCAGTTTTTTGCATCTTTTTTTTCCTCAGCAAATATATCAACTGTAAGTATCTGCTAGGCCCATGAATAAACATTTCCCTGACCAGAATACAAAATATATGTGACTGAAAAGAATGGCCCTTTTGCAAAAGGAGGGCCAGGAGAGCAGAGGATGAGGAGAACAAGGGTCAGGAGGGAGTGTGAAGCTTGGTAATAGATTGAATGAAGAAGAGTGTGATTTCTCTTGCTTCCCAAAAGGCAAGGAGCATAGATTTGTATTTTATGTGGGTTACCAAGGGTAATGGAAAGATCATTGCATAGGGCATAGCTGGAAGGTACAGTTGTTCATTTTTGGAGAGATTTATTTTGAGAGGATGGCCGGTCATGTAGGACAACATGTACCTAGGCATTTCCATGGGCCAGGTGAATAAAAGGCACACTTCACTTTTAGCAAAGTAACAAGGTGAACTACTGCAAGATGTCCATTTTAAAGCAAGTAAATATAAATAAATTTATATTTACTTGACCAATTTAAATTCAAAAATGTTTCTTTTTTTTTGGTCTTTACCTACTGATAGGTTATTTATAGATTTTTACTTTTCACTTTAATCTGTTGTTTTGGGAGCCTTAATATCACAAACAGGCTGAACATGAATGTAAAGCAGCATTTTGAATCACCTGGGGGTCACCTTGTCATACCTGTCAACCAAACCAGATTTATACTTCAACTTTTTGTCTTAATTACAATCATGAACAGACTTTTGAGATTGATAATAAATCCAGCAATACCTGAAATTTTTATAATACAAGAAACGGCACATATTTAGCTTTGGAAATGGCTGAATTTTTAGTTTTCAAATCAAAATAGAAACAAAACTATACAGGCTACAGGCAAGTACTTATACTTTTATCAGCATTCCATTTTTCATCAACCAAATGCTCTAAACCTTTTTATAATAATACAAATGATTTTGAATTCAAACACAAAGATTGTACTACAAATGAGAATATTTTATTGAAGAAAAAGTTGTGGGGATGGTGTGAGCTTGAAAGCACAGCTGAATAAGTTCCTTCAGCTGTCACTTTCAGTGTAACATGCATTTCCAAGCACAGAATTCAATCCAACATCCCGCTACTTTCCAAACTTCTGATATTTGCACATTCATCAAACTGACTAATCTCAAAAACAAGTCTGTCATGAAACACAGTTTTAAACACAGAATTTTGATAGACATTTTTATGTAGTCTTGACATTATGAAATACTGTCATAAAATGTGCTGTGGTATCAAAGGAGTACAAAGACATTCCATGTAGAATTTTAGGTTCATTTGCAATATTCATATTGGCAATATATAATCAATGGTCAACTTTGCACACACTGTTGTCTTGCTCTGTTCCTAAAGAGCTGGGCCTGGCATCCCTTGCAGTGCTGGGCAGGACGATGAGCGGTCGCTCCTGATGTGAGGCCAGGAGGTCGATCACACGGTCCTGCAAGCAGTTGGTGGCATCAATACTCTCACTGATCTTGTGGTGGATGCCCATTAGTTCCTCAGCTACATCGGAGACACTCTCATTCTTTTCTGCGATGCGGGAGGCAATGCGCGCCACATTCTTGTTGGTTTCGCACATCTCCCGGTAAAGCAGGCGGTTTTGCCGCGTCAGGGAGCGGAAACCCTCCCGCAAGGCAGCTGTGTGCTCCCTGTGCGCCCGCAGGAGCTGCTGTTCAAATGAGCCCAGGAGAGCCGGCCTTCTGGGGCAGGACACAGTCTGAGCCCTAACAGGAACTCTAAACCCTGAACAGGAAGTCATCAACCTCGCACGGGTAGAGGAATCCTCTTTACGCATTGTCTCTCCTCTGTTGTCAAACAAATATCTGCTGTTCATTTCAGTTTTAATGTTGACATCAGGGTGTGAAAGGGGCACAGCAGAATTACTCTCAGTGTGTGGTGACATAAGAACAGGGGTAAATGGAGATTCCTCAAAGGGCTGATCTTTTAATGAAGTTTGCTCTGGTTCAGGAGGTGGTAAACATGTTTCTGATGACACCGAGTCTGCATCAAGAAATAAATCTGAAAAAAAAGAAGATAAATAAAACATTAAAATGTGAAACACACTCAAATGTTACATAATTAAGAAGGATACATAGCTGAGATATTATTAATTCATACATTATGTTGATTCCACACTTTTGGAATGCTAAATTGTATTCACAAACTACACGCATTGCTGCAACTCCTCAAATAACTCACTTCTGGTATTCTTATATTGGCGCCTATAGGATAAGTGTATGGTTTTTGGTTTGATACAGCTTGCAACATAATAAACCTGGATACAGTGTAATTGTCAAGTAATGTAACTTCAGTCTTCTTTTTTAGTTAATCATTAAATGCAGGAGTATCCTACAAGATTATTAAAATGCAATAGTTTTTTTATAATAAATACAAAATGTTTTGTCAGCTTAAAAATATTAATCTCTAGATTGTTATCCTTCACAACATTAACAACAGTGGATAGGTCTGCTTTGATTTTGACATTGTTTATTTGTCTGACACTACAAGTTACCTAGTCATGACTAAGCTATAAGAATAACAATTGTTTTATGCTTTCCACAGCTTGTGATCCAGAGCTTGCTGACTCTATTTTGTAAATGAAGATGGCCATACTAGGTGCCGATCTACATCGAGTCAAAGTGGGTTACTACATGATTTTGCCACCTTGTGGTTTGAGTTGAAATTGCAATATATTTGTTTGGCAAAAGAGGTAGCTTATATTAAAAAAAAAAAAAAAAACAGATGGAGGACCATTATTTGTTTAACCTCATTTTTTAATTAAATCCCTCCTCCCTCTCACACTGCAATACTGAAGTTAAGCTTGCACAGACTGGAATACATTTCACACTGAAGTTGTAAATTTGGAAACCTGACTGACCAGGGGGTTGCTGGTGAGTGATTAGACAAGGACATCACTTCCTTCCTGAATGATGGTACAGCTAATAATGAACTGCCATGGGGTCTAGCCTAAGCATTTTTTCAGAGCTTGGCTGGTGCACTGGTGCATGATGGATTTTCAATCAACAAATAATATTCAAGATGTACATATATATATATATATATATATATATATATATATATATATATATATATATATATATATATATATATATATATATATATATATATATCTTAAAACCAAAATAATGCCCAGTCCAGTGTCTGGATAAATGAGAAATTCTAACAGTACCTTCAGGAAGATTGCAAGTCGTTGAGTTTTGTTCCTCATCCTTTACTACAGTGTGAATGCTGAAAGAGTCAAAGACTTTCCTCTCCTCGGGTAACTGGTGCAGAGAGGGTGAGGAGCTGTCTCGGGGCAAATGGCGTCTTGCGTCTACTACCTTAGATTTTGTTCGCCGCTTCAGATCCTGCCAGCGCCGTTTCACGTCATTTATAGAGCGCTGGATACCCGAAGCTGCGCAGACCCGCTCTGTGATCCCAAACCAAATCTTGTACTTCTCTCGCGTCGTAAGACGGTTTCCTTGAAGACCAAACAGCGCATCTTCGTGTCTGGTCACTTCTTCTAAAAGAATGTCCAGTTCAGCATCTGTGAATTTGTGTTTGCGTAACCGTTCTCTGGGCAGGGTCATGTTCCAAAAAGATGTTTCCAAGCTGTAGGGGAAAATAGTGTGTCTAAACAAAGTTTGAGGAGCAAAAGCTGATATTTGTTAGTATACTGCACTTGTTCTTGAATTTGCATTCAGATTACTTTATCAGCAAGCAACACCTGTAACTTTACAGTTTATAAATGCCAGCTGTGCGTACGCTTCAACAGACGAAAAAACCTGCCAGCAAACAAATTCCATGGTATTCCAGAGCTTTAGCTGATTAATTAAGTGTTCGTGTTCAGCACCTCTTTTTTATTGTGCTTGACGCAACTGAGACCAAAATACAAAAAATATTTTCCTTTCATAATACTCAAAACATCAAAATTCATATTGAGAAAAAAATTAAATAAATAATTATACAGTAAATTGCACCCACTTTTTGTATGTATGTGTGTGTGTATATATATATATATATATATATATATATATATATATATATATATATATATATATATATATATATATATATAGTGGGTGCAATTTACTCTATTCGTGAGATACTGCTGTTGTGCTGTTTTACACTGAGGCGCTGTTTTGTCGCAGCCATGACACTTTCCTAAACAAGATGAAACAGTAGCCTGTTCTCCTGATCCACGTCCGGTTCGGGCCGATGCTCAAACAGCGCTAGTGGCGCTGTTTGCTTCCTACTATGCAGAAAGTAATATAAATAATTGTGTAGTCGAATTCAAAATAATTACCTTTAGCAAGTTGTCCTGGTTTGCCTCTTTGTGTTCGACTACTCCATCTGGCTCCAGTGATTATTTTTGTTTCCCATACATTTTCACTTAGCGTTACTATGGTAACATGTGCAGGAAGAACAAATTGCGCTGTGGTGTGGTCAGTAAATATGGGACACAAAGAATTCTCCAATGTTCCTCGACAACCAATATTTGACCTGTAAATTCACAATTTGTATGTTTCATGACATACTTCTTACCTTAGACGCTGATATTGCAGACAAATATGCGCGTCATTCCTTTTCCTGTAAACATTTCCCTACTACCTATTGGTATGGGTCTAAGCGTTCTGTACGCTATTTGCGCTGAATTGCTGCTGACGGTGCCAGAGTGCTTCCTCAAGCTTTAGGCAGGATTATTTCCGTGTGTTTGATTCGTCACGAATCTCTACCAGTATACACGTACAACAATAATTTGCTAAAAATAAATATTATATTGTATTGATATTTTCAGTGTTAATTTTGCGTTTCGTTGAAAATAGCCGTTGTGAAAAAAGAATGTCGAATGTGCAGATTTTTTATTGTAGCCCATGAATAGGTTGCTATACACAATGCATAGTTTTTTGTTTCAACAAATGCCTTGATAGGCTATGTTAAACACAATATCAATAAATTTAATAAGTATTTAAACTTTTTAAAACGTAAAACTTTATTCGTGTATATTATAAACTAAAAATAAGCACCCATTCCGAGTAATTAAACGCAGATTTGTCATCAAAAATACTCTACTTTGTTCTAATACTACCCAGGTGATTAGACTTTTAATATACTTAATTCACTCTTTTCTTTATAACTAATTACCCTTTACTTGTACCGGACCCTTTCATGGTAGCTATATAAGGTAATTCTATTTCATTAAAATAGTTAGGCTAGAAGTGTGGAAAATCTTTTTTAAGGGAAGTTCCGGAAGTTTACTCTACCCAAGAACAGAAAACATATTGTTCACACTAATTTACACATTAAATCAATGACTTGCAGTTATCAAATCAGGATATTCCCTATGTCCATGAAATTTCAGAATAATGGAGGTATTTGCCAGGATTAGCTCTGAATGCACTATTTAGAACCCGTCATGACAATAAAATTGTGAATAACTGCAAGAAACTCTATTTAACCCTTGGGTCCCAGTGACGCCCTGGATTTCTAATTTGGGTCCCACGTTGAAAAAGTTGGTCAATATTCTCCCACAGCGACATTCGATTAAGTGAATGTGCTGTTGTTTATGCCGTATGTTGTTCAAGCTTTTATCGTGAAGCATCATGGGAGAGTAGTGTCCGCATAGTTGCGACCTTGCGCAGACGCAGGTTCTGTGTATATGTCAACTGGAGAGGACATTTTGGTAACTAGGCTGCTGTATTAGTAGATCTCTTTGTTTTACAGATCAAAGAAGCTGCGCAACATCACCAACCCAGTTGGAAGTACGGCCACTATTGCGTTTGCTTTACAAAAATGGCTACTTTCAATAGCTCAGAGTGGAGGTCTGTGTGCGACAAATTTCGTCGTGCTCAAAATCTCTCCGAGATTGAATCTCGCAAAGATCCGGAAAATGATCCTTTCCGTTCGAAATACAATGCTAGGGAGCTTTTGAAAGAGATATACAGTGATCTGAAGAACTTTGATACAGGGGAAAATGATGACAATGAGTCGGACCAACCCATCAGTGAACAACTCCCAGACAGAGCAGAAGGAGAATGCAGTGGCAACCGTTATGCCGGTGATTCTCCTGCCGGATTAAGATCCGCTAAACTGGGAGTGATTGAGTACTACCTTGGGGTTAACCATGTAGAGACGGAGGAACTTTCAGCAGGAGAGGAACATTTGATGAATTGCATCAAATTATTGGATAAATGCAACATATCACAAGAGAACGTATCTGTGTTCATTCAGGCCAGGGTAATGTTTGGCATGTTTACGTATCCTATAATATACAACATATCGCTGCAGTTTTCTACGTTACTGTCTTAGTTGCCTAACGTTAACGTTACATAACATACCCGGAACGTTTTTGGCCCTTTTTTTTAGATATATTTTGGACGTGATGCACGTCAAGTACATTTTCTTCAAACAACACTGTTCTTTTTTATGTTGGCTAGTGCTAACTGATCGTTGCAATTGTGTTAGAATATAACGTTTGCCACTTTAAGTAGCTGGCTAGTTAGCTCAGTAAAAAAGCAGATTTACTCGAGATTCGAAGTTTATTATCAGTTGCTCTGGTGATGATCATTTCAGCTCTTTTGCAAAGTGAATGGGGATCTTTCGCAACTGTAGGTGCCTTTTGATCTCGTCTAATAATCGCTAATGAGAGACATGACAAACAGCATTCTCTTGAATACCGTTTGTCAGGTCTGGTAAATCTTTAGATCATGCAAACCATGGCTGTTTCAGGGCCTTTAAAAATGTCCTTTGGGTTGCATGAAGTTCTTCTATCTGATTAATCATAGGGTTTTATAGTTTTTTAAGTTTTAAAAGTCTGTTTATACCCATTAAATATTACCCAAACCTACTACCTATATTTGTTAGAGGTTAAAGATTAGAACCTAGATATCCAAACATATGGTGGGGAAGTGAATCTAAAATGGGTCATTTTTGAGAATATCTCACTTCTGTTTGCTTGATTTCAGGACCAAAATCAAGTTCTTACCATTTCTCCCCTAGATGATACCCCATTAGGAAATTTTAGTTGAAATAAAACATTTCTGTCAAACGATCACCAAATTTATTGGGATCGATCCATAACTAACAAACAACTAACATAACACATTCTGTGTTTTAAATTGACAGAATCAGCTTGGTATCCTGTGGGCTAGCCGAGATGAAATTGAGAAGGCTCAAGGGTTTTTGGAGTCTGCAGAATCTATGTATGTTTGGTATATGAAAGAGGTAAGATAATGCTAATTGATCACTAATTTCTGCTGTTTCAACCTAGTGTAGATATGTGTCATCTCAAATCATGCACTGATCACTGACTTATGTCTCAGAATCAGTCCAATCGAAGTATTCACATTGCATAACCATCCATTTAAATACTTCTGAAGTTGGCCGCTCTATTCTGAGTAGTTTTAGAGATATTATTATGGACCAAAAGCAGCTGCTTTTAGTCTACTCAGTCTCATATTAAACAGTTATTCCTTTTTCCTCTCAATTCCTGACATCCTGACGTTATTACAAATTGTGTTTGACTGTGGATTGACTTCGAAGTAAATGATGGCCAATTGTTTATTTACTGTTCTGCCAATGGCAGAGGTAGACAATGCACATAGTTAAAATTGAGAAGAAGAATACAACATACTTCAACACCATCAAAAATCCTCAGCCCACTGCTTTGAAAAACGAAACACCCATATGTCTTTCTGTTTGAACAGACACAGTCCTTATTGCATGAAATTCAGAGTAAAAATGACAGAAAACTTCAGTAATCTGAAACACTTGGAGCCAAGGTTGTTTAGAATACTGAAAGTTAAGACAAAATACAGTTGAAAGAATTGTAACCATATGATTGCAGAACTTATGCAATTGTCATCTTATTTCAGTAGCTATAGACAATCAAACAAGCAGCAGGAAATCCTGTTGATTAACACAAACACCTTAAGCTGCAGTATGTAGTACTGTAGTTATTTTAAGTTTAAAAGGCAATAAAATGTACTATTGTAATGTTTATGTTGCTACTAGTCATTAATGCCCCCAAAATTAAGTAAGCTCCATGTTATGAATGTATGTGTCCAAATAGGCTCCTATTTTCATTCTTAAATATTTAGCTGATAGGTCAATTTTCTAGGTCTTATATGAGTGAGGACATTCGTTTCAATGACTGAAGTAGCACCAGCCCTTTCACTCTCCTGACACTAGATTCTCCAAAAAAGTAATCCTGAATGAAAAAAAGTCAGTACAAATGTATGGTAATATTCAGTGTTATATAGTATCAACCATGTTTTTTTTTTTTTTTTTTTTTTTTTTGTTTTTTTAAGAAAATTGTAGAATAACAACAATGTTTTGGAAACACAACAACAATATTGTGGTACCATTTTGAATGTAGGGTTTTTTCCAACAACCAAGTGCCTTCTAAAAGTTACACAATACTTAAAAAAGGTGTATCATTATAAGGGATCCAAGCTGGTGCAAGGTAGCTAACAGTATGTTACAGAGCACATGCAGTAGCCTATTTTGTTTGTTTGCTTAAAGGTTGGTCAGCCTCCAATGGACCTCACAGATTTGTTCCTGGCAGAAGAGGAGGCATTGTCTCAGCAAGAGAGAACAAAGAGGTGAAAAAAAGTTGTGGAAATATTAAAGGAGCTTCCCATATTTTGTCTTTTTATTTTTGTGTGTGTGTGTCTATGTCAGTGTGTCCGTTTGTTTGTCTGTCCAGAAAGTCTGCAGTGGCACTCTCCTGCTGCTCTTTGTCCTGTGTTATGATAATTTAAACCATTTGCTGAAAGGATTACACAGGTATGGAGGTTCGGGCCAGCTCAATCTGTGCAGTTTGGAAGATATGAATGAGGTTATTGGGTAGTCTGCTTGGATGATTGTATAATTGTGATCTGTGTTGGGAGATGATTTCCAAGCTGTGTGCTAATATGTGAGTTCATGATAACACTAACTTGCCTTTTATCTGAATAGATTTGAGATGGCATATACCCACACACTGTATTACCTGGCTCAAGTGTACAAGAACCTGGAGCAGTATGAGAAAGCAGGTCGTTACTGCCACAGCACATTGCAGAGGCAGCTGCAGTTCAACCAGTTTGTTCCTCTGGAGTGGGCCATTAATGCTGCCACACTGTCACAGTACTACATCACCAAGGTAACAGACAGCTAGGGCTGTCACAATCATTTCAAAGGAGTTACAACAGTGAAAGATATAATTGTCCAGGTAGGCAAAGTACAGTAGATCCTCAGAACCCCTTATGGTGTTAGCTAGTTGGCTAAGTTCAACGTGTATGCTCATTAAAAGAGTGGAAGGTGCATAAGTGTATAAGCATGTTGTAGGAAAATGATGCACTGACTGTTGCTGATGGCATTAGTTCTTCCTCACTATATAATTGAAAATTGGACCCATAGCTGCCTTTTAATAGGTTACCTTTACCAAAATTATACTGAAAAAATTATACAAATGTTGAAAAAAATGCAAACACTGTGGAATAGGTGGTGATGGAAGCTTAACATTATAGACTTTAGTAATCCATCAGTGATACAGTAATTGTGACAGCTCAATGTATAGCTATAATTCCTGAAACTGATAGAATAGTGACTTATCTTGATTTAATTTATTGCATACTCAGTGTTTTTTCTCAAATTATGTGTGTCGTCGAAATGTCTCACTCCCTCTCTCCCCCGCGTGTCTCTTTGTAGTCCCGCTACATGGAGGGGCGGCACTGTTTGGCTGCAGCCACCGTCATTGCTGGTTTGGCTGGGGAAGTTCCCTCTGAGGCAGCAGCCCAGGAAAGTAGGTGTCCACTCAACATGCTTCAGATTTAAGGTGCCTGAGTGAGCACTGTATTGACTATGGCCTACAGATTTCCTTAGCCTTAGTTATGCTGACAGCAATGCCATAACTTGCATTTAAGTCTGTTCCACTGTAAGTTGATATGAAATAATGCTGAATCTGTCTCATTTGAGGAAATTAATTGACTACATCAGGAGTTTGACTGTGTTGTTGATAGAATTGTGTTGTGCTTAAACATTTCTCATATCATTATGTTGTAGATGAGGCAGAATGTGAGAAGCGGGAGCAACTTCGCCAGAAGAGGGCTGAAATTGCCAGGTGCTGGATCAAATACTGTCTGAATCTCCTGCAGGATGCCAAGAAGCTCTTGGAGGTGACTTTTCCTGATACCGATTCCTTTGGTTCTCATAAATGTGATTTAGGTACAAGCTTAAAGTCTGGTCTTTTGAATTTGTAAAGACATTTTGTGTCCTCTTTTTTATGTAGTTGAGGTTGTGAATACACTTTTACATAAATTAGTTTTTTCCTAATCATATGAGAAAGTTTTAAGATGAAATACATCTTTACAACAATCTGTTATATTAATCTGTATAACAAAGTTGCGTGGTGCTGGCAGGTCAAGTTATGTTTGGTTGATTCATGTGGTGGTAATTCAGGACAACATCGGAGAGCTGGACACAGACCGGCAGGCTGAGCTGAAGAGGGCACGGCAGCAGGAAGAAGAAGAGAAGGAGAGGGGGAGGAAGAGTGCTGTTCTGTTTGGCTCCAGTGACACTTTCGATTCCATCTGCAGCCTGGAGGAGAAAGTAAGCTGTGCGTTTCCACTAGACTTCGATGAGGCGCGTGCTGTTTTCCTATCTGGCCAGGTCTATGTCACCCAGGCCAAAGAGTACTTTGAGATGGATGGGCATGTGACCGATCACATCGAGATCCTGCAGGACCACAGCGCCCTGTTCAAGGCCCTGTCTTTCTTTGAGGAGGACCTGGAGCGGCGCTGCAAGATGCACAAGAGGCGAGTGGACATGCTGGAGCCACTGTGCCGGGACCTGAATGCCCAGTATTACCTACTCATCTGTCGGCAGCTGCAATTTGAGCTGGCTGAGACCTACTATGAGATGATGGATCTCAAGCTGGCCATCGCCGACAAGCAGGATGAGCTGGATGCTCACACTGTAAAGAAGTTTAACCACCTTTGCACCGCATCTATGAAGTACTACCAGATGTTCCTGGACTCCATCCGCTCGCCAGAGGGGAAGTTTCCAGAGAAGTTAGAGGATGAGGTGCTGCGGCCAGCGCTGGTAGCAAAGTTCCGCATGGCGCGGCTCCACAGCCGGCTGATCTCACCAAGCCCTGCCACCCAGCTGGAGAACCTCAGCAATTCACTGTGCTGCTACAACTTCCTTGTCCAGTACTGTGAGGAGAACCCAGAGGCTCGGCCGGCCGTGGAGACTGAGCTGGAGCTCAGCGAGGAGATGGTTAGCCTCCTCCCCCTCAAAATCAACCGCCTGAAGGCCAAACTGGCCTCCTCAAATTGAGGTTGAACTTTTCTTCAAACCGAGGGCCAAGCTGTTTGTGATAACAAAACCTTACCAGTCCCTCTTCCTGTCAGTACTCACCCTTCAGCTGAAATAGCCTTTAATTTCAATGACACGTGTTTAACATGAAGCTTGTTTGATGTTGATAAAGCCTGAGCTTAAATTTAGGTGTGATGCATTCGCCCCTACTATAGATATCCATAAGTGCATGATTAGTGTCCTATTTTTAGGGTCCATAAACACTCCTGACTTCTTTAGTGATCAGTAGTTTTCTCATGCTGGCACTATGTGGGAGCTGTAGTCTTCTCAATCCAACTCCAAATGAAGTATCTAAGATTATCTTTTACTTATTACTCAACAGTAGGAACAGACAATGCAGCAAATTAAAATGGAGAGGAAACATTGCATACTTGCTGGATAATCCATGGTAGTGGCCTCTGGGTGGCTCATGTGGTTAAAAGTTCTCTTGGGAAGCAGATGTATACCGTGTAACTGAAAGTCCAAGTTCCCAAAACTGGCAGCGAAGTATAACATTGAGAGAATTGATGGTGGGTTTGATTCCCTTGTTGGACACTGCTGCTTTACTAGTGAGTAAGGTACTTAAACTGAATTGCAGTAGTAACATCCAGTGGATAAATGGATAATGTCCTGTGTATGTCCCTCTGGACAAGAGTAACCACTCAGTGTCTAAATGTAAATGTTTTGCCTAAAGTCTGCAATGATAGGGGGTAATCCAGTTAAGTTTTAATCGTAATCGTTCTGTTGCGACCACTCTTGGTCAGCCACACACCCGTCAGTGCTCAAAGCAAGTGCACGCTGACTTTGTCATCGACCGATGACGTTGGCAGAATTTAATTTGTGGTGTGTCTGTAGAGAAGAAAGCAGTAAGGGGTGGTAGTCACACGGATTGGAGGAGTCCCCTGTCATAGCACACTCTCCCTGAGCTTGTGGGAGCAGCTCACTGCTGTGGACTAAAACATTTGGCTGAGTTCAGTGAAAAAGACCCATAACTTTGGAGAATGATTGGAGATTCATGATTTGAAGGATGGCTGGAGCATTATTTCTCACAAAGCAGACAAATTTAGCACTTTTCAAAGTCTTTTTTTACTTTTTCAAAGAAGATGTGTTATCACACCATTGAACCAGGTTTATATAGTTGACTGTTCCAAATTTGTCATTTTCATTGCCTATCTTAAGCCAATCTTTCACTGTGTTGACCTTCCCTTTACCTGCATTTTAACATTGACTTGTGCTAATTGGGCACTTTTTCTGCTTATGGAATATTTAAGAGATTACAGGGCCCATAGTGCTGCTCTGAGGATAACAGGCTGAAACACAGGTCACATGCTTCATGTCACATGTCAGGAATGTCTACATGCCCTACCTGTTTTTGATTAACTAAATTATTTTATGTGGCCATGTCTGTGCAAACTGGCATGATAATTGTGTTATTATGTATATAAAGATATAATAAAATTCATAGAAGCTCAAGTGTGGTTATATTTGGGTCATTCTATTTGAAACAGAAAGTGGTTAATTGTATAGTTTCTTACTGAAATCATGTTTCATCGCTTTAAGACAGTGATTCAGTTTGGGGATGAGCTTGCATACATAATATTGTTTCAGAACACATGTTTAGTATTGAAACAATGGTCCAATATATTAAATATGAATTTAAAGAATTTTCTAGAGCTGATAGTTGTGATAATTTTGATATGGAACCTGACATATCACAAAGGAAGTCTGATGGTTTGATGGTTGGTAAGTCATGTTTCTGCCAAAGGTACTACACCATCTTTGTTTCTGTGAATAACATTGTGACGGAGTTACCGTCATGCCCTACTCCGGATATAAACACACACGAACATTTAGGCTTGGTGAACGAACTTTTGTTTTAGCACGGGGCTCACGGGGGAGAATGGGGCTGTGCGGTAGGTAAGGGGAAAACGAAACACATTAAGGTTGAGTTTCTGTTGCTGCTTAGGGTGGCCAACTAAGTTGCAGTGGACTTGGTCCATGTGTTGGTTTTAAATAAGATAACCATTCGAGAGCTGGGGATCTTACCGTGCGGAGCACCATGATGTTTTCTTTTCAAAGAAAAGACCCGACGGCCAGCTTCGTGACAAACATCACCAACTACCAGTGGCCAGTGCAGGCTTTCCTTCTAGCAATGGCTGTTACAGTGTGTTGCAGTGAAGCAATTAATGAAATTTGCATGTTGGTTTTAGTCATGGAGCCTCCCCACTCTGTCCTCCTACAGAGCGGTCAGTTGCTGGCAGTCAGTAACTCTGACTTGTGTGGTGTGATCATCAGAGTTTGAAATAGTATTCATCGAATTTCACTGTTGAAACCATCTTCATACTGCCAGTGAAAATGCCTTGCTTGGAACAGAATATTCATAGTTTCTCGGAAACAACATACTGAAATAGTTTTCAACAGAAACATTAAAAACGAATACTTAATAGCAGATGGGAAGTAATTAGACTTATGCATTTAAAAGATGCAGCAAAATTAATCTTGTTCAAGTTAAGACTAGGTGCTGCTTAAAGGGAAGACATCTTTAGAAAATGCAGGTTCTGTTTTAGTCACTAGGTGGAGCTAATGTCAAAATGAGAGATGTAACCTCCAATGCTGTGATAGAAGTTCTTGAAATTTTTTGTCAATTCTTACAGCAGACAGTTTCAGGCTCTTCTGTTTTTAAGTGTCTGACTATTTATACCCTAGCTGGCTAGCCAATAGGCAGCATAAAATAGGCTTTGTCATGAAGTCACACTTAGCCCATCATTTCCATATCCTCCATCAGCCTAGAAGTAAAACAGGTAACAGCTACAATATCGACTTTAACATTTCACAGTGGATGCAGCTATTGCACTCTGCAGTATGTGCTGCCTCAGTTATAACTGCCAAAATTCAGACTCAGTCCAGACCACAGAGCTGGTCATCACTGTGCTAAGGGCATTCTCCTCACAACAGAATGTTTTGTGATATTCTTTAAGTTAAAACTGAACTTTCTGGTCATCTGTGATCATGTGATTCATAACAGGTCAGTCATTGTGTAAGTGTCTGGATAGAACTCAGATGGAGCAAGAGCTATTTCTTAAGACATGAGCAGTAGTACACCACTGCATCTAACAGACTTTATCCCACTTCCTTTTAGTGGAGTTCTGTATACGACTTCACTCAGGTCTATTTCATCAGTTAAAGGTTGACAATGGTGTGTAAATCAATTGGTTTAATCACATGGTTTTAATGAGATCTGGAATAGCAAATGACCTTTTTGAATATATGTTTGACAATGTAATAGTAATACTTCATTAGAAGCCAGCAGTTTAGTGGGAAATCAAGCCATAATTTATTTGAGGGTACAGACAGTAATGTACCAGTTGAATATATATGTAAGCATGCAATTGTGAATATGAAAAAATAAAATTCTATGTTTTGAATCTCATTGAAATATTACATTTAAAACAGATGTGAATATTAAAATAATGCAATATTAAATGTTGCCATTATTAATGAAATCAAACAAAACCTTATTGCTGCCCAGTGCACAAGAAAGACTCCACCTGTTAATAGAACATTTTGGGGAACAGAAAGAAAAGCTAAACAAGTAAGACATTAAGCCAAGCTCCTGACTCACTGAGCTCATGAAAAACCCCATTGTACTTACCATAAAGACTAGATCATTCCCAGGTGTCTTGGCCATCTTGCAAAATCAGGTTTCTGAGTCTGGCTAACCTAAATACTCTTCAGCTGATGTGTGGTTAGTATGGTGGCAAATTAATGCTGTGCATAAACCAGGAGGATACTGCACTGACCAGAAGCCCCCTTTTCATCTTGACCTGTTGAACTGTGTTATGCAAATGAATCAATTATTCTTAAGAGTAAATAAAGAATAAATACCGATTTACTGGCACATGGCCAAAGTAAGTTGGAAAGAAGATGAACACAAGTTTTGAACCAGTAAATCAGGTTCTGAGCCAGAAGTTACTTCTATCAACACAGTCTCCAAATTCACATTATCTGCAAACTGACTTTCCTGCTAATTTTTCACTCTTTATAGACATTTACTCCTATGTCCTCCCAAACAAAACATGACTAACTACCAATGAAGAGCCTGTCTTTGGTGTGGGGGCAGAAGACAGACATACATGTTCAAATGGTCCATTCTTGCTAGTGAGCTGAATGATGAGCTTGCTATATGATGAAACCTGGGAGCTAGATAACTAGTTTGTCAGTCTGTGTGGTGCACCACTACTTTAAAAACCTGTGCATTGTCAGCCATTTAACAACCACTTTGAAAATAATTGAAGGTTTATGCAAAATATCTTAAATTATATTCATTATTAAAATCATAAATCATTAGACTATGAATTCTCTCACTAAAGATATAATTTGACTTAATTACTTTAATAATTTACTTTTACTCTGACATGAAACACAAAAGTCACTTTCACAATTCAGAATGTCTTAACTTAAGGCACTGAATGCATTTTACCTCATTTTCACCTTTAAGCTTATGTTGCTCAAGGAATAAAATTAGTATAATGTAAATGTGGATAATATGACTGAGTCACCATCATGGAGCAAACAAGGTTGGGTTAAGGCATGCTACAACATATCCACATACAAGTGCAATACCGGAACAGTTATAAATTACCAGCTCTCTATACTGACACCAGTATGTGGACCTGTCACAAACTTTTTATGATGTATGATAACTTTAAGAGCAAACAGCCTGCAAGTGAGCCTGAAGGACGAACTCACTGCTAGATGAGATGAATCATGTGAAATGGTTTGTTGAAAATCCAATCGCTACTTAAAATAATTATGTCTGTGTACATGGCCCTGCATGAACGTACAGGTAACCTGAAGTTTTCTCCTTATAGCTTTCTTCTAATTAGTACATAACAATATAGATACCAGCTTAACATTAACCCATGTCTGGGCTTGCAATGTTGAAGTTTAAAGTGATTAGTTCAATCAATTTAAACTTCAACTGAACACACCCAGATATTATGTTAGAACTCAAAAGATGAAAAAAAGGAACAATATAGTTGAACGAACAGCTTGGACAACCAAATACTTCATGAATTATACTTATACCCACCTTGATCTTCCCCATTCGTTCTGAAAGTCTCATGTACACTTTGCTAAACCTGAGCTCAGTTATTGTTTGTTGTGTGGCATTACATCTCGAGGCGCTAGGACAACGTTCCCTTATTCCAGAGTCCTCTCATTTGACCTGGCCCATCTGTTTGTACAGAGATTTGAAGCAATACTTTTTGTGCACCTGAAACAATGGAAACATTTTAATTGCTTTTGGCTAAAAACAAAAGATTGAACAAACAAAATCAAAAAGCCAGTTCAAACATTTCATACATAACGCATAAAATGACTGAAATCCATTGTGTCCAGTATATACCTCTGCATACAGCACATTATATTTAATAAAAGAACTTTAATGATAACATTAGAACACGATATTGCACACACAGTCAAACCTTTTTTAACTTCAAACTTTTTTTTTTACAAAGCTCACCCTATGATCATTGGAACCAAGCCAATAGGGAATAAATACAAGAGCAGCCCAGACAGATACAGCCATCATTTGGGCCAAACTGAGCAGGGTGGTCTCCGCAATGTTTTCCCTATCTACTACAGATTCTCATCAGACTGTGACCATTGGTCTCCATGGCACCTGGAGAGGATCTCCATGGATGGTGTGGCAAAAATGGGCCTTTGAATCTTTCTCTAGTTGATTTGTGGCCTGTTTTAGTTTGAGTAAAGCCTCACATACCACTGTCAACTCAGCCCACCCTCCAGCTCTTTGACCACAGCCAGTCTGTTCCTTTTTTTAACAGAGGATCTGAGTTACTGTAACACTGCCCTCTCTTGATATGCATATACAATACATTTCCCATTATTTTTACATTTAACATTAGTAAAATATTACCATTTGCATTATTTAAATTTAATAATGTAAACATAGAATATGGATGATAATCTACAAAGGAAGTGTTTAATTTGCATCTGCCAAAAAACTGCTGAATTCTTATTTTAAAAAGAAAAAACTTTATTTGATAATGCTGCTGTATACTGTATGAATGTAATACCTGTTCTCTTTTCTGATATTTTTCCTTTAGCCAGACATAATGGTGAGCAAATGTGAAATTCCAAATAAAAACAGAAAGCAAGACTGGAAACAGTTTGAGTGAAATGGAGGATGAGGGAGCAGTGGGGGAGGGGAGGCAGAGGAAACTGTCTTCAGAAAACAGAAGGGGAAGAAACCAGTGGCATTTGGGTCATTGCATTGGCGGGCAGAGTTTTCATTTCTCCCTTTTCACCCATAAGAAAGACCTGCTTACTCATTCATGGCAAAGAACTTGTTTTCTTCTGTAGTTTAAGAAAACAAAACAGTTCAGAAAAAAGCATATATAGATATGCAGTTGAAATGATCACAGGGTTTCACTACTGAAATGGAGCTCCCGATATCTGTAGAACAGAGACATTTCAGAGCAGAGCATTTTTCTGTCATTTCTGAGCTGGAGTGTGTTGTCAATAAACAAGTAGTGGCATGTCAGGGCTGTATCAGTGAAAATACTTTCAGTGCTGTGCCTAAACTTGAATTAAGGTTAAAATAATGCATTCATGTTCCTTTTTCTGTCTTTTCTATCATGAATATTGATTCATTTTAGGGCATCCAGATTGCTTATGCAGTAAGTGGTTTGTGTGGGAAGCAGATGTGAGTCTTGGGAAGTCCCAGCCATGTCATCACTGGTCAGAGGTCTGCACTGGCAAGGCAACAATTGGTTCAGTATCACCAGGGGAACACAGGGGTTAAGCAGATTGAATTTGTTTGATTGCTCTGTAGAGGTCACTTTTGGTTGGCCAGGAAGCCATGCATGTATGGCTTCTCTGATTCATATGACACACAGCATAATAATAGGATACAATACCAGTAATTTCTCATTTTGCTAATATGAGCAATGATGTGAAACCTGTAAAATGCCATGTATGTGCATTTAAAATTGAGTACAAATAATGACTGATTTACACTGGTTCTGTAAACTGTCTGTGGTCCCATCATAACTGTCGTTTCAGCAGCAGGACACATGCCAGAGGTGGACTCCAGTGACATATTCCAGACACAGGGAAGGAAGTGATAGTGTGGTTTACAGCAAAGTCACATATTGTAACACATTCCATGCTTTCCTTTTCCCTTCTTCCCTAATCTCTCCTTTTTTCACCCTCCAGTCTCCCAAAATCCTCCTCCCACTTTTCCCTTTTCATATTCTTTTGCCTCCGTTTTCTTTTGCTAAGCCATTTTTCATGACCTATCTCACAGTTTACACCATCTCACCATATTCATAAGCTTGAGTCATCACTGCAGCATTTTCCATATATTTAGTACAGCTCATGTGCTCTTCCCTAAAGTATTTTTACAAAAATGCCTCATTTCACACTACAATGCAGTAGTTTACCTATGCAGGCACTATGTACCTCAGGAACAGCAGGAGTAGGCAGGCTGACTAAAACCCTCATACCCTTGGTGATGGTGTGATTAATTATGCATCCCCGGCTCCCTGTCAGAATTACTTATTGATTATTGGTTGGATCTCATTGAGTTGTACTGTATCAGTCTGTAGCGATCACCTTTCGCATGGGTCAAACTCATTATTGTTATTATTATTATTGTTGTTATCATCATCATCATCATCATCATCATCAACAAAACATCGGGAATTCTTACAGTTATGTAATCATCTGGGAGGAAAACAATAGTCTTTTAAAATAATGGCAGAATATTTGATAAACTGTACTGCTCTGGCCCAGTAAAAGAATATGTGGAATACAGTATGAAGAGCAGTGCTGTCTGAATTTCCATCATTGCATCAAAAGAATTTAGGTTGTGTTTCCATATGGTTTTCAGATATTCAGTGGTTGTGTGTGTGTGTGTGTGTGTGTGTGTGTGTGTGTGTGTGTGTGTGTGTGTGTGTGTGTGTGTGTGTGTGTGTGTGTGTGTGTGTGTGTGTGTGTGTAAAATATCTACATGTAATACAGCCATAGCCAATGATCTGTAGTAGTAGTTGTGCTGTGCTGCGGTTACTCAAGCTGCCTCGATAACAGTCTCTGTATGTTGCGTGCGATGGATGGGGAACTTTCCACTTGCGAATGTTACAGTTCATGCGAAACTGACGTCGTTTGATTTCAGGAAACAATGACGCATAAATGGGCTGGGTTTGAGGTATACTGTGGTGCGACTAACTTTTCTTAAGACTATTTCAAGTTTAGTTTCGGGGATATAACTGTCGCTACCAGGGTTCTGAAAAGGATGTTGCACTTTTTGAAAATATCGATGGCTTTTGTATTGTTCTGCTTCCTGGGACAGAATGTAAAAGGTGGGTAACCTTTTATATATACATTTTACTGAAATTAAACAAATTTTCCCCAATATAGCTCAACACATGAACAGTAAATGTTACGTAAGCTACTACTGGGTCGTAGCGGTCTAGAGGTTTTTTTTTTTTTGTAAGAAAGTTTATATTGACTTGTACTAGGCTTATATTAATCACTTTGTGTTTGGCCAAATTAAGTTGTCATATGTTTAGAAATATAATCGAATTCATGACTCATACAATCATGGAACATTTTATGTATGACAGAAAAAAAAATCATTCTTTACAGAACTGTATCAAGCTACTGCTACTACTACCATTATTATTATTATTATTATCGTTGTTTTTGTTGATTTCATGTTGTCCGTGCTGTTGTTGCCGTTCACATATAGCCTATCAAATATTTGTATCACGTGTAGCACTTAGGGAGGAGATGAGTGGTAATTCATATAAATAACATCCCAGAGTTATTATTTAGTAATATAAAACTGATGTTCCTTAGCACATTTTAATGAAAGAAGGATAATCTGTTGTAATTATTTGTGTTACAACACAGGAGCCCCAATGAAAGGAAGATACATGTGGGTAAGATGCAGGCCCGATGGCAGAAACAGTAACTGTGTGAAAGAGTGGGGTCCGTGGATGAATCTGCCTGGGCCAAAAGATCGCCTCCCTCCATCAGCGGTGCAGCAAATGTGAGTTCACTGTCAGAGATCACAGTGATCACCCTCATATTTCACAAATTAACAACTCATTAACCCAGCCATCTCTATCAAACCTATGTAATTCCATTTTACCAGCCTTCTTATGTGTAACTGTGGTTTATGTAACTAAATATTAATAAATAGTAGGTCAATATGGAGCATGACACAAGCATACCACACAAAAAGGATCTCCTGCAGCCAAGAGTTGTACAATTGTGTTTAATGCTTAAAATGATGCATAGATTAACTGTGCTGATAATATTTTCAAAGCAGAGATGGTTATGTCTTATCTGAGGTGTGGGGGCGGCAGTTTCTGGTGTGGCAAGAAACATGGTGAAGTGCACTAATGAATCTGGGGCAGTGTTACATCATAGTCCCTAACCAGCCCTGTGCTTCTGCTATTCCTCCAGAGCAAAGACTAGCCTTGACCTGGAGATGCAGTCAGGAGATGGTTCTGGCTCAAATGAGCTGCTGGTGGAGTCGGGATCAGGAAACCAATGGGAGGATGACTGGCAGAAGCTTGGGGTGTTTACAGCTGATGGAAGTGTGCAGGTGGAGAAGGACAGCAGCCTGGAGGGCAGCGGCTTAGAGGGGAGCAGCATGGAGGGTAGCAGCTCAGAGGTTGACAACACAGATTTTGTTTACCCACAAAGTATGACTCTACCACATAACAGCCTCAACCATGAGCTGCAACAACAGGAAGACAACATGATCCTGTAGCTCACTGGAACAACAAGAGGAAAACATTTGATCCTCTACCATACAGGAAGAAAATCTGCTTGCATATGATTCTGTTTTTTGTAGTCAGTATTCAATACCTCAGGATTAAATAGCTACTTATGAAATGTCCCTTTCATTCATGCAAATTATTTTAAGTGTAATATATTATTTGTAATTTATAATTATTCTAATGCCATACAGACCAAAAGTATTAGCCCATCTGTGGGTTTTTTCCAGCTTAAGATAATTTGCTCTGTACTCCACAATTTCAGACTTGTGATCAAACAATTCACAATTGGTAAAAGTACAGATTTTCAGCTTTTATTAAAACGCATTTCTGTACATTTTTGTTTCATCATGTAGAACTTGATATATATATGTATGTCTGTACAGTCATGCAGGTATACCAGTACTGTGTATACTACTTTCAACTTCTCTTTTGAACATATTTTGTTGTTTAAGAACATGAAATGAATTTGCAACATAAAATGTTTGAAGTGATTTGCAGTCCCTGTCCAGGGTACGGCAGTTGCTTTGTAAGGTCAAGAATAAATCGACAACACCAACAACTCAGTCAGTAATTATATCCTTGTTGTGTGATACTTTTTTAGACAATGCAATGCAAAGATATTACAAGTTACACTCATTGGTTTATTGATGGGACAGCTTCCAACCAAAACATGATGTACGCTTTACATTTTCTGTACTATTCTTCCGACGGATCCTTCTTCAGTTTAATGCTGATCTTGTCATTCAGAACAAACATTGAACATGGGCAGTGTTTCAAATACATTTAGTTGGTATAGACAGTTTCATGTTGGTGATATGGAGGTATATGTTGGTGACAGGGAGTGAGGAACCAGAAATGGAAGGAGCCACAATACAGTATCTGTAACTCATTGATTTAGATCAATGACTATGATTGGCAGTGCAGAGACAAACATTTTGATTGGGTCAGATAAGTTATTAATTGACAGCTAAGTAGCTACACTCTAATAGGGTTCATGAAGCCTTAGTTTCCCAAAACACTGACAGAAGCAACTCGTCTCATACAAGCAAAAATTCACATTTCAAATACACTTGACCTGAAATAATGCACAAGCACCTGTCCTGGATGATGTAGTCTCAGATATACTTGAAATACCACACATCTGTGGTGACTGGACAGAAAAAAACGTGTACCAATTGTGTTTCTGCTAAAGTCGTGCAGACGGAAAGGGGAATCACACATTCAGTATGAGCGATAGAATATGTTTGGAAACCATAGTTGACTGCTAAAATTCCATAGCTGTATGCATTATGGTCTAGTGCTGGGTCAGTGTGTGAATTTCATCCACTATCTGCTGACAATAAAGTGGAAAACCACAGCAAAAAAGTCCTTCCTCTGACGCTGCATAGTGATCTCTGTACAACCCAAAGAAGGTCTTTTGCTTCCTGTGCCTTTTGAAACCATCAGCAAATTTGCTATGTTGAGCATGTTGCTCCTAAATTCACCAGCCTTGATTCTCAGACCTTATCTTAAACTTCCCACCACAAAAGAGTGTCTTTCTCATTTTAACTCCTTAACATTTTAAGGTGCTGTAGCTACTTACTGAGCTGGTTCTCCCCATACATTGAGCACAGGGTTTCAGTGGAAATGGATTTATGGGAAAGCTCCCTCTTAAACTACTGAAAAAAAAAACCAGTTGTCAATAAGGGTGGCAATAGTATAACTGTCATTGAGAAATCCAATATTCACACAAATAGAAAATGATTTCCTCAGTTCTACATTTTTTTGTCAAAACACCCATTAAAATAGTGTCCCATGAGGGTGGTGAGTTCACGTTTTCTTAAATAAAGATGATCCCAAAACACATCGATGAGCTCCATTCCACTGCGCAAGTTCCAGGAACTGTTAGTTCATTTGATGTCACTCTTCTGGGTTTCTCATGACCAAAACGACAGAATTTCCAGCTAAGTTTCATTTCACATGACACAATTTAAATAAATAAATCTCTTCAATAAACTGTAATATATACTTGTTTTCATCTCTGTCATCTAGAGAGCCGTCAGGTTTGTTTTCTTTTGTGTCCGAAAATATGAGAACCAAATAAATGTCATGCAAATAAAGCTATATCGTGAGGCAAAAATTCGTAATACATGGATCAAAGAGATCGCCTACTTCATAGGTGAGTTGAAGTCAACTTGCTAGTACATCATTAAAAGGGAAGACAGAAGTGGTGTGGTCGGTATGCTAAGTAGTTTCCCGTCTCTCCGGAAACTAAAAACTTTTCTGAATGTTTAAATGAGTGTGATTTTTGGGGGGATGGGTGCAGAGCGTGGGTGCTTGTTACTTCCAATGATATAATCTGAAACCTCGATCTAGAGCGTATCCCAAGCCAAGCCTAAACAAGCTTAAACAAAATAAATATAGGATGAAAGGAGAGTCGCAATCCGTAATAATTTGCTATAAATCCTCAGTTGCTGATCAAACGCAAGCATTTTATTTAATGGTGCCTACGTTTTTTTGGTCATCGTTCGTGGCGAATATTTTGGAGGTGTGAAAGAAGCCCCCCACCAACGAGGTTTAATGTTAAAATCTTACTTTAACTTGAACTGTACAGCTTCACAGCATCAGTCATATGACCGCCCGAGTCCCAGGGTCACATGACTAAGGAAGAGTTAGGGAGGGTTTACAAGGGATCGGGATTACGGCCATATACTTTCTGGAAACAGGTTGAAATGGTGAGTTACAAGAGAAACGAAAATGGGTGTGAAACGTCGCACAGCCTTGGTACCGTGAAGTTGTAGATTCACTGATAACCGCTGCTTGGTGATTTCATTATTTGTTGCTCGCCAGATTCATATGTTGTTTTGATTGTTCAGCATGAGTACACGGCGGCCCGGGCACGTCTTGGCCATGATTAGTGGGAGAAATGAGGGTATTCGAGGCCCAGCCGCTACTGGAGGTCTGACAACACTCTGTACTGCAGGATTATGCCGTATCTAGATACAGATAATGATTACATTTCGTGCTTTTACCCCATTAACAACCAAGTAAAGTTCGCCAAAAGGCTATAGTGCTATAGTTTGCAGGGTATCTTAGCAGACCAAGACACGGCGGCTAGTGGTACATCTCATTATTAGCCTGCCTAATTTGTAACTAGACAGCTCGCTGTACATTGTTAAACGAACTGTATTTCACCGTTGTAATTGTTGCTTTGGCCTAATCGTGACGTTACTTATTAGCTTTCGAAGTCGGTTAGTCAGGAGCTAAATTACAATAGCTAAAGTGTCCATGAGTTAATGAGAACAGTTGAAATTTTCTGACAGATTTGGAAGCTTGTTGTGTCCATTTCGCCAGTAACTGTAAGGTAAATGTATGGAAAGTTTAACACTTGCTTGTTATGTGTTTAGATTGTCTTGCAAATTCACATCGCAGCAGGGATATTGGATGTTGTGGAAATACATCCATCATAAGCAAAACCTGCTTTTTAAGGGTTGTAACATTAGCTAGTAGCTGTACCCCTTGTGTGAGCTGTGTAGTAACTAATTCGTTACCAAGCCTCAATCAAGTTGTCAGGCTGTGCGACAAGATAAGGAATTTCGCGTATTGTTTTATTGAGGTGGGTAAATTCAAATATGAACCATTAATGATGATAATTACAAATGCAATTGGAGTAGCTAAATATGAACTACATTTTCAAATTAATTTCTGTATTAAAATGAAAATGGTTTATTTTATATTTCTTGAACATTTCTTCCCTTTGGAATATGTTGGAAAACAAAGCATACATCTTTATCATCTTTATATTTAAATCCTTATAACAAGGGAAAAATAGTGTATCATGTCATGAAATTGCCAGGAAAGATGGTGGAGAGTGTTCCAGGTAAAATTATGACATGGTGTTCTTGTAATGAGGACTTCATAAAGATGTTTATTAATGCCCCATAAGAAACATATCCATTAATGCCATTATCAATGGTGTGTTGCATGTATTCACATTTTTGGTGATATTTACTTAAAAATAAGTCAATCATATGCTGAACGCAAAACCCTTCATCCTATAATTCCTGAACAATAGAAACGTAGCTGCCTGAGCTGAATGGTAATTAAAATAATAATAATTATTTCATTGTTTGGCGTTCCTTTGCTCATTTCAGAGTTTCCTTGGTGGATTATTCGGTCCTGTGTGTGAGATAGATGTCATCCTCAATGATGCTGAGACCAGGAAGACTGCAGAGCTTAAGACGGAAGAGGGGAAAATGGAAAAACACTTCCTTTTCTATGACGGAGAATCAGTTTCAGGGAAGGTGAGTTAAAATTTTTCGCCCCACTGGTGCTATACTGAGTCTTAATTTCTCTTTGCTTAAGGAGGAGGTTAGAAGGATAAAATTAATGACTCGGTTCATATGTGACCCAAAATTATCTGGTACTCTTTGCAGGGATGTTAAAGTGGTCTGTTAAAAATGCTTCTTGAGTTCCCATATCTTGTAATGATAATACAGTGGTTTCATTGCAGTCCTTGGGTCTTTTGTTCCCGCACATACTTGCATGTGTAAAATCCATCCATATCTCTACACATATGTTACTCTGCTCTTTGCCTAGACCCTTCTGCTGTCCTGACTGGAAGACTGCCATTCTCTCCTTGCCTGTTTCCCTGCATATGCTATTAAGCCTCAATTAAAATTATCCAGAATACACACATATCATGTCTCCATCCACTGTCTTCCAATAGCAGTCTGTATAATACAGTTTCCTGGTCCTGGCCTTTTGGGTATCCAGAGAAACTGCACCCTCCCACCTGCAATCTATTATCAAACCTCCCCCTCCTATAAGATCACCGTGCTCTGAATCCTCTTGTCTCTGGCACTCCCTTCCTGACAGGGCCTCTTTCCTTGATCATGTCTCTTTTCTTCTCTGGCCCCACATTGGTGGAATTAACTTTTTGCCACAATGTGGACAGCATAATCTGTCTTCACCCTTTCTCCACAAGCTGAAAACACAGTTGTATCTCATCCCATTTAAACCTTGATCTCTTCAGTATGTATTTGAGTATGAATATCATTTAAGTCTCACTATACACTCAGAATAATATAACTGTTGTTCTACTGGTACCTCCTAAGAGCGCTTAAGGTTATTCTGTAAGTGGGTGTGATAACTGTTATAGTTGTTTCTGGCACTGAGAACTTGGTATCATCTTAGCTTGTTGTTCTAGCCTACAGCATGCAAGTTGCTCTGCGTAAGAGCCTGTGCTTAAATGGCTACATGTAAATAAAGTTCTGGAAACCAATATCTGTGCTATCACACTGTTCTTTTTGTTATCTGACTGTCCTTCCTTTGAACAGTCACACTACATTTTCCATAGCCACCCCATTGTAAAGACTGGAGAGAGTTCCATAAATGTTAAAGCTACAGAGAGCAGCAGCTTCAGTTTAGGAATAAAACTCCTGTATTGCTGATGTGCTGTTACTGTATGTTGCAACTGAATAACTGTAAAACTGAAGCAAACATACTGCAATGTGTCTTCTCTGTAGGTGAACCTCACTGTGAAACAGACAGGAAAAAGGCTGGAGCACCAGGGTATCCGCATTGAGTTTGTGGGCCAAATTGGTTGGTTTTCACTCCTATTTTTTTGTGTTGATATTTAACATGTCATTCTATTTTGTGTCAGTACCTACTTTGTCTTGGCAAGACAAGTTAACATTTCTTAGCTTAGTATGTGTTTGTCATGTGAGGAAGGCAGTGGTCCATCATATATTTTAGCCATGCAAATAGTCCTTCAATAGAACAGCTCTGTTAACACTGACTGTAGTGGACCAAACTGAGAATGCAAAGGGGAAGAGAATCCTGGTGTAATAAGGACCAGATTCTATATTCACTGTCCGTGTAATTATATAGACATTATATAGTGATGTAACAAA
Source organism: Albula goreensis (assembly GCA_022829145.1). Taxonomy (NCBI): domain Eukaryota; kingdom Metazoa; phylum Chordata; class Actinopteri; order Albuliformes; family Albulidae; genus Albula; species Albula goreensis. The sequence goes on from CM040750.1 coordinate 23,891,232, forward strand.
ATCAGTCAATTTGTTTTTGTAGCTATCTCAGAGATCAGAAATAAAAAAATGGCACTTGTAAATCTTAAAAACTGTTGTTCACATCCCCTTCTTTATGTGAACAGTTGGAGGAAGTATTCTTCAGTTCCTGGTATTATGATTCATTGCTGATTCTACCTTTAATCAAACAAGATCAAGTCCCTGTGATGAACCCACCAAAATTAGCCAGAAGAGTTATGTGTTGTGATGGCTGTTAAACCAGGGAATAGTCATTTGTGCTGCATGAAAATAAGTGTGTGGTAGTTTTTCTGTGTCCTGTCATCTGTTGGGGGCTTCCAAACTGAGCTCTGGAGTTCTCTGGAGATCTGTGAGGAAGTCCCACAAGGTCCTTACAAAAATGAAAAGAAAATCCCATGGCATTTTGTTTCTGTTTACAAGTTCCATAAATGGCATATAAACTGTGTTTAATTCACATAACGTTGGTAGTGTGCTCATGGTAATTATTAAATGTTTATAAAATACTCGTCTACAACACATCTCACACCTCCATGATAAAATTATGTACTTTTCTCAATGTTTGTGTCCACCCCCTCCCTCCACTCGCCCACTTCCAGAATTGTTCAGTGACAAGAGCAACACGCATGAGTTTGTGAACCTGGTGAAGGAGCTGGCTTTGCCAGGAGAGCTGACACAGAACCGCAGCTATGACTTTGAGTTCATGCAGGTGGAGAAGCCCTATGAGTCCTATGTGGGAGCCAATGTACGACTGAGGTACACTTACAACATCCAGTTCTCTCCACCCATAATGTGCTCCATGTATTTTCTTACTCTTGTTTTTCTTTCATTCTAACATGGTGTGCATGTTGGGCTGTCGTGATCACTGTATAATAGTCATACTGATCAATTTGAAACCAAATAATTAATTTACCACCATTGTCTGTGTAATGGTATGATTTTTTTAAAAACAAAGTAATTTAATTTTTCTGTTTTAAGTCAGTTGTCCTTTTAAAAAACAGCCACATGTGTAGAATGACTAATAGCTGTAATGCTCTCTGCTTCAGTCTGTGTACCTTCCCCTAAGTTGTGCTCTCTCTCCTGCACATGCCTCTCTCTTCCTTTACTAGAGTTGTCATTTGTTCTTAGCTGACTGGCCAGTGTCAGAGAGAGTCTGTAAACATTTGTAATGATAATATTTAATCATTTTTGTTTCTTTGAACAGCACTGGAGTTTCTTAGCCAGCAAGTCTGTTGGAAATTATTCTGAAACTTTGATCATTTCTATTCTGACAGGTACTTCCTTAAAGTGACAATAGTTAGAAGACTATCAGACCTGGTGAAGGAGTATGACCTCATTGTCCATCAGCTGGCCACATATCCTGATGTCAATAACTCCATCAAGATGGAAGTGGGCATCGAGGATTGTCTGCACATAGAGTTTGAATATAACAAGTCCAAGTAAGAAGACTATCTCCAATGCTAGCATGTAATGCACTCATTTAGAGTTCGCAATACTTTGTTGATTAATTACAGGCTAAAGAATAGTAAAAATACCAAAGTTGCAAAATTCTGTCATAATGCAAACAAAATTATTGATCCTCATATTAACAACATTTCCTGTCTGTCTTTACAGGTACCATTTGAAAGATGTGATTGTGGGCAAAATCTACTTTCTGTTGGTGAGAATCAAAATTCAACACATGGAGCTACAGTTGATTAAGAAGGAAATCACTGGAATCGGTGAGAGATTACAGAGTATATACATTATTGAATACTGTTAGATGTATTGTTTTGAGGAGAAATGAGTAATATTTGATTAGAGAGGATAAAGAGGTAATGGCAAAGAGCGCATATTTGTAAAAGTAAAAAGAAGAGATGCACTTAGCATTATAAATATTGCTGATTCAGTGGCCAACAGTGGAATCCAGGCTTAGCTGCAGTGTGTCTCTGAATAGCATTTTGGTTGGAAAATGTGGAATATTATTTGACTTTCTCTTGAAAGATGACTTCAAATGTTGTTGTTATGTTTATTCTTCAGGACCAAGTACAACAACAGAAACAGAGACTGTTGCAAAGTATGAGATTATGGATGGAGCTCCCGTTAAAGGTAAACCTATCAATCATAAACATGATGAGGTTGAGTTCATTGAAGTGAAGTCAGTGGGGTTAAAACAGCCTCTTATGTGTCTGTTTTGTCAATGTTGAGTTGTATGCTAGGTGGTGGCTGACTCCTCATTTAGCTGACTAACATCTTTTCTCAAACAGGGAAAATGTTTTTAGAAATATTTTGTATATATGTTGATATTTCAAGAATTAAATCATTTAGACTTTAAGATAAACCCGGCTTACAAAAAGGTCTAGTTTACACACTTTTATGACTGTTGCAAATTTACTTATTTATAATGTAGTAAAGACATGACTGTTGGATATAATGTTATGTTTTGGACATTGTTCCTTATGCTGGCATGTTGCATTGCCTCTTGGTTACAGCCAGTACTGGATGAAGGACAAAGGTGTCCTAAGTATGATTGTTTGTCTTCAAGACACTGGATAACCATTTTTGGAACCTTTGAGGCGAATAGGTTCAAGGACCCTTTCTCTAAATCTCATTTTCCTAGGAGAGTCCATTCCAATCCGACTGTTCCTGGCTGGCTATGACCTCACTGCCACCATGAGAGATGTCAATAAGAAGTTCTCTGTGCGCTACTTCCTCAACCTGGTGCTGGTAGATGAGGAGGACAGGAGATATTTCAAACAACAGGTACTGACTGATAGCAGGGTAGCAAAGTACTGTAGCTGTTAGAATCAGATTTGAAATGAACCAGCAAATTGCAGATTAAAATGTTAATTTGGGGCACTGGTGTCTTTTGCTTTGATTGAAGGTTTTACACAACAATTACCAGTGTGAGGGTTGTATGGATTACATTTGTTTGACATTTGAGGTGTTGCTAATACTCCAGATGGTAGTTTTAATAAACCTTTTCAAATGTGACTAGTTTTCATTTTTAATAAATCTTAAGGGGGCAAATCATTCCTCAGTTTAACAGCAGTTTTAAACTACATTTATCAAAAATGTAAATCCTCCTTGTTGAAAAAAATCCCACTGTTATCTGATTGTCTGAATTTTCCATTTCCAGGAGATTGTTTTGTGGAGAAAGGCTCCAGAGAAGCTTAGGAAACGCAACTTCCATCAGCGCTATGAGCCTTCTGAACCCCGACCAAGCCTCCCTGCAGAGCAGCCTGAGATGTGAAGAACCTGGAAGAGGAGGAACCTCTGGGGGAGGAGATGCTGTAAAGTGGCCAATTTGAAAGAAAATGAAATGAAATCGAGAGGCCAGCCAAAAAGTGACCACATGCTACCAGTAAACACAGCCTGCTTTTCCATCCAGTTCTGCTGTGTCCACTTTGCCATCAAGTGCTCAGTTTGCATTTGCAGACAGTTTTCCTTGTTACATACAAAAAATAGAAAATGAAATACACTGGAATATTTGGAAGCAACCATTTCTACTGTACTACACATTTTCCCTTTCCCACACCAAGAAATATTAGCCTACCTGGTGATGAAAGAGACTAAACAGGGAGAAATATACCACAAAGCTGTTACTCAATAGAATGTTCTGATTTATGTAGGCTAGTTAATTTATGTGAATATAAAGGGTTGTGATTTTTGTCTGACAGACCTTGGGACCTGCCATGGTGAATACACTACCCAGCAACAGACGTGCTTTAACGCCATGTTTGAGATGTAAACAAATTATATCAAATCTCCTTAACTTATTTAGCATATCTGTTTATGGCTTATAATGATTTCCTCATTTAACTAATAATGTGTTGTATTACAAAGGAAACTTTTTTTTTTGTTTATTTTTTTGCAAATTTTGGATTTAAATTTTTTTTTTCCCAAAATATAAATTATATTTAAGTTGTATACTGGAAGGAGTTGAACAAACATGATGAGTTTGGAAGGGGATTCCTGAAAAAGTTTCGGAGCTCTGAACAAAAAGACCAATGTCATTGATTAAAAATTTGAAAACCCACCTCAAATTAAGTTTAGAAAATGGTAAATATGTTTCACTTTGTCTTCTGTGTATGTCATGTTGTTTGGTGGAATTATGTATGGGAATTTTTACTATTTTGTTTGGTTGTCGCCCATGCTGAGATGACGGAATACCGTTATAATAGCAAGCTTTGGAATGCACTATTGCCCAGAGAAGGCAGCTCAGCATCCATTCCTTTCTGCTGTGTGGTCTTCATTACCAATGACCAGACAAGGACAATCTCCATTCCTTTTTATTTTATGTAAGTGCCTGTAAGGACCTGATGAATCGGTTATGCCAAATACTTCCTTGGCCACTTGCATATCCACCACATTTTTACAATGATTTAAACAATGGGAAATTTGTGAACATTGAAAATTGTACATAACATCTATCCATACATATCCACCTGTATACAATAAACGATTCAAATTTCTACTGACATGGAACGTCTGCTTTATATAATATAATTTATTTATATAATTTTGTGAAACGCACTTGTGCGTGGTTTAACACTTTGCAAAATATGTTCATCTTAAAATGATTGACTGCACAGAGGAAAGATTGCAGATAGTTATTCAGCGTGGACCTGGTTCAATCGCATTAGGCTTACAATTAAGATATTTGGCTTTGATTAAAACAAAAGCTGAAAGTAGCTGTTATTTAAATTAATTCCTTCCCTGAATTAATGTTGGTCCTACCGCGAACATTTCATTAATGTCACGAATGACAAGAAATTACCTTGGGGCTCGTCTGCTGAAATATTGTGGTACATTCGTTGCTAATATAGTTTTATTATACCAGCAACTGCTTTGACAGTGGGCATGTAAACAGGAAGAAACTGCCGCTAACTTTTGCCTCAGGGGGGCTGATGGGAGGTGCAGTCCACAGTTTGCCTTACCCTTACGAACATCCATTGCTCCAGACTTCATATCCCATCATTATTCTCCTCAAAGAAGAAATTAACATGAACATACTAAGCCTGCGACTGAGGAAACGCTCACCGTTGTGGAAGGCTGTATTATCTCCTCTCAATTACAATGTTACAAAACAATCATTGCAAATGTATTACAATAGCAGAGTAAACACAATAATTATTGTTCGTATCTGTTACAGTGTTTCAGAAATATCCTGTTTTTTTGCAGAGTTTTGTTGAATATTCTGAAAAATATACAACTGGCATATTTTGGAACACCATCGCTCTACAAGGGTCCTACTCCACGTTGTTATGCAGAAACCCATGTTGACCGTCCTCTGACTTAAGTAGAAAGTGTAGCGACAGCTAACAATCTATAGAGTAAAGTTCGTGAACAGTAAATATGGGAAATTAAAAATCGTGTCTGAAAAAGGTTCTACATCGGTCGAGATGTCCACGCATCGCTCCATTGCCCTTCTTTCTCGAATCAAGCCTGTAGTTAACTCAATCGCTCTTCGTAATGCTGTGGCTGTCATAGTAGACCACAGGATCGGGGGACAGTATGCAGCCTTTCAAATAGATCGTCGGACTCTCGGTGTCGTCTCAAGTCGAAATATCTCATCGAATAGTTCATCTCGGCCTCCAGACACCTCGTTATTTGTGCCTCTTAGCATAAAAAGTGAGCAGTCAGGAGATGGAAGTGTTGGAGCTGAGCTTACAAAGCCACTGGACAAAAGTAATTGAGTTCGTTAACCTTTTCTTTTAACAAGTTTTGCATGAAAGCCAACAATATTGTAGTATTGTGTCTATATTTTTGTATAAGCACAATTGCAAGTCTGTATAAATATATTGTTAAAACAAGACATGCATGCCGTGCATGATAACAGCTAGTTTGTTAAATAAACCGATGTTTTTGATATGGAACTATAATTATCTTACATCAATCGATTTGTGCTGATATCTAGATACTTGATAGTTGCTGATGATAAATGTTTTCACTTTTTAGATGAAATCCTTAAGATTTTGAACAGATTCTACAAAAGGAAGGAGATGCAGAAACTGGCAGGGGAACACGGTCTAGATGGTGAGGAAACAATGTTTTGGCAATACCACTTTTAATCAGGTCTGCTTTTCATGGTGTTTTTATTTTAACGACACGCCTAGAAAAAACATTCTAAAGATATGAAGCTTGTGTAGACCAGTCCTTTAAAAGTAAAACGTTAAAGTTAGATGTTTAAATGTGTGTTTATGTTCCCTCAGCCCGCCTCTTTCACCAGGCCTTCGTCAGTTTTAGGAAATACGTGTTGGAAGCGGGAACGCTCGGAGCAGATCTTCACATCATTCTCAGTGACATATGCTGTGGAGCCGGTGAGTACAGCTTAGAACCACAACATAGAAGACGATCTATCTAAATCAGAAAGAGTGGAAGAATATTCTAGGAGATGAGACAATGACTATTGGATGTGTGGTGTTTCCATGTTTTGTAGGGCACATTGATGATATTTACCCATACTTCATGAGGCATGCAAAACAGATATTTCCAATGTTGGACTGCATGGATGACCTGCGCAAGATCAGTGATTTACGTGTGCCAGCTAATTGGTAGGTGCTGCAATTTAATGTTGCATTTTTGTGTTCATTTGGTCAAGTACAAATTAAAGACATTTTTAATTGGTGCCAAACATTATGTACCAAAGAAGGTGGCAGGAAAAATAGCTTTTCAAATAATGATCGAAACTTCCTTTGTATTTGGGGAAAAGAAATATCTTTCTGTGCTTATGTTTCACCATATTGCCATCATGACCCATAAGAGGCAGCATTTTAAGGATATTTAACAGTGAGAACAGGTGGTTGTCCCTTTTTTCTCACAAATAGCCAGTGTCTCGTAAGTAACCACAACTAATTCAGGCCTAGTGTTATGAGCTCCAGTTGTGGCAGGATCTCCTCAACAGTGCAGTGTGTGTTGCAGGTACCCAGAGGCCCGTGCAATCCAGAGGAAGGTCATTTTCCATGCTGGCCCCACTAATAGTGGGAAGACCCATCATGCCATTCAGAGATACTTGGCTGCCAAGTCTGCAGTCTACTGTGGACCACTGAAGCTGCTGGCACATGAGATCTTTGAGAAAAGTAACAATGCTGTAAGTGTATGTCTGTTATGAAACCAAAAAGGTGTTTCAGCACATGTGATGAATAAGCAGAAGACGGGTGTTTTATTATCATTGTCATTACTTCAGAGGAGAGCTGCCGTATGTTCTAGTCTGTGTTTGATATATTTGCAGGGGTAACTTGTTATTCAGTGTTTTTTTTCTGATGTACCATCAATGAGGGGTGAGTCATTCAGTATGTGTGTGATGCATTGGCGGGGAGAGCTTTTGTTCCAACATATGTATGTTCCTCATAGGGTGTACCATGTGACCTGGTGACCGGAGAAGAGCGAACCTTTGTAGACCCAGAGGGTAGACAGGCTGGTCATGTTGCTTGTACCATAGAGATGTGTAGTGTTACAACTCCATGTAAGTGTTCCATTAGCTGCTATGTGTACCCATGAAATTTGAAGCACCTTGAAAACATATGTTGTCAGTATCTTTGCAGCACATGTTTTTGACAGTAAAAGTTTCAGCCCTTCGACTGAAACTTGACATTAGAAAGAGGTTGACCTCAGTAAAGTGTTTATACAGCTAATGTACAACCAGATCCTTCCTGAAGTTATAGAGTCACTCAGCCCTATGGAGGAGAAATTTCTCCTCCATACATTGGTTAAGTCAAGTCTTTGACTAGGTCATTTAGGTCACTGAGTTTTAAATGTCTTAGCCCATTTTGCTGTAGACTGACTTGTGTTCTGTGGTATCACTTCACTGTATTACCCAGCTGAAGACCAGGTTCAGCTAATGGAGGGATGGCCTCATGAGTTTTACAGGATTTATTGATACAGATCAGAATCCAGGAGTATTTCAGTGGTATTTCAGTAATTTTGTCAGGTGTTTGGCATTATATTCCCTGTTTTTATATATAAATGAAATGAGTTTCAATGAAGTAAATACTGTCAAATGTATATATTTAGTAAATGTTGGAAAGCACAGAGATACTCACATCATAGACACATTATATCCACTATTCTTTTTTTTCTTTTGGATACTTATTGAAACAAGCTACTCTTATATGATGTTGTGAAATGTTAACCTGCTGATGTATTTGTCTTTGCAGATGAAGTTGCGGTTATTGATGAGATCCAGATGATCAGGGATCTATCCCGAGGTTGGGCCTGGACCCGCGCTCTGTTAGGTATTCTGTTGTTCTCTGTTGGGTCTTTGGTTTCAGTGTAAAAGTAATGATAATCAGCAAGCAGCTCGTACATTTCTCTTGCAGTTCCTGGAATAGGTTGTGCCATATGGGCTTTGTTTCCTGGCATCGCCGTATTTATTTATTTTTTTGTCATTGTGGAGAAGAAAAAAACAATGGTGGCTGTCAAAAAAGAACCCTGGCCTGAGCACTAACCACATTAGGACAGCAGAGGTTACTTTTGTCTTTTCTTCCTTAATCGAGTGACTAAATCTGTGCTGTGTTCAGACACATTGCCGTAATTTAAGGAAAGTAAAGTTTCAGCTGCTTGTGATTAAGTGCAATGTGAAAGTGACACTTCACTGTCCCATTATCTGGATGGATGAATAGCCCTTTGTCTCAAGCTTAGTGAATGAAAGAGCAGCTGTAATTTTTCATGGGTCTCTGTGCTCTGCTTGTGTAAACAGGTCTGTGTGCACAGGAGATCCATGTTTGCGGAGAGGCAGCGGCCATTAACTTTGTCACTGAGCTCATGTACAGCACAGGGGAAGAGGTGGAGGTGAGTCCAGGAAGTATTGTCCTCTCCACCACTTAAGGCTGGGTGATATAGCCATACTAATGACACTTGATATAATTCTGGGTCTGTTATATTGATTTGGATTTTTTTTTAGTGTGTAGCACTGGGTTTTGTTTCCTTCTTACTTTATGTGGTAGTACTGCTCCAAACTTCAGAGGCTATGTTTTTATGTATAGCTGAACAAAGAAGTGTGGTCTGAAGGTCCACCACATTTCCATTCATTAGATTTCCATGCCTGAAACGTTTTGGGTATTAGATATGTTGTTTCTGTGTCTTAATAGGATGTAATGTGTCATTTTGAAATAGTTAGGGCTGACATGTTTCTCCTCACTTTAAGGTTCATAACTACAAAAGGCTGACACCTTTCTCAGTGCTGGACCATGCTGTAGAGTCTCTTGACAACCTCCGGCCAGGGGACTGCATTGTGTGCTTCAGCAAGAACGACATCTACAGTATCAGCCGTCAAATAGAGGTTCGGGGGAAGGAGTGTGCAGTGATCTATGGTAGCCTGCCACCTGGTGAGACCTTCTATCCTGCTAATAATAAATACATCCCAATCAGTTATCGTTCCTATGTGCCACTGCAGCCTGACAGTCTCCAGTTCAACCAGCCAATTAAGTAAGCTTCATGCAGCATAACCTCAGAGATATTTGCACTGAATGTTATGTCAAAATACACAACAAGGAGAATTAGTTTTGTTTCAACACTCCCTGGCTTGAATGGGTTATAATGATGATAATGTGGAGGTAGATTTGTGCACTTTATTCCATTTAGCTGGAGAGCCAGTTGTTTTCACTTTTAAACAGACTTGCACAACCTGGTTTTAATATTTACATTAGCTTTTCATATTTTGTAACTCTGAGGCTCTGCTGTATTCAGTTTTTGAAAATTTCATCTTAATCTTTGGTCAACAGGCACTAAATTAGCACAAGCAAAGAAATTCAACGACCCAGACAATCCATGCAAGATCCTGATTGCCACAGATGCCATTGGGATGGGGCTGAACTTGTGAGTTTTGAATCATCATTATTATCGTTTCATTTGTTGTAAGTATTCTGAATTGTCTTGCTTGTGACACCTCTCAGGTCTAAGGTGGGAGAGATTTGTTGTGCTCTGTTTACAGTCTCTAAAGCTCACTATTCATATTTCATATTTTATATTAAATATCCTGTCTAAACTCCTGAAGTGTATGTGAGTGACTCCTCCCCAACCCCGCTCCCCTCCAGGAGTATCAAGCGCATCATTTTTAACTCTCTGATGAAGCCCAATATCAATGAGAAAGGAGAGAAGGAGATGGACATCATCAGCACATCGCAGGCACTGCAGATCGCTGGGCGAGCCGGCCGCTTCAGCTCCGCCTTCAAGGAGGGCGAGGTCACCACCATGCACCGTGACGACCTCCCTGTACTCAAAGAAATCCTGAGCCGCGCGGTGGAGCCCATCGAGGTGAGGGAGGGGCCATTGGCTTCTGCTGGCAGCTCTTCTTTTACAGCTGTTATCTGTGTACCCCTGCTGTCACATGCACTCTCCTAAATGCAGTCATCTGACTGTGTTTTGGTATTTTGTTTTCCCCTCCAACTGATCTGTAGACAGCAGGACTGCATCCGACTGCAGAGCAGATTGAGATGTTTGCCTATCACCTTCCAGAGGCCAGTCTCTCCAATCTCGTCGTAAGTGTGGCGCTTAGTGAACTCACTGACAGATAGTGTTTCTCTGTGTGAATGGCATGGCATGTCATTTCAGTGTAGTTTCTACACTACTCTGTCTCATTGGCTGCATTATATACAAATTTAAGACAATCTGGACAATGTCAATTCCTTACCATTCTATAAATATTATTGATTAAGAAATGACAATATTCAACCAACATAGTCAAATCCACAAGCACTGCCACCACTTCTATTCTGGTGGGATCTATTATATATAATTACTGTCTCTAAAAATGTAGAATCTTATATTCTTTTTTGAATGTAATATTTAAAAAAAAAAGTTTAATTTTCAACAAGCACTATTTTTGTACACAAGATTGATGTCAATATTATTGCTAATCTTTTTTTTATTTCAAAGGAATTTAATGTTTAGTAAGTTAATTTTTGGTCAAATTGCACTTGTGCTTTAAAGTTGTAAGAATTGCACATGGAGATCCTCAGACCCACAATGCTTCCCTTTGAGAGTCTTTTCAAGCCTTGAAAGCAAGGAAGCCATCTTGTGTTAAAATATTAGTTGTACTTGTGAGCTGAATGTAGTTTACTCTGCTCCCAAACAGGACATATTTGTTAGCCTGTCTCAAGTGGATGGGCTGTATTTCGTCTGCAACATTGAAGACTTCAAGTTCCTAGCTGATATGATCCAACACATTCCCTTAAACTTGCGCTCTAGATATGTCTTCTGTACTGCGCCAATCAACAAGAAGCAGCCATTTGTCTGTACTTCTTTCCTGAAGGTAAGATCAGTGGAGTGTGGCAGTGCTGATCCCTGCCTTACAGTGAGCAGTGTGCTGATCTCTGTCCTCTTACAGTGTGTGGCAGTGTTGATCTCTCTCACACTGATCAGTAATGGTGATCTTTGGTCTTACCGTGCAGATGTTCATGAGTATTTTCATAGGAAATGCACTTCACAGTAGTGTAGTCTGCATCAGGAGAGAACAAATGTGGTTTTTCTCATTAGTCCATTTTTCATCTCTCATCTGCCCATTTTTGCCAGCAAAGTGTCCCAGTGCCAGGCTTTCAGGCTAATCACACATTTGAAACACAATATATCTCACTGTGGACCACAGTCACAGCTTGCGCTGTTACTTGCAGCCATTAATCAGATTTACGTGTGTATTAATATATCCTTTTTATATCATGTCTCATGTTTAATACTGCTCTAGGTACAACCTTACAAGAATGTGCAGTATAATGTGTGCAGTGGTTGGAAATGTTCATTTATTATGGTGATGCAGACCGTTAGCGGGTTACCATGGGTAGAAACATGGGTGAATTCTTATGGTGACTGTGCTCTCCAGTTTGCCCGGCAGTTCAGCAGAGACGAGCCTCTGACCTTCAACTGGGTGTGTCGGCACATCAGCTGGCCCTTGGCTCCGCCCCGCAACCTCAAGGACCTCGTACATCTGGAGGCCGTCCACGATGTGCTGGACCTGTACCTGTGGCTCAGGTAACTACTCCTTACACCTGCATACATGCCTCTGTATTTCTGCTTATAAATGGTTTCAGAAATACCTGATCAGAATGACTCAACCTTAAAGCAGCAAAAGACCAAAATCTCACAACATTTTTACATTCACAACATTTTGTCCCTGTTTTTCTGTCACTGACATTTTGAAGTTTAAGCTGTTCAACAGCATATTTGTTTAGCTTTAATGCACATTTTTATTCATTGCCCGAAGTCCTTTCCCTCTTTTTTTATTTACTATTTGTTCTGTGTTTAAGTGTGAATGGCTGGCAGTGCGAACAGTAATGTAATGTAACAGGAGTAATCAACTCTAACTCATCTGCAGTTACCGTTTCATGGACATGTTCCCCGACGCCAACTTGGTAAGGGACATACAGAAGGAGCTGGATGATACGATCCAGGAGGGGGTTCGCAACATCACACGGCTCATTCGTGCCTCGGACCCCCACGGCAACAGCAGCAAGCCCCCAGAGCCGCGAGGTCCTGGACCGCAGGCCCAGAGGAAGGGCCGTGGCCCTAAAGCACTGGGTGCCCGCGCAGAGCAGCGGGGGGTGGACAAATCGCTCACCTCACGCCTGGTGCAGGACGGCCTGCTGACCCCCGACCTCCTGCAGCAACTGCAGATGGAGTGGCTTGAGCAGCAGGGCTCCCACAGACAAACGGGGAAGGGCACCAGAGGAACCACTAACAAGGGCAAGAAGAAGAAGGAATAATGGCTACATCACTGTTTTAGGGTCCGTATTTTTTTTTTTTTTTAAAGAAGACTGTACTTATTATCCTGTCAGTCTGTTCCTGTGGTCTTGATGCAAGTAGGATGGACAGCAGAGACACTGTCCTGCTGGCCTGTGAGTGGGCTGTAACTGAAAACTACAATGACTGATTCATATGCCACACTTCAACACACTACTTTTATATTGCCATCTCAAAGGGAATTGCCCTTACACAGAGTCCACAACATTCATGCTAAAGGGTTTCTCATAAAGTAATGTGACGAAGGGCTCAACGGTGTCAGCACTGCAATTCTCGTATATTATTGTAATAATTCGTACAACTTAAATTAGCCATAAGCAATTATGATAGTGTGCCTCAAAGATCCATCTAGACTGCTCTGAAGAGTCATTTTATTCCATTGTCTTATGGCACACATACTCTCTTAACTCAGTAAACAACTTTCTCTATACAGCTGGTTTGATTTTATGAGTTTGGGTGTTTTCTGGTCGGATGAATACCTTTCAGACTCAAGGGCAGATTTAAATGTGTTTTAAGAAAGCAGGGGGTAACAATTTGATCCTTAAGTCAAACCTGAATGTGAATGACTGTAGTATTATAAAAAAAAATATGTCCATCACACACAATCAAGACCTCTGAATTTCTGTTAAAAGGTGATTGATCACATTGGTATTTTTGTGTTCTACTCTTGATCAAAAACTTTCAGTACATACATATGAAAGTCCCCCACCACAATTCATACAGTCAGGCTATGGTGTATTAGTTTTGGTGGGGCAACTTGCCATCTTCTCTTTAGCCCTGCTAACAATGTTCTGTACAATTAAATATGTGACTCATGAACATATCTGCAGACATGCTTTTATGTTTACTTGAGTATAAACTTGTTTTGGTTATAAAATATTTATGGATAGTAATGTTCTTTTCATTTTTTGGTTGAACTTTGTTTAAATGGAAACCTGTGCTGATCATCTCTACCCATGAATCTGACAGCAGTTTTGAGGATGCGAAGCCTGCATGGGAGTCTGTTGATTCTTCTGGGGCCTCATTTAGAAAACCTTGCCTACTTTTGTCACTAACTAGTTACGTACGCCAAAACCTACGTGTTTGCGTACCTGAAACGCACACATTTAAGCATATATGCTGCTCCGGAAGTCGAAATCAATCTAAATGATATGTAGGACAGAGCAATACACTTTAAATGCAATAATGGCAGCAAACGGGAAAAAGAAACTTCGCCGAGCGCGAAATCGATTAGTCACCTAAAAAGATTATTTTAAAAAATTAATTGCAGGTGACCAAGGTACCGGACGTTACCACGGCAGTCAATTTCTCTGGCACAGAGAGCCGCACGCCGATTGAAATCAATAAAAGATGGTCTGACATCAAGGCTAACAGGCGTCTACTTGCCCAACTGCAAGTGGGAAACGGGAGGCGGTATGCAGGTGCCACCACTGAGCTCTCTCGATGATTACGCTATGATTATGACATGACCCTGGCCATCGGGCAACCACATTTGTCGGTGTTATTTGTGCATCGCAAATAACTCGTACGTTTATTGAATGGAAATTCTTCCGATTAACCTCGACATATTCATCCACTCACGGTGCCATTATTGCTATGTGAGTGCAATCTGTTGCAAAGTTTACAAAGATAAAACCGGTTATCGCAACAAATTGTTTTTTGATGTTTGCCGACTGCCTGGGGGAATCTTATGTACCTAGACCTCAGAGGCCATCCATGGTATGACATGATTGAGTGATGGCTGGGATATACCTTACCATTCCGCTATTTCCTGCTGGACACTCCCCGTGGCCAAGAACACCAGAAATGTCAGGTTTTTCAGAACCAGGTATTGGCTGGTTGCTACGTTTAGGGCGCTCCAGCGCAGGTCCCAGTTCAGCACAGTGTTCCAAGAGCACAGCTCATGCTAAGCGAGTTGACTTATGACCCAGTCATCATCGTGGGCAAGGAAGTCGGAACTGTCCCTGTAGACACGTTCACGTCGCACCATTCCATTCGCAATATTCTCTAACATTGCCAAGGCAACCATGGTCACGCTATCTTGCTATCATTACACGCTTGAGGTCTATTAATGTGAACAAAATACATGGACTAATAAAAACAACATTGGTTACTAGTAAAAATGTGAACCTAATTAATCACTAGGAAAAGGAACTATAGTGCACATTTCTTTTGGTCTCCAGTGTGTCATTTGGAGCAAATAGGATAAGGATACGTTTATTAAATCCCAAAATGTCTGTGACAATCGGCGTTCGTTGTTGGAGCGTTTTTGTGCATACGCACGGTTGATAAATGAGGGCCCAGTGCCTTGCACTGAACAGTCATGAGAGAAAACAAATTTGGCTTTTAACTTCACGGTGTAACTGTCTGAGTAAAAAAGCAAGCGTCAAGCATCGGGCCCTTTAGCCTATAACACCCTGCGTCTGTTTGGGAGACTTGTGTTTCCTCTGTCTATTGTCTAACTTCTTGGAGGCTCCTTTGAACTGAGGAGAGGCTAAAAGCTCCTCAGTCTCAGAGGAAAGTCCACTCTCATTGGAACAAAGCCAGCACATTGCTAGGAGAGTGGCAAGAGGAGAAGAGTTAACAGGAATTTTAGCCATTAATTATTGAGCTAGGCAGAGGGGTGGGCTTTGGCTTTGGATTTGGCTTAACTCACTGAGGAGCAAAAGAACTAAAACATTTCCTCTCCTGCAGAGAGACCTTTTCAGAGTATGAAAACGCCAGGATTTTATTGAGGCTGAATTAGTTTGATCATTTTATTTTAATTGGTGATTTACTTGTGGATCTGGAAACGTTACTCAAGATGTTGGCTGTGCACTTGCTCTCTTTTTACTTTTCCAAGCTGCAGGAGGACCAGATCAAAAAGGTGAGATGTCTGTGACGTGCCCTTATTGTACTGGAGTTGTGTTGCGTTGCAGCTCTTGCATTATGGGGATTTTTTTTTTTTGCCTTTTGGTTTTGGGTGCTGTTCTCATCACACATAACAGCAGTTGTTTTATTTCATGTTCAGGGGATAGTAATAAAAAAGCAAGTTTCAGGATCACCCTGATTGTGTATGAATATTTGTTTTGCCCAGTGTTGCAATTGTAATATTGAAATGCTGTCAACAGTTTTTCATTCATATGTTTTCTGTCAGTTTGAAAGACTAGCTTAATGAAATGTGCATCTTAAGTACATTTCACCATAATACTGTAAAGTATTACAGTGAAAAATGGGCAAAAATGAGAGATCTTACCTTATTTTAGAGCCTTCAAAGTATAACAATTATATTTCGGTACCACAGAAGTGCAATGGGTAACTGTATAATGAGTTTTAGATCTTAAAGTCTTAACATTTATCAGTTTATCGCACTAAATAAAAAAAAAAAATCTTAACATTGACAAATATAGATATATCTGGGAGTTTTTCACTGCATGAGTAAAGTCTGGGGGGATGCTTCGACTGGCCTTAACATTTGCACACTAAAGGAAAGGGAAGTAGGAGGATGGAAAACATGCTTAGCCAGCCTAACTTTTTTCTGCCTGTTTGCCCTTTCCACTAGAGTGTCCTTTAGCCTTGGAGCTATAAGGGCTGTGGTCCCACACCATTGAGTATCATTGATTTGTTTGGGATATTTGTGAAAATCACATGTAGGGAGAAAGGCATACATACAGTCAGGTGTGAGTAGTGATGTTGAAGTCTAAATTAAGGTACGTATTCGTTATTGGCTATTAGAAGCGAACAGTAAACTAGCTCTGTTCTGAAGGAGGTATTTTGGTGCAGGCGTTGGTATAATTACAGTACAATAAAAAATGAAACACACCCAAGACATTGAGCAAAGGTGCATATAATCATTATGTATTCTTTGTGATCTTCAAGATAAATTCAGTCTTGGTTTAAAACCTTGACCCTGCTGCCTCAGTTATTGTGTTGTCTTATCAAGCACAGTTTGGCTTCAGGAATGATTAACTTTTGTATCCCATCAGAGATTACCATGGGAAGAAATGAGAGGAAAGCGGACTTTACTCTCTAACCACTGGAGTGAATTTCATTCCTCACCACATGTGGATTATGGACTTTCACTGCTCTTATTAGTATACTTACTGTTTCAGATCATTTTCCATTGAAAAAAAGGTATAATCTGTACTCTGAGATTAGAAATGAATTTCCTCAATAATTAAGATACTAGGGAGGTTTTGTTCAGTTGATGAACTTTATGCCATTTGATGACCTAGGTGGCAGAAAGTGATTCAGTAATGTTTTTATTATGTGCTGTAAACCATTGTTTAGATATGCCCATGTTATCTGCAGCTACTTCAGCGAGCAGCTTAATTGCTTAATTAGATTAGGCAGCATCCTGTTGTCAACTCTGATGTAAATTGATTCAGTCATTTTTGCAAATGAATTCCATTTTTCCCTAATACTGAAGTTAGTTTGTTTTGTGTCCACCCTTGGTGTGATTTTAAATAAGCTTTCATAAAATTAAAGTACATGATTAAACAAGTACATCATTTGCAAGAGCTATTTCACATTGCTTCATTATTACCAGTAAAAGCTATAGTGGCATTTAGTGCAGTAATAGCATTCGGAGCAGTTGGAAAAGTACCGCTACAGAGTCCTGATTTCACTCTGACTTCCTCTTTGATTGCAGACATTATGTTTTTGGAGACTTGCCAAGAAGGGTCTTGTACTCTCAATTTCCATGTTTTTTTTTTTAGTTTTGTTTCATGTATTGGGACAGGAAACAAGAAAAGAATAGAGGAGCAAGATTCCAAGCAGCTCTCTGCTGATAAACCACAAGACGTCTGTTAAATTCCCTCACAGAGAATTTTCACATAAGACTGCTCTTGTGTTATTTAATTCTGAAGAACCATATGGAGCGATAACTCCATTTCAGATTGATGGAACTAGAATTTGACTGACAGTTTAATCTATTCTCATTTAAATATTCTGTACACCTTCAGCTTTCCAGAAAATGTAATTGTGTGGTTTTGATCCTTTTGGATAGCCATTTGAATTCTGGATATAAGTTTGCTCAGATAGTCCTAGTAACAAGTATTTTTAGGCTCTACTCCCCTGGTGCACCAGACTGGAGCTGATCTGGTGTGGGATGTATGTCTGCCCTCCCATTACCCATGGGCATGTGTTTTTTCATCATATCCACTTCTGTGCCCCCAGGTGGACAGATTCCTGTACTCAATGCGACTCAACGATGATCAGCTCCAGGACATCTCTGCTCGTTTCAGGGCAGAGATGGAGAGGGGTCTTTCTGCCGAAAGCAATGAGACAGCCACAGTAAAGATGCTGCCCACCCATGTCTGCTCCACCCCAGATGGATCAGGTGCAGTTTGACTCAACCGCATTTTGCCCTCTGGTACCAAACATTAACTAAGCCTGGTCTGTCCTCTGGTACTGTCCACAGCAATAGAGCTGTAGCTATCAGTGTGCTTCAAGGTGTAATATTCCCCTTAATACTACAGCGTGCAAACCTGTGCACTCCAGTGCATGTCTCAGATGAACAATGCAGAGTATCTTTGAGATGAATGGTCCCTAATTACTTTTTGAAATTAACTAGACTTTGAACTAGTACATGTACAATCATCTATGCATTAAACTCCATGTTCAAACTCCATGTTCCTTACTCTGTAAATTGTTGCTGTAAGTTGTGTTACTGTACCATGTTACTGTACAAGGTGCTTGTATTGTGAGAAATGCCTGGCCATCAGGGACAGGTTTAGGGATGGACGTCATTGTTCTCAGTCTGAAACATTGCCTTTGGTTTAACTCACTCAGAAAAAGGGGAGTTCCTGGCTCTAGATCTTGGGGGATCCAGGTTCAAAGTACTTCAGGTAAAGGTGTCGGAGGATGGGAAGAGGAAGGTAGAGATGGAGAGCCACACATACCCCATCCCTGCTGAGGTTATCAACGGGAGAGGCACAGATGTGAGTCTACGGCCAAGTGCTACAATATTATTTTTGATATATATATTTTATATAATTTTCTTTTGCGCCAAAGTTTTCCATTCTCTGAGTCTTTTTGCAATTCTTCACAATAATATATGGTGAAGTGCTGAGTATTCATTGAAAATGCTCCTGTTTTTCTACAGCTCTTCAGGCATGTGGCAGAGTCCCTGAAGGATTTCATGCAAAGGAATCACATCAATCACAGAAAAAATCCCTTGGGTTTCACCTTCTCTTTTCCCTGCAGACAGTCCAAACTGGATGAGGTGCAACATTTTTGTTCTATGTGTTTATATTTATGTAAAATTTATAGCTGGCGCTGGTTTAAATATCATATATGCTTCAGCAGAATCATACATCTCACAAAGTAAGATTTGGGGTTCCCTGGTAATGCTCTCCCACTGAACACAAGTTACAATGTTCTCTTCTGGATGGAAACTAAAAAAGAGGAAAACATATATGCATTCATATGCCTATCTACCATCCTGCACTATATTGAATTATTATAGTTTGGTTTGAGTTTGTGATGTTTAGGTCATCCCAGTTGTTTTCTTTGGGACTCAGGGTGTCCTGCTGTCATGGTCAAAGAATTACAAGGCCAGAGGAGTCCAGGGCATGGATGTGGTGGAGAGCTTAAGGCAGGCGATTGACACAGTGGGGGCAAGTACTGGAATCTCAATCATCACTCTGAAACACAATTTCATAATCTATCATGTTACTTGCTGTTACTATAAAGTATCTCTTTAATGTATCCATGTACACATGTAGCTGTTGACAAGATTGGGAGCACTGAGACAGATTTTAGACTACACATGAGGTCACTTTTCAAAAATAATCACTTAAGTAAGGGGAGTAATGGGAGTTTGATCATTTTTAACCTTTACCTAATTCATGGCAAAACATTTTTTGGCTGTTCCTCTAATTTGATGTTGGTGACGTATATGTCTCATTTGTGTCCAGGGAATGGATGTGGATGTTCTGGCCCTTGTCAATGACACAGTGGGGACCATGATGACTTGTGGGTATGATGACCAGCACTGTGAAGTTGGAGTTATTGTAGGTGAGACAATCACAACATAAGTGATCTTTAATGGCATTCTGTAAAGAGCAAACCTGTGTGATTGGTGGAGCAGTGGAATGGGTGGTGATCAAGAATTGGTCCTCAGGCACAGGGACCAATGCCTGTTACATGGAGGAGCTGAGACACATCGACCTGGTGGAGGGAGACGAGGGCAGGATGTGCATCAACACGGAGTGGGGGGCCTTCGGGGATGACGGCGCCCTTGATGACTTCATCACAGACTTTGATCGAGAGATTGATGCGGCTTCCAGCAACCCTGGAAAGCAGCTGTGGGTAGATTTTTCTTCTTTTCCTCTTTTCTCCTAATAACCTATATTTTATAAAACTTAGAGAAAGCAGACAATGTACAGGAGATAACCTATTGGGATTGTTATGGATATTGTTTGATCTCACTGTTTGTTTTCCAGATTTGAGAAGATGATCAGTGGGTTGTATATGGGCGAGCTGGTGAGGATTATCTTGCTGAAGATGACCAAGGAAGGCCTGCTCTTTGAAGGCCGAGCTTCAGATGCCCTTCGGACCAAAGGAAAATTCCAGACCAAACACATTGCTCTAATTGAAAAGTTAGTGTTTGTTTTGTATTTTTAAGATGTGTAGGTTAAGGCCAGCCATTGATTGAGTTTTTTTGTCCTCGTGTTATTGTGTTGCTTTGGCTAGGCCATGATGTTGTGGTTTTTTAGATATAAAGAGGGCTTGAGGAACACACGGGAGATTCTGGTGGAGCTGGGTCTCAGCCCTTCAGAGGATGATTGTATCGCGGTTCAGCACATATGCACCATCATCTCTTTCCGCTCCGCAAACCTGTGTGCCGCTGCCCTGGCAGCCATCCTCACCCGGATACGGCAGAACCGCAAGTTCAAGAGCCTCAGGACCACCGTTGGCATGGACGGGACCGTTTACCGGACTCATCCCCAGTGGGTGACAATGTTTGATGATGGGAGAGGTCTACTAATATCGTTCAAAATTCCAAATGGTAATGGTAACAAGGTATGCTCTTTTCCCCCTCAGGTATCCCAAACGGCTCCACAAAGTGGTGCGGCGGCTGGTGCCTGAGTGCCACGTGCGCTTCGTGCTGTCAGAAAGTGGCAGTGGAAAAGGTGCTGCCATGGTAACAGCAGTTGCCCAGAGGCTCGTAGCTCAGCGCCAGGAGATCAGAGAGACATTGGCCACCTTTACACTCAGCCTGGAGCAGCTGCAAGGGCTCCGGGACAAGATGAGGGTGGAGCTGGAGAGAGGTTTGAGAAAAGAAACGCACAGCACCGCCTCAGTGAAGATGCTGCCCACCTATGTGTATAGCATTCCTAATGGGACAGGTGAGGGCCCACTGCACCACACCCCCTAAGGCAGGGGCTCCTAAACTGGGTTTCCACACTGGGATCTATCAAGCAGTTCTCGCAGAAATTAATAATTCATAATTAATTCTCAATTAGTTCAATTAAAAACATTTTGTAAAAATAAAGATTACTTTGCTTTATCACAGATTTATTGACATATTGGCTGAGATGTCCTACTTTATATATGCTTCCATCTATTTGTTTGTTCAATTTCCACTACTTTATATCCTATTGAGGGTGTGCTATAAAAGTATCAAATCTCAATCATTTTATTTTCTCCTACAAACAGTGTAAAAGCTGTCTGTCACACTAGTGCAAATGTGAGGGTATTTGCCAAAATACTGACTTATTTACGCCTTAATTGAACTCCCCACGTGGAATAAGACAATTACTGAATGTTTCTGTTCCCCAGAATCAGGAAAGTTCCTGGCCTTAGATCTGGGAGGGACCAATTTCCGTGTGCTGGTGGTGAAGATCCGGAGTGGTCTGCGCAGATCAGTGCGCATGTACAATAAGATCTATGCAATCCCTATGGAGATCATGCAGGGGACAGGGGAGGAGGTGAGCTCCCCCAGTTGTAACCCACTGTTATGACCCAGCCCCTTACACCCACAGATGTCTGTGTTTCCACCAAAGGGACCAGGTCTAACAATGCTGGGTGTGGAAGAAAAACAAAAAACACAGGGATATTTCCAAGCAAAGAAAGGTGGTTTCTTCTCCATCCCCCATACTGCTTTCCTCTGCACAACTCCTTTTGTCCACATGATAAGACACTTATTCACCTTGCAGGAAAAGTACAAATCTGAAATAAAATAAGTGTTTGCATGCTATTTGTCTAATGCATAACACCATTCAAAAACATCCCAAACAGATTCTACTCCTAAAACCTGCACAAATGGAGCTCTCCTGTGTGCTATTTAGCTGCATTTACAAGCCCTGTCTGCATTATTACAGTCTTTGGTGAAAAGATGTCATCGTTTAAAATAACTTACATTGTTTAGATATCGGGAAAAAAGTTCCTTATCTTGAAAAGTTGCTGATAATTTGTGTTTACTCATTTCCTGTCAGCTCACATCCAACATACCCTGTAACCCATTTACTCTCCAGGATTTAAAACTAAAATATGTATTAGCCTCAAATCCCACATGGAATGCAAAACCTCTGATCCAAAATGGACCCCAGGAGGCCCTGCTCTGGAACATTCTGTTAGGCTGCTTTGTGAGGCGTGCTGTGCAGTTCAGACCTGAGCTAAAATAAACTCCTACCTTATGTCTTTCTTTGTAGCTGTTTGATCATATTGTCCAGTGTATCTCCGATTTCCTGGATTACATGGGGATGAAGAATACCTGTCTGCCTTTAGGGTTCACCTTCTCCTTCCCCTGTCGGCAGACTGGAATCGATAAGGTAAAAGAAATCATTCAGTGAATGATTCCTTCCTCACCTGGGTGAGACAAAGACCATTTCTGCAGAGCTGCCAGCTACAGCCAATAGCATTGACTGATTCAATAGCAGATATCACACACATCCAAAAACTGTAACAGTTCCATAACAGGATGAACCACCAAGCAAAAAATCTGAAAGTCTCCTTGACAATTTTTGCTTATTTTTCCCATTTTATCTCTTCTGTCCTCAGGGAACTTTGGTTTGTTGGACAAAAGGGTTCAAAGCTACAGACTGTGAAGGAAATGATGTTGTGGATATGCTGAGAGAGGCCATCAAAAGAAGAAATGTGAGTAGATATATTTATGGAGAGCAGTGTCTGAGCACTCCTTAGATGACTAATACATTTCCCTCAATTACATAGTGTAATATTCTTCTTTGCAGGAATTTGATCTGGATATTGTTGCAGTAGTGAACGACACTGTTGGCACAATGATGACATGTGCATACGAAGATCCTAAATGTGAGATCGGACTCATCGCTGGTATGTTTTGTACTGTCTCAGGAGAATCAGAAAATCCCATAAAGAGGCAGAATCAGATGCACATGAATAGGAGAGAAATGGTTCCCTAACTGCGCTGTGTGGTTCCTCAGGCACTGGCAGTAATGTGTGCTACATGGAGGAAATGCGCAACATAGAGATAGTGGAAGGAGATGAGGGGCAGATGTGTGTGAACACTGAGTGGGGTGGATTCGGTGAGAATGACTGCATGGAGGACATCAGAACCAAGTTTGACAGGGAGGTGGATGAGGGGTCCCTCAATGTTGGCAAACAGAAGTGAGTTTACACCTGAAAGTGACTTCAAATTAATGCATCCATTTGTGTTTCCGTTTAGCTAATATATACATACATACACACAATTCTAAAGACCAATGGAAAAAAAACATTACATTTGCATTTAGCAGACATTGTCATCTAGAGAAATTAATAGAAGTGAGAGTGATGCATAAATAAATATGAATAAGCAGAAGGTGCTGTGTCATCCTGCTGCAGATGTCCTGACTGTTCTACTCATGTTGTTCTGCAGGTTTGAGAAGATGACCAGTGGAATGTACCTGGGGGAGATTGTTCGACAGATCCTGATCAACCTGACAAGACGAGGTCTCCTGTTCCGTGGCCACATCACTGAGAGCCTGAAGACCCGTGGTATCTTTGAGACCAAGTTTCTTTCCCAGATCGAGAGGTACAGTATAATCACAGACACCAACCTGTCCTGCCTCAAGACTGGCAGTAATCACAAATGCATGCACGTCTCATTGATACCTTAAGGGCCCTGGGTCCATATCAACCACAGCCAAGAAATCATTTTCAACGCATCTCTTATCCTATTCTGAGTTGCACTTCAGAATGTTTGATGTTAAGGGAACACTCTAGAGTGTTTGATCGTGCTCAGAAAGGGATGGAAGAATAACATGCTTATATCACTGCCTAGTGACCGACTGGCGCTACTGCAGGTGAGGTCCATTCTGCAGCACCTGGGTCTGGACAGCACATGTGATGACAGTATAATAGTGAAGGAGGTGTGTGGCACTGTGTCTCGCCGTGCCGCCCAGCTCTGTGGAGCTGGCATGGCGGCCATTGTAGATAAGATCCGTGAGAACCGTGGACTCAATCACCTGGACATCACTGTTGGGGTGGATGGAACACTCTACAAGCTGCATCCACAGTGAGTAGCAGAGAGAGCAGACACCCATAAGCACCTTTCTCTCAGTACTGCTGTTTAACGGATGTGAAGCTAAAGTCAGAAAGAATAACACCTACTTTTGCTCAAACTGAGCAGAAGACAGATTCTATGGTCAGATAATATATCAAAGGCTTTTTTGTGTTTTTGTTTTTTTTTTTTTTTGTGGAGAAGACATTTTTTATGCATGTGTTGTCTCATAATAAAATTGCAACTAAAATACAAGCATTTATACATATATTGTAATAGAAAATATGAGGCTTAAATGCCCAGCAAAAAATAATGTGTTTGGTAAATAGCTAGGGGGCAGTAATCTCTAAGATTTTCATTGAGGAGATTAAGGACAACATACTTAATATTGAACTTAAATTTCATTCTCAGCTATTACTGTCACATCCACACTGTATGTCTGCCTGGCATTTATCCTGCCCTGTTGTAATAACAGAATGGATGTGCTTAGAGTACATTTCTGACAAATGATTGGAGATATGTCCCTGTATGATCACAATATCATGATTTAATTAATGATCTGGAATTAGCACAGGGACCATTGACAAAATGATGTTCAGCAAACCAGAGCTGAATTAGATAGTTATTCATTTTGCAATGCTCATAATGTCTATGAAAGCCATCATGTTTTGTCTTTGAGCACTAATTTAAATTATTACGAGAATCTGTCCCAAGAACATCTAAGTAAATGATGTGTGACACCCTCAAAATGTTCCTGTATGTCAATCTCTGCAGATACCTCAGAGGAATTTGCAGAGACCAATGTAAAATATGTTTGTCGCCAGGATATCTATTTATTAGCATTGTATATTTATTCATGTTAACTGACTATTTGAAGGATATTCAAGACCTGTTCATATGCTTTATTTGGCAAAGCTGACTGAGTAATATAAAAAGGTCTGTGTTTGTGAATGTGATGGTAAGGAGTGCCATGTAATAGTGGAGATATTACTGCTTTTTGTTCTCTTTTCAGTTTCTCACGGATCCTGAAGGAAACTGTCCGCCTCCTGGCTCCAAGGTGTGATGTCACCTTCGTCCTATCAGAGGATGGGAGCGGGAAGGGTGCAGCCCTCATCACTGCTGTAGCACGGCGCTTTTGTGCGGAAACATAAGACATGACCGGCCTGCCCCCCCCCGTATGTAAGCTGTAAATGGGCTGTCCCCTCTTTGTTTACTCTTCTGTTTTACAGTACACAGCCATAAAAAGAACTGGGAAGCTGTAATTTTTTAATATACATATAAATGTCCTTTCATACTAGAGAATGGGTATATTCATTTTGTGGAACTAAAAAAAAATGTTTTCTTTTATTTAAAACTTAATGCTTTTGCCTGATGCATCTGATGCATTATATGGCTATAGTGCTATAACTGTAATGATGGCTGAAAATTTCAGGAAACTTGCTTTTTTAAAATATTTTTGATTTACAACATATATGCATTGGAAAGGAATGATATTAGCAGTAGTAGCTCTTTAGGCCATAGTGCTGTTAATCAGTCTATGCTTCTGCACTTATTTCAATCTAAAGGGTTTCTTGTACTTGTTTTTTTTTTCATTAGAGGACAGGAGGTTAATTTTTCTATTATTTGTATGTATATATTTTGTACACCACAAAGATGAAATATATTACTTGAGATATGAGTCCATCTCATTCTTTGTATTTCAAGATGTAATACCCTCTTGGTATCACAGACACAAGAAGGTATGAAGAGGAGGTGTGTAGATGTGAAGTCTATGGTGCTTCAGGCAGGCCCAGACAGTGAATCAGCTGAGCAGTAAGAAATGCACTTTAATCAGCCTGAAGAGCAAGTTCAAAATTACCACCAGACGCTTCATCCCACCAGACTCAACAGATCAATGTAAACATGGCGGCTTTACACAATTTATACCTGTTAATCATCTAATTTGAGTAAGGTTACATGCAAATGTGGACTTCAGAGTTAACCCTTATAATATATTCTGCCCAGTTTGCTAAATAAAGTCCCTAGTGGGATTAAGTGGAAGGGTTAAAGTAGACGTGTGACGTCTGAAATCCACACAGACAGTTGGAAATGCTTGCAGTAATCCCACTCTGTCCCAAGTGCAACCTAGCACTACTAAGTTCAATACACTCTCAGGCAGGGGGCCACACGCAACCCGCACAAATAAGACACATAATGAACACAGGTGTGGGGTGAGCATAAACACAGACACACATAAGATGTAATTTGCTCCTGAGCTGCACTACACCTGTACCATTGGACAAATACAAAGGAGTCATTTTAATGAGTACGATATGATCATTAAAATTAATTTATTAATTGCAGTACTGCACAGTAATGTATGATGAAATTTCAATTATAAAATATAAAAGTTATCATATATTAAAATGATTATTCAAGAATAAATAATAACATTTATTTAATATTAAAATTATTAAATATATTTGCAATAAGGACTCATACCTTTGTTTTTGGTTTCTGTAAGTGAAACGCATATATTCATTGTGGAGGAGTTAAAAATCTGGTTTATTTTAAAGTACACAGAGTAACTAACAGCCACTAAAGTGCTTGCATTTTGCGATTTTGTGCAGCCTTTCTTTCTCAGATGTTTGAAGAACAGTGGTTTTTAGTGAGTGTTAATGAATTGTTACATTGCTGTCCTCCCAGCATATATGCCTGCATTAATGAAACTGAAGTCCTTATTTCCCTTATGACAGGATTTATATGAGACATATGTATCATTGGCCCTTTTGATAAAAAAAAAAAAAAATACTGAATGCTGTCTGCATATTTGATAT
The DNA here is from genome assembly GCA_022829145.1 of Albula goreensis. NCBI lineage: Eukaryota > Metazoa > Chordata > Actinopteri > Albuliformes > Albulidae > Albula > Albula goreensis. Next base: position 23,918,202 of record CM040750.1, read on the forward strand.
CCATTGCTGATTATCAACAATAAAGGCTTTTGTTCTGAAATATGGTGACAAAATCCACAAAAAATGTGCAGTGTAACTGGAAAAGAACTGAACACGATATAATGTTATAGTCACAATTCGATTATGTAAGTGAGCCTATTTAAATCCTTCTGAGTCCCATCTGCTGAAGCCAATTGGTAAGACTGACTTGAGGAAGGTAATCTGTTCGTGGAGATACTGCCCTTCAGCCATGGAAAGTGATGAGGGGATAGAGATTTCACCACATGTATGTATGGCCTTACTCTTCCTACTTCATGGGGCTTTTGGGATGAACCTTTTTTGAAAATGTATGAATTAAGTGGGTTTTATGATGTTTAGGATCTTATCCATGATTTGTTGGATATGAGGTTTTATTTCTCCTGGACGGATAGAATAATGGAGACAGGCTGTTCTTTAACGGCTGAGACCCATTGTCTTTGTTTTTAAATTTCAATTAAAACTTACAAAAAATGTTCTTAGAGCATGATTTAGAGCTGAATACTCACAGTTGGAAGTGTGTTTTCATTTTGAGAATCAAACTGGCACAATACGTATTTTATATTAGATTCAATTATATTTTCTATGAATGTACAAAAAAATACTATTTTATATGATATTGAGTTATTTCTTGTTAAATTTTCAACTAAAGTAAAACATAAAATAAAAATAGTTTCAATAAATTAAAAAAATAATTATAACTGCACTAAAAGATAAATATTTTTAGTGATAATGAACACATTTTACTGAAAGAAAAAATATGAAAGCTGCATGAAATCTTAATATTTTTTATTGTGTTACCAGACTAAATCTCAATATGGTTCTGTTTTAACATTCATTACATCTTTCTAGTCATTTTTGAATGTCTCCCTTATCGTCATATGCAAAGAAAATGCGATTATTATACTGTGTGTGATTTTGCAACTCATATTAGGCAAGTAAATGAGTCATAAGGTAAATATTTTGGCTTTGAATTTAGTTTAGCCCTGTTGTAAATATAAATATAATAAGACAGTGTGTTATTACTGTAGACAGGGTACACTACCAATTAGCTGTCGTAGAGTATTGTTGAATTGTAGTAACTAAGCACTCAGATACAATCACATGTCCATTGTACACAAACAAAGGTATGCAAATAAAAATTGACTGAGGCCAATTGACCTGGCTAGCAGCAGCTGAATAGCTTTTTGTGTGGTGTAACAGTTTAGTTAATAAGTGATAAAATCACTGAGGGCAAGTTTGAATGTTGTATTTTGCAACATTTACGCTTAAGTATTTTTCAACAAACAACAATTACTGGGAATATTGCTGGTCTGAACAGAATTCAGTGTTTCTAGTTATGTTCCACATAGCTTGGCCTTCTACAAGCTTTACAAGCTATGAAACCTGGCAAATCAGGAAGAATAACATAAAAAGTTGTTGTAGGGATGACAATGTAACCATTAGCTGTAGTCATAGCAATGTGTCCAGAAAGCTGGGCAACAGCATGAGCTGGTTTAGCCTTTTAAAAAGGCCCCAATACATTTATATACAGTAAATGTTTGCTGCCATTAAATAATGTTTTACTTAAAGAAAACTGGACAATGCATGTCATTTCTATCCTCTCTGTGACCCCTGCACACCCTTTATTTACTTTCCTTCTTACACAACTGCCATGGAAGATGCAAGGCTTTAACTTTCCTGACCACATGTATGCCTGCACTAATGGAAGTGTTAAATGATTTGATAATGGTCTTTGTCTTTTTATTAAGCTTTGCAGTGAGACATGTGAAGTTTGTTAAATAATGTGATGACAGTAAATATTATATCTTGGCATGTAGTCATAGAAATGAAACTGTTTTGAAATGGTTGATATTGACTGTGATGTACTAAAGTGTGAATTTTGGTATTGTACTGTTTAATGGGTATGTTTATTCAGGGAAACACCTTATGTAAATGAATGAAGTTATTGCTACTTCTAAAGAATTCTCTTCAGAAGCAGCTTGGCTCTGAAAAATAGTAATACCAAGATTCTTAGCACTGAATATATGCATGTGACAGTCTGTCACACTTATGAAAGGAAACTCTACTCTCATTTCATCTGCAACTATTTAAACAGCTTTATTCGACATGCACAGCAATCATGGCACACTAAATGAGGATGATTTCTCTAAACACAATGTTCTTTTCCATAAAACTGCTGTGCTCATAGTGTGTGACTGTGTGAGCCATGAGAGCAGCTTTTTAGCTCTCTGAAGATTTGCACTGACCTTGTGTAGGATTCCCGGCATAGGAGAGTTGTTCTGCACTAGCCATTTGCACCACTAGGGGGTGAGAGAGGAAGACTGATTAAGGTTGAGATGTGCAGATAGGAGGGTGAGAAGGAGAGTGGGGCATTTGGGTAAGATTGAACCCTAATGGTTTCAGGGCTGATGGATGGTTTTAGGGTGTGTGGAGAATGGTAAGTGTGTGGAGGCTGATGGACGTTCAGTGGTGTCAGGGCTGATCTTGGTTTGATTGGTGTAGGGATGAATGAAGGTGTCAGGTGGGAATGGCAGGCTTGGGAAAAAAGGTCACAAAGATCCTTATGGCACAAGGATCTGGAATCTGCTGAAATGATGGCTGTGACATACTATGCATGGAATATGTACGGCAGATATACCTGTTTCACAGACACACCTGATTATATAATGATAATGTTTCACATATATATTTAATTATATAATAATTCTATTCAGTTATGCATACATTATGAAATTTCTGAATAAAAGTGACAGAATAATGCTGACAGGGTATGCATTTTGAAATAATGCAAAGACTGTGTGGTTTGGGAATATTGTGCTTGAGTGTGTGAGTGCATGCAGGAGAATTTATAAATTAGGATGTGTGCATATGCGTATGTGTGTGTTAGCATGCGCATGCATGAGCATATGTGTGTGTACCTGCATTAAAGGCATATCAGTTCCAATGTTATAGCAATCCTAGATCAAGATGAACAAGACAAAGCATGATGGTAAGATGAACCTACTTACCTTAATTTTTTACCTTACATATTTCATAGTACACACCTTCCTCATGTAAAAAATAAACACTAGTTTGTTAATACTATGTCAGTCGTAAGTTGTTAATTCCAGTTAAAAGTAGTATCCATGTTGAGGAGTTGGTAAAGTGACGTACCGACACTGTATAATTGTATTTTCACTCTGTTTTAAGAAGATGTTTTATGACATGTTTGATATAAAGTAAATATTCTAAAGTGTTCCTTCAGAAAAGGAAGCACAGGAATATACATCTTCCTGTAGCAGTGTTGTATATGTGTGTGTAATATCTCCTGTTCCCGCTCGTATGTTCTCAAAACTCTCTCTCTTCTCTCTCTCTATCTCTCTCTGTATGTCTCTCTCTCTCTCTCTCTCTCTCTCTCTCTCTCTCTCTCTCTCTCTCTCTCTCTCACACATACACACACACACACACACACACACATTACTTACTCAGTACTGTTTGTTGCCTTGGCAACAGACATCAGGGATATACCCCAGGGGAGTCACAATGTGAAATTTCAGCCATTGAAAGAGGGAGCAACAAAAAGTTTAATGCCTCTTCACCAATCTGTGTTTGCTGGCTACAGAAACAGTGAAGGCAGCAGTCACAGGAAATGGAAAGGGGGTGGGGCTGGTTCCCTGGACATGAACCAGCGTCACAGATTGGGGGTGTGTCCCTTTCTCACCCAGGAGTCTGAATATCACTTACGTCGTGCATATATCCGCCGCTCTGAGCCTCATGGGGGAAAAAGGGAGGGAGAGAGAGGAAACCATGTTTAACCCTTTCACCACCCAAACCAATTCTGTTTTTTAAAAGAAGGAATAGTCTGTTTGCTTTTTTGATCTGCATGTATGTGAGTCAGTCCTATCCTGTCCTATAAATAAAATATAAATGACAACTTTTTATGTAATATTTGTTTAGTGACATATTATCTAGTGTCAGCAGTATTAAAAGTAATAATCTTAATTTTCAAAAAAAAATAGTTCCCTAAACAGTTATTGAGATCAAAATGATGAATTAACTTTTGAACTGACCATCCTGCAGTAGTCATTGGCAGTTTATAGCTGGAGTGTTTTGCCAAGGTCACAGCTGAGTGCCACTCACACAGGAGAGCTGGCAGCACCGCTGCACCTCTCTCAGTGCCAAATAATTACTCTTTAACAACATGTGGATGCTGGATTACCTGTTTTGGAGTACTGAGAAGCTCCTCAGCAAGCTCTCTCAGATGGAAAGGAAGATTACAGAAAGGGGCTCTGAATCTTCTGCAGGGGCATGCAGAGGTGGTAGAACTGGTTTTTTTTCTGTTTTGCCTTTTGTCTTTGATGAAAGGAGTGTATTGAGGTTAACATGGAAAAGGAATCATAGGTTTTTGTGTGGGCATTCATAACATAAGTTTGATTTAAATCTACTGGCAGAAGGTTTCCTCAAACATCATTAAATTTCACAATAGGAAGGTACACAACCACACCACTGTGAAGCCATCATTTTTACTGAAATGCCCCCGGCCCTACCCTCCTCAAACACAATGCCTCCAAACCTACCTCCTCGCCTTTATTTACGGTTTTACTTTAATTTCTCTCCTGACTGTCTGGCCCCATAACATGCAGTTTTGAGCAGTCATGTATGTTAGTGCATTCTAAAAGCCATCATGAAGTATAGGGTTACAGAAAAGGAATGCTTCTAGGCAAAGGGAGCATTACTCAGCACTGCTCACAGTAATCATCCCTCCCAAGCTTAAGCCTTCTGGCTCGGTTATTTAAGGAGACCAGAAATAATGCAGAGCAGTAATGACATCACCCTCGATCAGAGGACCACTCAAAGGCATCCACACACACTCACACACGCACTCACACACTCCACAGTGACGTGCTATACGTGCTCAGAGGTTTACCGTGGTAGGGGCAGGCAACTTCTTCCTTTTTCCTCTCCTGCTGCACTCCACCCCTCCACCCCTCCTCCCCCACACTCTGCTTCTGAAAGAGGTATGTGAAAACCAGCCAATAAGCTGTTTTCTATGTGGCAGAGCCCCAGTCACTGACCCAATCTGGGAGCAGGAAGTGGGCAGGGCCTTAGCCAGGCCCCACCCCTCCTCTTGCTGCATCTGCTGTAAGTAAGACCCATGCAGTCTGATTCAGAGCTGAGGGAGTACTGTGGGGCGCACATATAGATCTCTATCTTTCTCTTTTTTTCTTTTCGTTGGTCCATCCAAAAGGACAAGGGGAAAAGCAAGCACAGAGCTGGTTTCTCTGCTCTGTTAAAAGGGATTGTTTGGGGAAGGCCGATTTTGGGCTTTTCTTCCTCTCTTTGCTCTCCGTTGGTCTCTGGCCACAGCAGCTAAACAGGATGATAGCAGCACAACTTCTGGCCTACTTTTTCACAGAGCTGAAGGATGACCAGGTCAAAAAGGTGAGTTTCTTTGACCTCATTTCATAGCCTGGTGTGGGGGAAGAAGGTTAACACTGTCCCTTGCATCCCTCTGTATCAGGACTGCTTTGTAAGAGAGACAGCTCAAGGCCATGTGACAACAGGTGACAGCAGCTAAAGCACATGGCTCTTAGATACCCCTCGGGTATTGGGTGACTAGCGTTACAGGACATAATGCCCCCTGGTCTCTGCTTAAAAAGCACAGGCCCTGGACCTGGGGTCTGGGCCTCATGGGAGTGTGTACAGGGTGCCACTGCAGTGTCCTTGAAATAAGGATGTGGGTGTCCAGACTATTACAGGGAGGAGAGGGCTGGGTTTTTTCCTCAATGCTTAGTGCCATTTTAAAGGAGGCAGTCACAAACATCTCACTTAAACTAGTAACCCATAGCTGGTTTACATTTTTGTCCTTTATCTCCAAGGCCTCCCCTCCTCTCCAACTAAGCAGCTGTAGTCCTGTCACCACATCCTTTAACTGCTGAAAGAGACAACAGAAACAATTATAGAGAAAGAGATGTTTGTGAGCTCACAAATTGTGCCTCTAGCCTTTTCTGACTGCAAACAGTTCTTCAGTTTACTGTGTAGCTTTAGATTAGAGCTGGTGACCAAGGAACAGATCAGCAGAGAGCTGAAGGCTTACACACATGCACATTAAGATTGCATGTCATGGCACAATTCAAAACAGTGTAAGCACAATGTAAACATTCTATTGCTATAAGCTATGTATGCTGTAATCTGAAGCTCTTTCACACGTTGTGGGAATCTGACTACATGACAAATGGATTTATGATCATGACCACGAGCAGCATCAATTGCCAAATTATCCCCTCTGAAATTGTGCTTGAAAGCAAAAATATTTGGTCCTTATCTTGTAGGGGAAAACAAAAAGACAGAATTATTATTTTTTATTTTACTATTTATTTTATTTATGTTTCTAAGGGGTTATGCAGTGGAGCTACACAGCAGTTAGACACCCAGTACATGTGTGCAGAAAATGGATTCCCCAACAGAACAGTGTGATGAAACTTCCTGAAATGTAATCATGTGCAGGGGAAGCTTATCAAACAGGATGTGTATACATTGCCAGTCATAACCATGAGTGTATAGAGACAAGGGATGTTTCAAGGGAATTCAATTTATGAGCACTGTGTCAGTTGTGTTTACTAGCCAATACAGTAACACTGAACTGCAGATGAAATAACCATAGTGACCAAAGGAAGCAGTAATATGCAGAGTTGTGATATATATGTTATGCGTCATCAGACTGGGAGGTCATACTCCTTAAAACAAACTTTGCAGACAGGAAGCAATAATGTCTATTGCTGCCTACTGTTCTAGCTAAAGTGCATTCAATCTTTCATTCATGCATTGCCATATAGCAAGAAGTGTCTTTTAAAGCTAACTGATTTTTTTATGTGGATAAAATGAATTACAGAAAACATTATGCCTTACAGACATTTTATTAGGGACTTTTGAAAGGGGTATCTTTAAGCACTGCCAGACTGGAAGGCTATCAAACATTTGTAAATGCTTAAGCTTAACTGACCACTTTTCCTTGATTTCTTATAATTTCTTAGATCAGTCAGTTTCTTCACACAAGGGATATTGGAGAGGTGCAATGCCAAAATGCATTGTGAATAGCACACATTAAACAATCTATTTGGGTCTATGGGCTTTTTAGACATTGAGTATGATGAAAGCATATCTGTCTTGATTTTATTTAATGGTAAATGATTTTGTGCAATATTCAGGTGGCTGAATCCTTAGTTTCTTCAGCCTCTTTTCACAGTGGTCAGATAGACTGACACACCCTAAGGAAAAACTGGTTTATCTCATAGAGCACAGAAATGAGATAAGCCCATACAACAGGACATTTTGTGTAGGTAAATTATGTAGGTGCAGTGACTGAAAACACATGGTTCTTCTGCATTGAGGCTAACAGTAAAACAATGGATGTAAACAAAATAGTGTAAAAGTTGAAATTACTCAGTTTTGTGATTACTCAATTCAACAAAAATGATCTAAATTAAAGACGACAGAAAATTTGTTATTTGTATATTGTGTTGGGTCACCGTCTGCTTTCACAATGGCTGCTGTGTCACAGGCGAGTCATATTGTGTCATGCCACAGCAATCTGCAGTTATTCAACTGGCTTATCCTTATCCACTTTACCCAGAGCATTTTTATTTAAACAGCAAGACAAATCTAAGTATTGTAAAAACATTCTGTTTGGCAACCATTTTGAATATCTATGTACTGCATTAAGTACAAGATATCATACCCAATCCAGTTGTCATGATCACGTCAAACACGTTTTTGTGTTAACATTCTCACTCTTTAAACATGGATACTCAGAGTGAGCCACTGACCTCAGATTACCCTAAGTAACAGCATACATCCATGCCAACAGACAGATGGACAGAAGTAATACAGAACAGCTCATTTTCTCAAGATTAAGGGTGTGATGTGCATGTGGTCTTGCACATGCACAAAAGCATCCTCACCAGATGTATTATTGGGTCTGCCTCTGTTACACATGGAAAATTAAACACATCCAAACAAATTCTCAGTCCACCCAAATTATGCCAATGTTTTTAATATTCAATAAACAGTGTTCCATATTTGACTATTATGAGTTTATTTGACTAAAAGTTGCTTTTCAGTTAAAGTGAAGGGTCAGAACCTTACATATGTGAGGACATAATTTAAGCCCTGTGACAAAATGAAACAGGCATCCTTACACACTGTATTATGATCATCATGGCTGAGGTATATGGTTATTTTGATTTCATTCAAATAAATTTGAATCTAATAACAGTTAATACTTTCATCATGTAATTGAGGAAAAGTCTGTAAACCTGTTTGGCGGTTAGACAAATGTAAATGTCATATTTCCATGGTGATGATGTATTTCATATGGATGCACATTCATAGCAGAGATAATTGTGATTTATTTCAGATTGATAAGTACCTGTATGCCATGCGGTTCTCGGATGAGACGCTTATAGATATCATGGCACGTTTCAAGCGGGAGCTGGAGTGCGGGCTGGGACGGGACACCAGCCCTACCGCTGCAGTGAAGATGTTGCCCACCTTTGTGAGGTCCATACCCGACGGATCAGGTCAGCAAAACTTTATTTATGTAATAATCAATGATTTAATGGCTTTCCATTTCCATTGTCCAGTACCCACCTAACATTAGATTACTGTCTGATATCCTCAGAGACAATTCTATGTGTCTCTGTAGGTCTCATTAGTTTGTTTCAATTATGATACGATATAACAGCAATCTAAAAAGGTTTCAGATATGTCCTTGTTGCTCATTTGGTCTCATTGTTATGACTGGCATGAACGTGCCATAATGGTATTTTGGCTTTGCAAGGAGAAATAGTTAATTGAGGTCTGTTGGAATATACAACACAGAGCTCCATGCACTATCTGTCTGCCCCTTACATCCATAGGAAGTCAATATGCAGTACTTTAATAACACTGAATGACACATCATCGCTGTTTGATAAGTAGGTCAGCCTTAAAAAAAAAAAAAAAAAGATACTCAATAAAGAAAACAGGGTGAAAACTGAGTTCTATTTAAATGAAGACTCAATGTATGCATGTCAGCACTAAATCAATATGTTAATAATGCCCTAGAGAGAAAGCTCTCTGGTTAGCAGTATCATCTGCTCTTGGGACTCACAGTAGTGACTCACGGCAGTGACCTGGTAAACAGTAAAGAGCACAATGGATATTCAGTCTTTATGGTTAGAGTTTGGCCTAAATGTGTTTGATACAAGTCAGTAACCAGTTCTGTCATCAGATGGTTCAAATAATGATGTTTCTATGGATGATTCTTGAGTAACTCAATTGTGCCCATGAAACAGATCCTCTTATTGTATTTGTTTCTGCTACGCTCTGGTCAGTGGGCTGAATCCACACTTGCAGTGTACGGTATGTGCTGACCAAAAGAAACTGTTAGACAGATATTTATTTAAGTAATTTAATAAACATCTTGACAAGGGATGCTGATAATCATACTGAGATAAAATTTAGCACAGAAGCAGAATACTGCTAGCATGTTCACAAACACAATTATATTTTTAAAAACCTGGAAAAAGCTCCATGTCTTTTAAAAACTCTAGCTTGTGCAGTATGGTCTATGGTATAAAACATTTGCATTTGTCTTTTTGATTTATCTGAATGGCTGAATCACTACACTATGCATAGTGAATCACAGAAATGCAAACAATGTTGTGATGGAAGTAAATGAATGGATGAACGGTCAAATGGACAAATACACAAACGGACAGGCAGGCCAAAAGATAGATCCCAACTAAAAAATAGATTTGTCAAAACAAGGCAGCCAAAATATAAGCACACATGTGAAAGGTTTTGTATCCACTGTAATGTGAAACAAACTGGAGCTGTGTAGGTCATCTTAGAACTAGAAACACACCTTGTTGTTGACACAAATAACAAAACATGAATGTACCTTTTCACTGACTTTTGAAGAACTTTGCTGTGTCAACTGGGACTCAACATATCTGTGTGGATTTTAAAGCTAGCAACAAGAATGTCATACTCATGAGAATTATATCATTCTTTTATGTCACAATTCAGTTACTTTCGAAAACGTCAGTCTTTTATTGAATTTTCTTGTTTCAATCCGGAGCAAATACTGTGTGCATTCAGATTTGATAGCTCAAATAGCACTAATCAGTTATATGGAAACTCACGAAAAATTGTACAGTTTTAGATTCAATGCTGGTTTAGATTTTAGTACAGTGGTATAGGCTTTATGACAGTGCAGACTGTTTAGTTGTTCTAGACTACTATTATCTTTTATCGTGTACAATGAATGACAATTACAGCACATACTGAGAAATCAAACCTTCAATAGTCCCAATAAATTTACCTAACCCACCAGTGGCCCTCCACCAAGGTACCTCTCCCAGGTCACATTTGAACTCTCCCTGTCCAAACCTTTCATCCAGCTCATAGGCCTATCTGTTGTTCTGACCTTTCTGTGATTTATTACATGATGTGCCTGCACACATGCAAACATCAAAAGTTGCACCTCACCAAGTGTTTAGACCCACTGGCCTTATGCAAGTGGCATGCCCAGTGTGATATGCATCGGCCGCATGTGTGGCAGCCCTCACGTGCTCTAACTTGATCCTACTCAGCAGAGTCTGTTGTGAAGCTGTTCCTAAATATAGCACATACAGTACACTAACCTCCAGATCCTGTCAGAGTGCCTGCAGATTGAAGAGTAAAAATGGAATTCTACAGAAGTTTGTCTCACTGGTAAAAGTGAGCAGAGAGCACTTCTTTGCTGTAAACAAGAGAAAATCAAATGTCGGTTTAATTATTTGTGTTTAAGTGAACCGGGTGAAAAATCAAATGAAATATATTGTATTTTAAGTATATTAAGTGTACTAAATATACTTTAAAACAGACTCGCCATTAATATATTTATTTTGTGTTATTTTTGATTAATCAATTGTATTTGACAGTAGTAAATTGGAACCAACTAAGTTGTACTTAGCATACTATAAATGCTTCCCTTCATATGCGTGCAAATACAGTACACACAATACACTGTAAATCATATTTAGCCAATGTCAAGTACTAAAATGTTTTAAGGCACCTTTAATTTTGGCCGGTAGCATATTGAAAAGTTTGTAGTTGCTGCAATAAGTCACTACACCTCATCACCCCCAATAAAAAGGTAAGGTGGATAGAATGCAAAAATTAGAATCAAAGCATACTTTTCAAATATGTAAGTTAAAGTGCACTTCTTGTGTTAATAAAACATAATACATTTATTATAAAATTAAATAAGTATTTTTGTGCACTCACTTCAGCAGCACTTAGGTACTATTTAATGGTGAATGTATTTAAAGTATACTTTAAAAAGTACATAGAAATATAAAGTAAATGCACCCCAAGCACACAAGCAAGTACAAGAAATGTACTTCAAATTCAATGTACTACTCAATGTACACCTACAAATATGCCACTTTTGTAAGAGGGTCGGGTAGTCCAATTTCCTTAATGCATACAGTATATCTTTCATGCCCATAGAAGAGTAAATATCAGAAATTCTTGCATTAGCTGGATTACAATGTTTGCCACCTTTCCAAACAGAGTATAATCTATTGTATTATTTTCCCTCTGTAAAGATTGCTTTAGATTAACAAAGTGAAAAACTGAGAAGCTATTCTATTACACACTGCAGTCTTTCATTATGAGATGCTACTGAATGCAACATATTGTTGGTTTTGGATTTAGATATCTTGATGCCAAATACTTTAAGTCAGCAGTGACTAAATCAGTGGTTGAGAAATGTAGCCTAATAGAGAAGCTGGCTGCTGGGTAGTTTGCAACAGTGTGATATAGGAAACAGGCATCATTATAGGCAGTTAGCTGAACAGATAATTATACAGCTACATTAGTCTTCAATGGATAGATGTGTTTCCCATAATTTGTACTGTTGTTATCCAGTTATTAGCATGCAGTGGGAAAGAAAATTTGGCAGCTAAATACAAAAAATCACAGCTTGAGAGACATGTCAGTGACTTCATTAGCCAGTGCAGGCAATATCTATGTCAACTATGGAGCAATGTTGTTATTAATTTATACATTTTGGATTAATCAATTAGTTAGACAAATGAAAGGGACCACCAGTGTCTTGCTCAATTTTTTTAAAAAATATAATGTCCTCCCATTTAGCACATATATTACAGTGTTTTCAGCGAATGGTACCAGGCTTATGTTTGACTGATTCACTGCCAGCACTGGCTCGAGGCAGCACTGTGTACCGTGTAAGCCAGTGTTGCATGAATAATTGAGCAGTGAAATGTTGTTAATGAAGACACAGTTTAATGATGTTTGCTTTCATTAAGTGATCAGATTAAACAAATTGAATTAGGTTGAAATTAATCACAAAGCCAGTTGAATATTAGCCAACTTATTTTCCAAAATGTATTCAGAGGAGGCTAATTATATAGCATACTATAGTCTGTCTGTAATTTGTTGCCATGTACTGTCAAATCTGTGGCCATTGTCACACAGTAATAGAGATGCCCTCTTCAACAGGGATGGTAATCAGTAACCAGAGGACATTACCTTCCCATCAGAGCATTGTACAACCACAGGAGGGTGTTTCATTTAAATTGCATATCCTATCAGAGGGACAGGAAGGTTGCAGAATAAGAAAACAGAACAAAGCATGCTCAACCAGTAGATTGTATGGGCTGTCAGTCATGATTGTTTGAGTTAATATCCTGAGGGCCAGAGTGAATATTTTCTGTGCTTAAAGTTCACCAAGAAGGTTTCTGAGTTTCTCTCAGCTCCTTTTTATGCACTTAGAAAGACAGAGGTGACAGCACTATAAAGTATGGTTGTTTATCCAGTTTTCAAAAGACTCCTGCGCAGTGCTCAGTAGGCTGTAACCTGAGCCATTTGTTCTGTAACCTGGGTTTTGTGTAGGTTTTGCCAGGAGATGCTGCCAAAGTGAGTTGTAAACTCAGCTCTAGCAGTGAACAGAAATATAGTGTGCTTATATTTCCTCAACGCCGTAATGCTATAAAGTAACCAGGCCTGAGTTCACCCATTGTGGATAAGACTCCCTTCTCCTGGCCTGTGATTCCTGGTCCTCACAACGTTTACAGCTATCTCCAGAATCTGAACTGGCAGTGTGATCTTTCTGCTCACTGAACCCAGACATACAGTGATAGCTATTCTGAGGCTGTTATGGAAGAGCACCCAGTATGTGAAAGAGTTACTGTATGGCTCTTGTGTGGTTTCCTGAGATGATTTTGTCAGCCTTTTGGATAGCTCTACATTAAGGGCACGGGGTGAAGGAGAATACTACACTTCTGCTTTCCCTTAGTATTTTTTTACCTCTTCCTCTCCTTATTGGGCCTGAGATAGTTGAAGTACATTGCATTCGTATGAATGGCTTAATAGGTAATAGAATATATAATTATTTAAGTTAATTTTTGGTAAATTAATGATGAACTCTGACCAATAATCAATGACTGATATCAGTACTGTCTCAGTTGTTGCTGTACCATTATTGGTATTTGGAAATGTTATTATTAATTGTTTGCTTAACAAATATCATTTTATCTGATAAACAAATCATCAAAACAAAACACATCAATTTTCTGGCATTAGTTGAACAAACTGGATGGAAGAGAGTAACACCTGAATGGACGGAGTAAGCACAGGTTAATTGTATCTGTTCCTTGTGTTCTCTTGTTTGTCATGTTTTCTCACAGAAAAGGGGGACTTCATTGCTCTGGATCTGGGGGGGTCTAACTTCCGCATCCTGCGTGTCAAGGTGTCCCATGAGAAGAAGCAGACAGTGCAGATGGAGAGTCAGATCTATGACACCCCAGAGGACATCATGCATGGCAGTGGCACTCGGGTGAGGGTACCCCTGAACCTATAAAAACCTCCCTGCCCCTTAAATCTGCCCTCAGCTATCAGCCCCTAAACCACCAAATGACTGACTGCTCTATAACACATTAGCATCTAATTTACCCATGGAGATCCCCCATACCTCCATAACTCCACCCCCCCAGGACCATCCACCACAGTATCATCACACTCCAAACCCCTCCTGCAGTCTGAATGTAATGTATCTTAACCAGCCCCTTGGTTTGTTCCTCACTCTCATTTGCAGCTGTTTGATCATGTAGCAGAATGTCTTGGAGACTTCATGGAGAAGCAAAACATCAAAGATAAGAAGCTACCTGTGGGATTCACCTTCTCATTCCCCTGTGCTCAGACCAAACTAGATGAGGTGAGGCCACCAAGCAACCCATAAGATAGCTCCTCTGATCCGTGATTTGATTCAAGTAATAACACTAGGTGTGTTTACAATACCAAAATTAAATCTATATTAATTCCTTTGCTTTTCTTCTTTTATTTAAAACTGTGAATCCTGCATTGGTTAAGGCATTCAGCAACTCAACTTAATTCAGGATTATCTGCAGAGATATACCAGTAAATAGTGATAGAATTTGAAAATTGTATACTACACGCATTATAAGAATGTACTAGAGAATGAGTTTGGTTTTGCTTTGTTGTAATGTCCTGATTTTTCTGTTTCATTTTTTTCAGGGATATTTATTGACCTGGACTAAACGGTTCAAAGCAAGTGGGGTTGAGGGAATGGATGTTGTGAAGCTCTTGAACAAAGCCATTAAAAAACGAGGCGTAAGTTTCACCTTCAAATGTTGTGTTTTAAGATTCCCCACTGTACCATCAAACAACCAAGCATGCATGTAACAGACACATGATGCAGAATTAAGAAGCAACATCACGGTTTGAATTAATTTTACCTTTAAGTATTTAAACAGTGATGAATGTGTTTTCAGGACTATGATGCTGACATCATGGCAGTTGTCAATGACACAGTTGGAACCATGATGACCTGTGGATTTGATGACCAGAGATGTGAAGTTGGCATCATCATAGGTAAGGAATCCTGGTTTTGTGTGGAATGTATATGGACACTGATTAAATAAAATGTGTGAATAAAGAATGTCAAATAGATAACATTAGAATAGCCTTTGCCCTATCCCTTTGAAGTTGTATATTTTTGTATTATCGTGTGGAGTAATGCATATGGATATTTATGTAAAATAAATTATTATTATTAGCTGTAATATAATGGATAAAATGGTGCATATTTCTGCTGCTGCTTCCTAATTGCCTCATGGTCCCTACACACAGGCACAGGGACCAACGCCTGTTACATGGAGGAGCTGAGACACATCGACCTGGTGGAGGGAGACGAGGGCAGGATGTGCATCAACACGGAGTGGGGGGCCTTCGGGGACGACGGCGCGCTGGAGGACATCCGCACTGAGTTTGACAGAGAGATCGACAGGGGTTCTCTGAACCCTGGCAAACAACTGTGAGCTCCAAACTTATACACATTGCTCCATATAAGTAGCTGCATTTGAGCATTTATGTATATATATTCCTAATATCTATTCCTACACAAAGGCCTGGATCCAATCAGCATGTGTCTTTAAATTTGACTTGCAATTCAGTGCTTGTGGTGTTGTGTTTTTCCATTACTGGGTATTTTGGGCAATTTTGAAAGAAGTGAAGAGGGGACTGGGGTTCCCTCAGGGCAGTCATGATTCAGTGAAATACTGGTTTGGTATAATTATTTTCTTTATGGTAATGTTTTATAATTATTTGTATTTAACATTGCATGGAATGGTTTTGGGTTGTGTCTCTAGGTTTGAAAAGATGGTCAGTGGAATGTATATGGGTGAACTGGTGCGGCTCATTCTGGTTAAGATGGCCAAAGAAGGAATGCTGTTCGAAGGCCGGATCACCCCTGAGCTCCTTACTAAAGGAAAATTTGAAACAAAGCATGTCTCTGCTATTGAGAAGTGAGTATTAGAATATGATATGGTCTACTCATTTTCTTCATTTTTGTAATGAAGTAAGGACTTCAAATCACAAGTCACATATTTCATATTAAAAAAACAACTGGAGTCGATCGGAGGATGGGGGCTCATTTATTTTCAAAAAAATTATCAATTACTTAAATAAAATATTGGCACAAGGAGAGAACTCTGCAAAGAAAAGTCATGAGTCTGTCAAATGAGATTTCCTGACACAAAGTGTTATTTAACACAAGGCCAGGAAAGGCTAACTGCCCTATTACGTATATTTAACCTTGGGCCAGGAGGTTAAACTCCAGGGACTTTCTTCAGTACATGTAATTCTCATCCATGCCTCTCACTGATAGGAGCAAGGAGGGCCTGACCAAGGCAAAGGAGATCCTTACCCGCCTTGGAGTGGAGCCATCGCATGACGACTGCATCGCCGTCCAGCACATCTGCGCCATTGTCTCCTTCCGTTCTGCTAATCTCATTGCCGCCACCCTGGGGGCCATCCTCAAACGGCTAAAGGACAACAAGGGTGCACCCCGCCTGCGCACCACTGTGGGAGTCGATGGATCCCTGTACAAGATGCACCCACAGTCAGTACACTTTTTCATATCTCACTCTATAGGAAGCACTAAGTTTATATAGAGTATGCACTTTGGTAATGCCTTCTGTAGGATACTTCCCCATAAGTATGCGCATTTGGATTCACTTCAAAACAGGCATTCCACTCTTAACATAGTCAACTCTGTAAGTTGTACCCATAGTGAATATGTGCTTTGCCCTCTTAGAGGATCAGTTCCATCATTGATCAGTTTGTGTCATTACCCAGTATTGTGTCCCTTCTCAATTCAGAAACATATTGACCGAACCATCTGATGCCTGTTCAAAATGATTTCTTTCAAACGAATGTTCCACACCTTCCCCCCCGTCCTGTGTCTAATTATCTCCAGCAGTCTCATAAGGAAAATGAGCTGCTTAATGAATTGCTTGTAACATGATTTAAACCCACATAGTTCCTTTCATTCATCTTCTGTCATTAATTCAGGAAAAAATGGACATATTTTCGTGCTTGAGAGTGTTGAGCTTTATATGTCAGAATTCCCTTATACTGTTACTGTATACCATTATGCCATCAGCACTGACCCTAGATACCCCAGAAATATTAACATATCAGCGGTCCTCTGCATGCAGCTGGCACTCTGCAGTGAAGCAGAGACTTTAGCAAGGCAAGGTGAAATAACATGAATGCTGTAGTGCTGACTAAAGTATCAGCTACAAGACCTATTCCTGCACACTTTATCTCTAATGTGCAAGTAGCTGTGGACAGGCACGGACAAAAAACAGGCTGCCATCCATCACTCTTCACTTTTAATGTTAGAATACCTCCAGAACTGCAAAAATAACAAATGTAAAGAAACCACTGTTTGGAAGAGGAGGAAAGAACAATCAAGGGTATGCTAGTCAGTCACAAACAGAAAGGTGCGGTAGGGGAAAATAAGTCAATTTAAAAATATACATTACATCTTATAATTCTTTATGCTTTATGAAAAGATATACAGAATACAATAGATAAGTATGACAGTAGGGTGTATCACTCAATCTGATTTGTTCTGTCCAGATATGCTCGGCGCTTACACAAGACTGTGCGACGCCTGGTCCCCGACTCGGATGTGCGCTTTCTGTTGTCAGAGAGCGGCAGTGGCAAAGGGGCTGCCATGGTGACCGCGGTGGCCTACCGGCTTGCTGAGCAGTCCAGGCAGATTGCCCAGACTCTGGCTGAGTTCCAGCTCAGCAAAGAGCAACTGCTGGAGGTGAAGGACAGGATGAAGACAGAGATTCTGAAGGGTCTGGGCAAGGCTACTCATGACACAGCTACCGTTAAGATGCTGCCCACCTTTGTGCGCAGCACCCCTGATGGGACAGGTGAGCACACTTTACTGCACTTAACTCACTTATCAGTGCAAACGCATTACGTTACATTATAATACATTTGTCAAAGATCATTGTATTTTTTCAGTTCAAGCATAATGCTGAGTTGCAGGGTTTTATAATTCTGTAAGTGAGATTGATTGACTTCTGAATGAATTTGAATATGAAGGCAGCTTTAACACTGCTATAAAAGGGTATTGTGCTACACCTACCCTGCCCCCTGTTATACCTATGCTGCGCGCATTAACCGGCTTAAATCTCTTGATCTCCTCCCTGCCCTGCAGCATTCTGTAGCTGTAGCCCTGTTCCACATGACTACATATGACATCATACAGTGCAGGAGCTTAGCGACACTCTGATTAAGGTCACATGGTTTCTAAACCAGAGTACACACTGCTGAGAAACAATATAAATGAGCCCCTTAAATTCCATTCTGTAATTGGAGCACTAGTTTGTTGTAGGGCTAAAGCCCAGATGGGGTTCCTTTTACTATCAAGGGAGGTATTGTGCTCCAATAGAGTCCTGCCTGGTCAGGACACTGTGCCTCAGCTAAGTCTGGTGTGGGAATGAATTCTGTAGCTGTAAACATGTAAGTTACTTTCACAGTTTGGTGTGTTGACTCATCAGAAGCACAGGTTTGGGCCTAGATATGAATTTGAGGATTGGTCTCACCTATGTTATCAACTGACTATACCGTGGCAGGACACACATGGCCTCCTCCTGTCATTGGCGGGTGGATTAAATCAGTCAGCATTCCTCTGTTTTCTGTTGAATTAGCTCTTCCCAACACAGCCACACATGCACAGGCTAACAGTTGTCAATGAGGAATAAGCCACTCTTTCAATCAGCACCAGCTTTCTTGTGTAGTACCATGTGGCCTGTAGGATATAAAATAGTTACCTGCTCATAGGTGAGTGCAGTTCTCTTGGTGTGTTTTCTCAGGTGATCAGATGACATACCATTATACTGGGAAAACATTTTTACTCCTGCAGTACAATTTGTGGACAGAACATTAAAAGAGAAAACAATTTGAAAAACACATTTCTATTGGACAGGTTAATCTTACAGCACTCATTCTGTTGAGCTCTGAAAGATGACCCTCTTCTCTTTCAGAAAATGGAGACTTCTTGGCTCTGGATCTGGGAGGGACTAACTTCAGGGTACTGCTGGTGAAGATTCGCAGTGGCAAGAGGCGAACAGTGGAGATGCACAACAAAATATATGCAATTCCTTTAGAGGTCATGCAGGGGACAGGAGAGGAGGTATTCAGAGGTTTTGAATAGATTGGCAAATAGATGTTGCACATAGTAGCATCTCACACACTGCTTTACAGAGGCGTACAGAGGTACACCTGTAACTTCACATTATTAAGTTTGATATTGATGTTATTAGATATTATATGCTAATACACATCATGTGCTGTAACTGTAACTCAATTCAGGAGCTGCAGATTGAAAAGTTCATTTCTCAGCAGTTTGTTTGTGTTTTGGTGAGTGCACTGAACCTGGGGTTGTGCCTTCCTCAGTAAAACATCGTCTTTCTTCCATTTCCCAGCTCTTTGACCACATTGTCCACTGCATTTCTGACTTCTTGGATTACATGGGCATGAAGAATGCTCGTCTGCCCTTGGGCTTCACATTCTCATTCCCCTGCAAACAGACCAGCCTGGATGCGGTGAGAGAGACACATGCTTTATCATTATCCTTTATCAGTGGTTATGCTTTATCACTGTATCAACTATCATGCCTGTCCTGGGAGAATAGAGGCCCTTTGGTCAGGACATGCACACACACACACACACACACACACACACACACACACACACACACACACACACACACACACACACACACACACTCACACAAAGACATACACACACAATCAGACACATACGCACACACAAACACACACAGACATACACACACAATCAGACACACACGCACACACAAACACACACACACAGACATTCACACAAAGACACACACACACTCTCACACACAGACACACACAGACACACAATCAGACACACATGCACACACAAACACACGCATATACATCAATAACTAGTTTGTCCCTGTATGAACAATGGAGTACTTTCTGCCTATGCTGTGATGACTTTGTATATCCAAGCAGTGAATTGATTGGCCTGTTTCATGCTCTAGGGTATCCTTCTAACCTGGACAAAAGGATTCAAGGCCACTGACTGTGAGGGTGAGGATGTGGCAGGACTGCTCCGTGAGGGAATCAAGAGGAGGGAGGTGAGCACAGATCTCCTCATAACCACATACTTAATAACTGCTACAGTATGAATGGTGGGAGGTTGTGTAGGTGCGTGCATGTGTATATGTGGGTAGGTTTGTGACTGTGCGTGTTTGCCATTTTAGGAGTTTGACCTGGATGTGGTGGCAGTGGTGAATGACACGGTGGGGACCATGATGACGTGTGCATATGAGGAGCCCACCTGTGAGATCGGCCTGATTGCAGGTATGCTATCCCTCACATTTTAGCACTAAAGCACTTTTCTGTGTTGAACAGACATGATCACAGGTAAACAGTCCCTGTACTTCTGTCATCTCAACACTGATTTCTGTTTTTTATTACAGAAGTGATGTTGCAGAGATAGGTATTCTTTTGAGTTTTCACTTTTATTTTAAATAATTGTATTTTCATTTTTAATCCTTTATTTTCATTAAAATTATACATTTTTTTTCTTTAATCTTTTACTTTTGTTAATAGTATCTAAAAGTTAATGTCACGAGGAACTCTAAATAATGCTTGTGTTTTGTCAATACCAACAGTTCCAATTTGCTATATCCTGATGAAAGACTATGCCATCTAGTGGGTGAACTGGGAAAGCTGTAAATTCAATCAAGTCTATTATCTATAAGAAACAACAGACATCATGACTCATGGGTAAAGGAGGAAAGCTGATTAGCAGACAAAAAAACATGAGCAAATATTTTTGAACATATTAAAGGGGAAATGAGGATTGCATTATTAATCCTCATGTGGTTTCCCTGTGTGGATATGATTTATATATTTTTACACACAGACTTTGTGGTTTTGTGTGAACATGAGATATGACGATGCATCATATTGGTGTGATTTCAGGAACAGGAAGTAATGCTTGTTACATGGAGGAGATGAGAAACATAGAGATGGTGGAAGGAGATGAGGGCCGCATGTGCGTTAACATGGAGTGGGGTGCCTTTGGTGACAACGGGTGCCTGGACGACATCAGGACTCAATATGATGTGGCTGTGGATGAGCTGTCACTGAATGCTGGGAAACAGAGGTGACAACTCAAGATTCATCCGTTCAGGGCCAAGATTTTTCCTATGGCAATAACATGATAACCATACATGTTTTGTTAAAGAGAATGTTACTAAAATATTGATAAGGCAGTCCAGATCATTTCTGGAAAATGTATGGATGGCCTTTTTATTTGGCCTTGTCATGTTATAGTGTATTGTGTATAGTTTAAGGGAAGATAAAGAGCAGAGACCTGTTAACCCTTGTACTCTGGTGACTCAGGTATGAGAAAATGTGCAGCGGGATGTACCTGGGAGAGATCGTGCGGAACATCCTGATTGACCTGACCAAGCGTGGCTTCCTCTTCAGAGGCCAGATTTCTGAGACGCTGAAGACCCGTGGCATCTTTGAAACCAAATTCCTTTCTCAGATCGAGAGGTGGGCTGAGCGTTAGTGAGGAAGGGATACCGAAACACAGGCAGCGATACTGTGTATAAATAACTGTTTCATTTTCAGCAAATACCCTATCAGCAAATATAGGAAATATTACATTACTTACAATGAGATGTCAGTTCTTGACCTACTTTAATGAATAAAAAGGTTTTGATCTCCACTGCAAAACACAATGAATGGTTACCAGTGGGAGCTCACTCCAGTCCAGAAAGGCTACAGTGTTAGCTGGTGTAAATTAGTTAGTGAAAACAAGAGGTGTAGTGAATGGCTGAAACAAAAAAACTTTGCACACTGTACTGCTATATTAATATTCTGCCATACACCCCCAGGAATTATATTATATAGCTCTTCTTTAAGGTCTCAAGTAGTAATGGGAGAATGAAGTTACATGACTCTACCATGTATGATTGTCCTAATGTAACATTTCAATGTTGCCTCCAAGTGACCGACTGGCGCTACTGCAGGTGAGGTCCATTCTGCAGCACCTGGGTCTGGACAGCACATGTGATGACAGTATAATAGTGAAGGAGGTGTGTGGCACTGTGTCTCACCGCGCTGCCCAGCTCTGCGGAGCTGGCATGGCTGCCGTGGTTGACAAGATCCGTGAGAACCGTGGACTGGACCACCTGGACATCACTGTGGGGGTGGATGGGACGCTGTACAAGCTGCATCCACAGTGAGTAGCATATTATTGAACATTCTCAGCTGTTCTAAAGCTTTATATTATTCTTTAAAACATTTTTTTGATGGAATAGCAATTGGTGGTAATCAATGTTAGAATTGTGGTAGCTATAATTTGCTACTTTATATATTTTATAATCCCTTTCTATATACCCTATATTAAACAATTTTACCTAATAGTTTTGTATGTGGTGTGAATTGCAACACTGTTTGGTTGAATTATTAAAATAACTAGAAAGGGTATATAAAATGTAAAATTTGCATGTGTCTACATCATCACTTTCCATATTCAATCGTGAAAAATCATGAATAAGCTCTGTTCTGTGATGGCTGCACACCATTTCATTTAGACGATGGCCAACTACTGATCCCTTTTCCCCTTTGCCAACAGCTTCTCTAAGATCATGCACCAGACGGTGAAGGAGCTCGCACCAAAGTGCAATGTCAGCTTCCTGCTGTCAGAAGATGGGAGTGGGAAGGGGGCAGCCCTAATCACCGCGGTCGGCTGCCGTATGCGCCAGCAAGAGCAGAACTGACACATCCACCCTGCCAGTCCACTGCTCTCTTGCCGACCCCCAAGAGAGCATAACACTCTGGCTGCATCTCCCTGCCAACCCACACTATCCCCCAGACAGCACCTCCTACTGGCAGAGGTATGGCAGAAAGCTCTGGGTATTTCCACATTGTATCCAACTTACTGTCTATTCCTGCCTCTTATCTCCCTTTGAGTGTTGAAACACAATCCACACACACAGCATATAGCATTCCTACTGGAAACCCTCTCACGTGTTTTATACCCGCTGTACCAGGGATAATCTTTAATTAATATATTTAAAGACCTTGTAACACTGCTGTAACTATTCCTATGGATGTATATTAGAGAAAAAGGGAAGATATCTCTATGAGAAATTTAGAGCTTGCAACTATGTATCTATTATTTATTTCACTTTTATATTCAAGGGCTTGATGATTGGATTTGCTAGCAGGTGGAACTTGCTAAATCAAGAATGGATGATTTTTAAGTAGTAGGCAGAGACTAGGCTGGGCATTGGGCTGTACTTTAGGATGGTTTCAGTGGTCCCATACAGTCAGGCTGTTATTATGTCTGCTCCATAAAGACTTGATGTAGTGAATAATCTGGGGAAATAGAGGGAAAACAGAAGAAAGTCTTTTTCTGCAATCATTTCCATAGCACTGCTTACAAAGTGAAATTAAGTGTAATGATGCTCTCCTGTGCGTAACAGTGTGTACTTATTCAGTTCTACATAGACTAAGCTTACAACCATTACATCAAACTAAGACTAAACTGACACCTGCATTAAATCTCTGCCTTTGCATAAATTACCTATCCCCAAAACTCTTTAAAAATGCAACAATCAAAAAAAAAAAAAAAAAAAAAAACCGAGCCAAAGCCCAGCTGCCGTGTGTGTTATTCCTGTTTTTATTGGGTGTTCTGCTAAACTCCAGCTGTATGGTGGATGAAACAGAATAAATACATATCAGGGTGAAAGGGACCAGGCTCTCATGCTACTTCATGTGTGCTGTGGATGAATGTGAGACATGGACTGTCTGCGTGTGCTACTGTAATGCATCCTGTAACTGTATCTGTTGAAAACCACATTATCAACACTTGTCTTACTCCAAGACACAAAGGTATGGGATAAATTTATTTTGTATACTGAAAGAGATGCACTAGTGTTCCTGAAACTCATGTAACAGAATAAATGAAATTTTATTTTGACGTGAAGTGAAATGTATATAGTTGTCTTTTTCTTGCATTCCAAGTTCACTGTGTAAGGATGAATAAGGCATCTAAAGCACTATCTAAGGCTTCTGCTCCTGTTTTAGGCAACAGTAAAAGTTCAGGCTAAAACTCTGTCCCCAGTTAAATTTGAACCAGCACTTCATTCTCTGATTATTCTGTACTATTTTAATTGTAAACAACTGTTCACATCCTTTTCCCCTAAGCCATGCACACACACACACACACACACACACACACACACACACACACACACACACACACACACACACACACACACACAATTTTATTTAGTCCCTTGCCCCTCGATGCAAACTGAGAGATACACTGTCCTCTATCATCACTGTCCTGATTTCCTCTTGCAATTGTTGCAAAACAATTTTTACAATACAAACAAGTCTTATAAAAATGTAAATATAGTTAGGAGTTTTGAAGGAAATATGCTACATTGGAGTACAGTGAAAATGTGCGTTTTGAGGTGTGAGGTTAAATATGCTTTAGATTTTATTATTTATGATTTTTACAGCAAAGACAGGGTAAAGCAGCACTCCATCTAAGAATGGTCTGCCACTTCATTTCAGGATTAAGAGGTAGCATCTTCATCTCTTACAGTGTAAAGGGGCTGGCCTGTTTGTCTCACAAAGGGAAGAGGGATATTTGATGTAGACCACAGTTATTTTATTTCAACCACTTAATTACAGTGTTGCATGCCCTGCAAATCATGCTCAGATGTTCTATCATGAGTTCAGTGTGCTTGAGACTGACTGTCAGGCTGCTAATAATCTGTGCTGAATACAGCCTGAGTCAACAACAGCACAGCTAACAGCAGGGTTTGAGTCAGAAACACAGGATGAAAAGAGACAGAACAATTAAGGCAAATCAGAAAGGCTTTAGTTCAAACTTCAATACTTTGAAAAGATATCAGGAAATCATTTCTACCTTTAAACCATTACATTTTATTGGGGCTTTACAGCACTGAACAACACATTACTTTAGACAGTGTCACAGGAAATTCAAACAGATGGCTGCTGTATCTCTATGGACACAGGTAAAAGTATTTTACAGTGATTTTTTTATTCTTTAGTATAAGCTCTTGTTAGGAGAATATACAGTATTTAAAACTTTTCAACTTTTTATTACCAAGTACCATATGAGTGATTCAGGCTGTGAATAAAATTCATTTCCTTTTGGAGTGCAAAGCCCCAACCTCGATACCCACCTACTGTCTTCAGCTATTACGTAGTTCACCGGGGATCAAAGTTAGTGCTTCCCTGAACAATGTCCTTGGCTCAAACAATCTGTGGCAGCAGTAATGGAAAGCACAGAAACACATTACACATACTCCTCAATCACTGGCTGGGATGACACCTATACCTTTGCAGCAGATATGAACATAAAGGTTTTTTGTGTCCCTGAAAGTAAATAAGGCAGAAATGTCACTGCACATTCCACCTCTGAAAAAGCATTCTGTTATTCCTTTAATATTCAGTGTTTAATTTAACAGAGGCTCACATTCTTATCACTAGAGTCCCCTCATAATCAAGGAATGTGTTACCAGGCCAATGACTGAGACCCTGATAAACACTCAAATAAAGCATGATAAAATGAGTTTGCTACAATGTTTGCCAACACAAAAGCACAATCCGATCCAGAAAATACCACAAATTTCGCCTCATTTACTTCACATTTTTTACATGTTATGGCACCCAACAGCAGTTACAGATTTTACAGCAGTTACAGATATGAGTACAGCTCAGGCTTGAGACAAAATCTGTGGATATATTGTATATACTCAATGTGCCCACTGTTTTTCACACTTTATTTCAGAAAATATGTTAAATTTGTATAGATGCAGCCATGAGTGATGAGAGGCAGTGTAATGGTGCTGTGATTTTTTTCATCTACTGCCAAACACCTTTTACATTAAACAGGTGCCTTATCATCTAATACAACCTGCTCATTTTTCACCTGCTTTCTGCATCTCAAATATGCAGCTGCTAATCAGGTGGTCAGAGCAGAAGCTCATTAATCATACTTTTAATTTCTTGTGCAAGTAATTATAACTTCAGAAAGCTTTTCTGAACACATGCTTTCCATTTCCCCCACATACAGTATGTGCCCATGCCTTTGCTACACTATCCTCTGTCATTTCAGTGCACACTAGCGTAAACATATTCCATTTGCATCCAGCAGCTATTTATTTGCCTTCCACAGTACTAGCAGCTGGGCTCTGTCATTTTTGCTTTGGAAAAGTCCACTTTATATAATACAGTTTGTGTAAATGTGTAGGGTTACAATCACCAACAGGAGGCGCTAGAGTGCCACGCTGCTGGGGATACTCATGAGTGTACACCACCCCAAGAGCCTGCTGGCCACGGTCAGCATTACATCTGCAGTATTAGATTCAAAACCAGGAGGTGTGTTGCCACACCGAAGACTGGTGAATTTTAGCCATTTTACCTTATAAGTTTAAGTCGACAATATTAGACAGTCAGACTTAGTTTCTAATTTTACCCAGATTTCATGACTGTGAAATACTGTGTTTCACTCTCAAGAGTACAATAGAGGTAACAGACTAATGCTGTTTATCATGTTTATACCTACACCCATGCAAAAAATGAGGATAGCAGGTTGAATTATAAATCCTTCAATTATTATTTAAAGTTTATCAGTCTCCTTCAACATGCAAAACCGATGTGAGTCTGACATGGTGTACTCCTGCACTTGATTCCTCTGATTTCACATGAATCAACACATTAAGCATGTCGATCATAGACAAAATTTTCCAAAGCAAAAATTCAGTTGCTCTAGACGTGTGCTGATGATATATCCTCTGCTATCAGTCTTGTATATACACATTATAATGTCAACACACCACATATTTTCAGTCATATAGTTTAAATATTGAGAGCCAAACTCATAGCCAAATAAGCATATATTTACAGCAGAAACCAGATACATCCTCTATGCCACTGATCTAAACTTAAACACTTGACCCACTTTTTAAATGTTTTAAAATGAGTAAAATACAAACTGACACTGTTATGAAACAATGCTGATGAATAAGGCTTAGTGCTCATGCCATAGGAGCTAACTGCCGTTTGCTCCCTATGTTTCTGCTACTGACCCGCACCCAGCTAAACAACACACTCCTGGGAGGTATTCACTTATAACTGCAAGTGAATGTATCTGATTACACGCAACCACGAGAAACCATATTTGGCTCCCAGCATTCCCTTGGCAACTCTTTATGCGTAGATTGGCATATTCAGGCCTTTATCAGTTTGGTTGTGGTCTCCTCCTGGTCGGTGGAGTTACGGTGGACCACAGTGGTGGTCTCTGTTCGGTAGCTGCGTGTCATGCGGAAGGTCCTCATGTGCTGCAGCTCCATGTGGTCCTCCTCTGAGATCTGGATGAATGGACACCAGCGGAATGCTCGCCGGAATCCTGACCGGAATCTGAGAAGTGTAGACAGACCAGAGTATGGATCAGCCATGGTGGTCAAGTACATGTTTCAGACTGGCACAGAAGGTGTGATGCATTAATTGACCATGAATATAAACTCAGTTTACCAAGATGCCAAACTATAGCACTTGTGTATGCCTACTATTTTACTCAGCTACAGCAAATATAATCAAATTTTATGTGTATTAAAAATGATACAATGGTTTCTTTGAGAGAACAATTTTGACACTTCTCAAACTGCATGCACTAAAATTGACTTCAGTCTATGAGTATCCATACTCACTCTGCCTTAGGTACATACAGCAGTAGGTGACATTACCTTTGGTTCAGACAGCAGTAGATGATGGGATTGTACATTGTGGAGCTCATGGCCAGCCAGAAGATGGCCAGATAGACCTGCTGGATGTATCTCTGCTTGTAAATGTCCTTGTTAAAACTTCCCAGGAGGAAGTAGATATGGAAGGGCAGCCAGCAGAACGCAAATGTCAGCACCACCACGATCATCATCTTCACCACCTGCCAGATGATCCACAAACTCAGATTGCAGGACTCTACAAATCAGCAACAATATACTAACAGTACCTTGACCCTGACAAATCAGTGTGTTTTGCAGTGAAAAGTAAAACTTTGTGATTGGTTTACCGAAGTCAGTGAATCACTGCCCAATGTATCTCTATCTATTATGAAGTCCATGATATCTTATTCTGCTATCAGTGACTACAGTGTTCCTTAGCACTGGTAGTTTTCTGGACATATCCTCTGTGTAAAGTGTAGAAAGTCTGCAAGACTTGAAAGTTTAAATCAAATATCTAAAGTAATATTTATCTACTGTTTTAACTAAACTCTAAAACTTTACACTTACCCAGATTTTACATCTCAACAATACATGCAAATTAAAATATTTTATCTGCCAATATTCTTGAAAAAGCAGAATTTGAATGGCAATAAAATCGAGTGTCAAGGGAAAAACATTCCATAGTAGATCTATATCTAGTGGCAAAAATGTGGAGACAAATTTAGTTATATGAGCAATGTTTGACCATATTCCAAAAGAACCTTAACTACTTTATAATTGTGTACATATTTATGCCTCTAGTATAGTAAGATTCTTCAGACAGTTGCTTCCTAATGTTTTGCTCATGCTAAACAGAACATCGGGACATTACATGTTCAGTATACCTATAGTCCCAGAGACTCAAAACAGGAGTCTGTATTCTAACTGACCAAGAGCATAGGACTGTTCAAGAGTTTGTTTTCCCAAATAGGACAGATCACACACTGACCTTACGTTTAGCCTGTATCTGGTTCTGGTAGTGGTCTGAAGCTTCACCTGGGATCTCACTGCCCCACAGTGACAGGCCCACCAGACTGTAGGTCACCAGCATCACCAGTAGGGGGAGCAGGTAGATCAAAATGATCACCGCAATCTGGTAACTGAGACAAACCAGGGTCCCATGGTCCATGATGTGCATATGATGTTTTTTTTTACATGTACATTTTCTTCATTTAAACACTACCTTGTATATTCAGAAGATGTACATTCTAGAACTTTAGTTTTTGCATCACTATAAATGATTACCAAGCTTCAATAACTATTTTTCATTTTTGGTCCCAATCTGAAATAGCCAAATTTCCTTTCATGTTATGCACCACTGCAGCTGTGTGTGCAGTGCTTAGATGTGCTCACTTGCAAATCACTGAACAATTTACACAATGCAGGAAACACAATACTGCAGGAAATTGCTAGTGCTAACTGGGGGATATACATATCTCTCAACAACTAGTAGCTGGTGTGGGCCTGGCATTATATTGTACCTAGGGACTTACTAATACAAGATTGTTGAATATAGTACTGATATTGATCATTTGGAAGCAAAACAAACAAATCAAAAAAGCTTGAAAAGGTGTTACACTGAAGGAAGGATTTTTATACTTTAATTAACTTAATTAATTAAAAATAAATTGTCTTCATGCCCAGTGATGACAACTCACAGGTGTGGCATATGTTTTCTTTTATTTAATCAGTGTATTATCAGGGGGAACTTTCCCTCTGAAACAATCATATCTGTAACATGTGAATATCAGCTATTAATATGGGTGTTCTGATCTGCTGGATGCTATTTAGAACCAATGTAGGCATAACCCAGAACCCTGGTTATATCAAACCCATCTTGCCAAACTGTATCCTGCCACTGAAAATGCCTGGACATAGTCAAATAACAGTATGGCACAGGCCAAGGCTTGAACTAATGCTCTTTATACATACATTAAATAAGATCAATCACATGCAATACTCCTAAATGTTTTGAACGATACAAACATTGTCAATCTTTGTATCTATTTATCCTAGTTCTCAATGAAGGATACATGAAGTGGACAGTGGAACACGGAACTCACGTGAGCTGGTGTTTCCCCCCATAGTCACCGGGCCAGTCCACCAAGCATACAGTACGGGGAGAGTAAAACTTGGTTTGGGAGTAGAAGCACTGGGGGAAAGCCAAGGAGAAGGCCACTATCCAGATCAGACCAATCACCAGTTTAGTGCTGGTGGAGGAAAGGCGGGGCTTCAGTGGGTGAATGATAGCCATGTATCTAGAATGAAAACCACAACACTATAGAGTAGGCAAGGACATCTAAAAAAGGAATTGGCTGCAAATGCCAATAATATATTAATCATTTTCAAATATTATTTTCCTGTACTAGATGTGATGATGAACATGATTGATGTTGTTTTCAATACTGATGATTCAACCTTTTGATGAATGATTTTTGGAGAGGGTTACCGCAGGTGACTGTTTACAATGATCTGCCACCATGCCATTTGCAATGCTTTATCACAGCATAATCCACAACTTAATTTATCTCCCTAAAATTATTTACATTGTTCTAGTCACATGGGAAGCATCAAAAAGATCTACTACTAGACCAGGAGTATAAGTGTAGCCAATACTCTCCTGCTGGTCTATAGATCCCTTGCAAGTCAATAGAGAACTATTTCACACTCTACATTACAGATGTTCCAATTAAGGTTCAGTGATACTCTGTCCTGATGGTTGGTTTTATTCTAGTCATCCAGGGGTGTATACAAGGTCATTTGTATCTTAGGATATGGGGACATATTGAGATAGCCATGCTTGAACTGCAGAGTTCACCTGGTTGGCAAAAGTGGCTTTATTCCTTGGTCTAAGCTCAAAATAAGAGTGGTTTTTTGCATTTGTTCTGGTAAGTGTCTCTCTGCACCAGTTTCAGAGCCTCAACTTGTGACTGCTGTTCTGTCCTAATGCAGGTTTTCCTCATTTTATGTATGCCATGATGAGAGTTGGTTGGGGTGGGGGGGGCTGCAGTGAACCCTAAACATTAGCCTGGCCCACCCATTGGCCCCCTTTGTTTTTAAACCTTGAGTCCAGATAACAGTTATGCGTAATATAATTGGTCCCCCAGAAATAACAGCTGTAGCATTCATTTGAAATCATCTACAGCCACCACTGGCCATGAAGATTTTTAATACTCTTCTCTTTGTACCCACAAATTACACAGTGAAAATCAAACAAACCGCCCTCTTAGTAGGTGGAACCCTAATCACGTTTAAGATGGTTGCTCTTCATGCATTTAATCTGAATATACACTGTTCAGATAAATAAGCAGTCAGGGCCTCACTTTTTAATTTAAGAAAGTAAGTAATATGCACCGTAACAGAGATTCAATTGTATTTTAAATGCTGTCTTCCATACTGAGGTTTTAAGGAGAAGCATTCAATTTTTGACTTTTATGGTTTAGTTCCCAAGTTGTTTCACAGGGTTTTCTGTTATTGATAAATCAGTTAATGTCTTACACCTTATGGATAAATTTCACATACATAAATCCAAGGTGACCATATTGTAAACCTTACATCAACCTGTTCATTACAGAACTTAAATCAATTTATGAATCACTACTCAAATTAAGAATTTAAACAAAATCTCATAAAATGTCCTTTTCATTAGAAAATATATTCATAAAAATAAATATGGAACAGCTCAAGTATTTTTTACATAACTCTATATGTTCTACTTACACCCTGTATTTTTGATTATTTTTTGTCATTCTCTCTGCCTTTATATGTACATTCTGCTGCCGTATGACAGCATTTTGGAATGACATAATTTTGCAGGAAAAAACATTTTAAAAAACATAGTGTTGAGGCTGTTGTGTTGAACATATTTTGGGGCTGATTGCCACATATTTATACTTCATTGGTATTATATTCAACAGTCCTTGTTATTGTTGTTGCTGCTGCTGTAGTTTACATTTTAGTACTTATTAATATATATTTTTTATTGTCCACCCTACTTTTTTGTCACATGCGGTTACACTGTCCTTGTCCTGTGTAGCCCAATCCTGTGGAATTTACTGTAGCCACATGTATTATTACTAACCCCATTTTGAATGTGCTGTTACACAATGTTTGAATGTGTAATTTTTACCATGCACTTTGTTTTACCATGCACTTGGCACTCAGTGCCAACTAATTTCAAGTACCATAAAAGTATATAGCAATTAATGACATACAGTATAAAGTGGACCTTACATTTTTATTCAATATCCATACTTTAGTCCCTCTGACAAACAAAATTAATATTTTTGTGATTTACACATCCTTAGGAAAGTTGTTGTATTTATGTAAATGTCACAGGTACTGTCCTACAGCGATCCATTATTACAAAGCATGGCCCCACGTACAGGTGTTTTAAATATTCATTGCGACCTTTTGTGGGTGTTAGGTAAAACCTTCAATTTCAGATGGAGGGTTTTCAGACACTGGTTGGTCAGTTTTGAAGCATCTAGACAACAACAAAAAAAAACCCTGATTGGGAGCCCCTGTTTCATAGGGTCGTATTTTGTCACCAATACATTTTTTAGTGATTACTTTAAACAATAGTTCATTTACAAGCCTCGTGTTTTGAATTACTGTTTCACTTGGCTTCCGAAAATGACAACTATTTAAAGCATATCGCAGTTCTTTGGTAATTGTGATTTGGAGCTCTCGAATAAGAATGCAGTAGAATACAATAATCAGTAGAGGACGCTATTGGACAATTTTAAGATATTTGATTACGAGTTGCGTTCACATGTAGTGTGATTTTCTCTGAATAAAGATTGGCAGTATTCCAAGCCTTTGTATAAAATGGTATTTACCTTATTCACTAAAATTCCTTCTCTTATAACGACTGATTGACTCCCTGTGAACACACCCTCTGCATGTTAGAATGTATGATATCCACTAGCTGTTAAAATGCTTAACCGTGTGATACACACATGACTTCATCAATTACTGTATCAATTGTAATCAAAATGATAGTTGGTCACCAAGGCAAAAACGCATTCAAGACAAAGTTCAATATACTGCAATACAGTTAATCTTTGGTGTAATTTCTTTTTTCATTAGATCATATATATGTAACTAAATTACAGTTTTAGAAAAAAATATGTGTATGCAGTCTAATAAATGAAAACACGATGTATATTTCATGTGATGCTCGAGTTTTATTCTTTTTTCTTACATGTGGCTTACCTGTCAACAGCAATGGCTGTCATGGAATATATGCTTGAAAATATTGCTGTGATGGGGAAGAAGTTTTGAAACCTGCAGTATCCTAATCCAAAGTACCAGTCGTTATGCAGGGCGTAGACGAAATTAAACACAGTGTTGAACGCTGCCATTGAGGCGTCTGAGAAAGCAAGGCTTACAATAAAATAATTGGTTACTGTCCTCATTCTTTTATGTGCCAAAATTATCCAAATGACCGTAACATTGCCAGTGACGGACACAATTACAATCAGAGCATAAGCAATGGCCCAAAGAGCGACTTGCCAGCCTGGCTGTGCGAACACGTTTGTCGTCGTCTCGTTTCCGTCATCAGCATCTTCAAATGAAACCGTCGAAGTCAAAGATAGCACAGGATCCGGAGTTGTATCCATGTCCAACTCAGCTGAATTCTCATGACATTTTTAAGTTAAAAAAATAAAGCATAATATCTGAATGACATCTTTACTTTAGCTTTTCACACAATTAAAAAGAAAATAAGTCGGTTATTTCAGACAAACGTACTTCCTTTAATATATACAATAATTAATAGACTTCTACTACTCCGTTCAGTGTCCCTGGTTTTCTCCAAACTCCAAGAGTGACGCCAGTGGCATGCGAGCAGAGAGCAGAGCCCGACTGATGGAATTTTAAGCAGATACATCTGCACACTGTGTGTGAGTCTAATTCTGTGACGTTTCAACGTGATCTCAGCGAAGAGGAAAGGTGAAATCATCAGTAAAACAGTATGCAGTTATGAGATGAGGTGAGCTGCTCTTACGTTTACGCGTCAAAAGACACAGAGCCTTACACTATCATGCTAATTAATAATGCGATTTTTAAACCATGACCTATGAACTATTAATTTTTTTTTTTTTAATATGAGCGGTCAAGGACTCAAGGGTTAACTGCAATTACTCACAGGCTATTTTATTTCACTATCCTCTGTCTGGTGCCCAGCTGAATCAATCATAAACATGAAGTGCATACTAATTTGCATTTGTATATTATATTCATTCGAAAATAATTAATCTAACATTTTCCATTACGCACCATAAAATTGAAACAAATAGACCTATTCATCCAAAACCAAGATTTCTAATACTTAATTTGCATATGTAATGACAACAATGCATCTATGTAATGAGTCCAGAGAAGCAGACATTAGCTTTCTGTTTTCCTTGTATTAACATTTAATACACATGTAAATTAACAAATAAATGTAGGTGCACTGCACATACACTTTCATTGGGTATCAGGTGTGCTTGTGAGAAGAGCCACACAATTTTTACATATTTCTTTGTAAGCATCAACAGAAAACAGAAAAAGGAAATTTTACCAGAGGCTAACAAAATAGGAAGGTGCGGATATGACAGTCCTCATGTCATGAATCTCTGCTGAACAAATGAATCTCTGCTGTCTTATTTCAGATCTGAGAGTAATTATCTTAATTATACTCTTATTTAAATTATTCACATATCTTATTATATTTTTCTTACATTGTGAGCTGCCAGTGAGTTGCAATATGTAATATATGGCTTGGAAGTTCATAAGTTCCTCAGTAAGTGCGAACAAATCAAATCCATACACAGTGTGAAGAATCACGTGGCACAGTAATAAATGAAAATAATATTTGTAGTACTTAGTGCAAACTTCTTTCATACAATTAGGGGTATGGTGATGAGCTTTCTTTTCCAGTTAATGAGCCAATAACATAATAAAATGGGGGATGTTTTTGGTCTGTCCAATCATATTCTTTATTTTATTATTTAAAACCATACCCTTGACATCTTTTCTAATCAGTGACTGCATTTTGCCTGCCTGCTGTTATTGTAACTGTCTTCTGGTGTCTGAAATATTTTTTTGAATAATCAAAATAAATTAATTATTTCCCATAGCGCTCAGCATAGTCAGAAAAAACTTGTTCAGCTGTTTGCCTGTTACATGTTAGCTTTACTCTGTTTAGGAATGCAGTTGTCATCACAGTGGGGTGGGTGTCAGTAAGAATATACAGAATCCAGGCAGTTTCAGGAATGACACAACACAATAAAGTAAAATAAGCACAATCCAGTGTTCTGTTATAATTGTGTGATTAATCATTACTGTCACACGTTGTGAGTCATGACCAATCTGTTCTTACATACTATTTCAGGTATGACTGCTTGGAGTTGTGAATGAGAAGAATGAACTTATTTATACAACTGATTATATAGATACTCTTTGATTAAGCTGTCTGATTTAGGTTACTCTTTATGCAACAAAACAAAATAATCAGTATTTTGGTCACTAAGTGATAGCAAACATGGTATGTTAATTGGTGATATAATATGCTACTTGAACAACCCTTAATGAATCCCACAATTGCCATATGTTTAGAGTTTTGGCTTACAGAAGTGTAAGTTAGAGGGAGGAGAGAAACAGATATACATTAAGAAAATGGAAAAGACTGAATTGATCTAGAAAGCTTAGAAGCTGGGGTTACCTGGAAATTATATTATGTATTTATCAAGCATGGAAATACCTCATTAGCCATTAGCCAAGTTTCTTTCTTTATTCCTAGCTAAATAAGTAACTAACCAGTGTATTGTTAGTATGTTATTCCTACTAAATACCACATGGATGGCTCTACTACTTGCAAATTAATTGAATGAATTTAATGTATTCCTTGAGGGTTTTTACACAGCCAAGTGAAATGGCAAACAGTATTTTCACCATATTATGGAAGGACACTGGTGGAGCATAATAAACCCCTCAATGCCTTGCCCACCTGCCACTCACAGCCCAAGTCACCTGGGCAGAACTCATTTGATAGTAAACACCAGGTGCTAAGGCCCCTGACTGATCAGTGAAATGTTGACACCTGAACTACAACAGACCAAATTTAGACCATTACAGTTGGGAGTTGCCTTTAAACATCCCATTCAGTTTTGAGAAAGGTCAGTAATCTTCAATTCCCTTTGCCAATGCTTGAACCTCAGGTCAAGCTGTGTTAAGGCTGTGACTGTCCCTCACTCCCTTATGGTCCTTTTAATCACAGGTGCCAGAGGCACTGTTTGAGGTTCGGAGCTTGGCTATTCGCTTGCTTCTTTTATTCAGTTACCTTTATCTGTTTTTTTATAATATTTCTTGGCTGCTGAGCTGTTTATTTGGTAAGAATTACTCATACAAGCCCACCGGCATCTCTTCCATGACAAAAAATTTTCCTTGAGGTCTCCCATTACAGTACTAAGCCCAACCCTATTCAGCTTCAGCTGTTGAGTAGGAAGTGGTCTGGAATTTCCCTTAAAATAGCATGGTCTTAATGAAAAGTCATTTATACATTTCAGTGAAAATGATTGCTTTTTTTTTGTTGCCCCACTCTAAGGATACTGGCGTGCATTGTTTACACTGCTGACTGGGATATCGTTGCACAGAACTCCAAAAACAGGCCACTGACAAAATAAGCTTGTATGTAGTGTATTGCTTGTATGGGAGCTAAATATATGCCACCAGCAGAGTAAAATGTTTCCATATTGTAGATATAGACAATGAATTCATATTATATAAACATACATATATCATGTTTAGCGGCTATGTTTAAAAGTATGTGCAGTGTTACATGTCTTCTTTGTCCATAGGCATGTTGAGTTTGTACATTATGTCAAATTGGGAAAGGAGTTAAAAAGCATTATCTGAGGTGTGATGTGCAAATATATGTCACTAAACAAAAACACAAATATAGCACTGCCAACAGAGGTCCACAGCCCCCCAAACCCCTAAGCCATCATTCACCTGTGGCTGGTGAATGAAACTGCCGATGGCGAGGTGACTGCCCTGGGCCGGCCCAAGCCCTTAGCCTGGCCTCAGCTGACACGCCATTTCATTTGATGTATTTGTTGTCAATCTATTTTTAAAACACACAAAAAGAAAAATAAATTCCTTCCAAAGCTAGCACACAAAAAAGCGGGATAAGTGGTAAGAGTGAGACACCAAAAATGGTGCATGATGAGATATGAATTCCAGCAGCTTTGTAGAGATGTGTAAACAACCCAAAATAGTGCACCACTACAGCAAGCCCCCCAAATAAAAGCAAACAAAACACATGGTCCCCAGAACAAAACCTGACTTACTTGGATCCAATTTATACCTCTGAACGCTACCCCACCACTTCCTCTCAACAGGAAAAAACAACAGGAAAAATCCCCACTACAAAAATTCCTGCCCTGTGACTTTGTAGGTCAGGTGGTTGGAGGGAAAAATCTCAACGACAAAAACAGGTGGTGGAAACACACATCCTTGACATTGACAAATTTTTTAAAAAATCAAAACAGTAGCAATGTTATTAGCGCTGAGACCTGTATTATATTTCTCCTAGTCCTTTGTATAATGAATTAGTAACAAAGAACCATTGTCTCAATCAGTAGGTTTTTGCTTGAGTACTTCATGGTGAGATTTATTCTGGGATGACTTACACCGGCACTAGATTTACTTATTATTCTCATTTGTCTATGAGCCTCAATTCTATGAAGTCAGATAAACACACCTATCTTCCAGTGATATAGTTGGCTAATAAACAATGGCAAGTTACTTGACATCTGGATTCGTTCGTTATTTAACCAGAGAGAGAGTACCAGCACAAAATTGGCATTTCATAAAGTAAAGCAGGGAACACTGCTGATTATTTAAAAACAATGCTACAATATATGGAAATACCTTAAGACATCAATCTATTACACCAATAACATATCACTTTTAGTCGTAGGACAATATATTTCTGTCTCTAAAGTATGTTTGAACAACAAAAGTGATGTTCCAATCCTTATAGCTGTGCATTGAAAAATATTTGTTGAACTGAATGGCAGAGCCCATTCCATCTCTGTATCAAGAGAAGTTATCCGTTAGTCTGTTATCTGATTCGACTGCATTTTCCATGCAACAGTGACAGGTGGTTGCTTATTGAGCTGCCTCTTCAGGATGGCTTGGGTAATTTGCAAATTGTCATAGGACACAGAAGTGTCCTGGTTACTGAAGGGTGTAGGAAATCATATTAAGGATGAGCTGTGCTAAGGATGACAATATGGCCTTGATGGGCTTCATTTCGTAGAGGATTATTATATTATTGTAATTCAGCATGCTTAGAAAATGAAGCCTTCTCATTCTAATCTATCATGACAAGTAAACTGGCAAATCAAATGCTCAACTAAACACAATAAATTTTGTTGGGCAGATAGGCAGCTTAACTTTTTCAAATTATCATACAACTTTCTTCTTTAATTTTGCCAGAGGAATGTAGTGATCATATTCTCATGTTAAATACATGAAATTATTTATTTAATGTATGTTTAATGTTGTTTGGTGCAATCTAAACATATTACATACTCACTATGAAATTCATATGTCCAGTTAATATGACATCATTTACAACATTCCTTGCCACACAACATATAATTAACAGTCAGTCTTTGTCACGGATATAGCTGAATTTTCCATAAATTCAGCTATAGTAATGTCCTTTTTGCACAAACCCACCATTGTTTTCCACCAAACAACGAACAATTCAGTATTTTTAACGTACCTGGGCCAAATTAATTGTAAATACATTTCAATTATTACAGAGCCCCCTTGTGATACCATTGCTGCATGGCAGGTCGCCTACCTTACACTTTGTTAAAGTCACAGCAGCCTCCTTAGCCAGGGCGTTGTTCTTGCCGTTTTCAGAACAATCCCATCGCTATTCATATAAAGCACCATGCTTACATTCAATGATAAACTTCAAGGGATTTCCAAGACAATAACTCTTAAAGGCTAAGTGTATGACGACAAGTGTCCAACAAGCATTTTGTGCTCTAACTTTGTGTTGTAATGTAAGAAACTTAACTTGGACATTTCCCGAATTAGACTATGTATCATGTTCAAACAAAACTGCGGATCTGAACACATATGCATAATGAGAACACACTTCCTCTTGTGGAGTAGCTTTTGCTGAGTAGGGATACTAACCTCACTACGATAACATGCAACTGTCCTGACTACTGCTCCCGGGTCGACACACGACGCCCACACATTACCACAACTTTTTCATTGGAGCAGTGCTCTATCAATCACACACGAATGTTTCAGCACAGTGACAGATAATGAGGCGCTTTCAGAGTTTCAGGTGAGGGTGTGAGAAACAGGAAGTGTCCGCCGAAGACACAGCTGGAGCGCACTGTCAGGATCTCAGAGAGCGCAATCATGTCAAGTGAGGTCCGATACTGCGAGAGGATCTCGTACCTCTTTCTAAAATTCACACTCATCGTTTACTCCACGGTTTTTTGGGTGAGTTCTATTTTCGGATAAATGTGGCAAGTGGTTAGCAAGTTCTCCTTAAATGTTGCAAGCTTCTTCGGATGTAGCAACAGCGCTCCACGGTGATGGGTAGGGCGTGTAGGCTATGTTGGGTAAACAAGCCGGGAAACTGTAATACGATGGCTGGCTGTGTTTGCGTTCATAAATTATGCAGGAAGAAACCAGTTATTTTGGAATATGTATATTGTATTTCGTTCTTGCCTCAACAACTGCTCAAAGTGAATTACTTACCCTGTGCTCCTACAGGTGTCAAAGGGAATAGACAGGATTTTCCAGGTTAAGGAGCTATCTGATTCGTATTCATAAAAGCGTAACCCCACCCTCTGTGTAGCTGACACTTTGTTTTTGTTGGGCTTCACACATAAATAACGCCCTTCACAATGACGACTTACCCCATAATCAAATACATGTTTCAGTGTTATCAATGCAGAAAAACCTATGATGGTTAATTTTAGTTTAAACCCGTCGTACACGTTACAACCAGAGCCGATATATCAAGCTACATTGCAGTAGAAACAGCAATAACTTTAATGGGTGTGGGAATTAAAATTACATACAATTTGCAAAATAATTGTGAGCAGGGAACTTTAGACAACTCAGTGGCCCTACAATCATCTGTCAAAAATTTTACACGAAATGAAGCGGCACTATAACTAATACGCTGCTCCATCTAAATGTTTCGTATTTACGGTTTCTTTCATATGTATTGTAAGTATTACTTAGAATTAACAAATAATTAGACGAGTAATGCCTAAATGCAGGGAGTCAAAGAACACCAATGCTATGGACACTAAAACGTGGACTCAAACCTGCACACTCTGAAGTATCGCCGGCGATATTACAGAGGGAAGTTTCGCGATATTAGTCTTCTCACTGTGTTGCCTTATCTCATGGTGTGTCCCTCTAAATGCAGTATTTCAGTTTTCAAGTATTCAAATGCGATGACATGTTCATATTATAAGCTCCATGTTTTTTTGGATTGCATGGGTCAGATAACCAGTGAAGGTTCTGATTGTGGCTTAATGTTTCGATTGATCACTTGTAAATTGTTATGATTCGACTGTATCTGAAAACATTATTAGTTGTACCTTTACATGTAGGGTACACTCCGTAAGCTGTAATTTGAAGTAAATGTTGGAAATGGAGTAACTGTGGGCGACAGAACTGTATTATAACAATGTATGTCAGATCACTGTTAAAAAGACTCATTTCACTGTGCAAAGGTCTTTTTCCGTACAGCTAACATATTATAAAACTTTTTTTTTTTTTTTTGCTGTTCGTCAAAATAACTTCTTATATATGACATAAACGTAGATGTGCGATATGTTTTCTTCATCTTTAAAGGGAAGAGTTCAGGTAGATTGCTTATGTTCTCCTCGTTAATAGGTTTCATGTCCTTTTAAGCGTGTAATTACGATGTGGTGCACTATGTGGGTAGCACTTAGAATGCAAAAATAGGCGGATATTCCTGTTTTTTATCGTCAGATCATTTACATGATCATGTCGTAGCTAAGTCTGCTGTTTTTCTGCAGGTATGGCCTTGATCAGAGCTCCACAGTGGCCACAGTCCTGACACATGCAATATTAGACAGCCATTTTAAAAAGAAAATATTTTCAGGGTATGTGCTGTAATTGCAGCATGCTCATGCAGCAGACTTGATGCATTATTTGAATTGGTGTTGATGATTGACCCAGTAGATGCTCTTCAGTTTTTTGGAAGGGTACTGAACTCCGTTTTTGCTCAAGCAAATGTTGCACAATGTTTTCACAGAATATTGTTGAGGTGCACAATTGAATGACATAACTGGGGAAACACAGTAGTACTGGTACAATTGCCAAACTCACAGCAAGGGAACACAAAAGGACATGATGGGTCGGCACAACTAACCTCAGCAACAATGTTCCCAACCCAGTCACTCAAAAGCCATTTCTGCCTAAGCAAAAAACAATGGCAGCTGGATAGAATGTTGGGAAAACCACCTCAAACCAACCAATCAGTGAGCATTCATGTGCAGTGATGTTTCTGACCACCAGAACACTAATGGCAGCAGCCCTTTGTTGGAGATACACTCAGGATTATTGTTAACAGCCA
Source organism: Albula goreensis (assembly GCA_022829145.1). Taxonomy (NCBI): domain Eukaryota; kingdom Metazoa; phylum Chordata; class Actinopteri; order Albuliformes; family Albulidae; genus Albula; species Albula goreensis. The sequence goes on from CM040750.1 coordinate 23,959,601, forward strand.
TGCATGAATGCTAGTGTTTCTAGTGGTTGTTCCTATATTATGGGTGTTATACTTCAAATTATACTTCAGACTTTCACTTGATTCAAGATAAAAAACAGGCTATGTTTAGCAGTCCCTTTGTATAGAAATCACATCACACTCATAATATTCTGCCATTTTCTCTTGAAAGGTGAGTAGCTCCTCATAGATCCTGTAGATTCTCTTTATTATGTACATACTTGTGAAATAAAGGGCATCCTTGATATTGACAGTGAAAAAGCAAGAAAATCGGATATTTTTTGAAGAAAATTTGTATCAAAATGGTTGGGAACAAAACAAGAGGATTCAAAAATGTAATGCAGATGTAGCTGACACCTATAGCGCCACTATTCTACTGCTGATTAGATAACTTTATCTCTGTGTATTTTCTTTGTCAGTGCTTCTTTGTGAAGTGTTCTTCACCTGGCTCTAGAGTAAATTAAGTAAGTATCTGTTCTAAGAAGCTGTCAAGACAGGCAGATTTGCAGGAAGAAGAGAACCATAACTTTGCTAACAACCCACAGTATTAACAGATCACAATTCAGATGACTGTAAACTTTATTGAATGAACCTGATTGACCTTTATTGAATGAACCTAATGCCTTCTCACTGCTACTATGTACCAATTTGCACTAAATGTGCTAAATTCAGGATGACAATGTACCATACTGTTCCTAACGTTATAACAATGTGTTCATTACTGAACTGTTGGAGTCATTAGTGTTAGAAAAAGAGTTTATCCAACAGACATTAGTTGCTGAGGCAAAATGTTTAATTCTGCTACTTCTGAAAATGAAACACAGCCAAGAACATACATTGGCAGTATTTGCCACATTTACAAGAAAATTAAAAAAAATATATATCCCCAGGCTTACTGTATACTGTGTGGAAAGACGGGCAGACATGATGAGCCCATCATTCAGCTTTGTGAATGTATCAGTGTTAGCAGATTTAAAGGTGAATAATAAGTACTGTGACAATAGTCATTTCCAGAAAAGGTCTACTAAAAGTGGCAGGACTGAGGAGAAGCGTTAAGGGGCCAAAGTCTCTTGCAATCTTCCCATAAAAATGACCCTGTGTGCTCCATTAACCAATCAAAATCTATTGTACAGTGGTATTAGTGTTTATAATTGTACTCAATGCATGGACTTCTCTCTCCAAATGATGGTGTCTGGATCTGTCCTGTCCTCATAATGACAGTCTGTCAGGGGCAGTAATAAAATGAACAGCCATATCCAGTATGTAATTCCAATGGGAAATGTCTGGGGGTTTTCATGTATACAGGATCTGCTTCTGTTTCTGTTTAGCATGCATGTCAAGAATTTGTTTTAAGAAAAACAAGTAGTAATTAAAGCAATTACAGCTTATTAACTGATGTCTCTGGTTGCATATTAACTTTGACTTCAAAAGTGACATTGAACAGCCCAAAATATGGTAATCCTCTCTGGGCTTTTATAAAGAGTTATATTCAGGGATTACATCTCCAGTGCTTTTAGATAAGAACATTTAATTACTGATCATTAATAATGACTACTTGTAGTCCTGAATGTTGACATAAGGTGCAAATGCACACAAAGGTTTCATCCTGGTACACAACTGCAATTACACAACAATGCTGAAGCACAGTACCAATACATTACAGTGATCATAAGGATACCTCTGATCTAGGGTATTGATTTGGAAGTGCTGTTCGCTAAAGACAAGTGAAGTGAATCATGAAGAATTTGTTTGCTTCATGTAATCAGGCTTACAGGAATCACAGTAGTCAGCCTGCCTGTTTCTCAGTGTTGAAAAAGTACTGTGCATTTAGAAAGGGTGAAGTTAGATTATTGGTGTGAATGGTAGTCGTGCCAGTGAAATTATTTTCCTAGTTTGCATTACTGTGGTCATTCTCGGGCATTCAGCAATTCTTGCTCCTGGTTGGGCAGTGACAGCTCCTTGATTTTAAATGGGTCAGTTAATTAATTTCAGTGCATTTATCATATAACGAGACTCTCCCGTGCAGTGTGCACAAGCTATAGTGGAACGCTTTGATTTGAACTTGTTTACTGTAGCATAGTTTGTGGCTTTGAAACAGTTGCATAGTAGCCACCCACATGTCTGGCTGCCCTGAACACTAATGTTACCCTTGTTAGCCCTGTCTGTGGCTTGGTCATTGGCCGGTGCTCAACTCTAATGGTTCCCCTGACAGGCATGTCTGTGGCCTAACTGCTGCTACTCTCCAGCCATACCTTTTATATTAGTTTTCTCCAGTGATTAGTAGTGCCTGAACAGACCAGCAGAGAAATCTAATCACAGCTGATATAAGGAGTATATCAACATAAGGAGTGTCAGCAATCCTCATGTGACAAAGCTGACTTCCGTGGACTTTGAATCAGCACAAAGAAAATGTTCTGTACTACTTGCAAGTAAATTTATGTTTTATTATATTTGGCTATAAATATCATATTTTTTAGTTTAAGTATTTCATGTAGATATTTACACATTGTTAACCCATCAAAGCAGCATGCAAAATGGTTAGAATGTCCAATTTTCATAGGGTGTTTATCAACTGTCGACAAATTCACTGATAGGAAACTTCTAGCAGGTATTAGTGTTGGCAACAGGCTTTATTACTTACTTCAGTAAAGTTGAATGAATTATTTTATATATGGTATTTTGGCCTTTGAAGTTTTCATTATTTTTACAAATTATAACTTGACTCAAGTTTGAATTTCATTCTAACAGCATTGGTTTGTATGTATTATGGTGATATAATGAGATAATTAAGAAACTTCTGAGTTTTTGTTAAATTAAAGGGGCAATGAAGATGCATGCAATTATTTATTGTTTAAGATGTCTAAATGCATTTCGGATTTTTCCATTGGGGTCTGTAGTATTTTTGCGTCTGTGTGTGATTAAATCAAAACCACTTAAGAGTTTTGTATAGTCTTTGTGTCTTCCTGTTTGTACTGGAGCACACCCATCCAGTCATGTCCTCTTCTAGATTCCCATGGCAACATAATCCCAGGTTATTTACTTTTGTTTATGCAGCATGAGAGACACACACATGGCTGTGTGTTGTTTCACAACACTCTTAATTAGCATAAATACCTGGAGAGTTTACCACATTTACCTCCCTGACAACACAGTCTTACCACAATTCATTAAATGCATGTACACTCAATCTGATGCTGAGGCTTATGACAAGAATCCTGTGCCGTACAACACCCACATTGTTTTGTGCAGAAGTGGGCATTGCCATTGATAGTTGTGACAGAGATGTTCTTGTCTCCACTGTATGAAATCTGTCCACACACACATATCTTTGTGACCTTTACTGGTCAGCATGTGACACTAAGTTACACAGCAAGCTGTTGCATATTTTGCAATTACAGCAATTTCCTTTTTTTTTTGCAGACTCGTTTGGAATTTATATTGTTTTACGGTCAACCCAATCTTGTGTTGTATGTCAGTCTTAGTAGTTCTTCATCCTGATCATTTCTCTTTGGGACATCAGCAGGTGGTTTGTTATCATTGCATCAGCTGCTTTGAGGTCCAGCAGTTCATTGGTACCATTGATGAAATAAATTATTTTAGGGAGAGCCTAAACTTTCATCTCATTTTTATATGAGTGTATCACAGAGTAAAGAATACGCTGATTTGTACTGGGTGTTCACCATTTTCTTGATCCTGTTACAGTGCCAGTTCCTTTACAGTGGCACATTATTGGCTCCCTCTTCTCTTAAAAGAAAGGGGACATTGTCCACCCCCATTTGGCACAACACTGTAACAGGCGAACTTTCACATCCTCACCGAACTGTTTCGTCTCGGACATCACAGCTGTTGAAGGCTGTGACTGTGCAGCAGAACAACCCTCCCCAAGCACAGTGCTGTACGTCCTGTTTTCAGGGAGAGTTCATGGAGTGTGGCCTATGCTGCTGCTTCCTGTGTCTCTGTGAGGGAGAGCTGCTGCTCTGGCCTGGCCCCCTGTCATCCCCAGGCCCCCTCCTGCTCGTCTCCGCCCGCAGCGGTGCCAGCCTGCTTCTGCCATGTGGGCCTCTGGGCACTGAAAGAGCACCCACCAGAACATTCACCAGCTTCTTTTTCACTGACCTGCCTTTCACATAAGTTACTTTAGGGCTATGGCTCTCACTACTGGGGGTTTGTTGAGAGGTGGCATGATGCAAAAAATAAAATCACACATGTATTAAAATTGCAATTAATAGTCATATGAGACTGCACTGCATAAGTTCCCTGAACTGCAATAGCTGCAGTGTACATTTCTTGCAATTCTTTATTCCAGCAATCAGGCAAATACACCCCAGATCCTCCACCCAGGTGATGAGCTGTAGAGATTGTACCGCTTTTGGTTGTTACAGATCCTGTGTGGCTGCTTAGATAAGATAAGCACAAATAATGTGGTTCCTTCACAAGTAAGCACTGTATTTTAGCTCTGTCTCATTAGTTTTAATGATGGGATGTTTCCTCTCTAGTCTAACTGGATTTCAATTTTAAGTACAAGTGATCCTGTTCTAGTTTAAGTTAAAAGATGTTGCCCAGGAAGCAGTAGTTAGTGTATGATCCACAGATGAGTAGATGGTGAAAGATCCACATTTTCGTGTGATATTTTTTTCAAGAGGCCATAATCATTTTGCTGTAAATTGCCTTTATTTGAAGGACATCTCCAGAGTAATTTATTTAATGATTCAATAAGCAAGTTACATTTAAAAAAAGTATCACACTAGCATAACTCTTATTCATGGGCACTTGCTAACTCATCAACATGTATGCATTTAGTTTGAGGGATTTGCTTGTTTAAGCTAGTTAAAGTACATACTCTTGGCAGCATTTGCATTTGCTCAAGCAGTGTGGGATATCAGTGGGGAGAGCAGGTTTGGGGTGACCTGGGAGCCCTACTAGGCAGGACACGGGTTCTGGCTCCTGTGCTGGTGCTAACAGGGGCTAATGGAAGTGCTCATTTTCTCTGTTTTGTCCAAATTGTCCAGGGCCTTACTATCCATCTGGCATTATGCAGCAGTATTGCAAGTTGATTTGATCATTTCAGACTGGTGCACTAATAATTTTTGACTTCAGCATCAATATACTGAAGATAACAAAAATCCCAATGTCTGTTTGGGCAATTTGGCCTTAAAATGATGCATAGTCTGGTGTTGCTGGACTCAGTGTAAAGCAGATAATTTAGCTGAATCATGTATTAACAGATGTTAATGGTGCTGCTGAGATGTGTTCTCCTTTGGTGGGTGCATTGTGCACACATGCCCTCATGAACGATAGCGCCCTCATGCCTCATGTGATATTTGTAAAAGATTATCTTTTTGGATGATGATTGGGTTGTGTATACCAGGGGATATTCAAAAATAACATTTAATGTTTGTGCATAGTTATTAGCAGAATGTGATCATCCCAATTACGTAATATGAAGTAGACTGATTTGGTGGCCGACCATGGTAATGCTCTGTAATATTTAAACAGACTAGCAACAACACAGAATATTCTGAGAAATGTGTGCCATATTGATGCAAAAACAGACATCAGCTCTGCACAGACAGACAGTGGATGCCCAATTGACTAGTGTGGGTTGCTGGTGAGCAATGAGACTTGGACATTACTGCAGGCTTAATCTGTCTCTCCCTGAGCAATGTTCCAGCCAATTTGACATCACCTGACAGAGCTGCCAGCCGCTGATTTTCTAACCTTCATACTGAAACAGCTCCATTCAAGAGCTTATGTTTAAGCTCTCAGCTGACATCCATGCCCCAAATCCCAGGGCATTGATTTAGCCCTCTGTGTTCCCAGAAAACATTCCATAAGTCTTCAGTAATGTGTCAGAGGAAATCTCCCCACAGATGTGTCCACAACAGCTGTTGTGCTGTACATCAGGAAGGATTGTAAACCGTATTCTCACAATTAGTACCCCAAAAATGTAATTTAAACAGAAACATTCCTCTATGAGGGCATCTCTTTCCTTGGACATAAGCTTAATAATAAATAACCAATGGTGATTTTAGATTAGGCTCAATTTATGTAGCATGGCCATAAGATGAGCCATAGTGGCCAGCAAATTAAACAGGAGCTTGTATATAGAGGAATGTACACTTTGTAGCACTACCTGATCTGAGTTGATCTTACCCTATCAACAACTGTTTGACAAAATGTTAATCTAGTAAGATCCAACTCTCTTTCCAAAAAGCTGCTATTTTTGATTTAGCAGCTCTTTCATTGTTCAGGGATTTCATTTTGGTGTAGTCATGAGTAATTAGCTGTCCTTCCGTGAGAACATCACAACAGTTACACTGAACCATAGATTCTTTCTCTGCAACATCGACAAAAACCTCAATTTCCCACTACTACCTATCTTATTGTCCATGCCTTTCTGTCCCAGAAGTTCTCTTCTTGCAGGATTCCTTGTATACGCCATTAAGCACACACACAAACTCAACACTTTCAACACTGAGAATAATCCTGGGTCCGGTAAATGAATTGTGTCATATATATTGATCACTACACCCTTAAACCCATTCATCATCTTATCTAACATCTAGCATCTTCTCTGCATCACTTCTGTATTCTAGGGTCATGAAATACCTATAGCTATCAGTAATACTAAATTAATGGTATGCTCATGTGTAAGATTATTAATACCAAAATGAAACTTTTAAAACTTATGGTACATAAATCTTAAAGTACATATTTGGCTTTTAAAACAGTATTTGTAATTTTAGGAAGATAGTGCAGATGCATTCGATATGCAGAACAGTCATTTTCATTGTTTTCTACAGGGTGCAGAGGTTTTGATGCCACCAAACAAGTCTGTCTATATACCCTTGAAACTGTTCAAATAATATATGATGTCTAAAGCAAATGACTCACTATCAGTGATTAAATTTACAATAGGTATTTTTAACTGTGCTGTGAAATGAGAATGTGTGACTTCTGACTCATTTCATCTATTCTGGTTCACATGTATCCACGGCCACATAAATAATGAATTTCATTTAATAGTTGAGCTCTGTCTTCATCTGTGCACAGAAAGCCCAGGGCGAAGGTCTGAGAGTTCTTGGCCAGTGCTAAGATCCCACTAATGTGCAGGACTACATTTGTAATTTCTACATAAACAATGCAGTTCATGTGCGGTTTTACTGAGTTGTATTTTCACATAGGCTAGAGTACTTGCCTTAGCTGTGTACATTAATGTGCTTCACTGTGGCTTCCCTAATGTAGTTAGTTTGCGCTGTTTTAATGTGCCTTGGAGTGACCACCCTGCTGTAGTGCTGAAATGTTACAACACTTTCATTGTTTCATTCTGCTAATCAGCTCTCACTGTCACCAACACTGTCTAAGTACAATGGTCTTCTTAGGTAGATAATGCTTTTATGGTAGATAATGTAGATAATGTTAAATTATGTAATTCATAAATATAATTACTTCATTTCCATTACAATTATCCCCAGAGATTAATACCTCAGGAATGGGGTGAATCTGTGAAAATTCTGTAACTCTGAAAGTGTTGTCAAAATGCCCTTATTTAAATAATACTCTTTTGAATAAAATCCTTACTTGTGAGTCAGCTAACATGGGGATACTAAATAGGGAAATTAAACAGGCTTCACACTTGGTCCTTACAAGTAAAAAAAACAGTATCCATCTTTTCCATGCTACTGGATGCTTTGTTTCCCATAATATCCAGTAAGAGTTCATATACCAGAGATAAAAACAACTCATCCATGTTACTTTCCTGCATCCCAAAACCTTTTGTTTACAAAGAAATAATCTGAACTTTTATGAACATCTTATAAAGGCATAATGTCGAGTCTCCTTGAACAGGGAGATTTAATCTGAAACTATTTACTACTAGTAGTATTTTCCTTAAGGATGGCAAAAGCAATTTGCACCAACAATAAACAGCCATCAGTTAATGATTACCACTGTTTTTGGCTGTAAGGCCATAGGGGTACGAACACTACAGTAATGATTGTTAAAGACACATCTAGAATGCAATTGCTGAGTAATTTATTTGTAAGGGATTTCAACTAAATGCATTTATATGTGTAACATGACAACTGAAACTCATTAATATGTAACATTTAGAGTTTGTGAAGCCTGAGAGTTGAAAAGTTTATTGGAGGATAAGGACAGTACAACTTTTTTTTCAGAAAGTGTTGTCTTGGGCTTGAAAAAATTCTCCAAGGAGATTGGATGAAGTAGGTGTCCTTCACTTCATTATATTTTATGAAACAATGACCAAGCGCAATTTCAAACACAATATTAGCATACTGCTTTCAGAACTGCTTTAATAGTGGCTGAATTAAAAACTCTGCAAGTGCAATGTAGAAAATCCATAACAATGAGATGTTTTTAAACAAGCTGCTGCAAAACCTGAATAACACTGTAATACTTTGAAACTGAAGCCAAACAAAAGAGTTATTTAAAATCATCATTCAGAAGCAGAAAAAAGTAGTAGAAAAAATTGACTTTAAAAACGACTAAATTTGGAAGACATTACCGTTTTAGTCATTTTCAATAATGAATGACACCTCATAACACTCAAAATCACCCAGTTTTTAGCATAAAATATTCAATATCAATTTTCTTCATTTTTGCTTTGTTTTGTTCATCAGAACAGCCTTTTTCATAGAAAATTACTCAAGTAAGTATTTATTCTAAAACTTTGACACTGGAAATTTGTAACAAGGTCTAAAAAGTTTGAGTTGGGCACTCAAAAGTAAAACTGCCACATATGTATGACAAATGTTTTCATGTCTCTGAGGTTCTGCTGTACTGCATCAATATGTAACTGATTTGTTGGAGATAGCGGAACAGTAATGTTTAGACAGTATGATTATGGTTACACTCAAGGAAGTGAGTTGAGAATCCTGAGTGTCTGTATCACAATATAGTGTAGCCAGGTATTATTTTATTTTCTAGATCAGGAATAGAGAACCCACATGCCACCATGGGCCTGATGTGTAGGAATTGGATCTATTTCTGTGTACCACCATATTATCTTTGAATATGTTGCCTAAATAGTAAGGAAAGATGTAATAGGGGACAGGTGTTCAAGTGTCAGTCACGCCATTGCTGGCTGTGCCTGGAGGTCCAAACTGGGGAGACAACAATTGGAATAATAGGTGGAACTCTACCTAGTACTGTTGGTCTCATTACTCTCTAGGAGCCACACCTGATTAGGCTATATATCTACAGATGCACGAAGAATATGCTGGCCTAATAACCCTTGATGACATGGACAGTATGTGATTGGTGGTGTGTCAGCAGTATGTAAAGAAACCAGGCCTTCATAAATGCTTGAAGTTTCTCCACTGTTACCAGTATGTTGACTACTTTGTGCTGCAACTGGATTTGGTTAATACTGTGACAGATGAATCTGTTTCCTTACGTCACCACACATACTGGTCCCCATCAAGTACATACATTTATTTGAAAGGGAAAATGAGAAGAAATACGACAGCACATCATGGCCTGTGAATTTACTAAAAGTTTTTAAACAGATTAAACTTCATTTTAACTCGCTAGTGTTAATGCAGAGTTACCTCTAATTGTTCTTCGGCAAAAGAGTGCATTAAACTGAAGTGCTCTTACATTTAGCACACAAAAAACAACACTGAATACAGTCATGAATGGATAAAGGGACATATCACTCTCACTTTTGGGAAAATTACAAAACTGAATAGCAAAAGCTGGATCAACCAAAGATTGGCTGTAGAAAACCATTTTATGAGGAAAAAAAATTTCTTGCCAGGATGCAAAATTACCACAGACAAAAAGTAAATGAAGCTAACTAGCTGTGTACAAAAAAAAATAAATAAATAAACCGCAAATAGCTAGCATTAAATTGAAATATTATTCACATTTGTAGTGGAAAAGGACAAAGCATTTCCTTTTGCAATTTCAATTTACTCTTTGTAAAATTTTTATTCTTGAGAAAGAAACACAGTTATTTCATTCAATCCCTGGGATCAAAGGTTTAGTCCCAGGGATTGAATGAATTTAGAATTCTCCTGGGGTTGCTCTTGATTGATGGTGGTATGCTATGGCACTATCTTCTGTAGCAGAGCCTCCAGGGCTCATTCATTCATACAAGGTCCTCTGAGCAGAAGCCTCAGCCCACACTCAGCCATCCGTCCACCATTTCCAAGTCACAACACCAGTAAAACAGGCAAACTGATCTGTGGGGGTTCCAGTCAGACGCCAGCCTCATCATTCACATTGCAAGCTAAGTGATGGTAATACTCTGCTGCCTGGAAGTACGTGTGTTTGTCTTCTCACTCTAGGGGTTGTCATTTACTGTAGTGGATGCTCACATTCATAGTAATGCCACTTACCTCTGATATACTCAGATACTTCAAATTACATTACATTACAGGCATTTACGTCAAATTAACCACGTCAATGCCTTCAAGTGGATAAATACAAGTGAGGCTAGATGATAGTTAAGAGTGCTTAGCCGAAATGATCAGAAAGTGTCTTGGAAATTAAAATCCATAATAGTATTTGGCATGCACATAGTGAAAGGTTTAATTCTAACATCAAACTGAAATGTTTAATGACACTGATTCTGGCATGAACTCTATTCAGTAATCAAAAGATTTTAAACATGCTAATTCGCCTTACTCTCACCCTGGGTGCTATTAGTAGTCATTAGGCCTAGCATATGTTATCTGATGTGATTGGTACAGACTCTTTCTTTCAAGAGAGAACTGAATTAATTCCTGAAAGATGTTTCCCTTCACAAGAGAACATGCTTACATAATCAGTTTTGATAAAGTAGATTCACAGCCACAGAAGCCTTGGGCTTGAACACAGTGAAATTCAGCACAGTGAAATATAACAAGCATTATTGAAGTGCATTGCCCACCAATACATTGCCATGCCACACAACTTAAAAAAAAAATTAAAAATAGCATTTTTTATGAAAGTGGCTCCAATTCTAGATATTTTATTGCAAAAATGCAATACAACCTTGTGCTGATGGTATTGTGTTTCTTTGTGTATGCAGCTAATCGGAGGGTTCATCTTGGCCATCGGTATCTACGCAGAGGTGGAGCGACAGCGCTATAAGACCTTAGAAGGGGTTTTCCTTGCCCCTGCTATCATCCTCATCGTTCTGGGTGTGGTTATGTTCATCGTGTCCTTCATTGGTGTTCTGTCTTCTCTCAGGGATAACCTATGCCTCCTCAAAGTGGTGAGTGTTCCCTGGAAAGCCCATTACATTAGTTAGTTAAGGGTGCAGCTGTGCAAGCTATAACACCTGAGCAAAAGATCCAGATTATTGGAATCTGACAAATTAACACATCTATATTTTGAATATTTCAAATTATTTATAAGAAGGTTGAATTTCTGTATCATCATAAATAAAGGACAAAATGTAAACAAATAAAAATGTGAGGTATGTTGGTCATATAAGCAAATTACCAAGTTTTTGTTTCAAATAATCAAGTTATTTTCATTTCAGATAGTATTTTCAAGTGTTATTTTTTAAATGTAATAATAATTTGAAACAAAATAGTGAGTGTGAAAAATCCATGTTTTCTGTTTATTCACACAGTTACTGTAGCACAGAAAGGATTTGAAACCCTTCATGTACAGTATAGCAGTGGAACAGGAGAGCTTGAATTTAATTTTGAAAGGGTAACATGTCATTTGTACAGCATATGTTATTGCAGGACAGTTTTGAAACAGTATCAGTCTACATAGAGTCAGCACCTGCATGTTGCATTTAGAGAGGGAAGTGGTTTTATTTATGAAGGGATTTGTGCCTTGAATATTGAATGCTTGTTTTGTATTAAACCCATACAGTGAAGCATAAAATATGAATTGAAATGTAAAATATACCAGATGTTTAGCCTATAATGTTTGACTCAAAATGTAAGACCATAATACTGATTCATATATTAAAGAAATAGATTATGTTATTTAATTTAGCATTTATGTGTATGTGAGCAAAATATCTGAGTTTTTCCAAAAAATATGTTTGAATATTTATATACGTGTAAAATACAATAAATAATACTAATGAATGTGTAAACAAAATAAGATTTTTTAAGAAACAGATGTCTGCCACTGCTGTGAGTTAGGATGTGTTGAATACTTATCATTGTAAGTGGTTCTGTTTCCCCTGCAGTTTCTCTACACTCTGACACTCTGTCTGATTCTGGAGCTGCTTGGTGGAATCCTGGCCCTTGTGTTCAGACACCAGGTACTGTCTATTAGTTCAAATCTTACAGCTCTATTAGCAACACCATGACACAGCATGCACTACTGTGTATGTCAAGAAGTGTTTTGTTTAAGATACGGCTGTATGTACATCTCTGTGTATGTAAAAATCCAGAAATATTAATATGTGCCATGATTTCAATAGAAAGCAATCACAATTATGGAAGATTTAAATTATTGTGCAGTGGAAGGAAATCATATTAAGATCATCTTCTCAGAAATCCCATAGTTTTATATCCCTTGGTTTTTGGAAGATGTATATATTGAACAGATTCATATGATTTAATCTTGTTAGGATTTAATCATATTTCTACCACAGTTTCACTTGATACGGGAATTTGAAGATTCTGAAGTATTATGTTTAATTATAGTTGTGGATGATGTTGCAGCAGGCCTCCAAGGGCATCCAGACAGAAGTGTTCCAAAGGCAACAGTCACTCTTGGGTGTTGAGCTGTTCCTCCCTCTTACTGCATTCCAATTTTAAAAACAGAAACCAGTCATTTGTTACTTATATGCTCTTTAAGAGAAAATAAACTAGAATTGTCATGAGAAAATAAACCTGAAGGATATTTTGGTTCAGATCAGTATCAGACGAAATACCTCAATTGTGCCTAAAAGACTATGAGCTGTTGTAGAGGTGTCCAAGCAAACTGCTGTCCGGGGATGCATTTTCAAATGCATGTTACCTTCTGGCAGGAAAAAAATTCATAAAATTAAAAATTGCAGTTAGGCATATTCAAAAGGGCATATTTACCCAAATCACTCATGGAAATGTCACATGAAAAATGAATCGTTAGGTTTTACACATTCAAGGGAAGGTGATGTCCCTCCACAACTCTGCTGCCTCCCCAGCTGTTGCTTCAGTCTGCTTTAGACTGCTTGAGGGGAAAAACATTTCCCTGGCTGATTGGAGTGTGCTATTTATTTTAATGTGCATATCCCATACCAGGCCTGTTGATCTCAGTGTGTGACATTATGTACAGTATGTGCAATAAATTGGCTTCATACACATTGTTTGTCCATTCTGCAGGTTTTATTTCAGTACATCTTATTGATTTGTCTACAGCTCTCTTAAATCACTTAGTAACAATAGACATATTTACATTGTGGAGGTGGGAGGACATGATTGAAATGTTATGTATTGTGTTTTTGCTGTTGGATGACTTTGAGAAAATATGTACCATGACCACTTATGTTGGTGCTCCAGATTGTCAGTTGACTGGGTGCTCTAAATTTATGAATGCCAGAGTATATGGAGATTGATGTGTAAAGATTTTTAGAAGACTCCCTGGAGCAGACTGTTAAACGATAAGGAAAATCTATTGATTATTCTACACAGAACATGAATTAACCATATTCAGATTGTGTAAATCATATTGGGGGTATTGAGTAATTGGTTTTCCTTGAATAGAAACATACAAAAAACAGTCAGGGCTACAGTCTTACTGAAGCCATCATGCTATTGTAAGGAAAAGATTGTGTTGTATTTGATAACCTTTAAAACTTAAAGTATTTTTTTTAACGAAGATGACTTTCATTTCAGTGGTACACACCATGCAGCGCTTTAGCAAGCAGTGAATACGGCAATAGTCTATATGTATTTTGTCTTGTGAACCCTCAAGATAACTAACATAGGCAGTTTCTTCCCCTGACCCACTCCAGTTGGACAAAATATGAGTATGCCATTACCCATGAGGGCCGAAAGAGATGTATGAAGACACATTGGTGAGAGATGATACAATTTGGCCAATTTTAAAACCTATGGAAAAATGACCTTGACATGAGGAGTGTGATGTCTGGGGAAAAAAAATTCAGCTGTTGGAAGTTGGAGGTGATGTGACAGAAGGAGAATTATATCAAATGTGTTATGGTCAGACATAGCTGCGGTGCATAGAATTGGAATGATCCATAGGGTATGGACTACAGGACGTGAGGCTGACTGAGGAGGTGCCAGGAGGAGATGGCCGACACATTTTAGAGATTAAACACATGGGCGGGAAAAATACAATGTGTTGAAGGTAAAATGAATGCAAGGTTTTTTCACAATATTTTTTATACATGTACAGGAACATTTATTATAGTGTAGTTATTTAAATGTTATTTAACTATTAGTTATTTAATGCTTCAGCTTTACTTATAAGGGCAGTGATTACTGTGGACTGCTTTTTAAGTGACAAACTTGCCCATGAAGATAGAAGTGCTTCTAAACTGGTCTCACAAAAGAGCATGCACTGGTACTCCATTCCCAGGGCTCAGCTCATGTGTTGTCAAAAGCCAGTATTCAGCTAATATGTTAAAATTCCCTTTAATTCAGAAAGACCATCTATCAGCACTGACAAGGCAGATTCCCCGCACATGCTGCTGGTTCATCACTGCAGAAATGTTTTGCCATTTTACTGTATGATTCTACTGTTTCCTGTAAGATGTAGTGTTTTAAGTGGTTGATTTATGGTTTGCTTTTTATCAGAGGGAGCAGGTGTGAGTGGCCATTCATTACCTTGTGTTGTTTTACATTGTTATGGAGAAAGGCATATGGTAATATCGAATCTAAAGGATTTATTTAAAGTGTCATTTCACTGGTGATTTGTGATTCTTAATGTACCTCTGACAAATGGGTTTTATTGAAACTGAAGGAACTTCTTAGAGTTTACAACCACTAAAACATACAGTATTTCCAAAACCTGATTCTAATAATTGAAATTTACCAATATCATTGGTATTGTTCCCTAATGCCACTATTACATGCATTACATCTTTGATAATCTGGTTTTGCAAATTCATATGCTGAATGACTGTGAGATACAACATTTGAGACTGGATTGTATTTGCAGCATAACTCTTGAGTATTAAATATCATATCCTAAATAATGTACATTAAGAACAAACAATCATCAGTATGGTTTAAGAACAATACATTTAAATTTAGAAGTTCTGTAATGACTTCATCAGAGCCCTAAATCCCATCAAGATTTTGTGCAAAAAACAATCATCTGTATGATTTATCTATAAGTTTGTTTTTAAAAGATTTGGTAACACTCATTATCAAAAACATGCAAAAATTCAGAAAATCAGGGTTTTTTAACAGCAATATGGGGAATATCCAACAGCCCACATGGGGAGGCTCAGTCCTTTGTTGCGCGGTACAGATGCTTCAGAGGTTGATAGACACATTTATGCTCTTGTTTTTTCTTCATGGGGGAAAGTGTTTTTAATGAGCTTCATCCTGTCATTCACAAAGATCAATCTCTAGTCTGGCAGCAGCTCTTGTGCTAATTAAGCCTTTGATTAGGGAGGATAATTAACTGATAGGATCAGTCAGTTCAGCTGGTGATAAAGGCCAGTATTTCCTGCCTTCATTACTAAATATTTTATCCATCTCAGACTCTCTGAAGATATATTGGGAACCACAGAACCTTGCATGTGTTGAGCATGGATGTCCAACTCCTTTCCTCTGAACATATTCAATCTCACACTGGGACTGTATAATGCATCTTGATCCTGTGATCAATTGGCCTCGACCTTCTGTATAAAATGCAGCAGGTTATTTGGACATAAATGACTTTATTGAAAATGTGAATGCGTGAAATTGTGTTTGTGCTACATGTGGTCACTCAATGTGCTTGTTGATTTATTTATTTTTTTTAAGACTTCTTGTGTAGAGAAACAGGCACATGAAATTCCCTGCTTGGTTCTTATTCAGCAATAGGGAAAGCAGTTACTGGATGCTACAGTGAGTTATGAACATTGGTTCTCATGGTAATCACGTATTCTATAAATAGTACTCTTACTGGGAACCATAAATATGTAAGTTATGGCATTATGGTTAAAATGTTCAAATAAATTATTTCGGTTGGAATTCAATCAATGTTTGTCCTAAACTTTGGCTCACAATTAAAGCAAGTGCTCATTTTTGACTTCACTGACACAGTTTGGCAAGTTCAGCAATCATGAAAATGACATCATACATCATCAACTGTCCCTGTGGAAAAAAGCATGACACTATTATTCAGTTGTAAGTAAAAGTTAAGGACAAATGTTGATTTAGCCACAGCTTTCATGAGACATGTGTTGTATAAATGTAATTGTCCAGTGTGTCATCTGTTGTC
Organism: Albula goreensis; assembly: GCA_022829145.1. NCBI lineage: Eukaryota > Metazoa > Chordata > Actinopteri > Albuliformes > Albulidae > Albula > Albula goreensis. Next base: position 23,975,960 of record CM040750.1, read on the forward strand.
TTATCTAACATTGAGTACATGGTGTCAGTGTCTCAGAAAATGTCCTGACATACAGTGAATTCACCTCAGGTTCCTTATTTATTTAACATGTAGTGTCTGTACTATATGAGTATATAGTGTCTGTACTATGTTTGTCTTCCCAGCTTAATTGTGGAAATACAGGTTAAATTTGAATTTATGTTTGACAGAATACTTTCTTTCCCCTGTAGACAGTTGACCTTCTGAATAAAAACATCCGTAAGGGGATGGTGAATTACTATGACGACCTGGATTTCAAGAACATAATGGACTTTGTTCAGAGAAAGGTAAGACATGTCTCAGTTTGAAGTATAGAATCCATTTTAAAATACTTTGAGAGGAAGATATTCCAGGCTTAAACCTAATGCTGTCATCAGTATTTACAAAAAGACTGGATTAACTACCCTCATTTATACAGAGCTGTAGGCATAATGGTTTATCAAATCAAATCAATATTTCATATTTTGAACATATTTCATAGTAAGCAATGTAAGTTTAACCATCTTCAAAATGTACTCTACATGTTATTCCCTGATATGAAATATGTATAAATTACCTAACAAAGTTATTTTGAAATTTAGTGCAGTTAAAATCATATACATCTCCATTACTTGCACATATAAATGACCTGGAGCAATGGCCACTGGATCATCCACACACAAACACAAATGTATTTGACAAAAACTTTAGGCCCACCACTTAGCAATATGTGTACGTCAAGCATTTCTGTCACCTAGATATTCATCAGTGGGTAATGTCTCCTCATTTGGCACAACTGCATAGGGCATTATGCAATAGTGTGACAGTAGCATAAAGTAGATAGCAGCTGTTTAGGCTGTGAAAAACATGAGCTGATTAAACTGGCAGTACAAGTTTATTGGATAATGGCATAACAAAAACTGATAGTATGTCAACTACTGAATTACAACAGGGGTAAGAATTGGGCTGACTAAAATTAGGACTAATTTTATAAGTAAAGACAAATCTTTCCTCCTGTCTAAAAGATCATTCTTCTCCTATCATGGGAGAGGAACCACTCCATATCCTTAGAAAGACATCTACAACATGAAAATTAAAGGCAACCATCTTAAGTGCCACAGAAAACTAAGCACATATTGGGGATACCGGTGTATATACTGGGGAATGAATTGGGCATTAGGAGAATTCACAGATACAAGAACAAATATTTAAATAAATGACTTGAACACAGAAACTGGAAGAAAAAAAATAATGACATTTGAGTTTTGATCCTCACAGGGTGGTTTTAAAACCTTCCCAAACAGGTTCACTGTTAGAATGCTACTTATTCTTGAATGATGGACAAAAGCCTTTGGCTCTTACAAGACTGTTGCTGGGCCATTCAAGAGCAGCAGCAGGGCCCACTCCCCACAGCTGCCACCCACTGAACACACTGCCCTGCCCCTGCACATGGGTCTCTATTATGGCACTTTTCCCTCAAATCAAATGGTTGGCAACCACCCCATACAGGTTTTAAAGTATTTTTAGTAAATGTGTCTCTTAAATCTCTTATAATGGAATTCTTTCAAGCACTTCTATACTCTGACTCATTCCATCTTCTGCAAGGGCTAAAAATCCAGTCACTGTCTCTTCCCATTGGCAAGTCATTACAGGAATAGATAATGCTGCAATTATAGCTCTTTACAGCAATTTAATGCACACATACTGACCTTTTTGCCAGAAAGTTAAATTATGGTTGTAAAATTGTTGGAAAATGTAGTAATGTCCTGTGTATTTAAGAATTCAAACTGAGATATAAAAATGTTATTGACCTCTGGCTGGCTCATTCTGTGGAGGTGCTGCAGTGTATAGATGGGCCTCATTGTTCAAAACCAGAATGTGCCGGTGCCAACTGTGGAAAGCAGCCCCAACAGGTGATGCATAACAGGTGTCACCTAAGGAGAGAGGGATTTAGAATCTGCCTTTTTACGGTTTTTCCAGTTGTAGCATTTCTTTAGTGGGAGCTCCACAGGGGCGGATTCCCCTTTGAGCAACTATGAGATTAGACTTCCTTATTTATACCCTTTACTTTAACGTCCAGCAATTAGACACATGATTGGTTGTGGATCTGTTGTATTATATACCAGCATGATTTAATTTTTGATGACAAATGTCTGATTTAATAATAAAAGGAAAATATCTTGATGGGTTTTCTTTAAGTTTTTATGTTTTCAGCAAATTGTCAAGCCACCAGGGCATTTCTTCAAAATCTCAGACTTGCATCCGATGTCTCTTTCTTCAGATTTTTGTATATGCTGTCATGATATTGTACACTGTTCCCCTTGACACATTCAAAATATTATGATGCCGTAGAAGCTCACATATCATTATGTGTTACGGTAGTTTGAAACAATTTTTATATGCCAAAACATATGTATAAATAGTGGTAACTTTATTATGAAGCATATGTGCAGATTCTTGTAGAGACATAATTTTAACACTGCAGTTGAATCTTTTAAAATATGTCCTCTTCCATTTTATTTTTCATTTGTGTCTACCTCCTGTATATACATTGTTTTATGTCCTGGCAGCTCCAATGGTATTCTATTAAATCAGGCATCGTGATCCATGTGTGACATTTATGCTTTTACAAATCTTCAATTTGCTTTGAAATGGCTCTTCACTTGCTTCATTCACTTTGTTGAATTTAAATATGGCAGAACCTTAGATGATTCATTAGTGTAACCATATCATGGAAGTTTGAGAAGTCAATTTACATAGTGAAATCAGGTTTCAAAAGAAAGGCCTAAAAACTCTTAACATCAAACAGCTGAAGCAGCTTTTCAAGTCTCCGTTAACATATGTTTCAAAGTTTTATTTATGCATTAATTAAACATACACATTATTTGTGGAAAAGTTGCATGATCGTTTGAAATGTCTTTTCTATAGCCTGACCATAACATCAGTTTTAATAGGTATTTGGCCACACTGGTCTTTGCATTTGCTCTAGCAATGTCGGACGTCCTATGTTATACATATGTAGTCAACCAAAAATCTGTATAGTGTTGGACAAGTAAATCCTGTGCATAAAAGCCTCAATTGGTATTACCATGTACTGAAGCCTTCAAAAGGAGCCATGTTACCAGCATGTGGTTAATCAGACATTTTTTTTTTTACTCCAGCTACTTCTCAGCAGAGCAGGAGTTTATGATTAGCTTCTGAAATGTTCTACATCAAAGGTATTTTTAGTTTGTGCTCTGACATGCATCAGGGATTTTGCTCAAAAATTATTCAACTTGAATACGTTTAAACTTGAATACGTTTCATTACTTTACAGTAGCCCTGTTTGTTAATATTACTAGGCCATCTGGCCAACTCATAAGCTTGTCACCTAATTAACTCTTGACCTGTATAAATTATATACATTTACAACACATCTTTGAAATGCATAACTGTAACACTCCCTCCATAGTCACATATAGCGAACAAACTAGGAAGTATTGGTTGTTAGAATAAGGCTACTTGTTGCATGATTTTAAAATGTGAAGTGTTTCTTAAGATGTTTGATGATCAGCATATACTCACAGATGTTATTTTATGTTTGTGTGTTTATTGACAGTTCAAGTGTTGTGGTGGGCTGGAGTACAAGGACTGGGAGGTGAACATGTATCACAACTGCTCCGCACCAGGTCCACTGGCATGTGGTGTGCCTTACACCTGCTGTGTGAGCAAGGTACAGTAATTGACATGCATTGTGCCTGCTGCCTGAAAAAGATATTATAATGAGGGTAACTTACACTTGCAGCATGGACAGTGTACAGTAACCAGCACATGTTACAATTGCTTCAGGAGCAATAACTGGCATATTGTACACCTACTATCTTCACATTAGTATCCAGGAGGGTTCCGGTTGGTGTTTTTCACCCCAGTCAATAAGGTTTAGCAACAATTTTACATGTCTGTACCATTGATCTTAAAGGAGAAATAAATTGCCTTTCAATGAACCGTGGTAATAAAAATGCAATGTCAGTGTTAATTACTTTCTTTCTTGTACAGGATTTGTTGCCTTTTACCACCAGTTGTCTTTTTTTTTTTTGGAAACTGGTCATGTTCCCCTGTGTTAGAAGTACAAAATTTATATGAGTCAGATGTTTTGATGCCAGACTGCTCATTTCGTCACTTACAAAACTGCCATTGCATGGTGTTTTTTCCACACTTTCCAATCTGTTCTCACTGGTTTGGGGGAAGGGTGTGTTCATTTGAGACTTAGAAGTGAGCTGTAGAAATTGTGTTGAACAAATCTACATGGACTGCCCAGTGCTGCAAACAGTTTAACATGTGTCTGATTAATCTAGTTTATCTAGTTCTAGTTCTAGCTGCGTATTCATGTTTGTCATACTCAAAATGCTTGCCATACGTAAATGTAATTAAGATTGTATTTTCATTTGTGCTTTTTTTTTTTTTTTTTTGATAAATCACGATTCCATATGATAATTCTCATCTGATCATCTAGAATACGCAAATAAATAACAGCATCAATAAAAATATAATGCTCAAATAACAGCATTGAAAAATAATAGCTTTTTGGGTGATGATGGAATATAAACATTGATAAAAATAACAGCTGTGCAAACTATTGAAAGCCAGTACTGTCTTAACATTTGCTTTCTTTCACCGAGTATTCTAGTTGTTATGTCAGTATTTATGTCTCTGGGCTATAGAGATGGTAACCTTTATAAGATTATCAATTAGCTTCTTGGGTTTTCTCTAACCACAGAACACAGGGAGGGGAAAATACATCAAAATGTTTTTTGATACAGTTTGGTTTTATCTCAGTCTACACCATTTTTAAAGTTTCTTGTGTTCTACAAGTTGTATAATTTTGAGGAACCAGGAAATCAACAACCATAAACCAATCGATTAATATCCAAATCCCCTTCAGATTTCCCAAAAGTGTCGGAATACTGAATAGAATGTGTCACCTCCTCACCCTTTAACCCCCCACCCCACCCAACCCCCCGCGCCACCTTTACCTGTGGAAGGCACCCTGCCCCTGGTGCAATAGATGTGGTAGTGGAAGCATGGTGTCTAAATATTACTATATAGATAGTGGCCACTGTATTGATGGCTAGTAACTTTTCAGGATTGGTATTTTAAGGGCTTGAAGAAACTCTGAATTTATGCAGGCTCAATGGGCCAATACATGTATAATCTTACTGATCCACAAAGGTGAAAATTTGTCTCAACCGCATCTGGACATACAGTACAGAGTACAGACCCAATCATTGGTTGACTTCACATGTCCAGTTGGAATAAAATACTCACTAAATTACACAAAAATACTTTGTTGCTATTGAGGCTTATTTGTTCATTATGGGATCCATGAAACTGCATTCTCCCATCACTGAGGCGGAGGTGGTACAGCCAAGATTTACATAGTTACATTTCCTTCCTGCTGTCTATAATCTCTGATGCTTTGATAGGTAGTTGTTGCTGTAACAAACTGTTACAGATTACCACAGTTCCTGTAAGTGACTTATGTTCCTCTGTAGTACTCACAGTTTACTTACATGTGAAGTAGTCCACATGCTTCTCTAAATAGTTCACTGGTGGTGCAGTGCTACTTTACCTCATCCTCTGAATGTTTATCTTATGCATGTCTGTATTTGTGTTATGGCCATTGAAAAAAATGTTTGAGAACATTTGCCTTGGACTGGATATTCAGTAGATTTCATGAAAAGGCAATATATTGTTTTCTTGTTGACTTCATTTCTGAATAATTGTTTCATTATCTGGACTGTGGAATCGACGGGAGTGCTTTGTAACCCATCGGAATGTTAAAAAGAACAAGTTGTACTTTCCTCTTCATGCTAAACTGAGTCATTTTAGCAGTATTACCAAAATTTCAGTAAATGTATTCTCCAACTCACTGCATATTAAACCCACAGACAACTTAAAGACTGATCTGGAATGGAATAAGAATGCTGATTGAAGCTTTATTCAATCAGCATACAGATATTTCAATTATGAATTTCATTAGCTATTCATGCAACTTTAATTTGAGGTTTGACCTTAGGTTAAAGTTCTCTGGCATTAATGTAAATGTGTTAAATTAATAGAAATGTTCTTACACAAGTCTGCTTTCCCTGGATTGTTACTTTTCCCCTCGTTATTGCTAAGTCATGGTCTGTTCAATGCAAGCATTCCATTACAAATGGGGAATGCAAGTCTTATTTATCTTTATCACAGAGAAAAAAAGGAATTCATCATGGCAGCTGTGTGAAGTGGCAGCCATTTATTACATGTAGGGGTTCATGTGACAGATTAATGAAAAATCTGGAACATGAAGTAAAGTCTACAATTTAGTCTTTAGAACCCATTTGTTCTACACAAATAACAAATGGAAGGACCAGTTATATCTCAACCTCCTGTGAAAATGCAATCGGCCATTCATTTATCAAACTAAGAATGTTCAGTCCTCTGGAAAACCAGAAGCATTAAATTCAGGCAGACATGTATCTGCTCTTTTTGTCCACATGTACTGTGGTCAAAAGTCCTTGGAGATATGAAAACGATTCCCCCCAGTTAAAGCACTGAATCTTGTTTTCTGTATTGGAAAAACTGCACATAGTATTTTTGTGATTGGTATTCAAAATGTGCAGAGTCCTTCAGCCCTGTTTGATATATTTGAGATATGAAAATGCCCTGTTGATCCTTACCATCAATTTAATGATCTGTTGCCTCATTTCAGTTATCCTTGCTCTTGGTTTCGTAATCCCTTGCATGCTAGTCTTATTCCAAATTCTTACACCAATGATGAGGAATAATGGGCGTTTACAGGTATGCTAATTATTCACCACATCAGTGTAAGTTAAAACGGCCCATTAAGTTTGTGACCCTGTCAGATGTAATATTTCAGTCAATATTCTCCCTAACAGAATGGAGCAAAGTTTGAATTTCCAGAGACTCTTAAGGGAACAGCAGAGACATGATAAAGTGAAGGCCTTTATTGAGGAAAAAGTGTTGATGCTTGTAAAACTTGTGCACTGACTGTCTTGCCGGTTGGGCCTCTGCATTTTATATACGTGTTTATTAATGACTGCTTTTTTTAGCTGGCTTTTGTGTCATCTCTGAAGGGAGGAGTTGGTTGACTTAGCTAGCCGCAGTTAGTTTGTTGGTTAATCATTATTATTGATGGCACTGGGTGTCAGGATAGTTCTGAGCCCCTGGATCAGTTTTAAAATTCAGGAAATTATCTGAAATATAGAGGCCCAAGAGGTTGTCAACCCCAATAACACCAACACATATCTTTTCTTTAATGAAGGCCTCCTCAATTGCTTCATCAAGCTTCCTGTGTTTTCAGTGGAACATCAGGAACCCAAACTTCATAAATTAGCCATTTTTGGTTACATTTTCATTATACTGCTCAGTTAGCTTACTTGTGTTTGCTTGCCATAAGTGTGGGAGTGAAACAAATGGTAGTGTTGCTGAGTTAATGTGACGTGTCACCATGCCCCCACATACATAACTGTCGTGTAGAACCGCATTGTTGGACAGGCGAATGAGTAATGTCTGATAAATGAGTTAAGTGTTATCTATGTATATATTACCCATGAGTGGTAAATATAATTATTTACTTAATGATGTTGTTTAGTTGTTTATGTTTTTACTTTACATCCCGAAGACCACAAATCTTGACTAGAAATTTGCAAGATTATACCACTCCATTTTTCACTGCATTGGTGCATTTTCAATTAACAGTGCATCAATTACAGAAACCATTATGGTGTTTATCATTTGTGATCCCTTGTTTCCATGTGTAACTATAAATATCAATTTGCTATTGCGATATTAGAGTTTATTTTGACTAGTATTTAAATTGTGTTGATAAATGGAGTTTAATTGTTAATGGAGTTCAGTGTTTTCTCTGTATGACTTTGCTGAGTGTTTGTTTAATGGTTTTTTCCATTAACGCCTTTATTTATTGTAACATGAACAAGAATGTAATGGCATAACCCTTTTGAAAATTATTATTTTGTGCAAATAGTTTTGAATACAATGATGAACAGTAATTGACTTTAAAAGTATAATGGCCGTTAGCCTAAACACCATCCCTGCAAAGAGAAGGACTTTCAAGCAGATATTCTGGTTCCAGCATCACAGAAAAATACTGTAACATATTTCCAATGTTCCTCCATTAGTATCCATTGGGTTCATCAGAGTGGCACATCATTTTCACATACTATACGTTGTATAAACTATCAAATCAATGTAGTTTGAGTAATTTAGAAAATATTCACAACCTAAGTCCCCCTGTTTTAGGCTCTAAAAATTTGTATGATGCCATTCAGAACAGTTGAATATCCAATTCTAAATGATTTCTCTCTTCCTGTAAATACATTTAACATTCTGTTGCCTGTTTGAGCTCATTAGTAATTAAGATTAGAACTGCATAATCAGCAATTATTTCTTATTTCCATTCAGTAAAAGGGCACAACAGCTCACAAACATACTAACTGTGATTTCAAGACAGTCAATATAATGTATGGTTCTGCTGGGATTTTACAACAGGTGTTAAAGACTTTAATATTTGTTCAACATATTCTTCAATCTTTATACAGATTGTATAAAGTCATGTTCTTGTTCTCTGTAATGTATTTAATGGCAATATGTTTCCTTTTGCCTTATAGCCAAGTGAAGTGGCTAATACACTGTGTGGGTACCAGGTCCTTAAGAAAGAGGTAAGATTGAGTCTTGTATCTCTATATAAAACATAAAAAATAGAAATTTGCTGAAGAAATGTCTGACCAGCAAAACTGTTTGAGTGGATGTCTATCAAGGTAACTTGCCTTCTTCTTACTTTCCCTCACATGCGGTCAGGGCAGGGCATGTTAGTGCCTTTGTCTCAAATTGCATACTTGCGTACTAGTTAGTATGCATATCAAGTACGGAAGTTAACGGTCAACTGATCAAGTGCGTCAAGTATACAAGTACACAAGTACGCATTGAATTCACCAGAATTTCTCTTTGCGTACTTGGGAGGACTGAAAAACAAAGTATACATCTGAGTACACTATTCCTTCCCAGTGGTCATTGTGCTCTTAGAACTGACAGCGAAGAAGAATTTTAAAGTTTTTAAATAAAACTATACAACCAACCGTCCACAAAGAAATATGTACTGAGTGACATTTTTTCTGCAACAACATTGCTAGTTAGCGGTCAGTTACAATTTCAGTCACTGCTACCATTACCGGATGAGTTTCTCATAAAGGTCAGAAGAGATATGATGTGTTAGTACAAGTACATCTTACTACTCTGTGTACTTGCACACTAAATAGTACACAATAGTTAGTGTACTTGGATGTATGTACACAAGTATGCAATTTTAGACACAGCCAGTGTTTCCATTTCCCATGATATGACCTACTACAGCTCAAAAGACAATGCCTAAATCCCTTCCTCTGGTGAAGCAGCGGTGAGGGCCACTTTCCTGAGATGGTAAAGCTTTCCAGGAAATATGTGTGGATTTATGCCACTAGAAATCCGTTTGTACTGTTATTCACCACTGAGGAGAATATTGCATTGTGCTACACCAGTAAAGACTAATATGTCCATGGTCTTGGCGAGAAACCTCAGGGAAATAAGTCAGTTTCAAGCCTCTGATCAGCATATCATTTTTACTGTTTTATTTAATAACCAAAGGACACAATGCTACTCATATTGGTGATAAATTCTTGCATTAATGGAAATGAATTAGATTAATGGATCGATAGATTAACGGATTACGAAACTTTCAGCCCAACCTGATATGCAGCTAATGCTAGCAAACTGTCACTACTAAAATGATCTTGTCACAGTTCATTTCTGTAAAATCGTTTAATGTTAGAGCTGTTTGTATGAGCAGTTTTCAGATATGTATGAAATAACTGTTTGAGAGGCCTCAAGATATTTTGATGCTCTGCTTTGAGCATTGCCTGGATATTTTAGAGCTCTTTGGGTGAGCAGCTTCAGGAGGGTTTTGGTGGAAGACTACATGGTTGTAGTTTACATTCCCAAGCAAGTGGTGTACTGAACCTTCTCAACAGAGTGACAGTCTGTTTCCTTTACTTGAATTGATGAATACTTTGTGTGCACAATGCTTTCCTCTTGCTGCAGATGAGAAAAGGTGACAGCTCAGTGCAGTGCAACTTAATTAAAATTATTGCACTTATTGCACAGAGTATTGAATGTATTTTTTTAAAAGGGGCTGTTGTCACAGTCAGCTATGAACCCTGAGATGTTACCATACAGGAGAGAGAAGAGCAGTGATTTACAGTCCCCCACCTCTGTTACATCAATAGTTGGGTTGATGATGAATAGCTGGGTTTTCAGTTTTGCTCTGGCACACATTTCTCCAGTCAGATAATCAAATAAACAGAAAAAGCTGTAATATTGTTTTTACTTAGAGGCATGTAAAGCAGCATTTATATGTGCATGGTTTTTAATATTTCACTGCATGATCAGCCTTTGCCTAGTGAAAACATATCTGGTTAACACTGCAGATCAAACTGGGTTACCATACTGAGCAGTTTGGAAATACATCATTGATACACAATACCATTGCAATAGTTAGGACAAGAAAACTGCAAAGCAAGCAAAACTTAAAAATATTGCCTAGCTGGGAAAGTGTCAATTCATTAAATTACACACCACAACCCATATGCACAGCTAAGGGGAATTATTTGCATGCACAATGCACAACTGCAGCAGCAGATTGTTAACTTTTTAAGAAGTGCATTTTATGTTATTACTGTTCAAGTGGCTAATGTTCCACTTAAACAGTAATAACATAAAATGCAAGTCTGCTCAGATTGAGAATGTAAAAATAGAGGTAGGCTAATTTTTATAGAAAAGAGTAGCTCAAGCATGGCTACATTCTGTTTTGGTACAACAAACCTGGTAAGGTTTCATGCCTTGATGGAGCGATCAACTCAACTCAGGAGTTAATGGTGGGAAGAGACACTTGATATCAACACTGCTGACAGGAGCAACTCATAGCTTGCTTTCTGACTTTAGTCAGTGTTACATACTGAGTAAAAGACAGTATCTTCCACTCACATTAAATGTCTTCTTTTTTCTGGGCACTATTGAGATTGCATTTTAGGAATTGAAATGGTTGATTTTGTCTTTTTTTCCCCACTCATTTCCAGAGTCATTGACAGAAGCACATCTGTGCTAACCTGAATCAGGGCTAGTTGGGAATGCACAATGCTTTCATTTAAAAAGGTTTATGCAGATATGGTAGAATGTGATTTGTTAATAATGATTTATAACTAGACTTTCCGATGATAAAAATTACAATGATCTTCAAAAACATCTAAAACCACAAAACATCACTAAAATATCTTTTTTTTTTTGTATATTTGTAAATAAGCTACTCCTGACTGTAGGCCCTTGTTATTGACAGCGCCTGGACTTGCAGCATGATATCCATGTGAGAGGATGCACGGATGCTGTCTTCATCTGGTTCATGGACAATTATAAAATTATGGCTGGGCTGCTGCTTGGTATTTTACTCCCGCAGGTAGGAGCTAATCCCCCGATTACCTCTTTCTCACAACACTCGTTGTCATCTGACTTGTGTCATTCAGGCAATGTGGGGTGCTGGCACACACTCTGTAAGAAAGAGTTAAAAGGACTGCCAAAAATCTGCATAGTATTTCATGTGTGGAAGATTATTTGTTAAGTTTGTCATAATTTCAATCCAAATGTATGATTCCAGTGCAGTAAAGTCCCTTGCCTGGGCTGTAAGCGTGACAATTTATTGTGTATTCTGACATTAAATAACCTTCAGATTTTATGAAATGAACATATCTGGAATATTGGGTAAAATAAAAAAATAGTAAGACATTTAATATAGGGAGGCATAATAGGTCTCCCCCCTGTGTGTCATGGTAATGGAAGTTTTTGTGCTTGCAGTTCTTCGGTGTGATCATTAGCTGGCTCTACATCACCCGAGTGGAAGATGCCATCAGCGAGTTCGGACACTACCAGGATGGCCTTCTCACTGATGGCCCTCAGAAAAAACAACAGACCAAGCTGGGGGCTTGTTGTCGGTGTCTACCTGAAATTGACTGACATGCATCCCTTAAAATGTATACGGTGAGGAGGACATGCACCCCTGCCTTTAATTACATTGGTGTTAATTTGTAATCCTTCACTCTTGGCCTTCCCTTTTCATATACCTTATTTTGTGTCCATATGGAACTGAAAGTGAGATTAATTTGTTTTTAACTTTTCATTTACTTATAAAGAAAGCTACTGAAACATCCAACTTCCTGTATATTACTGATCTGTTTTAGTTTAATGCGATAACACTTTAAAGTGGGACTTTGTTCATATTGTTAGATCATATCAAAAGCCACCAGTTTGTTTACTCTTACCAAAAGCTAATCAGTGTGTGCTGCAGGCTATCGAGTTAATAGTTTTTTTTTTTTTTTAAAGAACTGGTCTGAAGGAAAATAATTAGCATTCAGCACTGCAGTTGGAAATAATTTTGAAAAGACTGTGCATAAGGGCAGCACATTTCCAGAACAGTAAATGCTTTTTAAAATCATAAACAACACTGCCTCAAAGTAAACACATATATTCATGAACAGAATACAAAACGCATTCACAAATGTTTTAATGTTTTTATTGGTTTACTTTGAATTACTTTAGGCTGTATGAATTGGTTGTTGTTTTTTTTTTGATGGTGGTGGGGTGTATTTGTACATTGTAATAAATTCTCAATATACAAATGTTTTGTGAAGCCCAACTTTCCTCCATTTCGCAAATTTGTGGCAGCAAGAAATTAAAAGCTTAAACAAACTTAAAAACCAGCATTACATTCTGTTATGTTTGATGAGGAGTTCCTTAAATAGAAATTGACAGTGAAATCAGTGAAATGTCATGAGTTCTGATTTATGTATGAGGTTGGAGAGGTGTTCCAAACTCGTAGTAATTAGAAATAGTCATTTCATTTTTTATGTGGTGTCATTAAGCAGAGCACCAGAAGATACTGTTTGTAAAACTCACCAATAAAGAACTCCTCCATTATGGATTTTGAAGCTGAAGAGATACAGTACATTGTCTTGCCTTTACTGTGCTAGAAATTGTGAAAGTGATTTTGTTTCTTTTTTATTTATACAAAATTTTGAAAGGGAAAGTAGGTGAAATTATGTCTTTGTGTTGTGCACCTGCATTGGAGGAAGCTTCTCTCCAAGATTTTGTACAGTGAGGTTTACCTGTTCCTCACCTGTCAGTGAGTAAGGCCTATAATTAAGTAAAATAAGTATTGCTTTCCCTGGTGGTATCGTGCCGACTTCTCCACTCATGCGAGTCTGTGAACAGCTGGCCATTTACATGTAATTGTGTTTCTTTGTGATGCAGAGCCCTGTGTCAGTCACCAACCACTATTAGGCTTTATCAACACTCCTCATGAACATAGGTACCTAATTTATTACTGCTTATTTTAACATTAAAAACCTTGACACCAAATTACAGATTTAAATGGTGTGTAGGCTAAAACTGGTATTTGAAGTGCAGTCAACATTTTCTGTTAATTTGGGTTAAAGGAAATGTGCATCTCCATTTTTCTGATGTTACTTGACAAAAGTTTTACTGGTGCAAAATGCTAATGGTCTTTCACATTATTTCACATTATTTCACTTCTAATTCAGTAGCATTTCATTGATTAGACTGTTTCAGTGTGTGACTTCAAAGCCATTTCAAAGTAACTGAAAACCCATTCTTTTATACAGTTGTAACACAAATGAAGGTGCTATTTGTAATATATAAAATTTGATTTGAAGTTGTGTGATGGACATTTTAAGATTTTATCATGTATATTATCTTTAAGTCAGAAATTCAGGTGATATTTTTGTGTTGACTATGCCTGGATGTTAAGAATAAATTTGTTTGGCTGTGTGTTTAGTTTTCACTGTTGCAGGTTTTTGAGTTGCTGGACCATCTGAGAATGACAGAACCATTTTCATATGGTCATGGTCACATTTTACTCCATCACAGGCAAAAATGTACACATGTAGTACAACCTCAGAGATACACACACATTCATAACTATATATCCATAAAGTAGCAACAAAGTATAACAAGTTAATGTTTTCATCATGTTATGAATCATATGCACAGGCCACACTGTTAATATCTGGGGTAGTTCTTGTGGTGTCATAAAAGTGTTTTTCTAGCACTATCAATGAATAAAGGCAAACTTGAATCATGTTTTACTGTATGTGAGTATGTTCAGTTTATTTCATTCCATTATATATCTCATTACTTGGATGAAAACTTTTTTTCAATCAATCTCGAAATGCATGAATCAATATCAATGAAAAATGTGATTAATGTTGGCCTTTTTTGCATCAGTGGTAATAAAGAGAAATAAATTAGGGTTCTGAAATGTATTAATACACAACTTTCTCTTTAGTTGTTTAACTGTTTATCTGGCTAGCTAGTTGTTAACCTCATGAAAGGGATTTGTACACCGATGCAGATTTAATACCTACCCCTGCATACTCTATCTTGGTTACCTTTCAGTCCTCATTCCTTTCCACTCGTATCCTTTTTACCAGCTGTGAATATTACCTATTTATGAATGTATTCTGCTTGTGCTCAGAATTTGTATATTAGTTCCTGTTTGCATTGTTAACTTTACAAATTGCTTTGGATAAAAACTGGACAAATGTAAGGTACCGAATGTTTGACCTTGCTAGTTTGGTTTACTTACTGTTTTGTTTTTCTAAGTTCCATTCTTAAGTAGTGGTGCTAAGACACCACTATAAATATAATTTTCATTCTGTTTTTTTTTTTTTTTTTTTTTTTTTTCATACACTTAATATATTGTAGGTGTCATCATATTACTTTGTTATTGTTTTTGATCAATGAATGCCCCTCCCATTCTTTACATGTGTTTGTGGTTTGGTTCAATATCAAAGACAAATGTTCAGCATGGTCCCTCAGAATGCACAGCTCATGTGCTGTCCTGGGTCAAAACACAGCTCATGTGCTGTACTGGGTCAGAAGACAGCTCATGTGCTGTACTGGGTCAGAACACAGCTCATGTGCTGTCCTGGGTCAGAACACAGCTCATGTGCTGTACTGGGTCAGAACACAGCTCATGTGCTGTCCTGGGTCAGAACACAGCTCATGTGCTGTACTGGGTCAAAACACAGCTCATATGCTGTCCTGGGTCAGAACACAGCTCATGTGCTGTCCTGGGTCAAAACACAGCTCATGTGCTGTCCTGGGTCAAAACACAGCTCATGTGCAGTACTGGGTCAAAACACAGCTCATGTGCTGTACTGGGTCAAAACACAGCTCATGTGCTGTCCTGGGTCAGAACACAGCTCATGTGCTGTACTGGGTCAAAACACAGCTCATGTGCTGTACTGGGTCAGAACACAGCTCATGTGCTGTCCTGGGTCAGAACACAGCTCATGTGCACAAAACACAGCTCATGTGCTGTACTGGGTCAGAACACAGCTCATGTGCTGTCCTGGGTCAGAACACAGCTCATGTGCTGTCCTGGGTCAGGACACAGCTCATGTGCTGTACTTGGTAGAACACAGCTCATGTGCTGTACTGGGTCAGAACACAGCTCATGTGCTGTACTGGGTCAGAACACAGCTCATGCCACTTCATTGAGGCACTTGCCTGAGACGAGTATGTGCAGTGTATGTGATGCTGACATTAGTTTAGTGGCATTGCTGGAAGTGCTGACCCTACCCTATGCGATGGACCACTCAGCCTCTAAATCACAGCCAGCCTGCTTGTTTTTATTACTGACACCCCAGGTCATGCACCATTTTATAGTAAATTGTGGCCTGTTCAACTTGACTGCTCTTTCCTCAGGGAATATGAAATCAAATTCAATTTATTAAAAAAAGCATAGTAATGAGACTTTAGTATACTTATAAGGAGATGCAATTCATTGCATTATCACAGGAGTAAAAGCATATTAGATTATGTGTAGCTATGTGTATTCACAATGATTTTAAACAGGCTTTGACCACATCTAAACTATAACATTTACCTTGACACAGTCATAATATTTAACAATAACCAGTATATTCACCTGTGGACTTATACTGTACTCAAAGCCTTATTTGAAGGGAATGAAGACTATGTTTGATTAATAATAATGCATTGTCAATTTAAGTTTTTTTTTATTTCTTTATTTTTCCTTATAAATGCTTGACTGATTAGGCGTGGTCAGATGTTGCATGACCAAAAACAAATTGGTCTCCTCTGATGTTCTTTCAGTCCTTTAAAATGAGTGATTTGAAGGTTAGATTCCCCTACTATAAAGGCCAGCCAGTAGAGGTTGTGTCTTTGCCTCTCAGATAAAAATAAAAAATTGCAATCACAGTTGCCTTGCAGTATGCCGAGATTAGATTCTCATTTTCACAGTGTATCTGTTGGTGGTATTGCTAAATCACATGAGTACTTGAGGATCAAGCAACTTGTCTGCCTCACATCCCACTGTTTACAGTTTGTATGGTGATACTTTGATTATTGTTCTCTCCTGCATTGACAATAGGTGTGAGATTCAATCTCACTGATCATGATTTCACTCTATTGATGATTAGTCGGGTGAACATTATAATCATTGAGGTTTAAATAACTCTCTGATGTAGTTATTTAGTACTTTTATTTAGCCAGGTATATGAAATGAGAACATGATTTATGAGTTAAACATGAGTTAAAAAGTATAAAGTAATGGCGGCATGGCTTCAAACATCAAATGCCATAAAAACTGTGTTTTAAAATGTAAACAATTTCAAAAATTCATTGGGGGTAAATGTATACTTGGTGCCTGGTTAGGGTGCCAAGTGTATGTGACTGTCAGTGGGGGCTGGGGAGGTAGAAACAGGGAAAGAGCATTTGTTATATCCACTGATTATTTTAATCTGTTGACAACTGAATTAACTACCATATCAATATGGCCAGCAAAAATTCTGCAGTTTAAACGCTAATGAAATTTAAAAGCTGTGTGTGCCCAACTTTATTGTGCATTGCACCCAACGGTGATGCAATATTTCCTCTAAGGTTATTCTTTGTATTAATTAAAATCAATTGAACAAAATGTAGTTCTATTTATATTTTATAGCACAAAGAAGCACAGTTAAAAGAAAGCCTTAACTTTAGATTGTCCATGAATTATTCAGATAATTGCCATCCTGGTAAAACAATTTCATTTTTTAGCTTTCATGGTAAGACACAAGCTTAAGACAATCTGTGCTTTTTCATCAGCATTTAAATGTCAGACTCTTTTAAATCAGATGAACACATCTGATCTAAAACACATCTGGTGTTGTTTTAAGAATTGTTGGTTTTATTATTAATCAAGTATAAATGGGAACCATTTGAAAGCGTTAATTTAAAGGGTTTATTCCTTCACTGTTTCTCCTGCTTAGTCTTTATAAATATAGGCATTTCCCTGGGAATGATCACTTAACTTGAACATTTTTTAATGTGATACCATTTTGCTCAATTTCTCACTGCCCTGTATTCATTTTGGTGCTGCTGTGATGTGTATTTATTTCCTCAAACCACATTAGGTTTGATCATTGCTCTGGTTAATAGTGCATGCTTAACTCATCCATGTTTCTGTATTCTGTAAAGCAATAATGGATTTGTAGCCCAAAGCTACCCACCACTTTTGCTGTGTAAAAGTCTTTTCAACTATGGTATCAAATGGAGAATACTTGCACATTAATGGTTGGTGATAATGAGGTAATAACATCATGGTATTTGAAAAGCTTAGACTTTCTGCTGCTTAATGAAAATAGAGTACATCAAGTTGGAGCAGCAGCAACTATTATTATGTTTATGTATATGGAGATTAACAGTCACATTCATATCTCTGAATTTCATAACATAAGTGATAGTCTTATTCCTGTAAAGCTGCCTTAGCACTGTTTTTGAGGGCAATGTCTTTGTATTTACGTGAAGAATGAAAAACATGGCTAACTCATAACTCTGAACTGTCATTTCATGTTAGAAACACTTAAGCTCTGTCACAATCTTTCAACTGGGGAAATGAGCTGAAGTGTTACCAACTTAAGTGCTGCTTGCAACCATGTTCATTCTCTGGAACCCTTGTACAGACACCATTGTCCTTTGTTTCAAAGTAGTTCTGAAGTATTAGAGTAATGGAAGTAATCTGTTCTACTCTCAGAAATTAGCTATCAGACACAGGCATATCGCAGACAGTTAACATCCAGATGCCTTGACTGTTATTTTTCATTCTTGTGTCCAAAGGCCACCCTGACATTCAACACATTTGTATTTCTTTGCCCAAATAAAAAGGTAAACCATAGACCTCAATAGGACATTTCATGTGAAAGGTGATTATATCCAGGGCAAAGTATTCAGCCACATGGAGTATGTAACAAGGAGAAACAGTCAAATGTATAATATTAAATAATCATTCAAATAATGTATGGTGAGTTTGTCTTATGTACCTTATTTGCTGGCTGAAATTTCATTTTATGCAGTTTTGATAAAGAATAATATAATTGATTCTGTCATTTGATGTTGACCAAAAGAATGGGAGCTATACTGCCCTCTAGATTGATTATGTGCCTGTCACCAAGCATTCAAATTCTATATCAGAGTTCACATTCTGTAGAGGTAGATAAGTATTGCTATTTTATTTCAATTATTAATTGCACATGTAGCAGATAAGTTACGCAGACATTTCTGTGTTAAGCCATTATGTGTGTACCAAATCAGTTGATTTGATGTAAAGTCATAAGCTGGTACTGACTGAGACCGTGCTGCTGGTTCAAAAGAATGCATTTACTAATACTACTACTGATCAACCTCAGCTGCGCAATGTCACATCACTTTAGTCCAACAACATCCTACAGCAGTTGTATAGGATTGTATCTCATCACCAGAAATGATGTCAAAATGAATTTTGACCAGACCCTCTGCCAGAGTCTTGTGTAATGAAAATCCATGACAGTTGTAACATTCACGTGTTGGTGTGTAGCCAGGGCTGCTGGGTGGGTCACCCCTCTGAGACCCCCTCACTCCCTGTTTTCAGTGGTCCTCAGTCTGATTGAATCCTGACTGTGTCACTGCTGGTTGTTGGCTGTATTGCTTAAGTGTTGTGCATAATTTGTTGTCAGTAGGTCTGTCCAAGTCTGCACCAGCAGTCTGCCTTCATTAGCTGCACATGAGGTTTACTGATGCAATAACTGTGTTGCTCAGTTGGTGGACTGTAGACTGACAAGAAGTAACCAGTGGCAGGACACAATTCAGAAGAGAGAGTCTGTTTGCCTGAACCAATAGCATTAATGAAGCAGGCATACCAATACAATTGAACATTCCAATGAGAACAAGAAAAAAAAAATATTGTCCATATGTAAATTTTACCTGCTTTTTATTACCTGTTGATAAAATATGAATTCATTATCAATATGTAAAAATTCCTTCACTTAGGCAAACATTTTTATCTTGGAGGGATGATGTCAGACCACTGGAGAGAGTAAATTATAAATACTCGCACATTCCCAGTGAGGGATCCATGGAGCTAACATCCTCCCTAGCACCTCTATAATCTCTAATTAGTTGATTCTTTCTTCTTGCTGTGGGGCTTAATTTCCTGCCACAGGCCCACTGTTCCTCTTCCCTAATGAGCCCTCCGCTCTAGGTATCCTAATGAACTTCCCGCTCCAGGTACCCTAACAAGCCCTTCACTCCAGATATCCTAATGAACCTCCTGCGTCAGGTACCCTAACGAGCCCTGCACTCCAGGTATCAGGATGCAGGTATTAGCCCCTTGTGAACATAGCTTTCCTTTCCCGCTAGCTCAGTGCTAGGGGGTCTCTTTCATATTCACATACACAGTGTGACTCTGGGGCCTGTGCTGGTGGTCTTAGGTTGAAAGTTATTAGCCCAAAGGGGCCCTCTTTACAAAAAGCAGTCAGCATAATTGTATATTTTCGGTCCTGCTTTCTTTCATTCCCTTAGTGGTTTGGACATGTGTTTCCTTCTGATGGAACTCTTACTGTACTCTAGACTCCTACTGTTCAGGCTGGCATATTAAGATACTGGAGGTGAGCTTTCAGATTGGAATCATGAATGAACATTCCTTTAAGATATAGAGCCATTGTAGCCATTGTCCAGAAGGGCATGGCAGCCTTCGTGCATTGATTGTGGATCCAGTTTTCTTTTGATTACTTACGGAAACTAGTTACCTTTGATTTAGTTGTGAATTCCCATCACCTTTAATTACCCCTGAGATCCAATTTACCCTTCATTACTTTTTAAATCTAGTTGTGCTTTATTACCTTCAAGAACTGTTTTTGGCACACTGTTTTCAGCCTTGCCACCTCCTGCTTGGAAGACATAGACATATGCTGAAATATTGTTTCCTATTTGTTCATAATTAAAGGGCATAGTCACAGATTTCAAAATATATTACATGAAAATTCAGTCCCAAATTTGGACTGGGTGGGGTGCACACAGGGATGCTAATACAGAATAGTGAATGCCTTTAGTGAATACACCCTAATAAAAACCACATCACATTTACTGGATTTAATGCCACTTTCTAAAGTATAGTTGATTTATCTCATTTGTGGTCTGTAAGGTTTAGTCTACAGTGTAACATGAAAAAGAAACACTGAATTAATGCCCAGAGTAAGACAACCTCTGTGGAAAGGCCATCCAATATGTATGCAGTACTGAAACATTACTGACATTTCAAACTCACATTCATGTTTTTTTCAGTCAGTCACTGTATTTCTCCCACAGGCTGGTCTGTGAGCCTCACAGGTGATGTCATAATGCCATAAAATGTTTCCCATATTGATGATAGACAGTCATACACTCTATGTGGTGAGCCTGTGATGCAAGTTTTATAGTCATTCATATTATTTTACACATGCTAATTCTGAAGTGGCACAAGACAAAAACCATTTGGAAGAGTACATATTAATGGATGAGGGATTCACACTGACCCTGAGGCCCATATACTAAATGATAGCCATGTGATGCCTGTATTCTTGGGAAGTCTGATGTTGTGTTTTTCTGTCACAGAAATGAGGTTTGCTAAAACTCAGTGTAACTAATTTCTGACAGCATGAAAGATTATCTGTTGGACATCTGACATGTTTGTGCTATCATCTATTAACTAATGAGACATAAAGTACATCTGGAAATTCTGCAGTAAAAAAGTAATTTTTTAAAATTTTATTTATTTAATGCCACAGTAGTTATCCTGGTGGGTATGTGTTCAGCTCATAATGAGACACAAGAAGAAATATTCTCATGACCTGTGACCGAGCTGGTTTGCATGTGTTGACAAAGTAGTATTACATACATATTCATACTTGTACATGTGAATATACATACCTTTATAACTGGGTTCACAGCTTTCACATACTTTCAGAGTGTGTGCAGTCAATGGATGCTCGGTCTTTGTCCATCATGATTTGTATGATCTAACCTGTTTGCAAAATCTTTAGATTTGTACTCAGATCAACAGTCCACATTCATTTTGATTAGGAGAAAAATAAATCCTTCAATATTGCACTGAAATGTATCTCACCATAATATGCTTCATGCATCACCATGAAAAGTTACTACTAGCACATAAATAATGCAGGTTTTGAAATGTATGCAGTAGAGCTTTTTTGATCAGTCTTCTTTGGATCATGCTCTATGAGTTTAATTACATCTTTAACACCCATAAAGTACCCAGCACGCTTGAACATCTGAGCTACCTTGCTTTGCTGAAATTGTTTTTACTGCACTCTGTGAATGGAAAAAATATTTGATAGAGAGAGATGGCTGTGACATTAGGTCAATAAATCCAATCAACAGGGATTCCTAACAGGCAAACAATGGGCAATGGATTGGCAGTCCATTCATAAATAAATGAGCGTGATGGAATCTCTAAGGCAGACTGTGAAAGGTCGCAATGTCTGAAAGCTGTATTGAATGTCTTGTAGCAGGCTTACTCTTCAGAGAACATACTGGTCTCCCTGGAAACCACGGATGAAAAGTACCATATCCTTAATCCACCAAATTCATCTGAAGGATCCCTTAAAGAATACTTGAAGGGCATTGAGACAATGGTTTTGGAAAAGGATTAAGATTGAATTGTGTTGTTGGAGATACAGCTCCGGGTAAAAATACTTGGATAGAACATGAGCAGACTGGAGAAATAAAGGATGATAGAATTTTGATCAGCCAATGTGATGGTAGGGCTAGCCCACAGAGGCATTATAGAGGCTCAGTCTTCACCAGCCAAATCTAATCCCACTCTAGTCATTCCTGTCCAATACAGGAAATGGTTTATTTTATTTGATGCACTCACAGTCCTGTCTTTGTTTATGTATTGCATGTAACTTAATTTCATACAACATCAGTTTCAAGGCATGTTAACAGTAAATCCCCTCTGACCAATCAGACCAACCAAAGTCCTCTTTCCAATCTCAAAGCATTAATTCTTATAGAAATGCATTAAATTTAAAGGATATTTTTCCTTCTTCTGTGTTGTGATGTCAATGGAAGACTTCATATTGTATTAGTTCTCCCACACCTCTTGAACCACAACTCTTGAAATGTACTGAATATGAAATCCTTTGGTTATTGGATATTTAAAACAGCTGCCACATCCAGGCAAAGATGAATTATAGCTTTCTCTGATCTTTATGCATTCAGGGAGATGAAGGAGACTGTGCCCTGAAATGAAGGGCTAAAGAGGCTTGGGTGCTTGTGCATAATAGCAGATTCTAGATTCCTTGTCTCATCCATAATCACAACCTTGACATACACGGTCATTAACAACACCCAACTGCCTCGGCATCTGTGACAGCATGTGCATGACCTGATGGAGAATGTAGTCTACCCCATGTGACAGCAGCATGTGGCCACTCATTACAAGGAAGTGAAAGAGTGTTTTCCCCCTGCAGAGGGCTGGGAAGAGATGGGGAAGAGACCATGGAGTCATTATACTGATTGATTTCTTTTTGTGAAAGTTCAGCACTATTAATAACCCTCCACATGCTGGCTGTCTGCATGGTTGTTTAAGAGCATGGCTCAGAAATTAAACTTAATCAGCTGCTGTTCCAGGGGTCAATGTCTGAGAAACACTCAGAACTCAATCATCATGCGATTTCAGAGTTTAATGAGGATGTAATAACCAACGCGTCCCTTTGCCCAAGACTGTGTCTGTGCTGACTGTGATCAGGCAGCACTACAGAACAGCATAAGTGGCTTTCTCAGTTGGAAGGCCACTGATTTGAGAACTGATTGATATGTGACTCTTTCCTCGCACTGTCAGCCCTTGTGACTATTTTGGTTGTCCTGGCAACAAAGCATCCCCTGCAGTACAATGGTTGATATGTTATAAGAGAAACAAGAGCCACCTTTCCTGTGTAACCATTGGATTTCCTGTGTAGCCACTTTATTATTATTATTATTATTATTATTATTATTATTATTATTATTATTATTATTGTTATTATTATTATTATTATTATTATTATTATTATTATTATTATTATTGAGGCCATTGTTTGTGATTGCACCCTTAGAGATGAATTTACACCAAACTTCACATGCTAAAGCCTGAGGTCCTGTTGATGTCATTTCTCGAGTTTTGTGATAATTGGACCCTGTGTTCAGCAATTACAGTTCATTATAACAATTCAATCAATACCCACAAAACCCATTGGCTTACTGCATCTATTTATTTAAAAGTTAAAGCTTTTCTTATGTTTCAAGGTAATGAAACTGTGTAAGAGGAGATAGATTTTTGATATTTTTCCTTAAATTCGGAGTGGGGGAAATCTAATGGTGCATTAGATGCTCTCTTTTTAAATGCACACGCAGCCACTTTGAATCTATCTGTACAATACTCTTACTTTACTGATATATTCCACCAGGAACTTTGCAATCACAGGAGCAGCTGTATAGATGGAGACACAGTCATACACACTTACAGATGATGTTATTGTAATTATTTTAGGTCCTCTCTTTATTTAGCTATGTGTTTGCAAAGCAAGAAAGCATGATTTCTATGATTTGTGTTTGTCATTAGGTGATATTTCAGTTGTCAAAATGTAGGTTTTTAGAAGAGGCTGTCATCTCAACAAACAGAAGTCCTAAATTGTCCATTAAATTCATAGTTTTTATGTTCATCCTTTTAACCTTTTCAATGGGCTACTCAAGTAACAAACAGGTGCACAACACTGTCATACAGTGATATCCATTTTGTAAATATTATCGAGTAGTACAAAGCATTGGTGAGGTCAGCAGTATTTTCAGTGACGTGTGAAAGAAAACAATATTCGGTCTATACTGCCCTCACCTGGTGATACATCGGTGGTGCACGTGAACATTTATTGTTGTCGTCGGGGGGAGACTGCTTAAACGCTGTTCACTTGATTTCGACTAAAGCAAAAAGAGTCTGACCATTAAGATCTGACATTGACAAATTTACACTGATTGGCCCTGGGCTCAGCTGACAACTTTGAACTTCTCCCTCTGCATTTGATCTACTGTCATACAAGCATCTCCAACAAGCTGCCCACAACATTTTCGCAAAATCTGCTCTTTGTTCCCTTATGGTTAGTCAGATGCAACTTTCCAGACACTACTGTATGATTTTGATTAGACTTGGGTTACGAAGTTGCCCTGATTAGCTGAAGATGGGTGCTGTGCCCTTCAAGAGGAATAATGTTTGCTTGCTTCCTTGTTTTATATGTAAAATATGTTATACATCTGTTTATTATTGAAGTGCATCCTTTACATAGGTGACTTGAATATGTATATGGAAAAAACTCACCATTCACGACTGTGTTAATGAACATAATATACAATAAAGACTACAGTGATTACACTGTTACTATAAATGTAACAAATGGCACTGAAGTGATGAGGTTCAGTGACTTAGAGACATTGAACATGACATTATTGCAAAACAGAAGAAGCTCTGGTCCACAGATTGTGAATTCATGCATGTTCTACTTTTGTGCCTTTATAAATCACTGCAGAACCTCACTAGTGTGAAATATAGATGTATACTGCCACCCAGTGGAATTTCGTGAATTGTAGTAAGCCTGGATGTCTCTGTTGATTTTTTTCAATGCATAATTTTTATTAGTTTTACATATAATTTATGTAATGTTCATCATAATTTTTTACCATGTGACAATTACAAAAATGTATTTATTTTCAGCTCTTCAGAGATTTTGCATTAACTTTAAATATGCTCTCACATCATATTGTGAGACTACATTGCAGGATTTGGGTAAATCTTCAACATAATCAACACAATAAGATATACTGACATTTTATAATGAATCAAATCACTGTGCATACCAGTTTACTAAGATTAATTTAAAATAAATACAATAACACTGATATTCGCTTAATATTACTTATTCTGGATTTTAACATTGCATGTGTTAATGTGTATTATGAGACCATTTTCTGTTAATTGAATAATTAAAATCTTCTTATGAATGTGAAGGATGCATCAGTTATTGTTGGTCCACAATGGGCTGAACTCTAGTAAATCTCACTGAAATCCAATAAGGAAATTTCTCCCCATTAGTAGATTGCATTCTAACATGTTGTTCATTCTCCTAGAAGCATTCCTTTAAATAACTGGGGTGCAATGTCACTCTGGTGCCAAACCACACCCCTTCTACAGCCCTGCTCCCGCCCCCAGCTCCTGTAGGAGGCTGTGGATTGGTGGTATGACATATGCTAGACCCCACCCTCTAACATAACCTCAGAGAATGCCCCTCCCCTCTTTCCAGTGCTGTGTGTGTGTGCTTGCACCGTTCCACAGAGCGACATCACTTCCACCGCCTGCATCTGCAGAGGGTGGTATGTGTGTGTAAGCTGCTGTCCCAAACGCCAACAGTGTACAGGCCCCAGACCCAGCACATTTGGAGATGAACTAATTTGAAAAAACAGAGCTGAGTCAAGCTTACTGAAGCCATTCTGATCACTGCAATAATAAGGTAAGACTGATGATGTTTTACATTGCTTCAGCATTAAAGGATTTCCAGGGTTGAAAGACAAACAGTGGAGAGCCTTACAGTTTGTTTGTCTTATAAAAGTTAATTTCTCTTGTCTATTAATCTACCACAAAGACCTGAATAAAGATTTGAAACAATTTCTAAATGCGTATGTATGTAAATTCTCATCTAAGCAGAATGATAGAAGGCAGAGCAGGAAATTAGAGTCATATGATACCCCAGCATTGAATCAGACCAGCAGGAAAGAGAGAAGCATGTTGGGTCAGGCAGTCCTCCACCAAAGATGTTTGTCATGGATGTTAATGGAAGATTCAATCAGTCCACTTTAAACTCAGGAATGTTAAGCCTTTTTTCTAAGCAGGCCTTAGTGAAGCATGTGACAAAATGCCTTTTTTGTTTCTTTGCTTCAATAACCTTTGATGACAAACTACATGCAAAGCATTATTTCTGTTTTTGTCACATTATGTCTGTGTAACACTAATAAAAGTCAACAGTGAAGAGGGCACTGGTAGAATGTCAACTATGAAATGTTCAGGATGCTAAGGATGTTCCATTACTGTATTTTATGTAATCTGTGTAATAATTATTTAATCTATGGCATTGCTGATGATACTCCCATGCATTTCACCACATCAGATCTTTTTTTTTTTTAAGCAAAATTGCAGTTTGTGTCATTGACCCCAATGCATCTGATGTGGCAAAATGCAGGTGAGTAGCATCAACAATGTCACAAATTAAATAATGATCTATTCAGTTTGGCCCACTGAGGGTCTGTAAAGGATTAAATACTATCATTTCAGGATGAAATGTGACATGATAGGTCAAAAGCTGCACAGAAGTGAAATAAAACAAAGCACAGCTCTGTAGGCCTGCAGCCCAGCCCTTATTGTTGCATGTGAATCAATGTGAGTCATTTTTGTTCTCTTGATGCAGCACAACTTCCTCCCTAAAGGGGGAGCCTCTGTAGCACATCAACAACCATCTTGTGACCAGGCAGGACGTAGCTGAACCCATGTACTCTCCTCAGAGTCTCCATCGCTGGGGAATCACCCACAGCGAGAGTATGGAGAGACTTGCATACAGTCAAGGTAAACTCCCACCACATTCCCT
This sequence comes from Albula goreensis, assembly GCA_022829145.1. Taxonomy (NCBI): domain Eukaryota; kingdom Metazoa; phylum Chordata; class Actinopteri; order Albuliformes; family Albulidae; genus Albula; species Albula goreensis. The sequence continues at coordinate 24,003,097 of CM040750.1, forward strand.
CTCCCACAAAACATGGGTTTTCCAGTAATTATACTGGGTCTGTGGGCATACTGCAGGCAACAATGTACAATGTTACAACATTTTTAGTTTTCACATTGAGATGGAGAGCCAGAGGATCTGTCTGTGTATTCATAGTACAGTGACTTTAATGGAGCAGGCCTGCCTGGGTCCACAGAGTTGCAGTGGTATGAGAGAGATTTTGTGAATAAGCAGTGCCATTATGATTTGCGGAGGAATTAACTCTAGTCAGCAATAATGTTCAGACTGACTTTAGTCAATATGCTGTTGTTCAAACCTCAATCGTGCTAGTAATATTCGTTTTTTTCTTTAAGTCTTGATTATAAGGGATAGCAGTTTTTTTGGCAAAAAAGTTACATAGAAGTATGAATAACTTATTCAAACAATAGACCACATTAAAGTTTAACTGCACTTAAATTTGCTGAATGTGTTTTGTCCCCTCACATAACTAATCAGTTTTGGGTCAGATAGATGATGTATTGACAATGATGATGATGATGATGATGATGATGATGATGATGATGATGATGATGATGATGATGATTACAAATCAGGTATTAAAACTTCTACTTATATTCCATTGCTTGATCATGGAAACACTTGTGAGCTTATCATTATGGTGTTGGAATCATCATACATAGCGCAGTGCAGGCTGCATCTGTGGATGGTGGTAGTTCTCATGGCTGTCGGTAGATGGAACTGATGCGTAGACACCAGATTCTGAAGGCAGGGGCATTACGTAGTGCTTTTGTGTCTTGTGAGCGAGTCTGACACCACCCCTTCGGGTGCAGAAAGGCTGAGCAAGGGAGCGTTCACTGTAAACAAATTTCCTTTTACATTAACGGCGGGGACGGACGAATCCGTCTTTTGCATGACAGCAGACGGAGAACTGGGGACAGCATGTAGCTAGGAGAAGTGGGGGTTGGATGTGTAACATTTAACTCCGAATAGCGCCGGCATTTGACCACTCATTGTGTATCAATGCTGTCTCTGGTAATTCCACTGTGGTCGTTGTCAGGTTATATATTAGCTCCAGCTTTATGATATTTACATGCGCGATGGCGACACCCGCAGAACACGACCTCACATTTGCTGAAGCTGAAAGCAACAAAGAGAAAGACCAAGTCTTCGGTATCCTCAGGTTACAAGAAGAGAAATCGACTGAAAAATCTGCCACCGCCATGAAAGCGGGGGACGGGAGGTGGCAGGCGCCCATATTCGCACTCGCTAGGAAAGCATCGGAGACCTTTTCAGGAAGCATTCACGTACTTCCCAAGGTAGCAGAACAGAAGTCATCCCCTTTTTCAGATGACTGGGGTGCAAAGGGTAAGTCTGGGTAACATTAAGGGGAATCTCGCTATCATGCGTTTTCATGTCCGCACGCTGCTAAATGGTCCATATCATTCTGCACAGTGCCTGGTAGAGTGATGTAATATTGTAACAAACGCAATTTGTATGTAAAAGGTGTACATTGTTTTCACAAGAGCCGCCTCATTCTGTGACAGAACGTTTGGTGACAAAGTGAATCACATGGCTTATACAGCGGCCGGTTTTCTACGTTTCTGCGTCCCTACATTCATATTGATTATGTACTTTTCAATCTTGCATTGTGAAAAGTCAGTGGCTATACCACTGTTTTGACAGATGTCGGTTTGCTAAAAATTCATCAGTTAAACACGCCCATAATCTTCCCCACGTGGTTTACATATAGTCCAATGGTCGTCGCGAACCACACCCCGAAACCTTGGTAGCGTGATCTAGAGACGATACTTGCCAACCAAATCTGGTGCCGTTACTATGGCCTGCGTAGAAAATGATACCTGGGAAAAGCGTCCTGATTGGATTCATTCGTGTGACCGAATGTGCTGCTCACAATGGCTAAAACTGATTAGTGGTAATTGTGGTGAATCAGACCACTCGAATCCGAATGGTAGTTTATTTGTAAAGGTTACATTTTCGTAAGCCTGGACAGTTGACATCAGTCCACTGTTGATTGTATTACGCGTCAGAGATCTTAGACATTGTGAAAAACCTACCTACAGCGTCTACTGTGCTCATGTGATCAGCTAGTTAGATAACTGCAAGTAAAATGCGGAGATAACATCCATAGCTATTCTGATTATCCTCTCATTTGAAACCGCGGTAATGTTGTTAGCAGTATGAGATATTGGCCCACCTTTTTATCAGGGTGGTTAAGTGTTAAGGAGCGTGGTCATGGCAAATTTCCTAAACCTGCTGTAGTATACCTTAGTCTGTTTGTCACATGTCCTCAGTTCTTCAAAATGTACTATCCTCAAAATCTGCTAGACAATCATGTATATATATAAATATTTGGCCATCTGTATCTTGAGAGCATGAAGGTAGAAAAATGACTTTTGCCAGAATTAATATTGATCTATGATCAAAATAACAAGATTACTATTATCTCATTAATACAGACACATGTTTGTCAGCTAAGAAAATGCACTGATCCCAGTGGTGAAAACATGGCCAGGTAAAAGCATAATGAGTAGGCCAAAATGCATTCAAATCAATGCAAAATGCATCAGCATCCTACTCAGGGTCATCAAGCTGCTTCTTCACTATAACCCACATAATGAATACATGAAGTGTAACACCCTTTAAAAAGGAAGATGCACACAAGAGTTTAAATAGTAACAGTCAAAAACAATTAAACATCTTTTAAGATGCAAAGTCCTAGTGTGATTTGAGTTAGCATTCATATGTTGAGCAAAATATGAAAGTTTATGAAAACCAGGTTATGTTTTGACGGCGACTTAATTTTTACCAGAATTCATTACATTAATCCAAGTATTTGTTTGACTGAGTTGAGGCTACTTAAACAGAAAATATTATTAAAATCTTAGTAATCTTAATTGCATATGGTTAATTTAACTACTAGTTAAATTAGTTATAATTTGCATTTATTTTGATATGATTCATTTATGTGCTGTGCTCATGGTGTTTCTCCAGTTCAAACATGTACTCTGTGAAAAAGATAAAGCATGTCAGAGACAGCACATTCCTGTAAGTCAGTGGGTATTTTCACCTCATCTTCTCCAGATGTGCATTCAGCTATGAAAATTCTGTGTTGCCTTTTAAGCAGCAGAGCTGAACTGAGTGAACCCAGATCAGGCCTGTCTGATCAGCCTGTGTGGAGAAAAGAGGCTTTCACCTTGAAGCGTTCTTGCAGCGATCCTGACAGACTATACCATCTTCCTAGGCAGAGTGCAGTCCACACAACACAGGAAGCAGTGGTGGAAAATGCTGAACTGTTGTGTCCTCTTATATCATGGCAGTCTTTCTGTTGCAAATAGATGGTGAAACAGTCTTAGTAAGAGAGAGGTTTTCATTCCATCTTTTGCTTGGCTCAATTATCTATCGATGTTACCAACTGGAAATACTGCAACAGATGAAGACACTGCTGCCAAACCATTTTCTGTCATAAATGTAATATAATATGAGATCAGAAAAACTCTGCTAGATTGTGCTGTTCATGTTGGGCAGAATATTGTATGTCAGCTATGCTTCCCTTTAACCTAGACAGGAAACTGCACTGTGCTAAAATATCACTGAAGCTAAAATGTTACTAATAACATTTCATCAAAGTTATATGCAAATGTATTGTGATGGTGGAAAGCATTACCATGGATATGTTTTTAAAATATACAAAGGTTAAAACAAGTGCCACTGATATATTACACAAACAGTGTAACTCACATAATGTTCATGAATGTTCGGTGATTGAATGTGTGTCATGAAATGAAAGAGGAACAGAGCATACAATGGTGCAGTCTTGTGATTAAAACTACAGATAGGTAGAGCAAGAGACAAGGTTTGGTGTTTACCTTTCCGAAAAACTGGTATGTATCACCAAACAGTTTGGTTAATCAGTAACCACTGGAAAGGCTTGAGATCAACTCAGCAAAAATGTTTTCACTCACTCAGAAGCATGGGATTTGCAAAGACATCAAGAAATGCAAAAACAGCAAATAGGGTGACCCGTATCGATCAAAGTGCCTGAAAGTGAGAGATCATGAACTTTATCCTTCAAGAGAGATTTTAATAATATATGTAGAAAAGTGAATAATGTCTGTCAAATGTTCACACTTGAATCACAAAGTCTTCTTGAAGGTCTTGGCACAGATAAGCTTTTTCACACATCAGTCTATATAAAGATTGTTAATCGTTTATTTAAAGCTTTTTTTGTTCAGGCAGATCCACTCATCTCTTCACTTTGACTTGCTAGAATTGCTCAGAGCTGCATGTTCCTGGTGCATTATCAAGTGTGCTGAGGTTTGTTTAACCACTAAGGTATTTTAAAAATCTGTGTAGTTTGATTGGTTGGAGCTGATCTTGGTCAGGTATGCTGTGGATTATTCTTCTAAAGTCTGTGTCCTGGCTGGGGGGAGTAAGAGAAAAATTAAAGATATTTAGGGGCCGAGCACCATAGATGCACAGACACCTATTGTTTTTGTTAGTTGTCTTCTTATTATTCTTATTTTTCCGCCATGGAAGTCAATGATTAGTGCTGGAACCATACTGTCGCTTTTTATGAGATTTGGCACACTCATTTGGGAGGCTTTGGATATCAACTGAGCCAAATTTCATGCACCCCCTACCTTCGGTCTAGCACCATCATCAGGCCAAAGTGGAACGTACGTTTATCTGCATAACGTTTGACCCCCTTGACCGATTTTCACTAAAGAGGTGTCTATGGATTCCAATGATATGAAGTCCAATGATACTTATGACGTCATTTTCTGTCATGAAAATTTTTCTGCCACTTTGAATTTTATCAAAAACTGTGTTTATGTATCTCCTCCCTCAATTTTGGGCCAATTTTCATGAAACTTGGCACAGATCACCATCACACCATTTCTCACGTTCATCTTTTATTTTTTTTATTTTTTGTGGATATTCAAAACCGTTCACTGTAAATTGTCTTCTGAATGTGGTGGTGAAGACACCAAAAAGGAAGTAATGCTGTATCTCACCAACACATCAACACATTCAAACCAATCTTTAGGTTGTCATCGTGACCACTTCTTGAGCTACTGGAAAAAAATTGATGGCGTTTCATTACTAGGGGGCACTATAATTAAGAAAACACCGTTTTTGCCTGTGGGTTTAATGTAAGTGGCTTAGAAAGTACATTTTTTCAGATTTGTATTCTGTTTGGGTTTGTAGACTTCCCTGATGAACACATTTTTTCATCTCGCCACACACTCGTCTCCCATTTTAATTGTCGAAAATGGCGATTTACCTGTATATCAATGAAAGATATGTTCATCTCTGCTTGCAGGTATATTTTACTATTATTTTTCTAAACCACTGCAAATTTTGACTGTTAGATTCCTACAGGGCTCTGCGACTGGGACCAGGCTCTGCTAGTGGAGACTGGTCAGCAACCTCGCTGGGCAGTACTTAGTTGGGTGCAGCATTGCCCAAGGAAGGAGGGTTTCGGTTTCAGGGTGGTCTTCTTTCAAAAAAGAGCTAGGAATTAGGTGTTTGCATTAGCTGTGCATGACCCTCTGACACAATGCTTCTGTAGCATACTGGCTTGCAAAACACATTTTGAGGGAAGGTATGTGCTTATTTTGCTGTCCCAAACTGCTGAATATTACAAGGGTAGAACTTGTCTATGGAAGCATTTGGGCACTCCAAACTGGAACAAGAGTAACTGGCTCAGTGAAAAAAAACATTTGTGAATCAGTCCTATTTATGTTTTAGCTCTTCGGGACCCAATGACCATGGAGCGGGCTAACCTCCTGAATATGGCCAAGCTCAGCATTAAGGGCCTGATTGAGTCTGCTTTGAGCTTTGGCCGCACCCTGGACTCAGACTACCCACCACTCCAACAGTTCTTTGTGGTTATGGAGCACTGCCTGAAGCATGGCCTCAAAGGTAGTTATCCCCTATGTATTGCTGAAAAGGTCTCTATCTTTAATTTTCATTTACTGCTAGCATACCCTAGCATAAAAACCATGAAAGGAATATGTTGTGTTTTTCAGAATTTTTAAAATTATCTAGTTATGCATTTTCAGTCTCCACATGTCAAGGTTTTAGTGCTTGTGTCTTGCAAATAAGCATCCATCTTCTGAACATGTTCATCTTGTAAGGTAGTATAGACCTTTGCTGATTAATAGTGTGGAGCTGTCATCTGATAATGTGCTTGTTGCAGTATCCTGACTGCCTGCATCTGTGTCCACAGTGAAAAAGTCTTTTCTGGGTTACAACAAGTCCCTGTGGGGTCCTCTGGAAATGGTGGAGAAGCTGTGTCCAGAGGCCAGTGAGATCGCTGCAAGTGTTAGAGACCTACCTGGATTAAAGTATGGGCTGGATTCCATATTTGTGACCTGTTCTCACATTATTTGTGTTCTTCTTCATTGTATTCTTGTCTTATGTATTTTAATTTTCCCACCTTTGATGCTGATATAGTTTGGGCAATGCATACAAAAGTAAATTAGGGTATCTTAACATTTTTTCACTATGGTGTTAGAAAACCACACTCCATTTTTCTGCACACAATGTTCAAAAATGTTGAGTCTACACTTGAAATAGAAAGAGGAAACAGCTTCAGGGTAAACATTTTCACTTCTGTATTTCATCCAGATTTTCAGAGAATGAGACCTTTTGTGCAAGAAAAAAGGGTACTGTGGCTAAATCTGAGGTCTTGATAATCATGTAGAGATGAAGACCAGTGGTCTTTCTTGCAAAAGTGATTTTATGAATTTGGATCATTGCACACAAGCTCTTTGGGCTTGAAAAATAAATATATTAATCCTCCATCAATCTCTTTATCTGTGGTAAAAAGCAAAATGTAAAGTGTGGACAACTTTCCTTCCTGGCTTTGTAAAAAACGTCAAGACTCAGCTGTTCCTGTGCATGCAGTGCAGTGGAAATGCTTAAGTACTGACCTTTGACTGTTCCACATGCTGTGAATTAGGGCTTTTTATTTTCAGCAGAAAGTTTTATAGCCTGTAATTCAGTCGGTCAATAGCAAGATGATAACACAGCCTCCTTAAAATGGAATCTGTTAAACAATCTTTAAAATCATTCAATTGCAGTTCCTGAATCATCTAAATTTGTTAGTTATATTTATGGGCAATGAACAAAAATTATTATTACAGCATGCAAATTCAGGTTTCCATAAATGTACCGCCCTACATATGGCCTGTAAAAATAGTTTCCAGCTCACAGAAATTGTGTGACTGGAAATTCTATCTAACTTGGTCCCAATGCATCATGGTCCAGTGGGCACTTGGTCCTACTCTAGGATTATCTGACACATTGTTGCTCATATGCTTCTCATATGAAATTGTCCTCATTCAAATTGTCTGTTGGTGTTCTGCCAGTGGGTTCCAGCTGAATGATTGCCACTTTTTTATGTCCTCTTCATATTTTCAATAGGGAACAGGGCAGGTTCTACCATAGAATGTTATTTGAGAACAGTGTTACTGTACAGTGTTACTGACCTTAGTTTGGATCGTTGTTCTATGGGTAGAACAGAGCATATTCTTTGTTCCACCAGGACGCCTCTGGGTCGAGCTCGTGCATGGCTACGCCTAGCTTTGATGCAGAAGAAGCTGGCTGACTACCTTCGCTGCCTCATCACTAGGAAGGATTTACTGAGGTACACATCCCTCTGCCTGTTTCTCTCCTTCTGTATTCTATCTTTCTCCCTCTGTCTCACTTTTTCCATCTCCTCTACTTCCTGTAAAACCTTCTGTCTATTATCTCCTCTCTTCATCTCTGTGTCTCCCTCTCTATCGCCTTCTCTCTCTCAAATCAATTGGTCAAAAGATATAACTAAAAAATGTGTTGGTCATCATATCTATTTTGCTATGTTAACTGTCTCAGAACATTTCAAAGATCATGATATTTGTTACAAATGATCAAATTTCACAATTAATGTAAACTAATAATAAGCTTATTCTATCTTGAAACTATGATAAAACAAAATCAGAGGAGATTAGGTTCCATTTGATGCCGTTTTTGGTCATATTAGTAGGTGTTATTTGCTGAAACAGCTGAAAGACACCATAGGATCCACAAGGGCCTCTGCATTCATCAGGATGTCAGTCTCATTGTTTGAGGCTATCATAATGCAATCACCAGTAAAATTCATTCATGTCTCATTAAAAGTAAAATGTACTGCTGTCAGTGGGCACAACCAGTGTAAAGATGACCAGTTGGTTGTGGTTTTGTGTTTGCTTTCTGAATGTGTGTTGCGGTGTTGGGTGTTCCTCAGTGATTTCTACGAATGTTCAGCTGTAATGTTGGAGGAGGAAGGAGCCGTGATCGTGGGGCTGCTCGTTGGACTCAATGTCATTGATGCAAACCTGTGTGTGAAGGGTGAGGACCTGGACACACAGGTAAGAGCTGTTTCACTTCAGGAAAATACTTTTATGTAAATTTGCTTTCAACAAATAAGTGTTTCTTTTTCATTCTCATTCATGAAGTGTAAGCATTCATCAAAAACATTTAGGGACTGTTCTGCATTCCCCATATCGTGTATCATTTTAAAAATATGAAATACATATTATGAAATAATATATGAAATACTGACAATAGGAACTGTCAAGGTACAACATTTTAAGAAGTAGTATTAAAATGGTAATTGAAGAGGTCAGATACAGATTCACTTGAAAGTGATCACTGCTATCTTCTCAAATGCAATTGTAAAACCTCTTTGGTATTATTCTAGGTTGGGGTAATAGATTTTTCTATGTACCTGAAGAATGACATTGATGACTACAGAAGTGAAGAAAGGTAACATTTAAGTTTTATTTTTTTTTAACAACATCAATGCCTCTACTTCACACATTTAAAGTGTTTACTCATTTAATGCATGATCCTTCTATAATATCCAGTTATCTCAAGGTTGTTTGGTATGTTAATGACAGTCATAATGGAAAAATACAAAAGGCACACACAAATGTGTTGAATCCATACACAAGAATCGTTTCACTCTGTCTCAGGTATGTCTCTCTTTGTTGCTTTACAGAAATGGGCAAATAGCTGCTATTCTAGATCAGAAGAACTACGTGGAGGAATTGAACAGGCAGCTGAAGTAAGTTAAGCCAAACTGTTTCTCTTAGGATAAATTGAGTCAAATAATGGTAGGTATATTTAAGTTATAAGCAGAAGGCATATGGAGTAATGATAAAATTTCACTTTTTTTTTTTTTTTGCACATTCTTGAAAATCTCTTTTCCCACTATGTATTCTGTATACACATTCTATATGTTCTCTGCACACTCCACACAGTCTATACCTCCATATGCAATCTGCACAGTCTTTACAATCTCTATGCACTCTGCATAGTCTTTAGATACTCTGTATGCTCTCCACACACCCTACACCATTCATACACTCTTTGTGTAGCCGACAGTGTTCTCACACTCTCCACGTACTCTATATCTTTGTGGTCTACACACTCACTACACACTGCATACTCCACATCGTGTAGACAACCTGTGCTCTCTCAAGTCACTACAAATACAGTTTACGTGCTTGTTATATATCCTATACACATTTAAATTCACTAAAGTACTAATGCTCAATGCATCCTGTACTTACTCTACATAGCTAACCAGCACATTTTGCCTGCAGCAGATGTGTATCATATATACAGTGGTATGACATTTGTGAGAGACATTAGGACATTTTCTCAAAGTGCTATCAATTCTGTAGAGTTAATTTGTATTGCTTGTATAAACACTGAAGTAACATGTACTGTCCTATGCCTTGGGGTTTAGTTAAGTTCTGTAAAGTACAGTGCAGCACAGGGATGTTTCAGTAACTCCTATGATACAAAATGCATAAGTGCAAATGTGCAATAATGTTTAGAACATGATGGAAATTTTGGAAATTAGAGCAGACTAGCTTTGTGATTTCCTCAAGGTGATGGTCAGCTGACAGATTTATATTTAAATTATAGAGGTCATGCTGTGCTATGTTATGTAAATCAACAAAAAGTCTGATACCTCTCTGTCTCATTCTGGTTCAGCTCCACAGTTCAGGGTCTACAGGGACGAGTCGACTCCTTGGAAAAATCAAACACTAAACTCATCGAGGAGGTGTGTTCCATGCTTACTTTCTGATGACTTCCCCGTGTTTGTTTTATGTAATTTGAAACCTCTCACTGCATGTTAACAACTATGGTTATTTCCCTACAGCTTGCCATAGCAAAAAACAACATTATCAAACTACAAGAGGAAAACCACCAGCTGAGGAATGAGAACACCATCATTCTCATGAAAGCCCAACAGCACCTTGCAGTATGTGTCTGTTTAAACTATTCTGTATTTAAGATATTGTCTTTATCATGTCTACAAAGATGCAATAGATTAACACCTGTAAGATGAAACCATACATCCATAAGTTTCGTTTAAAATAGAAGTTTTAGTATTGCCAGAGAATAATGATTTTGTACTGCATATGGTCAAACACAGACAAAACATTTACATGATACTGCACTGTGACTGACCAGGTGTTCTCAGTAATGCTTTCTTACCAAAAGGTAAAGGGTTCAGAGTCAGAGAGTAACATTACCTGCTGGGTTTGACCAGGTGACCCAGGGGGACGTGGATGTGGAGTTGGAAACATACAAGCAGTCAAGGCAGGGCCTGGATGAAATGTACAACGAGGCACGAAGACAACTGAGGGAGGAATGCCAACTCAGACAGGTTAGAGAACCCACACAATGAAACGCCTCACAATCAGCTCTTGTGTATCTGCACCGCAGCATCCTGGATCACTGACACTGATTCACCACAGTTCTGTATTACTGTAGCAGTAAATGTTCTGTATCCATCACTGAAGCTGAAATGGTCTAATTTTAATGCCATGAAATGGCAAAGCTAAGGAACAGTACTCCTGGTCGTGTATGCTCTGTCCCTGGAAACTTCTGTATGCCTGTAAGTATTCTGTATACACACTCTATATGTACTCTGCACACTCCACACAGTCTATGCCTCCATATGCAATCTGCACAGTATTTACAATCTCTATGCACTCTGCTCAGTCTTTAAATACTCTGTAAGGTCTCTACACACCCCACACCATTTATACACTTTTTTGTGTAGTCGACATAGTGTTCTCACACTCTCCACGTACTCTATATCTTTGTGGTCTACACACTCACTACACACTGCATACTCCACATAGTGTAGACAACCTATGCTCTCTCAAGTCACTATAAATACAATTTACCCACACTTTATACGTGTCTGTTCATAATTGTATAACAGAGCTGCAAATAAGTTGTAATTTCATTGATTAAGAGCAGAAGGATAGCAGGGGTTAACCATGTCGTTACTTTAAAGAATGTGTGATACCGAGACACTAGAAATTGTAATTTAGCAATGAATGATGTAGATTTTACAAATAAAATGAAGTAATAATATTACAGGATGTGGAGAATGAGCTGGTGGTGCAGGTTAGCATGAAGCAGGAGATGGAGCTAGCCATGAAGCTGCTGGAGAAGGATATCCATGAAAAGCAGGACACACTGATCGGCCTAAGGCACCAGCTGGACGAGGTCAAGGCCATCAATGTAGAGATGTACCAGAAAATGCAGGTTAGAGTTATTAGATCATTTTGTATGTAGTTCCAGTTCAGTTGAATATGTTTTCTAGTTGGTTGACTATGCAGTACAGTTGATGATAATACTTCTTAGCTGCAATTTTTATGCATTTTCAAGGGTATTATTTCTCTTATTTTCCTGTTTGTAATGTTCCTGTACAATATGTTTTGTTACATATTTTGGCTAAGAGCATTGGCTAAATGAATGTAATGTAATTTAGCTTAGCTGGTTAAGTGCCTGATTGCTATGCTGATTGTCTTTGATTCACACTGTATTGGCTAATATTCTCAGTTTGGCTCCTTTGGGTGAGATGAGTGGAATTTTGAGTGGCATTTTTTTATCTCAATAGCGTTCTGATGACAGCATGAAACAGAAGAATGACATCATCACACGACTGGAAGAGAAGACAAATCAAATAACAGCAACTATGAAGCAGCTTGAACAAAGGTAAGGTTTTTTTTATTAATATCATCTTAAACCATATGTACTTTCTACACATATGAATATTCAACACTTTAGAAGAAAACATCCTATACTTATTAAACTTATGTGAAGTATAAATGTAGGATATATTGAATATACTGATTATTTTTTATGTATTTAAATGTAGAATGTAAAGCTGGTTATGGGAGAATGAGAGCTCATTAACCCTAAGGTAGATGTGTTAGCAGTAACACTGATAACAAACCAGTGTTCTTCAGTAGAAATAAGTCTTGTGATTGGTTCATATGAGATAATGCATCGGGTGATTCCTCAGTGCATTATGAGATTAATGAAATCTCTCTCTCTCCCAGCACTAGTTAAAGAAGTTATATAATACACATTGTGGAGCTCCAGTCAGTATGTTGGTCTTGTAAAGAGACACAATAAGGGAATGAAGAATGCCAAATTATTCTTGAGTATGAAATTAATATTAATAGTATGTGATATTTTACTTAATTCACCAGCTACTATGGTGCTAAAGACTGTCCCGTTTAAAATCAGGTTGGATCCTTTTGATTTTCACAGTTTAGGTAAATATTCAGAGCTTATCCTTTTAGCATTCAAAATGAAAGTTTCACATAGAAAAACCCATAATATCCCATGGACCTATAGGCTTTCTGTAATTACCAAGTGGATGGTCATTGCAGTTGTGCAATGGATGACAGCAGTTTGTAAGTGTAGTCCTTGACAACTGCATTCTAGGAGTGGAAGGCCAAAATCACTTATACTATAAGCTTTCAGAACAGGCTATAGTAGTTAGTTGTACTGAGAATGGAGATGTTGACAAACTCAAGGTGTCAGCAAGCACTCAAAAAATGATTAAGAATATAGAACAAGCTTTTTTTTAAGGTGACAGTGTGAAAAAATGAGAACACTCATTCAGGACTAACTGTTGCATCAGCTGGGACCTTTCACTGATTTTGTGTGGATATGTAGACAACAATTTTAATGTGCTGCATGTAGCTATAAATTTGTGTAATAGTAACGGACTGCTCAGATTATTCTCTGGACACATGAAGCATGAACGCATGAATTACCTAAAGCACAGGATGATTATTCTTTATGAGTGGTAACATTCATTGGATGTTATCATAAGATTGTTCTATGCCCATCATTATAATTTCATTGTATGCCTTGCTGTCCATTTCTGTCAGGATTGCCTGTGGGTTTTTTTTTCAGTTAGTTAGTGCCAAAAATAATCTGTTGCGTGTTAGACAAAAGGGTCCAGTTTAATGTGATATTTTCTAAATTTGCAATTTATTTTCTGAAAAGAAATACTTCTGGGTGGTAAAATTAATATTGACTCGGTAATTCTTCATTCTCAAGGTATACTGGCTGGCTTAATGAATTTCAAGGCTTGCTATCTGATGTTTTGCATGCTCTTCTTTTTTAAAGATAAATACCACATCTATGTGTCACCTTGCTTTAGTTTGGTTTGGTACCTTCTCCCTGTTGCCTGGTTGTGTGATGTGGTGCTTCCATGGCTTTATCATGTTCCTGTCAACATGGGCCACCCCTTCCTTTTTCTTCTGTTGGTTTATTGCCATCTTGTTTGTAATATTTTACAAATGCATTTGCTTAACAATCTCTTAAAGCTTTTAGTAACATGGATATTTCACTGATATTGACATCCTCTTTTCCCTTTTTGTTCTCCTGTTTTCCTTTCTTGTTTTCCATATTTTTCTCTCAATCAATTTTGTACATATTTTCCATATTGACTCATTTCCCTACCTCTGGATGTCTGTTTGATTTTTCCCCATTTCTAAATGTTTAATTTCAATAGCGATAAAGACTTGTTGAGCCAAACACGGACTCTGGCGATGTCCTTTGTGAAATGTGCCAGCACAGACACTGAACACCAGTACAAGCTTGTTAAAGATATTTCTTTCTGAAGTTTTAACACAGACTGACTATTTCCCTGTACATGCTAGGCAGCGATCTGGCAGGATGCAGTATCTGTTATCTGTAATCAAAAGGGTTGACTGTTCTCTTGGTTTAGTTCTTAATTTAGTTCTATTTAATTATTTATTTTCATTTTTTGAAGGCTAGCTTTTTTAAGAGTTTTATAGAACAACCCTTAATGTTGTAATAACACGTACAATTGTAACGTAGGACACTCATTAGAGAGAATTACAAAGTACATTGTGTGTCTTTTATGATCTGAAACAATAAAATTAGATGTTTTCAAATATTTCCAATTGTGCTTGGTGTGCATCATTTTGAATTGAACAGAGTTTTTTGACTTTTTTATCATTGACTTTCGCCCGCCAGTCAAATGAACAGTGAATTCATCCATACCTTCTGCTCACCTACCAGCTACACCCAAACATGACCCTTTCCTTCAGCTGTTTTCAGCCTCGTCCATTTTATTTCCTCTCTACTTAAATTTTTGGGGTGCTGGCTTGCCTTTAGTTGTTTGGCATCCCCATTTTCTGTTGTTGGTCTTTTTCATTGCCCCCACCCCTTTCCCCACCCCCTCCCTGGTGTGATGGGAGCCTCGGTTTTACCCAGTTGGTTTGAATTACGGCAGATTACAGGACGCAGAGCGCGATCGCTGGACTGCTGAGGACGGAGCCCGCAAGTTCAAGCAGGACTTTGCCAATAAAGCTGACAGCCTGCAGAAGCAGATCACCCACAGAGAGACCCAACTGTGAGTGCCCTAATCACTGTACTGTCTCAGTCTGTCTCACATGATCTGTGTTTCAGCACATCTCTCTATATATATAGTTATCAAGGCCTCTAATCACCTGTATCAGTCCTAAATATGTATTGGAACAGATCTTTCAGTTTAGAGTAATCTGGGGCTTTAAATTCTTAAAGCAATATTTTTACAAAAATTGGATTGTCAGATTAAAAACTAGACAATCACCTAGATTTTTCTTATTAAACGACACACGTGCAAGTACAACGAAATTCAATTTTGATGCTTTTTTGCCACCTGAACTGAAGTATGTTATCAGTCCATTGTCAACCTTCGCCACACACCCCACAGAAATGGTCAAGCACAAGACTATCCTGATTCATGAGCTGACCAGCATTCACCGTTTTGTTTACAGCAGATGCAACATTAATCATGTATTGCCTATGCTGCAAAGGAATACATATATTTCAACATATGCACATGTCAACGATGCATGATTCAGTAGATGCCCAGCAAAGAAGGGGATGTTGTTGGAGAGCAATTATATTAATAAATTTAATTGGCTTATTCAGTTTTTCCCTGGTTTGCTCCACCCTTTCAGTCGTAGCTGGTAATAACACTGGCAGGGACTCCAACTCCCAGCTGCAGGATACACTGCACCACCACCCCTTTAATGGAGTTGGCCACAGCTGTTAAACTGCGTTAACTGAATATCAGTTGTAATTGTTTTGCTATAAAAATAGATAGTAGGTTGTTGTGTAATGCATCCTACTGTAAGATTAGCTTCTTATTTATTCAGGCTGCAGTTGGAAACAGATTTGAAGATTGAGAAGGAGTGGAGGCAGACTCTACAGAACGATCTAGACAGAGAGCGAGAAACCATTTCCCAGCTCAGTGAAGAGGCACAGCAGATTAACGGACTGAAAAAGGTAAGAAAAAAATTTTCATTAAATACATGCCATTTCACTTTTCTGTTAAACTTACTGTCCGCAGCCCATAGCACCATTTGCACGCACCATAACTCCTACTTTTGTCACATTTTAACCATGTAGGTGTATTCAAAGTGGCAAGGTCTTCAAAAGTGTCTGCATCTTTCAACACTATCTAACAATGTTACTAAGTGTTCCTTGTTTTCGTGCTCTCTGTGCTAACTAATTTTGAACTGCTGATGGCAGGTGTTAAATTTGCACAGTGAATACTGGTGAAGCAGTAGTGTTGTATGTTGTGTTTGTTGTTTCAGGAGTTCCACAGACTGCAGGATGAAAACAGGCAGCTGCAGGGAATCTGCCAGGAACAGGAGCAGGCACTCCAGGAACTTGGATGCAAACTCAGCGAGTAAATACCTTATTAACCAAATCAGTTTCATAGATCATAAACTAATCAGCTTCATAGATAATCAACCAGTCAGAAATAATAATACTGTTCAATGTCAGTTCAGAGCTCATGATGACTCTTAATACTCAGTATGAAAGAGATCTGGTCCAATTTACTGTCCTGCTTACATTTGCCATATTTCACGTTTATGTCTATTTTATAGCTCTTTGCATTTGGTTCAGGAATGTCTTGATATGAACTTTGTTAAATATCTATACAATTTAAGATCAGTCTTAACAGTTTCAATATTAACTTCAACCGTTTTTAACAAGGTGGCATTTTGACTTTATCAAGAGTGATGCTCAACATAGTATAGAATGTGTAACAATCGATGGTCAATGTAGCTTGGCTATAAACCTGCTTAAGGCAAACAGACATAGCTTGAATGTTTGAATACATTATCTGTACTACATTTTTGTAAGTGCCATTCCTTTACTGTTCCAGATCAAAGTTGAAAATTGAAGACATTAAAGAGGCAAACAAAGCACTGCAGGTGTGTGATAAATGACAGTATTATGACAGTATTGTTTATTGTATTTTCAACTAATTCTAGCCACTTCTCAATTAGCATCTACCAAATCACCCATTTATAATTTGGTTCACAATATCATAATTACTGAATAATATTATAACTTTCAATGACACTTTATTGTTATACTGTTTTCATTCATAAGTTAAACTCATCTTAAGCATTCTTTAAACATGTGTGGTATTTTTTTTTTTAAATATGGACTTGCTTTTTCCAAGCTGAATTCAGGAATCATGCCTGTTTGTTTCAGGGAGGACAAGTGTGGCTGAAGGACAAGGAAGCCACCCATTGCAAACTCTGTGAAAAAGAGTTTTCCATCTCGAGAAGAAAGGTTGGGATTTTTTAAAATAAGAACTCTGGTTTTAATTCCTATATTCTGTTGGAAGGGTATAGAGTTCATAAATAACTTTTGAACATTTAAAAACTATATAGTATAATGCAATTCCATGTCAAATTCTAACACAGATATGATGGTGTGCACAGTGTAGATTCGAACTAATCACTGTCAATCCGACTGTTAAACATATTTCTGGTATAATTCACAGAATCACACTTTTCATTGTTATATCTGACAGTTACACCTTATAAATGTTTTGCAGTACCCTTTTCCATTACTTCCTGCATTAAGCGCTATCATAAACAGGTCCTGCATGTTATACCACTTTCATGCTTTCTTCTTCTTTTTCCAGCACCACTGTCGAAATTGCGGGGAGATCTTCTGTAATGCATGCTCTGACAACGAACTGCCCCTTCCCGCCTCACCAAAACCAGTGAGGGTCTGTGACACTTGCCACGCCCTCCTCCTCCAACGCTGCTCATCCAATGCCACCTGAGGGGGTGGAACTAGCAGGACAGGGCTCACCCTCCTCAGACCACTATGACCTTGCCCACCTCTGCTTCCACTCTCATCCAAGGCACACCAAACCAAATGGCTGCAGCAAAGCCAAGCCTATAGCCTCTTCTTACTTGTCAATCGTTTACATGGGAAAAAGGGTATCTGCGAGTAGGGCAGCCTATGGGGAGTCAGTCCCCTTTTCATTTTATTTTAAACCGTTTCAGAAGTGCTTACTAAGACCAGTACATGTTATTTGCATTCTAACATTTGCCAATGAAATACAGTGGCCTAAATTCAACAAGCATTTGTCCTTAAATCTCAGTTATCATAAAATGATAATTCAATTTTTATTCAGTTTGGAATGTGTAGTAATCACAAAAATTAATTGTCCAAGCTTTGTTAACAGAAAAAAGTTTGTTTTTGTATGTTTATGTGTATGTCAAAGTTAATGACAAAGGAGGGTTGAATTGTGGCCACTGTTTTAAAAAGGATGAACTTGTAATCCTGCTCTCACTAGATTTTATGGGCTCATTATGAAGTTGAAGCAGCAGGGTGAAAGTTTGAGTATAGGCTCACTGTGGGTTAAAGGTATGAATCTCAAGTTACTGCTGCTGTACCCTTGAGCACATACTAAATAGCTTCAGTTATTCATCTGTATAAATGGTTAATGCCAGAAAAATGTAAGATATGCAAATCTAAAAGTGCAGGATGTCCGCAAAGGAAACTGACAACAGCAAAACATAACGCTGATTTAATGAATGGAATATTTATACTGAACTTCTCTTACTAACATAATGTGAAAATGTGAAGATTCCTTTTGCGAATACAGCATGACTTTCATTTTTATTTAGGCCAGCGATGGTCAGAATTACATGATTCACATGTGCCTGAAAAATGAAGATCAGATTATAAACGAAAACAACTTCTGTTACATTTTTTCTGTGCAAACTGGATGGAAAATGAATTTCAGAGAAGCATATTTTCATAAACCCTAATATTACTCTAAATGCTGCCTAACATGAAGAGAAACTACAGCACAGCAGTTTTATATTAATGTAATTATTTTAAATGGATTACTGACAAATGCCTATATTCTTAAAGACTGTTATAGGAATATTATTAGATATTTATAGCACATATTTACAAGCAATTATACCAATTAAAATATTTGTTGTAAAACTGGATTTTTTTTCCCCCAAGAAGCAGTATTTTGTGGGATATCCTTATTTCAGAAAATCACAGAAATGTAATCTTTTCACTTAAAATTCACCCAAAAAAAGGCCGATGGTGCCATATGTTAATATTGTACTGTAATTTTCTTAGTAACCACTTAAGTCTCCAATACATTTATGTACATATGTTTTATAACAAGTAATGTGATTTGTGTACTCTTCAAATGAAATCCTCAAAAACTGAATTACCAACCTTGATTTAAGGAAATTGTGACATTCATTTCATACTAGTGCATGTCACTGCACTGCTTATATGACTGAAGTCCACAAACTGATTGTGCAGTATAAAATTTCAAACTCTAATGTATGTTTACAATAAACATACAAATATAGTGTTGACAATAAACAGCTTTCTGCCAGTTTTGTTCATAATGCTTAAACATTACTTTTGTTGACATCAATGCACATTGCTTTTAAAGTGGTCTTGTAATGCCCCAATTAAGAAGCTGGCTGCTTTCATGATCACCCTGATTCAAATGCTTTAACTGTTATGCCTCTGTACAGCAGGTTGTAGCCTGTGACATTTTGACTGATAAAAGACAGCTAGACTGACAGACATGCAAAAGTGTTCTTTTGATCTTGATATCTAGTGATAAGGCATTTTTGTTTATTAGCAGTGTAATTCATTTGATCTGCATATGTCCTGTTTTCCAGTATAGATGCTGAATAGGTATTACTTTGTTACAGTTGGTCATATATGGTACTGCATTACAAATGTATTATACCAACAGATAAGCACATTTATTGTGTACTTTGGTGACTAAGTGTGAACATATGCATATGCATTAGAATGATGATACTCAAGACAACAGAGATTAATATAAAATTTAATAAGCAAAATGTACAATAGCTGGTTAACCTATGCACCATCTCAAATATATTTTATTTCCACTCTTTCAGACCGGAAAACCTAAGTACAATTTTATGAACATATGAAAAACATCCCCAAATACAAAAAGAAAACAAAAAAAAAACAATCTACCATTTTTAACATGTGGTTGAAAATGGTGGGCAGGGGAATTCCTGTGCTTCTTCAAAACATCCCCCTGAGGCTGCCCCCCCTTGAGCCCATGCCTCCAGAGTTACCATAGAAACCCCCACCACGGCCTAAAATGCAAAAAAAAAATGAATGAGCATGTCAATCAAACACTAAGCATCAAGAATCCTTACACAGGTACTGCTAAACAACAAGCATCTACATGGTAATTTGAAAACCCTACCACAGGTAATTTCATATACTAATCATCCCTACACCCCTACAGTGTAACATCAAGCATCCTTACAATGGTATAATCAGACAAGAAGCACCCATCAGCTGGTAATCAAATGATAAGAACATTTATTGGCAAATGGTAATTATCCTTATACGGATTAAATGAAACATTTGTATGCTGGTAAAAACCAACCACACGCATCTACTGCAGACTGCTGAAAGCACCATAATTCAGTCAACTTTCAATATCAGGCCATCTATATGAGGGTAAACAGGCCTCAGGCAGGTTGACATATGGTGTGCTTGCTCTTGATCTTCACAAAGCAGGACAGATTTTCTGTTGGGGGGGCCATTTTATGTTTCAATCCGATGTAAGAGACAGTGCTTTTTGTCACCTAATTATATTACTATTACAGGTTGTTCTGACCGACTGGTTTTATCTCGAAATGGACGCAAGTCAGATGCTAGCATGCCATGTAGAAGTACACATGTTGCATGTACAAGATGTACACACTGCCAGAATATCGTCTGACAGTCACTATCATACGCATGCAGCCATTAGCAACGTAATTTTCACATTTGCATATACTTTTTCTTAATTTTTAAAAAAATGTATACAGTATTATTTTTCTGGTCGAATGTACGGATGGTTGTCTCATAGGTCTAGCGTGGAATTTTCCACTTGTGGCGTCATGTCAGCACTCAAAAAGTTTTGGATTTTTGGATTAGGGATGCTATTATTATTATGATTATGATTATCATTATTATTATTAGTCATATTAGTTGTAGCAGTACCAATACTAGAAGTATATCATGTTCAATTAACATGTGTACAATATGTATTTAGATGTCCTTATATAATAAATTCTAATACCAAAAAGATCCATAAATTCCACTGAAATATGACTTCAGTTCTTGAAGTTAAACAACACAAGCAAACATTGCTTGTTCTAGGCAATGAAAGTGGTGAGTGTTACATGGAGACTAATCACAATTTGAATTAAATGGAGCATACTGACCCATTTCAGATCCTCCACTGGCTGTTGAGTTCAGGAAGAGCTCGATGTAGCGATGTTCTGCAACACAAGGCGGACATGTTGCATTGAAAACTGAACTTTTATATTTTTTGTATCCCCCCCAAGCATTGAGCAAATTATATAAAAGTCGTAGTGCACCTGCTAAAAAGGATTCAATCTTGATGTAATCTCTGACCCAAAGAGTTTTACTTTTCCAAAAAGGAGAACTAATTCTTAATTAATTTTTAAAAAATGAATAAAATAAATACTAGAATTTGTTCAAAATTCAAATATTTTGTTTTAGCTTTGTTAAAACATTGTTGCTCAAGTACCTTAATTATTTATTAAGTTATTTGTTCTGTGCTACAACTCTATGAACTGCTTTGAATCTTATGGTTAATACACAGGGGTGCCATTGTCTATTAATAATAAAAACCATGAAACTTCTGTCTCAGTAAGTTTCTGTTATCAGAAAATGTGTCACTCAACAAATGACACTGTTTTCCTCTCGCTGCTCCAGACACTCCCCTGGAGCTGTAGATCAAGCACCACATCCTGAATTCTTGTTCAGTTATCCCGCTATACTGTCTGTCCCACCTTCATTATTCTTTATATAATAATTCCTCATTTAACAAGGTATTATTTACATATAATATTGCATTTAGACTGTTTTCAAAATGACTGTCTGCTCATTGCTGGGCCTGAATCCAGTGGGCTACCCCTCTGAGCTGGGTTCTGCTCAAGGTTTCTTCCTGTTCGTCAAATGGTTAAATCTTGCCACTGTTGCCCTAGCTTGCTCTCAGGCCTGATATCTATGAAAATTTGTGTTGTAAAAAGCACTATACAAATAAAACATAAACTGAATTGAAATTTAAACAAAACAATCCACTGTACATACGAAACCTTCAAGAGTCCCAAGAGTAAAAAAGCACTAATTTCAAATATGAAACTCATGTCACTGTATAAAAAGTTGTTAATTCCAATTTACAGATTGCTCTGTATATCAAGGCCTACTGTAAAAATGTATGTCATGCTAACACAGCATACTGCTAACCAGCAAAACTCTGCAAAACAGGAATGTGAATGAATCAGCTCCAAGACAAGTGGTAACATACGCATGTGGTTTTTGTCTTTTGACATGGCCGAAACAGCATCTTCATGAGATCCAAACTCTACATCTGCTTCGCCCGTGGACTTCCCATTGGGTCCAACATCAATATGCACCCGCACAGGGTTCAACGGGGAGAAAAACTACAGAGTAACATAAATAAGCCACAGATGTAGTCAAAGTTATATTCATCAAGACTGATGCAATCCACTAAAGAAAGACAGAGAATGAGTCCTCATTAAATGACAACTCAGTCAATCAGGAAAGATACATACAATCATACTTGAAGCTATGGGAATTGCATACCTTCACATATGAATGCATTCTGCAATGGTTATGATGTTTTTACAATTCTCACAAAGCAAATGGGATTGTTATATACCAGTTTTTATAATAAGAAAAGAATGCACCCTGGAGACTTCTGCTTCAAGGAAAGTTTCTTCACATTGGTAATGACTGTATATTACTGAAAACTACGTCACACTAGCAATGTCAGCATTAAAATGAGCTTATGTTGGCAATACCTTAATTTACATTATTATTATTATTATTATTATTATTATTATTATTAAAATGTGCTCATACTGGCAATCCATGTGTTTATATTAGTGACTATGAGCTCACATTGGCAATGTCTGCCTCGGTAGCACGGAAGGGCAGGCCACGCATGTGCACAAAGTGTCCACTGTGGAAGCCGGAGCCAGAATCCCCACCCAAACCTGCGGCAGAGAGACACCACACACTTTGTTAAGCCCTTGGAATCTATGAGGGCACAGCTGTTATGGCACCATGCCACCTGAAATACCTGGCTCTTACCTCTTCCTCGATCTCCCCTCATCCTGTCTTCAAACATACCATTACCAAAACAGTAGTTATTGAAGCCGTTGTAGTTGTCAAATCCACCATAACCTTGACAGAAGTAAAAAAAAATGTTATGGTTTTCTAAAGCGCTACCAAAAGCATTGTAAACATTCAGAATTTTCCTGTTCATCTTTATTTTTTAATGCTTAAGACAGCACAGTAAGCATGCAATTCCACCGCGTGAATGAAAATAAAAGCATGAACAGATGAGTACATTTCTGCCCACTCTATGTTCAAGGTATTTTTTTTTAAAAACTTTTTTTTAATGTTACTTAAACTCTATAGAGTTAGAAATTACACAGCCATTAAAGTTTTAAGAGGTTTTAAGACATGTATATGCACAAAGGTCTCTAATAGAAGATTACACATACCTCCACTGTAGCCTCCTCCACTTCGCATCTGGTCCAAAATACCAGCACCTCTTCCTGGTCCAGGACCAAAAAACCCACCCCGCCCCATCATGGGCCTGTCGTATGGTCCTGGCCGTTGACCCATCATCCTCCGGGGCAGCTCGTAGTACGCCCGGATCTCATTCCTGCTGCTCTTAAAAATCTCTATGTACCTGTGAAGGTTCACATTTAGATGAATGATTGGTAAAATACACACACTACAAAAAGAGTTACTGATGCAGTTTTGAGAAGCATTTTAGAAGACAAGACAAGTACTGTACATAGATGTTACATGTATGGGCAATCATAAATAAACAAGAACAAAAAACACATTATAAAATATGATACTTTTTGGGACCACTTTGCAAAAGGATAGTTGACTTTTTATTTATTATTTTTTTTTGGGTGTAAGTATTGACCAAAGGTGACTGCTTCAGCATTGTTAGTTCTATCAATACGGCATAATCTGTTTGTTTTCTTAAAGCGTCTATCCAGCAAGTTTAAAACAACCTCAGTGTGTTCCACCTATTGTTAAAGACAGCAATGCAATCACTGTAGTGTCAAACAATTAGCACAGGACCAAATATTTTTCCCAGTGAATGTTTTGAAAGTTGGCATATTTCAGAACAGGATGCGTTAGGGGGAGCAGACTGCACATTTGGAATGTTGTACATTCACATGACTGAACGCCTGCTCTGTCTGTAGAACCTTCATAAAGTATAGTCATTATTTGTTTATCACATTCTTCAGTCAGTTTTTTAACAAACATCTGAAATTTTGCAAATGTCAATGAGCAGTTAACTTAAAAAAGTTATCTGTAATATACATATACAATGTTTTATCACCTACGTGGCTAAAATATTAGGCAAATCAATTTCATCTCATATTTCATTAGATTTAATAATGGGAAAAAAACAGAATTAAAATGACTGTATTGTGGACTTGGGACATAAAAAGGGACAGATTGATGGGCCACATACAAATATGGTGTTTGATATGTAGACAATACAGCTACAGAATCATTACAGATTAACCACTGGCATTACAGGACAAAAAAAAAACTTTAAAAATTAAAGGCCTTTAATTGCATTCATGGAAAGCTCCAAGTACAATCATCCTGACTGATGAGAAATATATCAGTTTCATTCATATATATATATTACTATTTTATATTTCATTTCAGTGTCAGAGGACATTCCTGACTAAGTATATGTCCCACTCCAGCCACACTTATTTATTGATTCAACTCAAAGAAACACTTATAAAACAGAATAGGCGGTGGTGAGAAGTTCATGTAACTAGTTGCTAAACTTTACACATTGGATAGCTACATCACAACTAATATTTGCAAGAACATAATGGGGTCAGGGAAATTGTTTTAGGATGATGTTAGAAAATTAATTTTATTGCCAAAATGCTCATACGCTCCCTGAAATGTCCAATTTTCAGAGTTGGATAACTGTGTTACACCATTTCATAAGGGTACTTTTCTTACACATTATTTTAAACAACACTGATCAAATTCAATAAATATGATGTTTATGCCACAGAAACTGCTATATGAACGCATTCAGCTCTATATATATAGGCTCTATTGCCACTACCAGACTGACTTACAAGCTTCACAATGCAGGTACTGAAAACTGAAGCCCCAATTATTGCAGGCATTGGGGCATCTTTTAAAATGTGTTTAGCTGTGCTTTACAATCAATTTATGGACATACAATCTGGACATGGCTCTTGACTTTTTGCAATTACAAATTAACTTCTGTAATTTAAATCTGTACTTTAAAAGTCACTCTCCAGTAAAAAAAAATGTCAAAATACTTACTTTAATATTGATCTCTACTCAATAACAATGCTTTTTTTTTTCCAAAATGAAGAACAATTTAAATATTGCCTATATGGAAGCCCCACTTTTTTTTATCCATCAAGGAATTCAATTCAATCAGCCACGGAACCATACTGAACACAACCTCCTCACACCTCAAGCAGTAACTGTAATAGCTTGTCCTGCATTATGGCAATTGAAAGAAACATTGGCCATATTCAGCCATAGACATTCAAACAGGAGTCACGATTCTGATCCAGGAGTGTACAATGAGGATGCCTTTATGAAAACTGACCTACTCATAAAAGAAACTGAATGACAAGTGGCCAAAACAAACCTGGTTGCCACACCCTAGCCTGCCACAAGAACCAGGCACATATAAGAATCAGGCACTTATGTACAACCAATGAAGGCCACTTGACTGCTGAGCAATACAAGGATATCAGGAAGCCCAAGCTATATGTTTAACGTTATACCAGTTTGGATAGTTACATCTGTCAACTGCACACAGAGTCGGCAAAAATTGCTACCTCCTGATTTTCAAAATCAAGCTTCAAGACACATACGTTTCTGCAATTTAATTTGATGATTGCTAAACATCAACCAAAGTAATGACAAAGGACATAATGTCAGCTACACTGATCCCTGTTTTATACATACATTCATTTATTCATATATAAAAAAAAATAACATATCTCTGATTTAAACAAATGTGCAAACAACCTAATGTATACATTTGTTCTGAAATACATAATAAAAATTAAATGAAAGTAGCCCACTGCTGTGCAACATTAAATTATTGTCGAAAGAAAGGATTAAGAGACAGCCCTTAGCCTCTTGTTTTCATGGAAACAGAATATCAAGACTTGTCTGTTCTTCAAAATACCATCTTGAATTGGCTGTATGACCAAATAAAAAAGGACTTAACTGAAATAAAAGGATGCATATGCACAATTATTTTCTTCTGGTAAGCTGACACGTAAGAACAGATGAACAAAAACTAGGATAAGTGAGCTGATCAAGTTAGGAAACCTAATGAATCAAGTATAGCCCATCAATAAGGGCACTGTAAGACCGGAAGAACTGTGCCAGCAACCCTGCTTGTTGCAGCTTTCATCTTACATAGCATTTTATAATTTCTGTGTGAGTGTGAGAACTCCTGGAACCCTAAAAGCTCTTAGTTTATCCTAAATACTTAAGCATTTGAATCAGTCTAAAAGGTTTGTGTTATTATTTCTACTTACCAACCAGAAATTCTCAATTGGTTCACCAGAAATCGTGGTTGTCTAGAAAGTTAATACTTTCAGCCAATCAACATAAAGACATCAAAACTCATACTGATCAAACTCTGGGTTCAATTTGCAATGCCTTTACACCAGAGACATGACTTGCCTTTATGTGTCAAAGCTGAAGGAAACTGCACAAGCTAATTTTTAAGACCTTGCACAAATTGTGAATTTTGACACTGAAGTTGACCCCCAAAAAATCTTCTCTCTGTTTAAAATCAAACACACAGAAAAAATGCACTCACTCTCTTTTGGGCTTATCACTAAACTAGAGCCCGAAGGCTTCTAGGCATACCTAAACATCACTTCATTTTTCATTAAAAGTAAAGTCCTGCTAAAACTGACAAAAAAAAACACTTCCATCAGCTCACAAGCATTCAACTCTGTGTAAACTATCTAACAACTGCAGACAAGTTGCTACCTTCATGGTCCTCCTGGGGACCTCAGTGTTTCTGTCATAAACTTTCATTACAAAGGTGGGAGTAATTAGATAAATGTGATGCTTTGTTATTAAGACTAACTTGCGACAGTAGTTTATGATAAAAAGTTCTTGACTATGCATTAGCGACTGGCTAAAGACTATTATTAATCACTCTTCATGGGACTTGTCCGTGCAGGATTAAAATCAACTTGCTGTGCCAACTACATATTTACTTTTTGAGTGTATATGCTTCCTTGCAATGCTTTCTTACTCCATGATGCCTTGCACTGACCCTGTTCCATTTGAAAGGCAGTTTTGTCCCCCACACGGCTAGCTGTTTAAAATTTCTTTCCAACAATTTAATCCAGACTATAGGTATGTGAAGTTGTAAAAAAATGCTGGATAGACACATTAAGACGTGGAAAGCAATGGTTTTTGCACTTTGATCATACGGCCGTGTGTCAGAGTACAGAGTGTAACAGAAGCATGGCCCTTTCACTGGTGTTTCTCCCACTCAAAAAAAGGCCCCTGGACTGTAACTCAACAGACAGCAGCACTAAAAGTACTGACAGCCCTCAGTGAATCCTGTTGTGCTAAATGCTATTCCTCTTTCCCATAAATATCAGATATATGCCCATTTTTTAAGATTGTGATTATATGATCATATCATCTTTGGCTTGAGAGTAAAGATGCATGACCCCCCTTCCCGCATTAGTGATACTGTAAAATTAATTCCCAGCCCGGTCTCTGCGTCCCCACCTGTGCCCTATCCTTTCCTTGTGTTTCCCCAGAGCTTTTTCTGCTATCTCCTTTGAGGCAAACTGCACGAAGGCTTCCCCTGTGCTCCTCCCCTGGTAGTCCATCGGCAATGTTATCCCATTTGGCACGATTTTCAACCCTTTAACCCAAGGACAAATAACCCCCACAAGGGGAGACATGTTAAAAAGCTGTGACATTCCCATCTACAGTAAAAAAAAAAAAATAAGAAAAAATAAGAAATTTAAAGACCCCTCCCCCCTCAAAACCACTTGGCTATTTAAATTTGACAATTCCTTGCATTACATAAAATGACCTTGATTCAGTAGAACATTTTTCATCATTTTATCGATGAACACAATAGCATCACAGTATTCACATAGATTTTTAACTGTCACAACAGAGACAAACACAGAAAGCAGCTCTGAGAAGATGATGCTGTGACTTTTATCACTTGAACAATGTAAATATTCCCAGATGGTTTTTGAGTATTAAAATGGGGGTGAAATATTACTCCAATCTCAAATATGGATAATGTCAAAAACTTAATTGATTAAAGTTCTTGTCCTATATTATTTATAGCAGAGGACAACAACTTAAATGTCACAATAAAAGCCACCACATGCTCTCCATTAATAATAGCATTATATGGAATGTGTCTACACGTAGGAGGAAATTGCCTCACATTTCATTACAAACTTCAAAGCACTGGTACCACTGTCAGAAAACGTATTTTACACTCATATGCCCGAAACTCAAAATCAAAACTGAAAAGGATCAAGGGCTAACAAAGCAGGGGTTTTCCACTGGCGCCAGGAAGATTGCAACAGTTTTATTCACTCTGATTTCCCCAAGGAGAGGAGAGTTTGCTGGTGTGAGGCAGAGAGGACATGGGGGTTTGTACCTGCAAAAAACTGCACTATCTCCTCCTTACTGCAGCCGAATGGCAGGCCCCTCAGCCGCAGCATGCAGCCGCTGCAGCTGTCGTAGTCTGTCGGCCCGCATCGCTTCAGAACCCAGTCCATCTCACTGCGGTTTGACTTGAACACTGGGAGGAACATACCAGCTTTAACCAAAACCAGCCAGCACAGTACATTTCATTTAAACCTGCTCTAAAGTCCAAGTCTGGATCCAAGCATTATCAGAAAATAAAGCTGTCTGAGTCCCATGCCACTACACCGGTGTATTAATAATACACTTTAAGTAGGCCAAATATCCAGAAATCATAATTACATGCTGAGGGATTGCTCTATAATGATAGTCTTCATTCATACTGCCCATCACTCAAGTAGTTACTACATACTGGTGAGCATGAGGGGATTTTTTCGCATTGAAGATCTCTGAGTAATGAAAAAAACAAAGATATTGTATATGCGATCCATTATTGCTACCTTCGATGTAGCGATGCCCCATGTATTTGCGGTCCTTGGCAATAGCATTCTTGAAGTCGTCTGCAGTTTTCAACTCCACAAATGCTTCTCCACTGGGCCTGCCTTCTTTTGAGAATGTGAAACACACTCCATTCACACCCCCAATTATGTCACAATCTGAAGGAAGAGCACAGATTTAATGTTAAAATAGTCTCATTTCCACAGATCAACTTAAGTACAGAAGACAATCAAATTGCAACAAATGATATTCATCAGAAATACAACCAAAGCACTAATGAGGTGGAACTATAGCTGCCAATGAGCAAGAAAGCGAAATACAAAAATTAATGATTAATTCCAGTCAGTTGAGAAATAAAAATGTACTATCACCTGAGAAAAAGCTTGCAACTTCTTCCTGTGTGCAGGACCAAGGCAAGCCCCGAATCCGCACCACAAATCCCTCATCACTAAGAGACATTGCTAAGTCCCCCACGTCTGCACGGCTTCTGCAGAAAACATAGAGCAGATACCCAACAGGTACATAAATTAATAATACTCAACACAAAGCAAAGAATCTTGTGTTTCAAGAGCAGATTCTATGGTGCTTTCACTTTGAATGCATATGAGTAAAACACTAGGAAGGTATATGTGTTACAATAAATCTTAACTGTTATTGATATGGCAGCACATCTTAGCAAAATACATCGACAGAATGAATACTACATATAGACATTCATAGCCTCCAGCATGGGTTCCCCAACTCTGTCATGTACCAGTTGTGGTTGAAACTACAACTGCAATTCCTGATGTATCACAGTCAACAATTGTGTGTAATTTTACATTTTCAATTTTTTCTACTTGTGGCCGGTTACCCTTTTCAAGGTCACATCATGTCAGAACCATTTGTCATGCCAATATTCATTTAAGGACCGATCGGTGAGACCAGTTCTCATCAAGTAATACTACCAGTTTGAAGTTTGAAGATATGTATTGGTAAACATACAGCTAGAATCAATCAAGTCCTGTATGCTAATAGTAAGCGCCTAGTTATTGTGTAGAAACTACATATTTTAAGGCATAATGGCAATGAGCCAATCCTGCACTGTGTCAAATGTTGATACAGAATATTCAGTTAAACAGGTTCTCAGCACCCGTATTTGATAAAATGATTTGTTAAAACGAAAACAGGGTTATTCTCCGCAACAGAGTTTGCAAAATCCCCTAGCCCAGAAAAAAATAGTTATTATGATTTAACGTACTTTATACCATAGCGAGCTAAAAGCTGTGTTATTAAGATATGTTATTAAGATATGTTATGTCATCCGGCGCCTTTGCTCTGATTCTCGCTAGAGAACGACCTCTAGCTTCAGCATAATGTTACTTGTGTGACCGACAAGATCTCGGCTTGTATGCAAGGACATCATGGAAGTGACTGAACATGTGGCCGGGAACTGTCCCTAGCTGCAAACAAGTTATGCCACACCTCTAAGGTTGCATGAACACTAACCATCACTCTTCGCAAGTTACCTTGTCTATTTAGCGATATGGAAAACGTTACCTGCCCACCATCGCGTCAACAGAGAGACTGACTATCAACTACATGGTAAAGGTAGATAACAAGCTAGCTAGAATTGGCAAATGTTGCATATTCACAATCACTCAGCTAGCTAACACTATCAAGCACCACAGACAATCCAGTCAAGCCATCTAAATTAAATCACTATACTTACTACACAGTGAGCAACAGACTAAACGTACCAGCGAGCTACTTGGCCGATATCACTGAATTTAGCCCTGCCAGCGAAGAATAGCTTGCTAATGTCAATGTCAGCTATCGGTACATGAGCTATCCCGAAATAATAGAGTAATCAAGCAGAACATTTGAAGCTTATGAGATATTGATTTCGTTCGGGTCAGTTAGCAAGGTAACGTTAGCTTCCACGCAATACCTCG
The DNA here is from genome assembly GCA_022829145.1 of Albula goreensis. Lineage (NCBI taxonomy): Eukaryota > Metazoa > Chordata > Actinopteri > Albuliformes > Albulidae > Albula > Albula goreensis. Next base: position 24,034,005 of record CM040750.1, read on the forward strand.
GGGCTGTGGCAGTTAGGTAGCTACGTAGCTAGTCCGCTAACGTTACTTAGCGGCACTGCTGTGTTCATGACAACGACAGCTAACGTTAGCTTGCTAGGCCTGAAAACAAGTCTCTCACGCCTTACCAAAAACTACCTTCACATTGTTTGCACAGAGCTGCGTGTCATTACCATTACAGCAACGTGTATTAATTACTGTTCACATCAACAATGTTCTATACAAAGATACAACTAACTAGTGTAGTTTCTCACCGTCGCCAAACACCAACCCACCCCAGGTAGAAAGCGATTGCTCATCGAATAATCTCGCGAGATGTTGGCGCACTGACCTCAGCACCTGATACACACGCGAGAAATGTTAAAATAGCACCAAGTAATTATTTCAGTCGATGATACCGAGAGTAGTCAGTGAATTAGTGGCTAGTGAGGTTGTATACTGTAGTAAAATCATAGTTTTGTTTCGTTTTGGCTTATTTAATGCACTATTCAAATTCCTTAATAAACAAAACGAATAACTATTTACATGCAACTACCTTTTCCTGTATCCTAATTCATGTGTGACACGAAATATCCCATTCCATATTTTAAAGAGAAGACATTTAAACCCCTGGCGTCCTGGTCATTTTCCACCAATAACATTGGCTCTTGACATCTGGTCATGTAATTACCCCATAAATTTGCTTGGCTGCATAATCGTCTGCATTCTCTACCATTCAGTTCCCAACAACGTCACTGCTGGAGGACAGGGCTCTCACATGATCTACTTGGCATAAAGTTTGACAAGAAATAATGCACCAAACACATTTACGGTATATTCAAATGTTTGTATTCAGATAACTTAAAATGTATGAAAATGTAGAACAACTTTGAATGACTTTGCATAAAACCTTTAGGACATTGTCCCTTTAAATGTGTACATTTGAGGCACAAAGTCCAAGTGGGTATTCTGAAGGCAGGAATGACAATGAATGTCAAAACCTCGTTATAAAGCTACAGAATATTTACAAAAAATCAACATAATACTCCATGGAGATCCCAGTATTCATAGTGGATGCTTTTACCAATCAAGCTTTCAAAGGCAACCCAGCAGCTGTTTGTTTGCTTCCAAATGTAAGTGTTAAAATATGAACTTTAAGGACAGCTAAATCCCGCTGCAACAAAAGATACTTACGTTAAACTGTTTTATGTTTGTGTTTATTAGTATTAATTATTAATGGGATTTGCCTCTTTTATAAAGCTGAATAGAACAACATTAAAAGCAAATTATTGTTTTCACACTGATCCTGTAAACTTTGTCATTGACTGAAATGTGGGAAAAATATTATTTTTTCAATACTTTTAGGCATTACGGGATGAACTGTACCAGAAAATTGCCGCAGAGATGAACTTGTCAGAGACTGCTTTTATTGTGAAAGTGAAGTCAGCTGATGATTTCATATCAGGTGATGAACGATTTCAACAGGCAGAACCCTTTCCCCTTAGAGCCGTATATATGGAAAAAAAAAAATAAGAGAGGTGAATTGTTTTAATCAGAGGTGAGAAACCCCATCCATCGAGGGTTGTCCCTGTATCTGGTGTTTGTATAAATCAATTGCCCAGGCTCAGCCACCTAATAAAGCTGTACACATTAGCACAGGTTCACTTGTTCATTAAAACATGGTAAAACATTTCATACAAGGGTACAGTCTTCACATGTCAGTCATGCACATGTAAATATAAATATCATTTTTTACAAAGATAAAAATGTCAGATCACAAAAATTGAAAAAGCAGTCCCCAGAGAATGGGAATCCTCAGTCCTGTCATTTGAGGTGCATTGGGGGCATATCAGGCCAAGCATCATATGAAAGAAGTTTTTGTATGAACTTAAGGAAAGTCAGATTGGGGTTTCAGTGGTTAAACAATGGTGAAGAATCTTGGTCTTTTATATAAGTTGTACACATAGTAACCTCTTTTCATTTGCTTGAAGGCCATGCACTAGAACATTGCTTTGCAGTTATACCATTCTGGGTTCTGGGGCTGGAGGGTATGAATTCAGTTGTTCTACTAGTTTTGAAGGGGGTTGATTGGAAATCACACTGCTAACAGAGCCAACAGTTGCTCCAGACTGCTACACAACAAAATGATTAGTTTTAAAGCAACTGTATTTGGCTACATTTTATTTTATTTGAACTCTAATTTGAACTCTTGTAAGCACTGAATTCTTTTTGTGTAACTGAACAGGCAAATTTTTTACCTGTTAACTCTTCCAGGGTCACGTTTTGGTTTACGATGGTTCACTCCAACGAATGAAGTACCTCTGTGTGGACATGCTACGCTTGCTTCAGCGGCAGTTTTGTTTTACCAGAAAAGTATGTTTTACAGGACAACCATCATAATTCTACTGGCATTTCAGATGGCAAGCAGTGATGGCTCAGCTCACATTCACTGATTAACTGATCCCTCCTGGGATAAGATTATCCCAAAAAGTGCTTTGAAAATCAATCAATTCTTCTAATTACCAGCATTTGATGATCCCAATCACATGAACTGACCTGTCATTCTAGCATACTGTATGTAATGATACCTTCTTTTTGACAGAAAACCAGAACTCAGTCCTAGTGTTTGAGACGTTGAGTGGAGAGCTTTGTGTTAGGCTTTGTGAAGACTCCATCATAATGGATTTTCCACTTCATAAGCCTGTTCCACAGGTATTGTTGCAGAAATTCCATTCCACATTCCAAATTTATCATCATGTATAACACTTTCCCATGGTTTCAATTAATGCTTTATCAATCACATGTGCTCCTGGCAATCCTCTGCTCCTAACATTGTTGTTGATCCTTTTACGGTAGTGACAGCTAAGCCATCTTTGACTTATCAGCCTTACAAAACACCAAGTCACAATTCACAATTGTCTATTTCACCACAACAGGATCCAGCTGGAGTGCAAGGTATCATTAAAGTAAGTGAACGGAATAGCCATACATTTTCTATTTGAAATGTAAATGTTTATGAATTTCTTCTTCTTCTTCTTCTTCTTCTTCTTCTTCTTCTTCTTATTATTATTATTATTATTATTATTATTATTATTATTGTTATTATTATTATTATTACTATTATTATTATTATTATTAACATAAGTCATTCTCAGGCAACAACCAACCAAAATGTTATTGTTTTGGTTTGTATTTCATTAGGGATACATTTGATAAGGGTCTTCCTGGGTGTTTATGTGTTCTGTCTGAAGTATCCAATATGTCACCACAGGCCACAGTTGGAGATCTGTCTGTGCAGGATGTGCATTACTGCAGTGTAACCAAGAAGCTTCTAATTCGTCTGAGTGACAGCTGTGACAGGTGACTGCACACCCCCTCATTGTGGACACATACACATGTACAGACACACATCTGATCTGCAGATTAATACCTAATCAGAATAAAAACACAGGCAGGCACAGTACAACACAAAAACCATAACTCTCACTGTTGACAGACAGACAGACAGACAGACAGAGGCAGGCAGGCAGGCAGGCAGGCAGGCAGCAGGCACAGACAGACAGACAGACAGACAGACAGACAGACAGACAGACAGACAGACAGACAGACAGATAGATAGATAGATAGATAGATAGATAGATAGATAGATAGATAGATAGATAGATAGATAGACCAAAAATTGTGATTTTTAATTTTACTGTCATAGTACTTAACCATCAAGTACTTGTTACGTTCATACATTCAGTACATACATATCAGACAAAGAACCTGAATTTTATCATGATAAAAAATGCCCACTGACAGCAGGCAGTCAGGACTGTATATTCTAGGCTATAGAAGTCATGCCTCTCTGAGTGCCCTCATTCTGTCTGCTCCCATTAATCAGACACTACTGGCACATTAAATAATTAGCAAAGTATTTTGCTGCTTTCTGTACTTAATCTAAAAATGTATTATAGAAATGTAATTTAAAGGTGAATCTATATGGAATGGAATCTAAAGAGTCTGCCAAAAGGGAATAATATGTGATCAAAGCAATGATAAAAATTTTTGATACAGATAATATGCATCACAGTCTCACTGGCCAGATCATTATGATTCTCATGTTTAACTGGCCTATTAAGATCTTGCAAATATTGCAAAACAATCAAAGGAGCCAAGCAGATTTCCTTCAACTCGGTTGTTGTTTTTAGGTCATTGCTGACGTCCCTGCAGCCAGACTCCCTGAACCTGCTGCATAGTGACAGCAGTGGGAGAGTAAAGGGAGTCATTGTTACAGCGAAGGGAGCCCCCACAGTGCAGCCTGGTTATGACTTCTTCTCTCGGTACTTTGCCCCCTGGAATGGAATTCCAGAGGACCCGGTGACTGGTGAGCATGTGGTGGTCTGTCTCCAGCTTGAGGGACATGGGGTATAGCTTTACGTTTCATTTCAAAAGTCTCAATGACAAAATGTATGCTTTTGTCACTTGCAGGCTCTGCACACACTGTGCTTGCTGGCTACTGGTCAGAGAAATTGGATAAAAAGAGAATGCTGGGTAAGAATGCTTAATATGCTCAGGTTCTGATGTATTGTAGTGGAAAATGTGCAATTACTCCATTTGTTCTATTGTAGCCTTTCAGTGCTCAGGACGGGGTGGAGAGCTGGGCCTAGAGCTGAGGGATGATGGCAGAGTGGACATCTCTGGACATGCAGTCATTATTCTGCAGGGGACCCTCACACTATAGACACCCTGAAACAGGATGCAATCATGCTGTACACATGCCTCCATTAAACAGTCTTTCAGAAAACCAGTGATGTACGTTATTTTTGCTCTGTTTGTGCTTAGAGCATGGCACTTATTTACATCAGTCGCCAGGCTCCTTTGAAATACATGGATTTCATTGTCTTTATTGAAGTAAATATTTCAGCCACTCAATCTTCCCATAAATGGTGCTGTAACTGTGCAGATGCAGAGACTCCACTCAGTGAGCGTACATGCTGTGCTTTGATTGAGTCATGCAATTGAAAAGCAATGCTCTGCTGAATCACCATATTTGTCTTTGGTTTGTTCCCTATTTACAGCGGAAAACAGATATAGCATAACATTCAAGTGATAATGCTCTTTAAAGAGAAATTCCTTTTTTATACTGTACAATCAACCTAAAACAGCAAAAGGACCACATCCTTACATACAGGAAGATGGAATTTTGAGTTTACTTTTAGAAACTAACTAGAAAGATTGAACAGGAGAAGAGAAAAAAATATTTCAGCAGTAACAGGTGAAAAATCTATATAGTAATTAATTGTGTAATTATGTTACTGACAGGAAATGCTGATTGTAGAAATGCCCACCCGGCATCTGCCTGAAGCACAATTATGAGTCAGTCCAGTGGGGCAAGTCTGATGAAAGCAATCATACTTTCCCATCATGCAGGGACATACAGGGTGAAAGCATTTGTTTAAACAGGACTATTTAAATCAGATACTGCCATCAGCCTAAAACAGAATGGAAAAAAACATGAAATATGTATACAACAGTAACACAAAGGTAGGAGAAAAGTGACAGTATGACAACAATTAAGGGATTTTACTTTGCCAGCTAGCTGCATGAACAACATCTCCACTCTCCACACATACCCATCTGTAAAGTTAGCTTGAGGGGGCTTTTAACTTATGAATGTTTGCCATGAAATTCCCTGTTTAAACTCGAAAGACTAAACCTCCACATACCTGTTTTAGCACAAAACTGCTTTTTTGTTAAATCTTTTTAACAAACAAGACTATACAATGTCATAATGCTGAACAAGTTACTAGAATTATTCCACTCTGTCCTAAGGATGGTGAAGGTAATAGGAAAAAACATACACACAACATACACATTTAGACTGAGTAGATACATGAGGATGGCAATGGGTAAAAGGTTGAAGGTAAACAGCCTTTAGGCCAGTAACCTGTGCACATACAGGGCCCTGACATTGAGGAGCAGGCTAATCAAATCTTACACCTGCACTGACGCTCATTACTAATCTCTCCTCCTCCCACCTTTGCCGGAGCAGGAACCTGCAGGAAGAAAGATACAAAGAAAGAAAAGAAGAAAGGCTGTTTCTGCTCCCCCCAATCCAAACTGTAAGGGCTCATGTGTGACTTCTAATCCAACTTGCACAAGCTCCTGTGAGACTTCTAATCTACTAATAAGTATGGATCCAAGGGTCCAGCATCATCTTTGATCCAACCTGGAAAAATACCATGTATCTGTGAATCTTAATGTCTCCTGTGTAACCTGCCTGCTGTCAGGGTACAGCCAATATTTTGTTTACCTTTCAGATAAACTCAGTGAAAGTATGTCTAAAGGATGATGGAGGTGCAAACCAGTGATTTCAACATAAATTGCACTAAGAGGAGTTATGTGTCAAATGCACCATACTTCAGCGAACCACCCCTTGATAATATGTCCTGTGTCTATGCTGCCATCTCCCTGGTGTGGGATCGCTGCTTATGTAAGTATGGTTTTGAGATAGTAATGTAAGCGCACCTTCAGATCTGTTGAAGTCTGACCATCTGAGTTCCGAGAATAGTACAACTTTAATAGTATCTGTATCCACTTTTGTGGTTCTAATCCAACATTTATGGGTGTCTTCAGCATTATGTATTTATTTATACAGTTAGTTCCACCTTCTTGGCCAGTGGTGTAGTACTGCCCACCACTAGTCAGCAGTGTTATGGGGAAGTGTGCAAGGTGCTCAGATGACCCCAGGCAGAGCTCCAGTGCTTGCTCCACAGCTGCCTGAGCTAGCAGCTCCAGTACAGTATAGGATATCTGCTCAGATCCACACTCCAGCCTGCCCCCATATATCTACCTGTTGCCAAGAGACATGATCCAATGGCAAGACCAAAGCGAATATGCTTACTGAAAAATATTCATTGCAACAAACAAAGCAAAATTTTTACTGAATAACAGTACACCCAAACACCCAAAGTAACATTGAGAACAAAACACTGAGTAGTGTACCATATCAGACTTATTTGCTAAGCAAGCGCAAGCCAGCCTGTTTAATCCCTGACCAAATAATGAATTCTACATTTGCAAGAGGATGGGATTATGGGATTGTATTTGACAGCACGAAATTGTGGAAAACCTGAGGTGTGGCGTTGTAGAAATTGCTGCAAACTCACCTAGCTTTTGGGTTTTTGGCAAGGGGGTAGACTGCTGGTGATTTCCCCAGTTCCTGCCATTCCCATTATGAGTGTTCAGTCAATTCTGATGTCTCCAGACAGAAGGGTCAATTCCAAACTTTCAAGTTTTTTTCAGGTGAGATACCAGTTTTCTAAGATGATAGGTCATCTTTAGCTGTTTTTCCTTGTAATTCAACTTAATTATACTTCATACGTATGATGGGTGATAATGATATGCCAGTGTGTTTTTCAACTTGAACAACTCTAACTGAATGAACAAAAGCAGCTGTGACATTCTGTACCAGTAATCCTTAACATCACTCTTATACATCACAGGGTGCTGGACTTGACTCACTACATTTGTGCAATGTAGTTTCCCATTACAGGGAGCATTTTGCCAGTCATCATGGGAGATGTCTGGCATCCCTGTGTCTCCCCAAACTCATCAGTAACTGCTTACGCCCACTTATGGCTCGTCTCAACTCCAGACACTCCATCCCTGCCAGGGCCCTTTGAATACCTTCTTCAGCTTTTCCGACCTTCTCTGGTCTGGCTAGGGCATTTTGTCATTTCATGCTCTGTATACTCTGTGCCCACTCCCTTACAGTAAGCCCACCACACTCCTTAAAATACACTAACATAATCTTCAGAAATCTAAAGTCAATGCCTTTGTTTGAAAATCTTTATTCTGAACTGGGACTGGTTCACATGCTGAGGGTATGAGGGAAATATCTAAGCAAGCCTATCTGATGACAAGCAGTTTATTATTGAGGAGGTTTACATTTTTAACAGCTATCCATTTATATACCTTAATATTTACTGAAGCAATTTAGGTGAAGTACCTTGCTTAACACTGGCTGTAACATGAACCTGCAACTTCTGAGTTACAATCTCCCTAACCATTACCAGCCATTATACCACACTAATATTCCTAAATTACAGAAATGTTTGCCAAAATGCAAAAAAAAAAAAAAAAATCTTGAATGGCACTTAATAGGTGAAATCTTCAGATTCTTCAGAAATTCAGTACCAAACTAATTTTATGTGTTCAAGCATAAATAGGGCGTTTCTCCTCACATTTCTCTCAGGGAGCTGGTCCTGAGCAGCACTAGGCTACAGAGCTGCTACAGGTTATTGGGAGAAGTCTCCACAGACAGTCTGGCTGTCTGAAAGATGTCCTGCATCATCATGCCAAACAGCATCAGGTTAGACACTTCATCAATGCTTTGAGAATCAGAAAAATATCTCACCTTTCAAAACCAGTGCAACTAACACATTTAATAAAAATACTGCCTTGATAACAGACAAAATAATTTCGAAATGCTTTCCAATGCTCCATGAATATTCTCATTTTGTTGTAGGCATTTATTGAATGTTTTGTCAAAAGCAACATCTAGAGATCGGTTTCATTCCACAGAAGCTAATGACATTTCTGTTGACCATGTTATTATAAGGTTCTTTTTTGTCTATTTCCTACATTAGACAGCTCATGTGATGGCCATACTCAGAAATGTCCTCACAGCACTTCCCTCCTCATGCAGCGGGGGCTGCTGCCAAACATCCGTTATGCAGGACAGCAGATCTAGTGTCAACACCAGGAGCTTAAGAGTTCCTTGCCTAAAATGGCATGATCAGGGTGAGCAGACATTATTAAAACATGAACATCGTCTTAAGTACATTACAATAGTACTAAATATTTGTAAGTTGGTCAGTTTCATGTTTCCTTCCCCTTTACCGTATACTCTCGACTAGAAACACCTGAACTGATTTATTACACTTAAGTCCTATATACATATTGAAAATATCAAATTAAGAACATTGATCTTTCGAGTGTACGACTGAGAAGAGAATGCAACTCGTGATCTTCTATTTGTTTCCAATAATTATAGTACTGTTTCGTGGCGAGCTAATAAATAAACACAACGGTGTTCAATTAAATGCAGCTAATGTTCTAGACTGAGTACATTCGACAGATAAATTACTAATGCTCAATTTGCCTTGTATATTTTTGTAAAACATTAGCTAATGCCTCTTACAACGTCGGACGTCATATTACTAACTGAAATTCGCATGATATTTTAATCACCGTGGCAACTGGGAAATTTCGCGCTTTGAAGTCTTGGAAGCATAATTCTCATGAATGACGGGGAAACCGATGTATGGTATTGGTTATAGGGGGCGGAACTTCCTTAACACTTGTTGCACCTCTATCAGCAGTGCAGCTGAAAGAAATGATTAACGATAAAGGCATGACAAACATTGATTATTCGGACAACACTCCAGGGGTCAATAAAGCATGGATTGCTTTAAAAAGACTTGATCTTTATGGTAAGTTTTGTTTTTCTTTGTTGGGTGGACTAAAATGTCGATTTAGTGTACAAAGCAAAGATTTTCGAGAAATGTCGCGGCTGGTGTTTGTGTTTTGATTCGTTTCTATAGAAACTATGTACACTAAATAATACATGCCCTTTTTGTCTATTATTTCTTTTTATAAAAAAAATCTAATAAAAAATAAACTTGCACATCAATTAGGCCTGAAACGACTTGTCTGGTTGTAAGAACGGGGTCAGTTGGGGTTGCAACCATATGTATTTGACAGTAGTGTGCGCTACGTACCTTCACAAACAAAATCTGTGCCAAAAAAATCCAAGTTCATATAAAGAAAATTAGAACATGGTAAAACATCGTCGCCACACCTTTGCAACAGTTTAGCTACTAAGAAAGAAATTAGTTAAAAAGTAAATGCAGACATGTAGCCTAGGTGGTCTACTTTATATTAGCAACGTCAAATCAAATGGCATCAGTTTGTATTGTTTAATTCATTCTGTTTTGCAGATGATAGAATCACGGCCTTACGAGAAGTCCCAATACAAAAGGGGGTAGAATCAGCCGTCGTTAGACAGGTAGTGTTTTTATATTTTTCGATTTCCAACTGTAGGGACATTTCGTTTCTTTTTATGACTCGGGTAGATAGTAATACAATTTTCAGTCAGTGCCCCCAAATATTCTTGGGGAAATAGTAAATCCGCACTTTCCAGTGTTAGACGATGAACTGTAAAATACTACCAGTACGTGGAAAAATGCCTGAATAAAATAATTTCTTATTTTTCTTGGACAGAATATTTCCAGTTATTTTGGGCTGAATCCTGAATATGTGACATTGAAGGTATGAAACAGAAAAATAAAAACGGTTTGTATCAGTTCTGTCTACACGTTTCAGTTAGTGAAATCACTTTATTAATTTAAATTTTATATAAATAGACTTTATGAAACTAACGGTTGTCCAGCATTTGATCATTTCCCCTCTGCAAAATGGTACTTAGGAGCATGTAATAATATTTACAGATCAGAAACAATCGTGGCTCTCTCATTCCAATAAACAGCGGTATACCTGTTAACAGCAAACACACGTGAGTATGAATTTACTTATTTCTTATCCAAGAGAATTACCAATGTTAAATCTGGGGATGTTTTGTATATATGTCTACATGCATTTATTATATTTGAGGACCAGATTCTGTTTTGTCCCCTTTGTGTTTTAACCTCTAGGCCCTATGTCCTGGAAGTGGTGAAGATTTTTCAGCATGGTAAAATGTTTTACATTTACATTTATCACATGCTTTCCCGAGCGACTTACTTTAGTGGTCTTTAACTCCGTTTAGAAAATAAATTATGCATCAACAAAGTGATTCACAACTATATATCAGCGTATCACCGTATATGTCATTGGCAAACATTTCAATTGAGTAATTGTAGGTGTATTCATTCCGCCTCTATTTGATCACACTTCGAAACACTTTCTTGACTCTTCATTGCCCCCCAGTGGTGTAATCAACTAATTATACCTGAATCACTGCAGATTATCTTCAGCTTCTCAAACAAAAAAATGTACTCACCAGCATTACCATTTTACCTCCCCAATGAGAAATGCTCAGTTGTATTTGTACAGTACCATTTCAATAATCACTTTAATTGCCCAAGGTACATGAAATTGATAACTTATGGCCCAGAAAATACATCCGTTATGAAGTCAATAATTTGTTAGAAATAGTAACTTCAGCACAGGTGATTCACTGTCTCTTTTTCTGTGGTCTTTTCCAACACAAAGTTGTTCCCAGGCCCAGAATTAATGCCACAACTGCAATCAATAAAAGCATGAAGACACGACTGTACAGCATTCTGAGAAGAGTAAGAACAGAAACATTTTAATCTGAAATTGTTGTCTCAGGTTTTGCATTGCATTCATTTCATGTAGAATGTACACAAACAACAAGATATTTGTAAGACCATTAAGATGTGGTGTATACTGTGTACTGGGATGGCAGACATGCGATTTTCCAAGTTATTATTGGGCAGAGCATACACTGTACAGATATAGCACTGATACAGGTTTGGCACATTTCAGGCTTAGAAATGACTGTGGACTTTTGCCTCACATAAATGTTACCTTTCTTTACCCTCTGATTGTACACAAACACATTTATTAAGTTTATCCAAATCTACAAGTTTTTTAAGTTTTTATTTTTGTTCAAATGTTACACCTCTGTTCTAACATAAATATGGGTTTAGATTGAAAGACTTGAGGAACTTGTACCACAGATCAAGTTAAGACATCATGAAAAAATGAATCAGGTACTGTGGTCATCTCTCATAATGTTCTTTTGAAACTGAATATTCAGTCCTATAACTACTATTTCAAAGTTGTATAATCACCTTATTTTGCACATTTTACCACAGGAAATCAAGCAGCTCAACCAGAAACTGGTATTCCTTAATAAAAGAATGCAGGTATGTATTGGTGTCATCATGAATAATGTTCCTTAATGAATGATTCAAGTTATGTATATCAGTGTCTTCATGACCTGGTATTCATTAATAAAATAATCAAGCAAAGTATTTCTGTTTGATAATACATTAATATCTTTTGATAAAGTAAATCAGGCATATACAGTATTTCCTTGTCCATCATGTGATTTTTGGTTATATTTTGAATGGTTCCGCATTCCAGAGGCCATTCTATTTTCAGCCATTATGTGCTACCTGTAAAGATGTCCCAGTAATTTCTGTATGTTCTAATTAATGTTACCTGCATCATTTTAGATGGCAGACTCCTACTGTTGGAGGGGGATGTTCATTCGGCCACCACTGTGGTAAATGTGGTAAAACACCACTGGTAGCATGGAAGTAGCTCCTATTTTTAGTCCTCTGTATTGCCTTTTGTGCTATGGGAATACCAAACAATCTGATTTAATTAATGACATTATTTAGGTGTTCGTATTCAAGTATATGTTTGTCTTTTCATATAATGTTATAACTGATATTGACTGACAGCAGTATGTTTTGACATTAAACGGGATCAATTACAGATACTCATTGGACAGTGAATTCATGGCACACAATATGTTAAAGAAACGGGTTTGTTTCGAGGCCTTTACCTAACAATAGAAAAATGAAATATTGTAGGAACAAAGGCAAAGCAAAATATTATTAGCACAATGTACTGGTACATCGATACAAGCACTCTTATTGGGGTGACATACTTCAAACACACAAAGCTACATCATTGTACAGTTACATCCATATAGGTTTCAGATCAAAAAGTGAATATGACAGAAAAATAGAAAGTATCCCTATAGGTATTTTTATGCATACATGTTTTACCATTACAGAATTTTTTTTTGTACTCAGCTCCAGAATTTCAGACGATCACATGCACTGGGGCAAATGGCTTTATGGGTGTTTCATCTTGCATCCACTTGGCACACATAAAAGATGTGTCTATACATGGTTGTGGTTTTATGACAGTACTACTCTGAGGTATTTACCTTGACTGAATTTACAAAAACAAAAATGAAGACTAGAGAACTGTCCATTACAAAAATAAGGCACATTTCATTTTATATTTAGTAGAGAATGGGATGGGTACAATTACTACTGTGTTTGTACATTGTTGTTTGTAAATTTGAGTTTGATTTGATTTGAACATACAGTGTCCTTGGGTGCTTTGAAAGGTGCTTATAATATGTATTATTATTATTACTATTATTATTATTATTATTACTTATTTGCAAAGTGAATATTGAGGGTTACATAGAAAAAGTTTTGTGCACTGTAAATCCATCTGAAAACCCAAGAACAGTCACAGGATTTTTGGAACATGGTTTTATGGAGAGATGAGCCAGGAGTCATAAATAAACTTGATATATAGGTGACACAGAAACCTGGAGGATTGTGGTTTTCCATTATGAGAGATGGGTCAAAGACACAAACATGTAAAATGACTGCTACTACTGTGCTGAAAGAGCAACATTATGTCAAAACCACAACCATCAAAAACCACTCTGTCCTCACAATGTCGGCCACTAATATGATATTGATATTGTCATATGGGAATAAAATTTAATATGGGAATACAATCAATAAATTATAGTGTACAAGTACTACAGTAAGTCATTGTATTTGAGAAATTTAGGCCCAACCTTCAATCTCAATCTTTTTAAGAGATATTGATTAAACTGTCCAACATTTAAAAAAAAAAAAAAAAAAAAAAAACATTTGTGCTGCATGATTTACAATGCACGAAGTTAAAATATTTGGAGGAAAACTAAACAATACATATTTATAGGCCAAGATAATGATGCAGTAAAGTATACATAACGAAACATAATAGATCGTCGTAAAATTAGTCGGACTTAATAATACTGAGACACGCTCGAGAATGTAATGTTACACTTTGCACGTAAGAGGCGCTTCATAATGTAATGTCTTATTTTGAGAGGAATTTATCGGCTCATTTTTGATAACCAGTTTCATATTACGGTATAGGCCATCACAACCAATGAACAAATGAAAGAATACACATGCGAGTGATAGTCGCCACAGAGTGAAAGAGGGAACTTTGTTTCTCTTTTAGTGTTTCCAGTAAGTTACCTTTCACATTGCTCGTGCTCATCATCCGTTGATTGTAAACATGGCCGCTGTTCTCCCTACGAGAGCCTGTGATAGCAATCCTGCTACCCCGGGAACACAGTCATTAAAGGTAAATGTTTGAGGGTGATATGCTTTATCTTGGAAATTCTTAAGGTAAAGCAGTGTGTTGCTGGGCAGGGACAGTGCATGTGAATTTAACATACAATAAACTGGCTACAACTGTGAAACTGAACACAGTATTCCTTTGTTTCATTGTCAGATAGCCACCCTGTTGGCTAGCATGGTTATCTGCCGGCGTAATGAGAACGATATAAGCGAATCATTAATCAACAAGCTAAATAGCAATCTCACAAATGAAGTAATTAATCTTTAAAAGTCGTTTCGCTCTCTTGTAAGGAGCTCTAATGCATCAATAATCTCGCTAAAGTTACTGAATTGGCTACGTCGTTCATGTTGCTAACGAACTATAAGTAAGTAACAGACAGAAAAACGTTAGCTGGCTAATGTTTCAGCGAGCCTCCATGAAGCATGTGCCTAGCGTACTGGGATGCATTTTGAAAATTGTATTGCTAAAAATTGTATCGCAATTGATGTGCCGTATCAATTAAAATATGGTCACCGTGTAGATAACACAAGATAACTGTTACTTGGAAGATATGGATACGGCGCCAGCCTGTTAGTGAAGTATTTTGCGCTCGTAGGCATGCGCTGAGTGTCTCTTGAGTGGTTGTCTTGGAGACCTATACGCGTACTTCTGAAGGCGCCAAATAATGTAGCGAAGGTTACATAAACTCGAGAAGGAGCCATAGCGGTATATTCTAAACTGCATCCTCTTAAATTTAGCTGATTTTTTAAAATCTAAATTGCACCTTTAATTCATGGGTCAGATAAAACGTTTGTATCAAAATCAAATTTGGTTTTTGTTAACGACATTGCATTGTTTTTGTTGATGAGCTGATGGAATGAGCAATATTTTGAAAAAGTCATACCCAATTATTATTTTCATTTTGTGAAGGATGACACAGAGGAGAATTCAAACGATGGCAGTCAAGCCCCCAAAAGGCGTCGGATGGGATCTGGAGACAGTTCCAGGAGCTGTGACACCTCCAGCCAGGACCTTATGTACATATCAACTTTGTTGTGTTTTAACTTGGCCACACATCTAAGGCCTATAGCTCTCAATACTCCTTGTCATTTTGAAGTATAGCAATTGTACTATGTGACAGACACCTGGAAAGGTATAGCTGATCTAATAAGGGATGCATTATTTCATGGTTTTTTGTCTGTGTCCTCATCTGTCTCAGGCTAACATACTTCCCTGCAGAAAATCTGATTGAATATAAATGGCCCTCAGATGACACTGGGGAGTATTATATGCTGCAAGAACAAGTCAGTGAATACCTGGGAGTTACTTCCTTTAAGCGCAAATATCCAGGTAACGTTTCCCTTTGTGTTCAGGTAAATTTAAGCGAATGCCATCCCCAGGCAGTGTTGCCAGTGTGGTCAGTTATCCAATAATTGCACAAAAGTATTGCTTTATTTTATAAAATGAACTACTTCTGAGAACGGTCCAGATTTATACAGGACACACCTTTTGTAATGCTAATGTGTACAGTGCGGGGTCCAAGAGTGCTTGTGATCCTCCACTGTATTGGTGTGACTATGCAGTACATCCTTTCCAAAGTATCAACATTGTGTCCAGCAGAGGCTTTTGAGTTATGTGTCAACATTAGTCAATACCATACAGCGGACCTATAGTTAATCCAAAAGGAGATTTCCTCAATCAGTGACAATAGAATACATCTATAGGTGATTCTTGGATTGATCCTTTTTACATTTTGTGGCTGAATTATACCTAATTCAACAGCTTCAACATTTTCACATCTTAGATCTGTTTCTAACTTCATATCTGGTTTGAGATTTCCATTGTAACCAACTTGGCTTATTGCCTGGAAGAATGATTAGAAGTTCATTTTAATGTTGTGATATTTTCAAAAGTGATGTTGTTCTTGAACAGACTAGTTTATACATTTTTCTTTTTGATTTTTCAGATTTGGAAAGGAGAGATCTTTCTCATAAGGAAAAATTATACCTTAGAGAACAAAATGTCATTACAGAGACACAGTGTACCTTGGGTGAGTTGCTTTCTTACAGAAGGAAGTAGAAAGAAGTTGAAATCTAAAAACCATGATGTCTGAATAATTGTTCTTGTTATCTTGTGAAGTGCTCTTGTAGTTTCTGTAAAAGGTGTGGAATCAAATATGTTGTTCAGTGTTGGAGCAATGGATTAGCAAAATGGCTTTCATGTTGTATTTTATGTTTATAGAAATTGAATACTGTCTTAGAATAATCCTAAATAAATTCCTTTTGTAAAAGGCCAGTTTTGATATGATATGATATTAACACAAACATGAAGTAAAAATACTGAACTGCTGTCCATGCTTAAGGTCAGTCTTCGTAACTGGTTTTTGTCTTGTCTCTTGCAGGTCTCACTGCTCTGCGCAGTGATGAGGTTATTGATCTGATGATCAAAGAGTATCCTGCCAAACACGCAGAGTATTCAGTTATCCTCCAAGAGCGAGAACGCCAGCGAATTACTAAAGAGTACTCTGTAAGTCCCTTCCTATTAGGAGGGTGATGTCAGAACTACTATATGTGAGCTCAGCCTATGAGTGAAGCATTGAATAATTCACATATCCAGTAACTGTAGTAAACAGCTCAGTATAGAAATGTAAACAAACTTTATTTATGTATTCAGAGTCATCAGTTTGTCTTTTACCACTGAATTTTTTCTTGTTTTCTTCAGCAAATGCAACAGCAGACCCCCCAGAAGGTGGAGGCCAGTAAAGTTCCCGAGTACATAAAGAAAGCTGCCAAAAAAGCTGCCGAATTCAACAGTAACTTTAACCGGGAGAGGATGGAGGAGAGAAGAGCCTACTTTGATCTCCAAACACATGTAAGTCCAGTTTTAAAGGCTATTATCGCTGCTGGTATTTCCTTCTCGTATGTCAGTCATAACTGGAAGCACACACTGTGAGCAGTTGTTTTTTGAGCATTTTAGTTTCACAAGAATAACTTGAATGTTTTCAGCTCCCATGGACTGTCTTATGTATATTTTTCATATTCTGTTTTATATATTTTTTACCCACGTACAGTGCAGATTTCTGGCCATTAGTTTTGAATGCATCATGTTTAGTGAGGCATAAGGAGAGTTTGTTATAAATGATTTACTAAGTGACTAGTAAGGATAGTGTGGCATTTGAGTTTTCAGGTGAAGAACAAGCATAATATAGAACAATGATGTCTCAGTTAAGGCAAAGAGTACAGATTCTGCAATGAACAGATGTGATTTTTTTCCTCTGTGTATCTCAGATCATACAGGTGCCTCAAGGGCAGTACAAAGTCCTTCCCCCTGAAAAGACCAAGACTGGCCCATACCCTGTGGCCCTCATCCCTGGTCAATTTCAAGACTATTACAAAAGGTACAGTATGTTACACTTGCATCTGTAGAGTCACTGAATGTGCTGGAGATGATGTGCATAACAGCAGGTCCTGGATTGCATCCTGATTGGAAATTAGGACATACATTATGTTGTGTGTTGCTGAGTTATACTGAATCAATCACAGATTGTTGAGGCTTTTTTTTTTTTTTTTTTTGTGTGTGTGTGTGTGTGTGTGTGTGTGTGTGTGTGTGTGTGTGTGTGTGTGTGTGTGTGTGTGTGTGTGTGTGTGTGTGTGTGTGTGTGCGCGCGCGTGTGTGCGCGCACATGTGTGCATGCACATGCAGTGGGAACAGGTACTTTGCAAATGTTCTGAGCAAACTGGGGGCATGCATTGCACTAATAAGTTGTGCAACCCCTGAATGCAAGTACTTTCCTAACAAGCTGTGCTGCATTTGTGCTTTGAGTACAGGTACTCTCCTAATGAGCTACGCTACCTGCCTCTCAATACTGCGCTGTACGAGCCCCCATTGGACCCTGAGTTGCCTGCCCCTGATAGCGACGGAGACTCAGAGGATGGAGAGGAGAACAGAGAGGACGGCAAGAAGAACAAGGGCTCCTCAGTAAGGGACTCACCCACACACACAAACAGTACATAACACAGTGATAGGGCTGCAGCAGTTGAGGACATAGACATATACACACAAATAATTAATTATGTGTACGTGTGTATGTATGCCAGCTACAGTAGGTAAGGGAAATTGATCCCCTGTGTGTGCCTTTGTGTGTGTTTTCTCTTTACAGGACAGCTCCTCTGGTAACACATCAGATGGAGACAGCCAGGACAGTGGAGCACAGTCCAAGAGCAAGAACAAGGATAGGGCAGGAACCCCAGCTAAAGATGCCTCTACCCGCCCCCTCCAACACAAATCTGTTCCCGGGTACAAGGTAGAAGACAAAAGCCCCTGACTTTTTCCAACAGCATCTCTCTCCCCTTCTCCGTACCTCACCCTTCCTCCCCTTCCCCCAGCAGACAGGTCCTTTCGACTGTAACTTCCTCTCGGGCTTTTCCCATCTATGGGCCTGGTTCGTCCTCCTCTTTTTCCCATTACTTTTTCCTCTTGATTTATTCACTCGGATGGGCACACGATGGCTCCAACATAAACTTCTAGAGCAATAATTTTTTTCTTTGTTTGGTTATTGTGTTCTCCAGTGGGAATTTTTATGCTTTTATCTCTTACTGCACTTTTCATTTACTAGAGCGCCTTGCATTTAATACCCTGTCCCCTGAATGTCTTAATGATATACCTCTTTGCTGCCCGCCTGTTAGTACAACTAAGAGGCAAGTAAGCATATACTTTTGGCTGCTAGAATTATTAGCTGTCACGTTTGGTTTCAATAAAGGATTTATTAGCTGTACTTAAGTCTTATTCAGTAGCACTAAAATGCAACTTGTGATAATTACTAAACAAATTGTTTGAAAGTGAAAATTTGAGTTTAAATGTTCTGAAGTGTATGTAATCTTACTCCATGCTTTATGTAGTATTTCTGTGAATTCATATAAATGTTATCAAACTATTGTTTGATATGAAGCTGTTACAGGATGTTCTGCAAATTTATAGCAGAGTTTGTGGAGCTCAATATCACCGCTCCAAGGACCTCAAAAATGAGGCCCAAGTGTTTTTTTTTTTTTTTTTGGTTTGAGTTTTTTTGGTTGCCTTCAATAGAATATCTCAATGTTTCTTAGATATTCTTGTAAGAATATTGTCATTTTTGGATCAACAAAAGATCTACCTTTTGACTTCAGTTGTAAATTTGAGTTGACTCAGTTTGGCAAGACTCTTCACTGAGATTATTGCAAAGCACTGCATATGTTTGTACAGAGCCATAAATTGGTACTCCATGGGTCTGTTCAAGGACCACAAGGGAAAATTATTCATTTCCCATGAAAGCACTTTTACTGATCGTATCTGCATCAAAGCACTGCCTTTTTGGGTAGCCTTCTTCAGGCCATGCCGTTAACCATTTTACCTGTCATATATGGAACATATCACTGGTATATGTGGCAACAATGAGAATTTACGCTGGAAAAGATTACTATGAACATGCATAGTGATCTGCTTGAAGTTTTGAAGTCTACTGTAAGAATGCAGGTTTGATGAACAATGACATATATAAGCAATATGGTGCCAAAGGGAATTTGAACGTTTATCCATGCTCTGCAACTTCTGTCTGTTTAGCTGCCCTTTTTACCTCCCTTTAGCTTGTGGTCTGTAACTAGGATGTAGTTTAATTTTGTGGTTGAGGAAGTAAGGGAGAGATCATTAAGCATTTGGAAGAGTTTTTGTCTCATCTGTTGACTGCATTGGAAAACTTTCAACGTTATCGTAGCCTGTTGTGTCAAGACGAATAAGATGATGGAAGGAATCTTTGGTTGCAAGCTTCCTGTCCTAATGTTTTAGATATGAGTATTGAGGAACATGATATGGATGCATATCCACATAGTTTGAAAATATGAAGGTTTGCATGGGGCTGTAAAAAGAATGTGGAAGTGTGTTTCTGACTGGCCCGCAAAACAGCGAGCAAGTACAGCCAAAGACTGAAATATACATAATTAGATGGCATGGACTCGCAGTACAAAATTTCTCAAAACACTCTTGGGAAATTGCAGCTACTGAAATGAAGATTCACTAGTTGTGGTTTGATTAAATACTTATTTTGTCTATGTTGTTTTATGTAATTTGTGTTCTTTGTGTGTCTTTGCAAAGTTTTCCTATTTTAAATCTTCTCACCACGTTTATGAAGGACTGTGATGCTATTTATTGCAAGTCGCCCAGTCTTCGGCTGTATTTGGTGTTTTTCAGGCCAGTGAGAAAAGAGCTTTCTGCCATATTTTCAACCCAGTTGTCCAGCAGAATGCTGTCTCATGAGGACTGTCTGAAGACTTGCTTGAATTTTGCACGGATTAGCATTACCAGTGTTATGACACTAATTAAGCACTTGGATAATATACACAATGTGTGTACAGACTAAATATCATTCTTTCCATATTTCTCTGTACGTCTGCATTACAAGTAAAATATGAAAAGGGTCCACTCACCCAGATCTTGGACTACCCAAAAGTTAACTTTCACCCTGACCTTTTTTCAATTGAAAGGCAAAGTGGATGGTTTTAAAAGTGTTGCTTATTTCATCCAGCCTCTCATTAAATAGGAAAGCATCGGGCTGAATCTTCACAAGAATCAAGTGCTTGCATCCTAACTTAACTTTAGCACAGACATGGACTGTTTTATATTGGTTCCAGTCTGTATACCTGTAGGTACAGCTTCTGTTGATCCTTCATGCAGAATGTTCTTGACCTTTGACCTGTTGTATTTGTTCTCCGGTCTTTTCTGTGACTTATTAACACACATGTTTGTTTTGGGTGCAATGACATTTTCTAAAATGCATCCTGGTTGTGTCTTAGAGACACCTGTGATCTCCATAGTATCTCTGAGCCCACACTAGCACTCCTGCCCCTTAACTGTTCTAACTGTGAAGTAGTTGAAATTAATGTCTTGTGTTGACTGAATAATTGTGTGTGCTTTATTAACCTGCGTCTCAACCCCCCGGTTCAGACCCTCTCCTTGACCTTTGGTTGTATGTTTGTTTTACAAGGCCATTGCTGCTTTTCTTCATGAAAGATTTTTATAGCAGGAAATATCTGAAATGTCAGTATTTAGAAACTATACTACAGTTACATATTGAAATAAAGGTTTTAAACAAATAGACTCTACAAAGATTTTTAATTGACATTGTGTGTGAGCACTGAAGTGTTATTTATTTTTCTTTTTGTATTTTTCATAGAACTGCTTTAAGTGTGCTTACCTGCAAGTCGGTGTACTAACTATGAAGAGCAAACACTGCTGATGGGCAGTTTGAATTGGAGGTTTTACTCATAGAATTTGCTGCAGTTTAAGAAGTGTTAGGCTACTCTAAATTCCCCCTTAATGCTTTAAATAACTCATACTGCCACAGGTATATAACAGCCATCATTGAAGAGATTGACTCTAAGCCAAATATACTTGAATAAACCTACCACAACAAAATGCACAATAGTTTGTGAAGGAAAATCTGTTTAAAAATGAGTGTGACATGGCCTGATTATTGATTATGTGACTTTTTGTTTCTAATGTAGATACATTTTTCTCAGGCCGCACTTTGATCTCAGTGAATGGTGTCTATTTAGAACCCACATGAGGTACCAAAGTGAATCAACCGCAACATCAGACTAACCTTGACCTCATTCCAGCTTCACCTGCTCAACTCTGTATACTATTCTACACTTTTATTTGATTTATTCTTCAAACATTCTGGACGTCTCGAAGCAGATGTGTTATCACAGAGTTTTTAGCATCACGTATCTCAAAAAATATGGAGATGGTATCTAGTATTACATTGATTATTCTTGCAAAACTGCCACCATTTAAAGGGTTTCTCTCTAGTTGCTTTGCTGAAATCTGAAGAGATGGCAATTCTTCATTAACAGCACATGCAAAAAAAAAAAAAAACATAAAAACATGGGCCGTGGATTCTTTATTTGAATTCCCTTTAAGCTAAATGTCTCCCTCTGTTGGCAAAAGCAGGAAAGTGATCTCACAGAGTGGGCCTCATCTGACTTTGGCCCCCTTTAACTTTTCAACAGAAATTACACATTTTTAAGAAACACCATTACAATAGCTACTATACAATTTAAATACATGTGGCAATTACTTTGAGGAAGAATTTGATTCATGAAATGTTAAAATATGCTTTTATTGAAAACCTGAATCAAGGAATAAAAGACTAACTTTATTTTCTAGATGGTAAATAAAAACGTATCTAAAACTTGCCACTTATTTATTTGATGGGGTGCTCAGAAATCCTAATTTGGTTAAAACCCCACCCTTGATGGAATGTTGTGGGGGACAGTATTGCTATGGGCTATAAGCAGGCTATTTTAGTATGGTTTTGGGAAGCAGTGCTGAGAATAATAATATTCAGGACAAAACATGATGTGTTGGTTTTGATGCAGGTTACAGATAAGTTATTCAGCATAGGCCTCATTTCCATGGATCATGGATTCAGCTCTCTGCACCGGTGCCTGTACAATCACAAGAGTACCGTATAATATCTGCTTTAGAGTGGATCATGAACTGTAGCCTTTGGAGTGCCCCTGTAAGGCCATGAATTAGCCAACATAAAAAACTTCTTCCTGTAAGTATTTTGCTTTAAATAAGGCGATTGTATGTAATAATAAGTTTGTATTTAACATGTATGTGGCAAGGCATGAGGTATTTTCATTTTCTTGGCGTTTAGTAGTGTGTATTTTGGCCCCAAGTCCTGTTTCACATGTTGCGACAGGCCTTGTTGCCTTGGTTTTTATAGCATTGTTCTGCCCTTGCAGCCTAAGGTCATTCCAAATGCAATATGTGGCATATGTCAGAAGGGTAAGGAGTCCAACAAGAAGGGAAAACCTGAGGCACTCATTCACTGCTCCCAGTGCAGGAACAGCGGTGAGTATGAACATCAGTCTCTCTGTCTCTCTCTGTTTGCAGTAAGCAGCCTTTGTCCCTCTCCTCTCCATCCTATAACATGATTATTTTGTCACACTCATTCGTAATGAGCAATAGAGGATAATATTTATACAGAACATCCATATAAGTTGTAGGAGTGAAAATAGGCTCATTGTTATACATGTTGTATTGACTGGGGTGTTTTTTGGACTTGCGTTCCTGTGACAGGTGACGTAAGTGTATTATGGGGCTGTATGGTGTTGAATGATCAGCTTTAAATAGGTTTAGTAATAAATGTCTTTAATGTTAACGTGTACAGTGTGATTTCCGATAGTGGTCATGACTGCACCATCATTGGGTGATACTGATGAGTGATATCGATTACTGATATGTAGACAGATACTAAACCTTAAGTAAGAACTTTCTTCCTAGCTGAAATACCTGTTTCAATGATGACAATAATGTGTGGAGCTAGCAGTGTGTATGTGGGTTAAGCTTGGATGCTTCAGTTTTTGAGGGTTTGAGGACTGAATGTTTTGGTTTGGGGTCTGTGGGATGTGATTGGACAGTGCTGTTTGGGGTCTGTGGGATGTGATGGGACAGTGCAGGTGACAGATGCCCTCTCTCTGCCCCAGGCCACCCGTCCTGCCTGGACATGAGCCCAGAACTGGTGGTGATGATTAAGACGTACCCCTGGCAGTGCATGGAGTGTAAGACCTGCATGGTGTGCGAGCAGCCTCACCATGAGGAAGAGATGATGTTCTGTGATAAGTGTGACCGTGGCTTCCACACCTTCTGCGTGGGCGTGGACTCCATCCCACTGGGTGAGCCCCTGTGTGATTCTCTTACTCTGGTCTGTCACACACAGCAGCAGATCACATCCATTAAACATTTATGTAAATCTTCTGTCATTTCTCCACAGCAGAACCAAAGGTAGTGTTCATCAAAATCTGCATTTACTACTGTGCAGCACAGCCCCTGCTAACATCCTTTGGTTGGGCAAATCAGATGAAATTTATATATATAGATAATTTCCCAAACATTTGTTATAATGTGCTTTACCCTGGCCTTAAACCCCACAAAAGCAAGCTCATGGTGACAGTGGGAATGAAAAATGCCCAGTGGAAATGGATAGGAAGCTGAATGTAGCAGTCCTGGGTGTTGTGGGTGGCTTGAATATTGGGGGAGGCCAAACGGAAACAGTGTTGCTCCATCAGTGGAGGCCGGACAGTGACACGTTCAGGCTCTCAGGGCAAGTGAATCACTACTGACATGGGGAGACAGAACCATGGTTAGGCAATAGGATGTGTGGCAGCAGTGACTGAGATTAGGGATTTTGTAACATGTGACCCTGTTAGGAGTTTTGTATTGCTTTTAGACTGATAAAAGATACCTACTCACTTATCAGGCTCCTTTAAACATTTTTCCCTGGTGGACAGGCATAATTTCACTGTTAACATTCTTAAAATATTCCTGTTTAGTTAGCAAATAATCAAAAGAGGATTCAGCCCAGAGAAAGGTTTGTTGTAATACATGTATATCACATCTGACCTGTTCCAAACATGTATGTGTTTTACAGTATTGGATAGTCAACTTAATATTTTTCCTTATAGAATGGTTAGATAGTTATCTGGTGTTTTTTTCTGATGCTCTGGTTTAATTTGTTCTTTTTATATCAGTATATGAGTTTTCTGTTACCCTTACAGCTGTAACATGTTGGCATAGCTGACACACTGTCCTTAGGCGCCTAGTAGATTCTATGATCTTAAAATATCTTCCATGTTTAGTCTGTGGTGCAGTGTGGGTAAATGCACTAGCCTGAGGTATTCACCTTTTAATTTTTCTTTCATTCTCTGTTTTCCTCAGGTTGCTGGGTTTGTGATTGTTGCATCAAGGAATTTTCTACCCCAAAGAAAAAAGGAGCAACAAAAACACCAAAAAAGTCTGGAAATAAATAATGGTTCACAGTGGGTGGAGATTGGTTTGGACAGATTCAGAGGCCCTGCCAGCAGAAAGCTCTTCTTCAATGAGTCACTGTTAAAGTTTGTTACACTGTTTTATATTGTACCTCTCAGGTTTAAGTGCAAAGTCCTCAAATCATGTATATATTGCTTTGCTTTGTAACATTTATAAACATAACCATGGAATTGTAATAAATTTTCCTAATAAATGTTGTTTTTAACTTACATCCTAACAACCCTACCTGTATATAATCACCCAGACGTTTTCTTTCCGTAACGCACTCATAAACATACACCTGACTGCAGTTACAGTAGTATGATCTACAGTATGATCATTATTGTCTTTCAAGAACTGGATGATTAATGGTACACCCAAATCACTTTTGAACCTCTGTAAGAATCAGAGGACTGCAACCATGCCAAGTGTAAGGATGCCCCGTAACAACAACAGAAGGTAACGTTTGCCACCACAATGGCAGGACTTCATTGCTTGAAATTGTAAAGCGAGGGTCCTTTGGCTTGCATCTTTGTTAAAGTCTAAATAGGGATAGTTGGAGCTTAATGGGGTGTCTTGTTACTGTTGAAAGCCTCTGGGGCAGGGTTAGGCAGCGGAAGATGCATGGCGCACGGCAGAATACAGGGGAGGACAGATGCAGCCGGTGCCCAGTTATCTGATAGGAGCAGGGCCCAGACAGTACGCCTTTCAGGACTCTCCCCACGAGGATCTGTTTGCAAACGGTTTCAGTGGACAAAAAGGCCAGCAGCCACCCTGCTGCTGTTCTGTGTCATTCTGAAAAACAGATGAATGGCTGAATGTCGTTGAGAGCTGGCCCTACTTTTAAAATTTCTGTGAATCTGCCTTTCACAGCACAACAGCCTGCTCCTCTTTCACAAAGGATGCGTCCGCTCACCGTCTGCAGGTAACGAAGCACAGGGGAATCTGATAGCACATGTAATGTTGGAGCCTTATGTACACCGTATTGTTTTGAGGACTTTTTATGCTTTGGCGGGCTGGCACATTATTCAATGATGAGTCACTAGATGGCGCCTCAACATGACTTGGCAGTCTTTAGGTCATAGTGTATAAGACTGATGGATCTGCTGAAACACTGTGTACCCACAATATATAGGCATAACTGATGTGTAAGATGTTAATACCAGCCCATGTGCTGCATATACATATACACAGGGTCCAGTTACAATTTGCTCGGCAGTTGAGCCAGAAACCGAATACAAAATACTTAGAATGCTGTATTGCAGTCATGCAGCAGCAGCAGCCTGAAAGTGTAGTCAATATGAGTGTTTTTCTTTTTGCTGGAAACCTAAGGTGCTGTAATCCCATTTTTCCATTCTGGTGTAACTACACTCTATACTGTTGTTGCTGGTGATGAGATTGATAGTGAAGGTACTCATGGATTATTTAAACTTATTACAAGGTATAACTGAAAAGCCTCATGTTTGCTGTTGTAATGAGTATAGTTAAGGGGTTTAGAGCAGAGGTGTTAAGATCCTTCCTGTTTCCAAGCTGTTGAGTGACCTTATACATATTTAACAGCAGGGCTCCTGGTTTATGGCTCACACCTGTCATCAGGCTTAACCAGAAGCACCAACACTGTCTCTGCAGGAGGGTCTAGTGGGGGGAGAATATGTGGATACACACCTTTCATCTCTCTTCCCATTCAGGAATGAAATATGCACGTGACAATGCTGGATGAGAGAATGTGAACATACCAAGTGAGAGCTATAGGAGAATGTTTAGGCACAAGGTGAGAGGTGAGGGAAAGTGTTGGCGAAAATGTTGAGGGGAAATGCACAGGTACCAAGTTTACGAGTTTAGGGAAGGAATAAGTCCCAGGTGAGTGAGTTGAGGTTGCTTGTGATGGTACTAGGTTGGCTATGAGGGAACATGTGAAGGGAGGTTTTTTGTGTTTCAGAAGTTTGGATAAGCACTGATTCATAACACACTAATGCCATCTGTACTAGTTGAACTAAGCTGTAGTTATTATAAACATAGTAACTACAGTGGGATTTGATGTGCCTGTCTCTGTACTCCATTAGAGGGTTAACAGGTCTGATGGAAGCTCATGGACAAAGGTTGGTAGTCTCTTTACCCAGGAGGGTTTTAGTGCTTCAGCTACAACCAATTTTCTTTCTCTGTTGCAACTGTTCTTAGCTGTTTATTGGTGTAGACGGTCAGTAAAGTTTTGTAACTGCACACTGTGCCTGGTATCACCAATAGCATCTCTAGCTGCATCTCAAAAAATCATGCCATCTAGAGACAAGAGATTTAGTGCTGAATTGTCTCTTTCACTAGTGCAGCCAATTTCTGGTCCATGATATGCAGTTACTCTGATATTTTACTCTTTAATAGTGATATTTAGAATATAAGCCTCCTGTGATAGTAGTAAGAAGGTAGAGGGTAGTATTTTGGATACAGTTAAGCAGCAATGTGTTAATTTGCTGACAGTGCCATGTTTTCATGACTTGACAAACAAGCATATTTGCTAGTTTTGTGTACTGTATTATATCTCACATGTAACGCACAGTCCCAGAGTATGATTAGAGAGCAATTCCTGCTGGAAACATGTATTTTTGCCAGATCCATGTTGTATGGTAGAAAGTGCTGAGCCAAGCTGTGCCAAGCAGACTGCTGTTGAATTTAGCAAGAGCTGCTTGCATTCATGTGTTATTCGATTATGTCATTGCTGTTGTGGATCTAGCCAATAATAATCATAATCCTATACACTCTTTTCTTAATCTGGCCATAGTTTGTGTTGAAGCATGTGTCTGCTTTTCATTAATTATTCATTTGTTATATCATTTTTCTGATCAGTTTTAGGATGGGAGGTGTTGCCCTCCTAGTTTATAGCTCCATCTTCCAATCCAAATCTGAAAAGATATTTCATGCAGCCCAAACCCAATGGGGACATCATATGGGCACTGCCCTCCCTTCCTGTTTCAGAAGGAATTCTTCCCTATGAGGGGGACTCCTGGGAAATACAACTTAACCTTTGACCTCTTGGAGCTCTCACTTATTGGCCTTTGGTAAAAATACTGAAATGCAAGTGCTGAACTTACCAGAATTTAATCATATCATGTGTACGTGTTTAGTAGTCTTAAAACAAGATTATCCCTGAGTAATATGACATTTTATAGTAATCAGGGTTAAATAACAGCTGTCAGTGTTGTCTTGCTGCTCTATTTGATTTATTATGACCTTTCACCTCAGGGTGTGCTAATGTACTCTCGCACAGGTTAAAACCATGATGGAATTCACAGGAAAAGGTGCAGTCTACCAGCTGTATACAGACCGAGGGTTGCAGTCCCGACTGTGAGAAATTTAAAGATTTAAACCTTAGATTTGGGCTGAATGCCACTACCAAAGTCTAGTTTTGTAATCATGTTGTTCTAATAATATTCATATAAAACCTAATTCAGTCTTCTCAGGACATAATACAATGCTCAGATTTATGGTTTCAAACTGCTTGGGAATTATCTCAGCTTTGATTATTTTATATGAAAGTTTTTCTCCTGTTCACTGGTCTTTTTCCTCCTCTGTCGACGTTGGGGGCTTTTGTACATCTTTTTCAAGCCACATTCATGTTACATTTTACATTTAACTTTGGCTGTGTTTCCATTGTTTTTACTCATTACTGTGGTGTCCATACTGCCTGAAATATATGATCATAACCCTCTGCTCACACACTAAAGGTGGATTGAGCAGCTCCTTAGTTGCTTAGACGCAAGCATGCACTTTTCATGTTGGAGGATGGAGAAAGCAGATCTACAAAACACAAAGCAAGAAAGCACAGAGAGGATGCAGCCCATCTGAAACCCATAAACATCTTCTCAACTACATCATGGGACTTATGCATGTAACCTGATGTGTGCAATAGAAGCATATGTACACATAAACAACTGAGCAGGTGATGCAGTTTTGACTTGGACACACACAGACAATTGTCTGGATATTGTAAAAACAAAACACTCTGCCCTGGACAGTATCCCTGTGAGACTTTAGGAAGGCTCATCTGTCACTGACTTTAGAGAGCTTCACAATCCCACTCAAACAGAACAATCTGGTGGCAGTTCACAGCTAATAAAATGAGCAGTATATCTGTGTGGCACACATCATTTCAAGAATAGCATGTTCTTGAAAATGTAAACATGCTTTACTTGATGGGATGTCAATCACAAAAAGGATACATTTACCCTAGAATTGCTGTGTGATGAGCAAAGGTATGTTTTGTGGGTTGGTGAGATGTCAGGCTAGTCTCTTGGAGGCAAAAGGAAACATGGGGACAGCGTGGAAACAACATATTTCTGCTTTTCAATGAGGGTGTCCATGAATGAACTGCAGTGAGTCATGTCTCTCTTTGAACGCTAAAAAGCTAATTCATTCTTACTGTCTATATGGTGGGAGGCATTAAGTCTGCCATTATTAACAGATTTTGACAAAAAAATCACCATGTTTCTCTGCTATATTCTTCAAATAATTATTTTGATCTGTTAATACAGACAATGCTCTGATATTGAAAATAAAAGAAAGTTGAAGTTAGTTAATTGAAGTTTCATACCGTAGAGAGTTGGAAGGAGGATGTCAATCATCCTTTGAATAATGGTGTCAGGTTAGTAGAGCCCTGGTCTTGATGAAAATTCAGAGTAATCTTGTTAAAAACCCAGTATAGGTGACACTTTGTAAAGCAAACATTTTTACCTCTTTATTAGCCAAATCCCCCAGAAAAAAACTTAATTCATTTTACCCATTGACAGATGCCAGACTTCAGGGACTCAAAAGCACCCATGTTCTTCTCTTAGACAGACATTTCTGATTAGCCACTGTGTAAATTGGGGCATGAACAAGCAGATATCAACAGCAGTTAGTATGACGGAAAATAAGAGAAGGGAAAAAAATATTTCCTCAAGAATTATTACATGGATTAAAGCTGAATAAAAATCCAGAGGGTAAGAGAGGATGAAGGGAAATGGACTCCCTGCTCGCTGAAGTGAGTGACGGTCCATAAACAGACGATGGAGGCCAACTGAGAGAAGGAAAAAAAAAAACCTTTGCCACTCCTGTCTGACATTGGGGTCACAAGGTCAGCCCCAACCACGGCAGGCAGCTTAGGAGGCCTTGGTCCCCCTGTCGCCATCCTGGGTTAGGCCAAGCAGCTGGGGGGTGTCAGGAGTTACAAAGGGCCATCTGTGCACAGTGAACTGTCCCCACCAGCCCCTCGCTGCATACCTCATTAAACCCTCCACTTCATCAAACGGCCACGTTCACTCTCACTCTCTAGCGCGTGGGGACCGTATGCTCAGACCTTTCCCAAACTCTTCTCCATCCTTTTGAGAATCTTTGTCTTGTATCTCCAGTCCATATTTTACACTAGAATAAGTCATAGGGCTTTGAAGAGTATCTTTGTTCTTGTGATTCATCTTTCTCTTGAAGTTTCCCAATAAAGACAAAAGAGGAAAAATTTTGTCCCTCGCAATTAATTTATTCATGCAGGATTACTATTGATTGTGCATGGACCAGTGTGTGGGGGTATTATTTATGAAATTACAATGTTAATGAGACATTGAACATTTTTAAAATAAATTGGGGCATATGGTTGGTTCATGGAGTGAGAACACATTTGTGGTGTAGCGGAGCATCCTGCAGATGGGAATGACAGTCCCTGCAATAGTATTAATGGCTATGGCCGCAGGTTTATACTGGCCAGCAATAAACTGCCTCAGTGTCAGCAGAGAAAACCAGGGGGTAATCCAGTCAAAATACATCAGCACCTCACCAGCAACCTCTTGAGTGCCTGTAGGTTTGCAGACAGTGTATTTTGACTTTGTGTTCCTGCAGTAGCATAGGCACTATAGAGATGCCACATCTGCAGGTTCAAAGAGGATTACAGTGGGTGGGGCAGGTTAGATAATTGCATTCTAGTGGGAAAAAATAAAAACAATACAGGGAGCTACACGGATCAGAAACTTCCAGAAAAGACTATGGAAGATTTTAGTTAGTGCGTTTGTATTTGCATTCATAGATGATCATTACATTTCTTTGTCACTGGAGAAATAAAGGACACAGGATAAGTTGAATGGGACATGGCTTTAAGGATGGGTCTTGTATATGGAAGCAGACCGGTTTCTTCAGTGGCCCCAAAATATTCCTTTGCCAAGTATTCTCTGGTCTGTCCTGAGTATGGTTTTCTCTCATATGTCTCTTTATTGTGTCTTTCTCTTCTCTGTGGAGCTCTTAATTGTATGAAGGTGCAACACAGATAAATAATGGAATCATTTATTTAGGGAAATATGATCACAAGGCAGATACTTTTTTTATCTGATCAGTTAGATTGATGCAGAACTAGTCAGTGATTAAAATAAATGCACTAATTGCATTACATAACACTGATGTGTGAGACCATGATGAAAATCTGAAGTGTCCCTTTCTGCCCCGGACTGCAGTGTTACTCTTGAGGTGGGGGGTGTGACTTACAGTGGCCTCTTGACTGACACATGCCTCTGAAATGAAGGACTGCTCTTAGATTCTCCTGGTCCATGGCAGGACTCCAAGACAGCAGCTACTTAGGATACACTAAAAAAAATAAAATGTAATGGCACTTTCAGTATGGACAAGTATTCTGTACTATGTATAATACATTTTACATTGCAACTCCAATAACGTATTTTTTTCTTAGATTTGCATGGAAATATCTTGTGTCCTGCATGTTCTCAAATTTACTACATGGGAAGGATATATGCATAACATACATTTTAACAATCAGTTCAGAACCTATAGATGAGCTATATGGATAGAGACAGGACAGTTATTCACAACAATTTGCAGAAATTGGCATTTCTGTTCTACTCATATATCTCATGCGGATTAACTTTCATTCTCTCACTTGTGTCACTCAGGACAAGAGTGTCCATTAAATTAATGTGAAGTAATGTAATTTCTAAAGTAATGACCACACAGAACAGTAGGGAGAGGGGGGAGAGAATGGAGAAAGCAGAGGAAGGATATTTAGGATGCGGCCCCTCATGACCCCCACCCCCCCACCGTTTCCACGTCGTTTCCTACAGAGTGTTGAAACAGTTAAGCGGGTGGTGAGTGCAGTTTGGGAAGGGTGGGCTCAGGATGTGGAGGGAAACGGCCAGAGCAGGGAAAGGTTTGTCCTCCACTCAGTCGGAGAGGAAACGGGCACAGATTCCAAGGAAACCGTCTTCCTGACTAATCATGTGGGCGGACCCACTCTAACAGTCCGGCCTGGACAGCAGAGAGGAGTAAAGTCCTCTGCCTCATTAGCCGGACTATCAGACGTGTTTCATCCTGGTTACAACCATGCCCTTGACTGAGATAATGAATGTACAAAAGCCAGATTAAAAGTAACAAGTGTTTGATATGCTCTGTCGGTGTGTGATTGCCATTTTTCAGTACACTAGAGACATAATAGTTAATGTTTCTGCCAGCAGTTATGGGCTGTCCAAACATATGTATCATAGTTCAGAGAATTTTCACCAGATGAGTATGAGACTGCAAATTGCTCACATTCTTTTATGTTCTGAATGAATCATGTTTTGTACTAAAAATTTATAATGATTTGTATGCAGCTGTATAAATCAAAAAGTAAGAGAAATCTGGGAAGAGCTAGCCCTGAGATCTTGTTATTCTTACATATTCAGGGCTTATCTGTCACTCCAGAAGTAAGAGAGCTCTGCTCTGGTAAAGAAAAACACATGCGCCATAGTTGATGCACTTTT
Organism: Albula goreensis; assembly: GCA_022829145.1. Lineage (NCBI taxonomy): Eukaryota > Metazoa > Chordata > Actinopteri > Albuliformes > Albulidae > Albula > Albula goreensis. The sequence goes on from CM040750.1 coordinate 24,066,758, forward strand.
GATATCATTTTGATTATGTCCACCCCCTCTCCGCACCCAATGCCTAAAAGTTAAAAGTCAGATTTGTTTGGGCAGAGCAAGAGAAAGGAGCAAAGGTGATGTAGTGTCCTAAGCTATAAAACAGCCTTTGTTTTCTTTAAAAGGTGTTCCCCTGTAGAACTTTTATTCAGTTCCTTTCTGTCAAAGCGGGAGGAGGGTTTGTAGGAAAGTGAAATGCGCCTGTACCATTGAAATCCAACAAGTTCATCCTGTTTTATTTATTTTTATTTATGTATTTATTTGCTCTTTACTTTTGTGTGTTAGTGCCTTACAGAAGCACATGTCTGGTCCTCTCTTGAGCTCTGACGTTCCACAGGTAAAGGGGCTGACCTCACATATCAGCTGAATGCATGACATCATTTTGATTATGTTACCCCACCGGTACCATGACCAAATTCAAGATCAGGGTACAGCCATGCCAATGATCCTGAACACAGCTCATTTTCATATGCCAAGACAGTTATGTGTTTTTTAATTGCAGTGCCTTTGTACATAAATAATCTGGCATATTTGACAGTGGCAGGTACATATCCCTCTGCTAATGGAGCAGAAAAGGGATCCAGTTCTAGTGGCCTCCGATTTGTGTGACTGTTGTGTACTGTTAGGCAGTATGCTGTATGTGCATTATTAATTAAATCTATTTTCAGATGTGTATGTTGTTGCAATGTACCTCTGTACAGTCTGGTATAGTACAGCATAATTTTGATTAATGAATAGTTTTGCTGCAATACTTCTCATTGTACTGTCAGACAGATTTATGATAATGATTCTGCAGGACTTCCTGTCCACAGCAGAGGTTTAGAGCAGATTCCCAGCGACCTGCTTCTGCACAGGACATCCTGAGAGCAAGCCTACACCAAAGCAGGCACTCACTCAGTCACTAAAGCAGAACTGCACTCACCCAGAGAGGACATTCAAGATTTATAATCACAAATTCTCTGCATAACCTAACAGTTTGGGAAATTCTGAAGAATGTAGCTGGTGATGATCATCAGCAATGTGATTGTGCAAATATGTTGTGAATAAAAACCTGTGATTGTGATGCAGAAGAAAGATGGATTTATGAAGGGCTGTTTCCATTTCAAAACATCACACGACAGACAAAACAAAGTGGTGTGTCATCTCTGCAAAAGTGAATTTTCATATTAGAGAAGCACATCATGTTTGAGCTATAAACTAAAAGCAACAGCCTAATGTTCAAAGTGCTGTTGCAAGTACTTAACAAAACCTGTCACAACAGTATCTTGAAAAAGACTCATTGTAATGAATCACCTGAAATTCTGAAATAAATCCTAATAAAATAATTACAATATTACTGCCATAATTGTATCTGTCAATTGGCTCAATTAATGGAAGCATTCAGATGTGTGATGATGATATGTTTTCCTTTTTTCACTTTCCACTGATGCCAGATGGAAAGCTGCCATTTGAGCACCATAAAAGAGCATCAAACGCTGTAACAGAAGCCATTTGTCTCTGAGTGCTTTCACTCAACTTCCATGTTTTTCCACAACTGCTTTAGTACATGACTTTCACTACAAGTCCACAAACCTGCTGGACAGAGGAAAAAACAATTAGGTACACCTTATCATCCACATCTGACTAGCCTTTACAGTGCTGGCCATGATCACAGTGTGTGAAACCAGCTTAATGCTCACACTTTACACTTTATTAGCCTGCAACCAATAATTATTGTGACTTTCAGCCAGAAACAAAACTCCAACCAGCTTTAAGTATCTGAGTGTGTTTGAGTAATTTTTTTTTCAACACGTATGTTCCCATGAGAGTTTTTGTTTTTTTTTCTCCTTTGACAACATTTAGGGTCTGATTTAAAATGGCTTGTGCTTTTCAAGACCTTGGGAGTTATAGTATGCATTCATCAGTTCCATCCAATAAGAGAATTTCTTTTTAGGCATAGCCCTAGGGAGGTTTTCCTTCTGCTCTCAGTTGATCTGAGCTGCACAATAAGGATCTGATGACCTTTGCACTTGGGTCATGTAATTTTTTTGTTGATGTAGTATATATTTATCAGTATACTATGAAGAAGGTAAACAAATGCAAAGGCAGAGACAGAACCAAACTAAATAAAGGAATAAGCTGAGTTAAAACTCACATGCACATTGTGTGAGTGCACAATGGCAGAGTTTTATGGTGAAGTGGTGTTTACATTAACATTTCTCTTTCCTCCTTCCCTGACTGCTCAGTGGATACAGGGTGGATGCTGGTAAGGGCTTCCTCTAGGTCCTGATGTACTTCCTCAGTAAAACTCTGCCCAGACCTCATCAGCATGAACAATACTGCACAGTTTCCACTGGCATACATACACTCCATCTGAGAGAATGTTTCTGCATTTACACTATGCTTTATCCATTAAGTGGTTTGTTTTTATTCATAGTTATTCGTTTTTATTTGAGGGAGAAATATGTCAAGTATGCCATTCAGCAAAAGAAAATATATATTTAATCTGAGGGGGTGAATGGAATAGATCTGAGCAGATAAAAACTCAGAGTTCATCGCTTCAGCAGTGTACATTCAACATATATAACTGTTAAATATATTAACACAAGTGTTGTATTTCAATAACAGTACAATACATGATAACCAGCTCATGTTTTACACAGGGAGGTCTTGCCTAACAACCTTCCCAGAGTTTTTGAGTAAGCTGTGAGTAAGCACCTCTACATATTTTGTCAATCAAAAACCATTTTACAAAGTACTTTATGAGAGGCCCATTCCTAAAATGAAATCAATTGGATTTACTGAGTTATTTTGGGGTTGGTTAAAAAATAGTTTGACAGCAGAACACAAGGAGTACCTGTAGGAGGGATTGTATCTAAGTGTGGTCCTGTGTGTGAGTCTAACATGGTTCTACGTAGGGGACTTTGCTCTCTCTTAAGGAACACATTTGTTTCTGTTGCAAAATAGAACTGAAATGTATCCATTCTCAATGGTCCATACCATTGTTAATATTGTTTTATGTCCTATGAGGACACACATTTTATTTTTGAATGACCACCTCTGCCATCACTCCAGAAACAAGAGGAGAAACAAGTAAGCCTGACCAGCATTATTGATTCTAGTCAGCAAACCAGCCTGTGTAATCTGTCTGTGTTTGTTCCGTTCTCATTAGCCCCCTCCTAACAGTCAACCTGTCAGCAGGTCTGCTCTCCAACTGGCTGACCTCTGACCCCTCCTCATTCTTGGACAAATTAAATCTCACAATTGAGGAATCCGGCCGTTCAGCGGCGTGAGAGAGTACTTCTGACACGGTCGCCCATTACGCAGGCAGGCAGAAAGCTCTTTCAGTAGCACTCGGCCATCTCCTGGAAACTCTAACGTTCATTCCTCCTGACAGCAAGCAGAGGGCTTTTCCTGGAACAGATGCCTGTGTTCAGAGCATAATTACTATATTTGCTCTGACACTGTAACTTTCCAACATGAAAAGAGGTGCTGCTTTTGTTTTGGCTTCCATCTTTAAATCACAATTAAAGCACTTTATGGACATTGGCTGTGGGTACATGAACAAAATAGGAAAGTAGAGAACAAATTCCTCCCTCACACATATGCCATGCTGTTCCACATGTAGTGTGCATTGGCAGAGCATGTGAGGCAGACTTTTCCCATTTTATCAACATCTGTAAATGCCAATGTGAGTTCCTCTCCAGGCTGATAAAGAGTGTCAGGAAGCAGAAAGTAATGGAAGAATCTCTTTCAGACATATTTTTGTGACAGGATATTTAGCATTATATCCCAGCTGGCAATATGCTTCTCTGAATGTGCCAACTGCGATGTTCGTGCTCATGTGGCTTTCAATTGCAGCCATCAACAGCCGCAAAGTCCTTCACTGATTCCAAGCAATGATTGTTTAAGGACAAGAAAGATACAGTATTTTTTTTCAATGAAAACTTTACCACATGACATCTTGAGATGAAGAATATCCAAATCCTTGTGTAGATATATTGCTTGTTTTTGCTCTGTTCTGGGACTCCACATAGGAAGTAGGCACCAGGCATTGTTTCCTGAGATCCCTCCTTCAGCTAATGCTTTCTTAATCAGCAGCTCTCTGTTATTCTTCCACAAGAGGAAGTATTGCTGTTTGTCTTAAATGGTTGATCCACCAATTTAGGCTGATGGTTGTACTTCATTTTGAACTTCATTGTAGTTTTCAAAGGAGGTTGGCATGGAGACAAATGGTTTATTCCTAACAGTCATTATAGTCACTTGGACACGCAAATATCACAGAGTGTGTTGAATAAATAATGCCCGAGTTAAAGAAACAAAATGTATAATGTATTGGAATATCATTTTATATTGGAGTGGATCATGTAGTCATCTCTAACCAATAATCCTGTATAATAATAAATAATGAAAAATGACAATCATATGATGCCATTTTATACTCAATTATTTATTGCCGGCAAGAAGATTAATCATAATATGACAGCATGGAACATACAGTAGCAACATATTATCCACTGTAATCTGTTTTACAGTGTATACTGAAAGATTATCCTGGTTAACTCCTCCTGAATTCTTTCATTTGACCGGAATTTATTCACACATATTGTTTGATCGGCCAAGTTAGGCCAGGTTTTGTTGTTTTTGATGAGAGATCTTTGTAAAAGTGAAGTACGTCTTAAACATTTACCCACAGCCACTCCAGTTACATTCCAAGATTTTTAAAAGAAATGCAATCCCAACTATGTTTAAAATAAAGGAGGAAGAATTTCCTTTTAATTTCTCTATTCATATGTGAGAATGAAACAAATATTTTTTCTGATTTTATCTGTATTTGGAAGGAGAGTGTTGAACATGGATCAGAAAATGCCCAGAAAACGTCTAGCAAGCCCAGGTCTGCTGTTCCCAGGGCAAGACAGTCATTCTGGCAGCTCTATGAACGGCTGGTGCCATCTGTCCTTCCCCTGCCACTGTAGTGCCTCCAGGCAGACCAGTGCCTCAGCCTGAAAAGACCAGAGCCCAGAACCCACAGCCTAGAGCATGGGACCCAGAACCCCAAACCTATAGCCTAGAGCATACAAACCATAACCCAGTGCCCACAACCCTCAGCCCAGAGCACAGTATCTAGCATGGGTAGCTCAGGATGCAAAAATTCCACAAACCTCCTCCTGTTTTGCTGGTTTCTCCCTGCTGGGTGGTGGCAGGTCTGAGCTCAACTGGCACAAGTATGCTGGGTATCCATGCATGTTCTCCAGTGTAGGGGACACTCTGAGGAGCAGTGAAGACTCAAGTTCACTTAGCACATCACATTTATTCACATGTTTACTTAAATATCCAAAGAAATGACATTTTCCAAATCAATAATTTCATATTTATTTGCTTGTTCTGATTATTATTCTCTGTTGTGTACGACTGTAATATTGTTTCAGTGTTCCCTCCACTCATTGCAAGTGTGTTTGACTAAAAGAGAAATTCAAAATAACTACTTATAAAAAATTTAAATGTATATGTCAGTTTTTGAAGTTTACTTTTTAAATAATGATAAGACACAGAAATTAAAAAATGGCTGCAACCTTTTCCCTGCACTGTAGGCCTAGTGGTCAAAGATATTTTAGGACGTGATTTTTTTTCTTGATTTGCCCCCTGGGGATTACTATTCACTATGGAGATCCTGACTAACCTCAGCTCTCCCCATCTGCCATTGGAAATGATTATCATTTGAAGAGAATAGGGAGAGTTTGCAGTCATTAATCAGGTGTCAGTCCACTGGTCCATTCCCACAGTCCATACTAGACTCCCAGAGGGGCTCAGGCCTGGCCCATCTCCGCAGTGAAGGGACAGCTGACGCTTAAGTCATTATAACATGACAAAAAATCTGCTGTGCATTTACACATGTCTGTATTTGCTTGCACAGAAAAGATTTTTTTGACTGTTTTGATTAAAGTATAAGGACATGAGGTCCCTTTCATTGTTTTCTCCTTTTTTGTGTCCTCATAATGGTGGGCTGTTTGGTGCCTTATCCCATATGGGAAAAGAATACTGAATACTGATATGTCCAGCATAGCAGGACTGTTGATTCGTCTCTGGTCCAAGGGGGCTCCAGTCCAAACAATACTCCAAACTGGATCTCAACTGACTCTGAGATCCAGATTGACTGCACTGAAGATGCTTTCCTGGAGTTTGCTAAAATTCAGAAAAGTTAAATCCTCTGCATTCAGTTTTCTCCTAACATTGTTGCAAAGGTTAGTTGGCCTGTATTTAATATCAGTTAGACTATTTAATACACCTCTAGTACAACTATAAAAATATCAGTTTGACAGGATTAATATTACATCATTAAAATCATCTCTTTAATAAATGATTCATCCCAAATTATTTAAAAATTCCAGGCAATCTCCATGATAAAGTAACCATGGTAGTTCTAAACTGTCAAACACAGGATAGTCTGTTTATTTTACATTTACTAAAATCTCCACTGATCATTTTTGAACAAAATATTACATCTTATGCGTCAAGTAAAGATGACATACAAGGAAAGTGTGTCACAAGCATATACTTCTCATAAAAACAACACCTCTCACCATGTTCACATCAAAGTCTTTTGCCCCTTAAAACAGAGCCACCCCCTCCCCACCACCCCATAACAATTGAAGCTACTCCCATTCCCACTGTGCTCAGAGTGTCCGTGTGGCCCCGCCTGGGCCTGAGAGCTGCTCAGGCAGGGCCAACAGTGGCCAGGAGGGCATCTGTTGCTTATAGCACTGACAACATCTGCTGCTATTGCTGCTCTTTCCCAGCATGCTGCGGGATATAGTTTCTCCCAAAGGTGGCCTTTGTATGCACCATTGTCCATTCTTTCATTGTCTGTCCTGGTTGGTTCCCACGATGCAAAGGAAGTTATTGGCATGCTTAGAGACCCGTTATCCATTCTCTTTCTGAAATCGAAGATATTCTGTCAAGCTAATAACCTAAAACCCCCTCCCTGCCTGTTTGGCTTTGAATGTACGGAAAATGGGGAAAAAATTAAGTAAATATAAACAAGACAGACATATACTAATAAAAAGAACAAAAAAACTGATTGAACAAAGAGATTTAAAAACAATGAACCAGAAACATTTGATCTATACTGATTACACCTTACAGACTTTATTTCTGTATTTTAGGCTTTAATTTCTAAGAGCTGAATGCTCTTTTGGGTGCAGAAATCATCTCTGGCTTGAGGTGTGTAGGCTGTCCAAAGGCTGTGCCCTTGAAGCTATGCAATGTTTAATCAATCAGTCAATCAATCAATCAATCAATTAATCATTCAATCAATAAATCTGCAGTTTTGAACAGCCATTTATAGACAGGTTTTCACAGAGTTTAACAATGGATATTTTTCCTGAGGTCATCCATAAACTGAAAAAACTGGGCGAATTTTGAAATTGCTGCCAAATGATTCCCCCTTTTAACCAAATGAACAATGATCAAATCGACCTCCTGAAAAATAATGGCATGTAGAAAAGAACAGCTCAACAAATAAACATTTTGGATAAAATTCAATATGAGCTTCTCTAAGGAGGGGCTCAATGGGCACCCAAAAGATCTAGTCTCCTTAGAAGAAACAGGAGTTTCTCCTCAGAGTCTGGAGAGAATAGCCCACCATGGGGTAGAAAGGGAAGACACAGCAGATGTTGGTAATAAACTTTGCTCGCTGTCCTGCCCAAGGTCACACAGGCCTGTGGAGACAGTAGTTTAGTAAAATGCAGATGGACCAAACCTTCACACCTCCACACCTCCCTTCACTTAACACCACAAAGAATCATGCTTTAGTTTCAGGCCAGTAGTTTCAGCAACATTTGTTTCTGTGGTTCTTATGCTGTTCACACATTTGCTGTTAGTTTTTACTTTAAGTTCACATTAAAGACCATTTTTGCTCAGTAATAAGGTCATAATCCATTTTCAGTTCATTTCAAGTACGTATTGATAGTATTGCATGTGATGTGACAGGATTGTGTGCTTGAAATGCTCATGTTTTTATACTCTTACTTGTTTAAGCTCTAATCATCTAATCACCCCGTATGAGGCATGCTGTGGTTCTGAAACTTGGTAGGTGCTGTAAATATGGTTGAATTTGATTAAACAGGATAAAGATTTTGGGGGAAATCTCTTTTTACCATGTGTATGGAAAATAATTTGTATACATTATTATGCCATGTCTGATAGTGATGTAGCATGATTTATAAACTGTGTGTTTTGTTGATAGATTCTCAAAAGGACCACCAGTGAAAAGAAAATGTAGTCCTCACTATGAATACCCCTTCGTAGCTGCTATGGATGTTTAAAAAAAAAACATTTTACTTAGTTAAATACTGTAAATAAGAATAGGTACTTCACCTGAACATTTTCACCCAAATTGAAATTGTTTTACAGCCAATATCCTTAACACTTTTATATCAAATTAAATGAGGTTTGAAAATCAGTCTGACATTTTGACACCAATGTTTTGTCCTGATTTTTTGCGAGGGTTTTGTCTAATGTATTCTGTGCCTACATGTATTCCTTACTTTCTCACATTCCAAAACATTCTGTATTTTTATTTTAGAAGAGGAAGCATCTTTTTATAAAGACATAGTATCTGAGAGGGGCCACTTAACTGATACATCATGGTACATTGGTGTATGATAGACGGATTACAGCACAATTTACCTCTTCGGTAATGCATGGGGGCCTGTCTGAGTCTTCTTCGGCACTGAGATTGGGTTGATATCGTAACATCATTCCTCCCTGCTCCTTTTTCTCTCAGTGTGCCCATTAGAGGAGTATAAATTGGATCCAATAACATTCACCCCCATCAAAACCCAATGGAATGATACACGCTGCATCCTCTGTCTGAGAAACATACTGCATGTAATTCACCAGAGAATTAAAAGTGTGTAGCATGCAGAATTTAAAACAAAACACTGACAAAAACTGCCCCATGCCTGCTGCATCCCCCTAAACCAGTCTTGTGTCCACAGGGTCAGTGACATATGGGTAAATGGCTATGTCATGACTCCAGACATGATGCTGAGGAGGGCGCCATATTCAGCCGACTTGCTCAGGGAATTGACCTGTTCGATGGACTATGAGTATTGTTATCACATTGAGAAAAGTAAATAAATAATGGAAGTGTTTGTGCCTTCTTTTCGATCTTCTGTATTACTGTGTTAAATTACAAAGTGAGCCAAAACTATCCCACAGGGTAAAGGGTAAATCCGTACTAGTGTAATTATTAATAAATGAAGTCACACACCCACCCACACACACACACACACACACACACACACTCGTCCATATACCATTCAGCAGTGAATTTTCATCAGAGGAATGCCTTCTCTTTGCTATTAGACTTAGTTTTGTGAATATCCCAGAGGTACTATCCCAATGGTTCATTGTTATGTAATCAAATATTTGCTGCAAAATGTAAAATGTTTGACCAGATATGAATGCATGATTATACAAGATTAACCACTACTGTATGGCAATGGTGGTAATTACATAAAACCCAGATTAACTCCAAGCCTGTTTGTGACCCCAAAAACCATTCTGATTGATTACTAAATATTCTGATTTCTGAAAATATTCTGAAATATTGATTGCATCTATACAATCTTTCACTGTCTGAAGCACTGATAGACATTGCTGAGTTTACATGACTCTAGATGAATATTGAGAGTAGTAGAAAGGTTGTTATGCTTGTTTGACAATGATTCACAAAACTGTGCATTGTGTTAAGGGACACACTCTGTGTGAACACACCAAAAAGATCCATTTGATTTTCATCGCATAGACTGACGGATAGCATTATGTCAACAGAATCTTCCTTTGTACGGGTGTGTGTGACGACTCTCTGACTCCTTTTGTGTCTCTATAATTGCTTTGCAGCAGCAGTTTGTTTTCCCCGGCTGACCCAGTGGAGCCCTAAATCCTAAACTTTATCCCATCAGGCCAGATCTGAGGGTCTCAGTGGCAGTGGCTGGTGGGGGGGGGAGGCATGGCATTGTGGGGAGTGACAGGTGACCACTCGGCCCGAACAAAGAGTGGGTTACCACTGGAGCCAGAACCCCTTTCTTTACCCTGTGCTCCTCACTCTCCACAATCTGTCCAAATTTAACTTTCCATTGAAGGGCCTCACAGCAGAAAACAGCTTTATACAGACTAATCCGGCCAGAAGTAAGAGCGTGTACAGAACCCATCTGAAGACTGTGCTCTGTCACTCTGCTCCTGTTTCCCTCTGGAAAAAAAAAAAAAAAGAAAAGGAGGAAAAAAAGTCTGTGACAAGATTAATCAGCTCATGTAGCTGAAACAGTGGCTTTACTTAAACAGTCTCTGTGCCGGGCTGTTGTTATGCTAATATTGATCAGTGCAGAACTCACTCTCTCCACACAGAAGAGTGGGGAGGATTTAGAATGGTCTTGCTACGTGTGACACGTCCGTTTTACTGTGAAAATGAAATCAAAGGAAACCCTGAGAAGACCTGGGAACAAAGAGAATAAGATGGTGAAACAAAAGCTTAAAACGCACCGATGATCACACACATACACCACTTTGACCCAGAAAATGATTTAGCAAATTCTTACCATAAAACAATTAATGGCTGGATCATCAAAAATCATTTTTACAAATTGATAATTATGAAATTGAATATCACTTGTGGTACATATTTGTAAAGTCAAAGTATCTTGTGATGTGAAGTTGTGCCTGTTGTAGTCCTGAGGGTGATTTCAGAAGTATGAAAGGTGGGGCTGCTTCTTTCTATGTGTCTGCAAATCTTCCCAGTGTTCCCAGTAATATATTTACAGTTGTGCATGATATTAATATTTAATGTAAAGAAAAACAGGAAAATGGTGAATGAATGAATGAATGAATGAATGAATGAATGAATGAATGAATGAATGAATGAATGAATGAATGAATGTTTTGCAAGTGTTCACTCTAATGGTTTTGTGGCTGATGGAAACACTGCAAAGAGTCACAGAACACTAGAAGATCTGGAAAGAGATACAAAACGCTTGACAACCTCCAAAGAATGTTACCTTTTACCTAAACCAAACTTGCTCATTGAAAATACTATTATTGTACTGGTGCAACATTTCTAATAATTTGCTTCATATGGAGAAAATGTTTTTGTTGCAAATATCATACAGTGTTGTCGATGATCCATATTGGCTCACTTGAAAAACAGGCTAAATTTCTGGTGTGCAGAAATTTCTGGGAAGATCAGTTTTACATATAAATCCAACAATCTAGGGTATCGTTTCCTCTGCTGTCTGTGCCAAGTGGGTATCCCTGCTCACTCTCAGTGAGTAACTGGATCATGGATCAAAGTGGAAGGACTGCTATTATATCACTCCCAAAACTATTCAATGGAAAACGAGAGAAATGTGTGGAGGTGGTCGAATGAGGAAGATCCTTTCTGTGATAGTCTGAATAAAATATTGTGCATTTGTTTGTAGTCATTGATGCAATGATCCACGATCTTCACATCTTTCTGGGAAATGTGTCACCTGCAATTCACCAGAGGCTAAGGAAGGGAAAGGTAGAATGTACAAGTAAGCAATTACACCCATACTACTTGATATATCTGAACTTTTCAACTACTCGCAGGGTTTTGTGTACCATTTGGTTATTTCATCAGACTATCTGAATACTGAGAAACTATGAAAGGTGATCAGATCAGTGCACCTGAAGAGACTGCTTCTTAATTTTATTGTATTTTTGTAAATTTCTAAACACTTCATACTTCAACTCCAAAGGACAGCATATTCTTAACTTAAGTGACAAAATGTGTTCTTCAACACAATGTTTCTTTAATTAGGCTTAGCCAAAATAGAATGTTTAAAACGTATTAAAAATATCATTAGCAAGCATGCTTACTTTGAGGAGATATGACTTCTTAATAATCAATGTATTTCAAAAGCTGATCATTTGTCTGTAAAAAAAAAAAGTTACTGATTTCGGCACAAGTTGTTTAAAAGATTTACCAAAAAGCTATCATATATAATTTTAACAACACTCAAGCCCTTCATATGCGTTCACCCTTTCCCCTTTCTTGGTTCCCATAGAGGGGAGTGTTTTTCCTGATTATCACCATGCCAACAGCTGCAGGGGAGTTTGTGACTCATACATTTCTCTGTTGCCCCAACTCTTTGCTTAGGAAAATCATTGCCAACTCATCACACTTTGGTACACAGAATGTACGATCCTACAACTGTTAATCTTCCACAGCTGAAAAGACTGCCTTCTATCTCAGTCTTTCACGGAAGCATTTGATTGATAAACTGTGGATAAGCATGACACATATTCATATATTCTGGTAGACTGTATATATAATAGTGTGATATTAGGCACACTATTGCCACTTGTAATGTCTTGTAATTGTACTTCTATTGCCTGATCTCTCCATACGCTAGACAAATTCCCCTTGGGGTAATTAATTCCTACCCCCTTCTGTAAGTTCTGTAATACAATGAGAAGTTTCTTCTCAGATTTCCCTGACCAACATACAGTTAGTCACACAATCAGGCTTAAACCTCTGAGCATACTCACAACTGTTACATTTATTATGCTGTATCGTTCCTGGAACATCCCGCTGTTGATGGTGTCTCAGCAAACTTTAAACATCAAACCCTTTCAAACCACCAGACCCTGAGAAAAGCAGGAAGGCAATAGGTGTTTGTGAAAGACCTTCGATTATAATCCCAATCAGACCCTCGGCATAGACAGCACCAATGCATACAAATCTGTAGGTAAAAAAACGTTCTAACAATATCAGTATTTTGACTTTTTTCAATAACACCAATAATATGCATTTGGGAAAGAGGAGTCTGGAGCTGCTTGAATTTTTGACTTTCCATAAAAAATCTTTGTAAACATTTCTTTTTAGATGACATCATAACACTATACTGTTCTAGCTTTGTAGTCTTGCTGTCTTAACAACAACCTGCCATTATGCTGAGGGGTGTAGACTGTGATTACCATGTGGTGTTTCATTAAGTATGGTTCCAGAGAGAGAAGGAGACAGTTGCCTGTTGCACCCAGACCAAAAATAGTTCTGTTTTGAAGACTTGGCAAACTTGTTGATGTATTAGCTTTATGTGTGTGTAAGTGTCAAAGAAGCTCAATCTCTTCTTTACTGTTGTACATAAATGTAGCGATTCAGACATATAAAGAAGGAATTTGAATAATTAAAATTATTTATTTGGAAAAATATTTTGACAATTCCTTTGTTAACAAAACCATAATAAAACAATTACAATAAATTCTGTACAATGTTTTAAATACATTTACACTAGAAAAAGTCATATTGACCCCAAGTGCCTTTATACATATTTGCACAACAAAACAAATAAAAAATTAAATTATATAAAAATGAACTCCACAAAAATACATAAATTCACAAACCAATGGAGCACAAATACAATTAAATTAAAAAGAATACCACTTTAAAAACAACAGTATCGAAACAGACTTTTTCCTTTTTGAAGGCAGTGTTTTGGTCTCCAAACCAAATCACAGGAATGGGTCGGAGGACTTTGAAACGCACACGGCCATCAGTGCAGACTTCACAGACACAGTGATCAAGTCATATTTGTTTGTGTTAAATACATTTTTGAAAGCAAATGTCCTTAGTGCAATGAGGTAAGACTGACCCCAAAGACAGTGCAACAGGTCATTAGGTGCGTTCCTGGGAAACAATGTAGAGAGTGTGGGCCAGTGTGGGAAACAATGTAGAGCGTGCGGGCCAGTATGGCCCAACTTCTGTTCTCTGCTGTCACTGTGCTTACTTCAGTTGAGGACCAGCTCACTCTGAACATCAGTTTCAACATCTCAGATCCACAGCAGCAGTCACATGAAGGAAACCTTCCCTCTGGTTTGAGCAGCATTTGACGGAGTAAAACCTCCTTTAGAGCAGGGCAGCAACAGGTCCACTGCAGCCATTACACCTACACATAAGAGAGCCAAAGATTGGGCTTAGTCTCTGGAACTGTGTGATGATTCACCAAGTGGCAACAACAAATTCAGAAAAAACTACCATTTGTATGACAAACTAACTCACCTCAGTCGCAATTATACATTCATCTTTTTCTTCTGATATGACATACACAGACTGGTACTTTGTGTCCTTGCACATTGATTCTGGACGTTTACTTTCTGCAGCATCACTGTGAAGACAAAATATAAGACATTCAGCTTCCTGTAATGTTTGAGCTCCACATTTACAAAAAACATTTATATTTATTCAAACTGGTGCAAGAAGCATTTGAACATATTCAAAAAGATGTTTACCTCTTTAAGCGTTTTCTTTGTGTTTCTTCTGACTGGCAGTCTAGAGGTTCGCTCTTTGCTTCACACTTTGCTTGGCTCCTCTCCCTCTCCTCTTTTCCACAGTCCTCCTGCTTCAGCTCATGCACGAGATTATAATCCACAGCTGAGTAGCGTGCCTTGTTCCCATTCCTTTCCCCAGTGCCATTGTCACGTTGGAAGTCTACCTTCTTGTTGATATTCTTGACTTGGGCAGAGCCGATGACACTGACAGACAGATCCTTCTCCCGTTGGCAGTTGTTGGTGATGTTGTTCATGGTTTCATGCTCACCAAGGGAGTCTGCCTGTATTCCCCTGCGTTGCAGCTTCACCCGGATGTAGACCACCAGCACAGCACAGCCCAGGAGGAGCAGCAACACCAAAATGATCCCTGCACATGCTGCTGTCCATGGGAACCCTCCACTCTCCTGGCCTTCCGAGTACCGCTTGTCAGGACCATCGGCAGGGTTCTCTGGCAGCAGGAACTGGCAGTTGAGGCCACCATAGCCAGGCACACAAGCACACACATAGCGGTTGTTTCTCTCATGACATGTGGCACCATTGTGGCATGGGTTGTGCTCACACTTGCTGATTGGAGAGCTGCAGTTCTTGCCAACATACCCAGGAGGGCATGTGCAGGTGTAGTCATTTATGCCATCCTGGCAAGTGCCCCCATTCTGGCAGGGGTATGTGGAGCACTCATCAACATTGTCATCACAGTGTGTTCCTGTGAAGCCCTCTGGACACTGGCACAGGTAAGAGTTGACAAGATCCAGACACTGGGCACCTGAAACAGAAGATTCTTTATTACTGATCCTCTCATATATTCTAATTTATCTGTTAGGTATTCACTTTGGACATACGAGTCAAAGCAAGCCACAACAGTCATTTTCAAGGTGCTTACCATTGGAGCAGGGGTTAGAGCTGCAGTGATCAATCTTCTTTTCACAGTTGAAGCCAGCATAGCCCATTGGACACTGGCAATAGTATCCCCCTTCAGGGTTATCAGCACAGCGGCCACCATTGAAGCAAGGGCCATCAGCACAGGTCATGGCACTCAGCTCACAGTTGTTGCCATAGAAACCACGGGGGCATGTACAAGTATAAGTGTTCTCCAGATCCTGCCAGAACAGACACCGGATTTAGCACACCAATTCACCAAACAACAGCAAGATCTGTACTGAGTAATTTCCATGAATAATAGATATTGTTACACCTAACAACTTTACAAAACATAGCAGAAGTCTGAGAAAGAAAAAGGAAAAATAAGGGACAGCACTTACAGTGCAGCTTCCTCCATTCCTGCAGGGGTGGTCGGAACATTCATTAACCTCAGTCTCGCAGCTGGCACCGGTGAAGCCAGGCCGGCAGGAGCAGGTGTAGCTTCCCTGCCCAGTGTTGGTACAAGTGGCTCCATTCATGCATGGCTTGTGGTGTGTGCAGTAATTAAGATCTGAAACATACAACAGCCCTTATGAGTAAGTTTCTTGTAATATATTGTTTCTCTGTACCTGTATCTCTATAAAGCAAGCAGGTGAAATGTGTACATTTTGCCAAAATCTACCCAGGAGGTTTAAAAACATTTCCAACAATTGCCTGAGTTAAAAAAAAAATTCATGAAATACCTGTAAAGCTATAGTTCAAATTCCTGTCAGTCAGGAAATGTATGAATAATAAGTTTTTATAACCCACACTCACCTTGGTTGCAGAAGAGGCCACCCCAGCCCTCCTGACAGGTGCACTGCCAGGGCTGCTGGCAGGTGCCGTGGAGACAGCCTGGGTATCGGATACAGTCATCACAGTAACGTCCACTGAAACCCACCCTGCATCTGCCAAGCAACAACACCAGTTGTTAGAAAAGAAACTGATGTGCTGCTAATTGCAAGTAGGATTTTTTAAGATGTGCAAATAATGGATACACAAATGCATCTGAATGGGAACTATGTTATATAAGTTAAACAGTATCATTAGTTGTCATATTTTGACAAATGTTAACAGCAGAGATGACTGAACTATGGCCAAACTTACTTGCATTCACCAGGCTTCTCACAAAATCCATGCTCCTCATCGCAGCCCGGAAGGCAGATTGCTGCAAGCAGACAAACACAAGCATTAGAACCATGGGAACACAAATCACTTAAGCATATGTTTCCTCTTGTTTATATTTGCTTTCAGTCAGGCCTTATCAGTAAATCCTGGCTAATTTATTTAAAAGAGCTGGTGGCCCTATTAGCCGTTTCCTAGAAAATATGCTCCCTTCATCACTAGGGAAGACATTTTTTTGCTTAACACAGTTGCACACGGACAAAAGAGGTACACACAAAAGCTCCTTTTTCTCCTCACTGGGGGTCAGAAGTCCCCTTTTTTCATTCTGTTCACACAGCTCCTCCCCTCAGTATCCCCGAGTCCGTGGCGATAAGAGTGGACAGCTGGCGTGCATGGTGCCAGGGCAGGACAGCTGCCCCATTGTCTCCTCTCACTCAGCAGCTGCCCGCTTCGAACAATACCTCACCAATCTAAGCCTATCAGCGCCAGGCGCACTCCCAAGCAACCAATCAGCCGTTTCATTTAATATATGGCACGCGTGTGATTATCTGCAAACTTTTCTCATTTGTTTGAGAGGGGGGGTTGGTAAACTTTTCTATAAGCTTTCGACTGCGTTTACTTGTTTTTGATACATTATACGCGATATCGTACAAGTTAATCGTTTTAACTTTTCCTCAGCCTATATATATAAAGCTTAAAGGCACTTACGCTCCGTGCAGTACTGGCCCTTCCATCCAGAATTGCAGATAATCTCGCCACGTTCTCCACAGGTAAAGTGACCGAAAGCATCATCACGGGGGCGACAGAACACAGAGCAGCCGTCACCGTAGTAATGCTCATCACACACGAAGCGGTAGGCATATTTGAGTTCTGTTCTTCCCCCAACTTGAAGGTCCTGAGACCATTCATCTCCAACGGTGAGATGCCTCTGTGTGGTGACACGACTGATCAACCGTTCTGGATTCTCTAAAAAGTGAAATTGAAATAATTAAGTATCATTTAAATTATGGAAATAGTTTCCACTTTCAACACTGACATACACTGGATATAAATTGACATATGCATAAGTTTTATGTGCTGTCCTTACCTGTTGAAAGATCATCTGCGGTATCGGTGTGTAGCGCTTCAATTATCAGAGAAAATGTACCCTATGTTAAAAGAGAAAATGGTTGGTTAACGAGGGGGATAGCACCACAGACAAAGCACACGGTAAATAAAATTTTTATGTCTTTGAAAGCTGGTTTGATAGAGTTAATAGTTTGTCAGCGACAGCAGCCTATTGATTATGGGGGGTTAGCCTTCATGTCTAGTTCCAGACTATAGCATCATTGTAAAAATGAAGCGTTTCGGAATTTCACGCAGTGATGACAATTACATAGCAACTCAGAGGACGTGAAGTTTCCCACACAGACAACATTCGTTACATTTCACTCAAACATACTCCAACATGAAAGAATTCCTTGAGAACCTTAACTTGTGAATAAACCCTTTTCAGCTTTTCAACATTACAAAACAGTTGTTTTGTTATCGTATATGAATAGTCTGATGCGTTCATACACATTCATACTAATGAGGCTACTTACAGGCCACGTGAAGCCGAAGGTAAACTTGATCGGATTGGTAAAAGTGGAGTCTGTAGTTTCAGGAATAGTGAAGGAGTTGGAACCGAGCACTGGGGTAACTGCTCCGCCGTAAGTACAAGGCGGCTCCGGGGATACGTTCGCCTGATAGTGCTTCAAGCAGATTCTAAAAAACGTTTTACATTCACACTGCTGAAACCCAGACGCCGTTCCTCCTCTGCAGCAGTTCGTATTGCCCATCACTCCTTTCTTGTTGAGAAACTCTTGCAACTTCAGCTCGAAAACTCCAGAGCAGAAACCCTGTGGATAAATAAAACACGGCTAACTTACTGTCATTTCACATTAATTCCAGAACAACATACACATTTGTTTAAACATTTGTAAACATCTTCAAATTTATTGGCTTAGACTCTGAATGCATATCAACATTACACTGGATAAATACGTGGAAGTGAATGTTACCTGACTTATCATGGCAAAAAGAATGGCTACTATCATGAATGACTGGCGTCCCATCTTGGTTCAGATCTTCTATAAATGTACCGAGACTGGGAAAATAAAGTGTGTCCCAGCTCTAAATATAGAGTGAAGAGTTCCTTCACAAGAGTTCCCCCTCTCCCAGATCCACCTTTTCTTCAGTGGGAGTTAGACTGAAACGTTCGTCTTCCTTGGAACATGAACTTTTCTTTCTGAACTCAAATTTGCGTCTTTAAGTTGTCGCATCAGCCATGCAATTTTCTTCTTTTGAAGAGCAATAAATATAATCCCCAGCGCAGAGCGAAGAAGATCCAAAAATAAAATTTGGGAATGAACTCGAAATTCCTTGGCGAGGCGGTAATTCCAATATTGAATTTGAATCTTGCAGTTAAACACAGATTCTGACTCGTAGGTGCAAAGAAAAGTCAACCAAGTTCTGAAGTTATTCTTTTGTCTGTGTGCTTTTTCCTTTTGTTTTGTTACGAGTTAAAACGGTGCTGGTCCAAAATACTTCCCTGCTACTTTCTTACTTGTTCTTCGTTCAACGTGCGTGTGTCTAATGTTCCCGTCAGCCTGCCGCCGGTTTTATACAGACTGTGCCTTCAAGGGTAATGAGATGCAAATGAGTTACCCCCCAATCTGGCTCGAGCTGTCACAAAGGGACACTTTTGAAAGCCCTCCTCTCAAAAGATTGCCAAATGGTCACTGAGCTGTAAAATGTGCAACCCTTCCCCATGGCACAAAACAAAACACTCTCATTTACATTCCAGCAAATCTTTAACCATAAGAAATCCTTTACGTTCTTTCATTACACAAAATCTCAAATCGCAGCACACTTTCAGGTGTAAGATAAATCGTTTTACCAGTGCAGTAGGTCTATCAAACTAAATACTTACATAAGTAGATAACAATAATGGGCTCAAAACCGAAGTTTCACTTGTCTAAACGTCGAAGTCACCTGAATATTTGAGGATATCGGTTATCATTTGGAGAAGGTATCATTTAGTGAAATATATTTACCCAAATAGCCTACATTTGACTTCATTTGTGATCATTTTACAGCAACTCATTTGCGGATTGTGTGTGGTTTCGAAAGAGGATGCTTTGAAAAATTCTACATGATGGTCTTGCAAGAGACACAATGTTAAAACATACAAAAGCATACGCAAAAACATACGCTATTTCGCCATCTATGGAAATCGCACAATAGGAAAAAATTACTAAAATATTTCTACATGCAACCATCTGAAAGAACAGGGGGCCCACAGCTCTGTCTTGTGTCCTGTTTTTTAGACACAAATTGAATCCCTATTTGTAATGTGCACAACTTTATTACTTTTGAAAACTTTCTGTGTTTTTAAGGGGTGGAGACTTTTTAGAGGCATGTTAAGGTTTTGTTAAGTTTGTATAAGTATAGACCTTCCCTCACACACTCTTAAGCTGGGTAGTAAAAAGTGTGCTGGTGTGTGTCGTTCGCGTGTCTGTCATTAAGGCACTTTGTTATTGTGAGGGAAGAATAAGTTTGTTCTCTGCGCTCTCAGCTGTATGGTAATTCAGACAGCACCTGCTCTCTCCACAATATAACAGGGAGAAAGAGCTCCCCTCGGCGCACGCTCCCGTCCCTACAACAATGTCCAACTAAAAAGTAGCCCTTCCAGCCAAAAAAAGCATCAACCGTTATCTCATTATTTGAACCATAAAAAGACATTTGTTGTTTGTTCTTTATTTGTTGTTGTTGTTTTTTTAGATTCTCAGAAATGTGGGGTTTTGAGTCTCAAATCTTCATAAAAGACAAGCAGACATGCAACATTTTAACTAGATTGTTTTAAGGTAGTTTCAGTGCTGTTTAAGTTACACGGTATTTTGTTTTTGGTTAGTGGAGGGGTGAATGTGTGTTTGGTTGTGGTGTTGGTGGGGGAGGGGGTCTCAATTAGGACATTCATTGAAACGGGATTTTAATGTGTGGAGAGGGGGGACAGTACTTCATTTTTAGAGATGTGTGCCACAACAAAGGCTCAGAAATTCCTTCACTTTCTGTGGGTATTTTACCAATCCCACACAGGAAAATGCCAATGTCACAAGTGTTTTTTTTTTTCAGACGTTTAGAGGCAGGCACATATATGCATTCACATTCACAAAGGAAGCCCCTGCTATCAGTGCTGACACCAGATGAAATTATGGGCGTCCATATATAATTTTTTTGGTTTGTTCACATTATCGCAAAACTTTTCATTAGCTCAAATTTGCAGTAGATTAACGGTTTATTATATAACCCCAAGAGGAATTTTAAGTATTATATGAATACTTTTCAACAAAAATAAAGACTTGCTAGGCTGACAGATTTAATCCCTGAGATAATTCACACCACAACTATATCAAAATTACAATAATATGTTTGCCTTATTGTCGTTTGGTGGTACCTTGGGTAAGACACCCACTGTCTGTCTTCTTATACCTACGGACCAAGTAGTGTAATTGGCTCGCCAATCCAAGTTGTACCACGCGTTTGAGTTTACTGTCCCTGCCCTTCCTTTACCGTACCCCATCGGGAATTTATTAAACTGACGTGGCACACATTTTTCGATTACTGAAGCAAAGCGTAACTGAAAGGCATGATTTAAATCCTTCAGAATCCTGCCCAGTACACTTATTCTTTTCAAACTTAATTTATGCCACGCGAGTCTGTCTTGGTTAAATCAAGCAGAAAGCTTTTTTCTTACTCTCCGTCTTTCAGAAGGTGGACTATGGGGAGACTGTTTAACTTAAGTGTTTCTATAGGGGACTGTTGTAGTTTAACTCCTGCCCACCAGTAGTTGCAATGAACAAAGAAGGGACTCGAGGTCTGACTATTCATCTTTTCTTTGCGCTTTAATTTTCATTGATTTTGAATACAAGGGAGAGCCCTTGGGGATTCAATCTGAAGGGCACGACACGCCTTTAGACGCGGCCAGCCCCCTGGCCAACCATCTGCTCCAAACCAAATGGCGTTTTTTCACTTCCAACTGCATGTCTCTACTGTCTCTCTTACATATTGCACAGTCTTCATCCAAATTGAACTCGAAGCATGTTAAAGAACCTGTAACGGTATGGTCTCCGCCATATGGTGAGGGAAGCTAGAACTTTAATTTTGTGAATAAAGTGCTCATGGGAACCTGTGCATGGAATGCATCACACCATAACGACCATACGAGCAATGGTTGCCGGTTTAAAGGCTGCCTGTGTATAAAATTAACTGCTAAAGACTATGCTGAAAAAACGCCACACATTTATCCGCATTGAATGAAAACATGCCGTGAATTAATATATTATTTAAGTAGAAATAACCAAAGAAATCTAGAGGAAATTTGATAAGTTTGCTAGCCTGCAATTACTTTACACTTCTGGGATAACATAAAATCGCGTTTGACACGGCTTTTGTAACTGAATTGGCTGTTATTTGCTGGGTGCCATGCTGAATAAATAAACAGTCACAGGCGTAAGGGAGATTGGTGGGGGATATTGAGTGCTGAGCTGGGTTCAGAAGAAAGATGCAACTTTCCTCTAAACACACATGGTGGGCTGAGAAAAAAAATTATTATATGCTACAGTCATGTATGATGTTGCAAGGCCATTTACTGATTACAATAAGAAAAGATTTGTCGCGTGGCTTGCCTGAGCGTCGATAAGGCAGATGATGAATAAGGAGCAGTCATTTCACTCCTTTCGAGGAAAAAAAAAAAAAAACTATCGCAAATCATCTGCTCCTGTCCAGCCCCCCTCCTCATTTTAATGATAAAGCCTGCGCGTGTTTACCTGTGATCCTGGGAGCGAGCGAACGTTTCTTTGTCTCCAGATCAGATTACTACGACCAGCTGCTCCGAAGAGAGAAGGACCAATCTGGAAGTGGCCGTATTCCTGTTCTATCTGTTGCTGGGGTCATGCGGGGAGAAGTTTGGGGGATACTTTGGGTTAGCATTGTAGTGTGCTTGTTCTAGGGTGGGGGTGGCCGATACTGGGTTACTTCAGAATGCTTTTACTGAGTTGAGGGCAGTCGCGTGCCGATGTTTTCCAAAGAACATCTGCCGCTTTCCCTGGAGGCGGTTTTGTGTGATTGCGCAAAGACTGACAGAAGCCTCGAGCGGTGTGTGTGTGTGTTGGGGAGGGGGGCGGTAAGACAATGGTTTGCACATCTTCAGGCCAACAGATTGCCAGCGACATCAGGCCCAGGTCTGAAAAAGAGAGTGAAATCTTTTAATTATACCACAAAATGCCATATTTTATGGCAAATACTGTTAGTATGTTCAGAGATACAATGTATAATGCTCTATTCTAATGAGCCATACTCATGACTCAACGAGCAAAGTAGTGTTTGTCTATAAGGCCCAATTACCTTCATTGTTCTAAACTTTGAAAATAATTTTAAATACATATGTATTTTGGTGTTGTAAACAATTAGTTTGAATACATTGTGATAACTTTTATTTTTTTCCCAATAACGTATATCATGCCACCTAGTTTACGTATAACTTAAAATCACACTTGGATGCACCAAAATGTAACGAATCTGTTTGTTCACTGGCAAGCCTGGCACGCTACAAGCATGTTTTTGTGTTTTCTTTGGATCTAATGTTAAAATTCCTGTACTTTGTCATTTCATGTGGTCAAACAGTTTCGGTGTATTTCACTGGAGACTTTAAATAGGCGGCGCCCCTCTAGATTGCTGTCTCTGTGTGAGCATCTGGCGAAATACGAACAGATGTAAGCACCTGCAGTGACAGCGGACATATGGTCCCTCCTATTCACACTCTGCATGACACGGTCACACTTGATGAGCTTGGTTTTCACAGAGTAACATTCGTCTTTACGCCCTAAGGGCGCCCTGTTATTCACATCTGATGAGCGAAAACGTTCAACCCACAAGTTGATACACCATTTCATTTTCGTACAAATTAAATTATTAATAGCATTTTATTTGCATAAATAGTTTTCCCCACTTTGGTGGGAGG
This sequence comes from Albula goreensis, assembly GCA_022829145.1. Classification (NCBI taxonomy): domain Eukaryota; kingdom Metazoa; phylum Chordata; class Actinopteri; order Albuliformes; family Albulidae; genus Albula; species Albula goreensis. Next base: position 24,090,168 of record CM040750.1, read on the forward strand.
AAACAATATTTGCACTGATAAACAATATCTGAGAGATATGTTGCTATAATATCGAGTCAACAAGAGAACAGTAGTAGGCTTTAAAATGCTTTTAGTTGTATAGAGACGTAATAACCTATTTCCTATACTTTACTCGAATTGCCTTTTGTGGTTTTGAGACGTGTTTGTCATTCTTTCCGGTATTCACACGTAACATGACAATTGCTTGTGAATGAGGACCATAAAGTAACGTAAATGAGTGGCATCATTCATATCACAATCAAATAAATATAATGCGGGAGATACAAAATTTAAATATAAGGAAAAAAATCAATGTATTGATGAGCTCAGTAGACGTTTAACATTCAATTCAAAATAAGGTAATATAGTTATGTAATTTTTAGAATGTTTCCACTGATACCGGGATGCACATAATATATCTGCTACTACTAGCACTTACCCGATACACAATACATATTATTATTAAAATTATTATTGGTCAGCATAAGATAAAAGGTTATGAACAGAGTGGTTAATGCAATTTTTTGTCAAAATGATTGAATAAAGATCATTGATTTGTTTTTTTACTTGAATGGGTATTCCCTACTGTGACGTAGGCAGACTCGGACTAACCGGAAACGGATGCTGTGTATGCGAATGCGTGAGTATTCACGAGAGAAGTGGCCGGTTACTCGCAGCCATTAGGATGTAACTTGTTCGCATTCCTCTACAGTAAGCTTTTTGAGAAGCATAGGTGCCATTATATTGAAGTTATGTTCAGTTATATAATATTCCGGGTATGAGCATAGAAATAAAAAGTGTCTCCAACATAAGCCTGTAAGGCAGTGAGTGTATCGCTTCTACAGACTTGGCTGAACAGTTTACTTGCTAGATTGCTAGCTTCGTTTTGTTTGCGTAATAAAATACAGCCCTGAACGTGGTCGACATAATTCCTATAAAACAAACATGGAAACCAAAGCATTGCAAAGTATGAAGGGAAACGTACTGAACAATCCTTCACACATCGAACCATGTATTGTAGACAACATGGAAATGAACGTTTTAAGTAGTAATCGTTTGTAGATTTTACTGTTCATGGACATTGCGAACTAATGAGTGCAAAGATTTTTGTAAGAGGTTTTGAAACCGATCAAGCTGATTATTGCATATATACAATCTTGTTCATAATTAGCCAACAGCCCAACTATTGTTACATGGCCATGATAATTGACGACAAGGAACTCAGGAGCTTCTGTTCGCGAATGTGAGTGTTCACAGGTCTTACGCAAAGATGGGAGTTAAGGGACTGCAAGGGTTTGTGGATAATGCCATACCTAGGGCCTGCATACAGGTGGACCTCAGGGAAATGGCCGAGCAACACAGACTGGCACAGCCGGGACAAGTGCCCACATTAGTTGTGGATGGCATGGCTTGCCTGAGGATATGGTACAGGTGCCAGGCGTGGGTACAGGGTGGCCAGTGGAGGGAGTATCTGCACCTCCTGGAGCAGTTTGTGGGTGCTTTCACTGCTGTGGGAATCCGGCTGGTGTTTTTCTTTGATGGGGTAGTGGAAGAAAACAAGCGGGAAGAATGGGTGAAGCGGCGGCTGAAGGTGAACAAGGATATTGCCCGTGTGTTCCAGTACATCAAACTCCATGGACAGCAGCCAGGAAAGGAGCTGCTCTGCCTCCCTTCAGGGCTGGCCACCTTTTCTAGATTCGCCCTCAAGTCACTGGGTCAGGAAACATGGAGCACTGTAAGAGAGGCTGATTATGAAATTGCCAGCTATGCCCTCCAGCACAACTGCATGGGTATTCTGAGCCAGGACACAGACTTCCTCATCTTTGATACCGCACCGTACCTGTCTGTCAACTGTCTGCGGCTGGACAGGATGTCCACCGTGATGTTCTCCCGTGAGATGCTGTGCCAAGCTCTCAGGCTGCACCTGAGGGACCTCCCACTTCTGGCATGCATTTTGGGGAATGATGTTGTCCCTGAGGACCAGTTCCATCGTCTGCGTAGTGACTGTGTAGCTGAGTATCGCAAGAAGTTCTCTCAAACCCCCACACACAACAAGGTATTTGCTGTGGCAGAGTTCATCAGCAGCAACCATTCCCAAAGCAGAGGATACCAAGGTATGGCATGGTTGTTGCTGCCAGACACAAAACGGATGCTGTTGGAAGAAGGAGTGAGGAAGTATCTACTTCCAGGTCAAAAGTCAACTTGGGTGAATACTGACAGTGTGTCTCATGCTTCAGACATCATGTGTAAGATGGAGGGCTTCACCAGTTCTGATATCTTGCAGGTAATGCACTCATGGAGCAGCATTTGATTCTAATATTGCATTCTCAAGTGTCCATAAAATCTCCCCAGGGGTTTGGAAAATATTGCATCCTGGTGGTAAGAAGTGGGATTAGTCCTTATATGAATCTGTTAATGTCTTAACTGAGGAGTTGATTTAGTTTCAAGAATAATGTGTTTTTTTACAGAAAAAGGAAAGTTACTATATGTATGTAAATATGTTTACACTCTTCAGAAAAGCTAATTCATGATAATTATAATTCCCTTTTCTCACAGGCAGCCAAAGAAAAGCATATGAGAGCCGAGTGTTTAATGGTGTACAATGTCCTGTGCGACGGTGTGGTGGAGTGCAGCAACACACTCGAGGATGAAGAGGACAAACAGCTTCTGCCTCAGGCTCTCCTGTATCGCCCTGCCAGAGCTCACCTGTATGGCCTTCTGTTGCCCACATCACCAGGTTAGCTCTCACAACCCTTTAGACAGCCATACACCACCAACTCAGTTCCTGTAACGGTCCCATACTATCAAGATAAATCCAATAGTGCTTTAAATAGACCCACTCCACCAGGTTAACTTTTGTGGTGCTTTAGTCCATAAAGAGTTGTCATAGACAATCAGTTGGTAGTGGAGTGAAATTTCATGATATTTGCAATTTTGATTATATTGGTTGTAAATACATCCTCTGTTGCTGAACTTAATAATGTAAATAGTTGCATGTGTTTACTATCAAAGCCTACATTAGATGCCAGTGTGAAGAAATGCCATTCTTATCTGGTTACATAGGCTGCAGTCCAGCACCTGTTGTGAAGGAGTGGTTTGTCTTTCCCCGAAACCCGCTTCATGAGCCAGACTTGGTGTCACCTGTGCCCCTGGGCCAGCCAGGTATAATGCTGAACCCTTTCATCAGAAACGGTTGCATCATACTCAAAGCATTCATTATTTTTCTCTATTTTCGCCACTGTTTTAATAGCATGCCTGAGAGAAGTGACAGTTCAAATTAATTTAACTGTCAATGGCACACTGTTCTCTTAATTAATGGGCCATATAGAGAAGGCATGAATGAAAAAGTCCATAAAACTTTGTGGTTTCAGCTGAAAATGTAAGTGGAATGATAAGAAATGCAAAATGGTTCATCTGTCCCTTCTGCATGTGCACTTTCACATTTTTCTTGTCACACTGAAATGATCTTGTTCATTTTTCTATGTCACCTATAACAATTATTTCTCTTTGTCTGTTTTAAAATGTCTTTTTAATTATTCCAGTTCATATTTATAAACATACTAGAATTTTGCTTAAATGCAAAGACATCCATTTTCAAAAGTCATTGTTGGAAAAGTCGAAGTAAAGCTTGTCAGTCTGTAACTTCTAACTTGCATTTTTCATTTCTGGTGTTTAAATTGTGATAGACAGTGGAATGATGACCTTGAGCTGTGTGCTCTCTCTCAGGGGGAAACCCAGATTTAGGTGCTCTGTGGTTTGGGGGAGATGCATCAGTGACAGCCCTTCGCATGTCTACCTTTTTGGCTGTCTTTAACCTGCAAGAATTAACAGACAATCTTCAACAGCTGGACACATCTCTGATGGCTGTCACTCTCCTTGCTATTTATATTTCCCTTCAGGTAAAGAATTTTCAGATAAGTTATTGGAACCTAATTCTTTTTCGTTTTAGGTAAGGCTTGCATAATACTATATTGTCATAACATATCAAAGCTTGTGTTTTAACATTGTCAATTATGCATGCATGGATAATTTTGAATCAATTACTGTGTGTCTATTTTGTCAAATTCACTGTGTTCATCATGGTAGTGTCACAACCTTTGTCAGGGGCGGCAGAAAGCTGTCATAGCTCTTAATTTTTACTTTATTCTGAGTTGTGTAATAATACATATTTCGAAGTATATTTGGATACTAAATACTTACTCATAGGACTTCTATCGGTATGGTCTGTCAGGATATTTTCATGTCTATTGTTAGGTCTCCAGTTTGTTCTTATCAACAAATAAACAATATTTTGAGGAACTGGTTTTTTGGCAATTTCAGAGGAATATAATGGTGCAGTATTTCCTGTCTTACAAATCTTCACCCACATGATTTTGGGTGAACCGTAGGCTTAAGTGGATTTGGCCCTCTGGAGCTAGGCTTGAACCATTAGCTTAAATGGATCAGACCACTGGAACGAGGTTTCAAGACCACAAAGACAGATCATGGGATCTCAGATTGCTTTATTCCAGAGAGTCATTTGAAATTAAAGTAGACCTGGTCTTGGCTGAGTACATAACAAGAGAAACAGAGCAACTGCAAAAAACATGTGTCAGACTCATGTTCTAGTTTTGCAGCCATGGAGTTTGTATGTCACTGCAGGTTTTCAGATCACAAGGTTGGTTTTACTGAAATGTATTATAAATAGTTTGGATGTGCTTCATATGCTGTGAATTTTTAGTCCAAGAAGATGTTCTGGCAATTGAAAGAATTTCCGATGCTTACTGTTGTTGTTGCCTTTTTTTATTGTAAATTTTGTGTAATGCAAAATTGTTTGAAAGCTATAATGACAGGAGTTAAAGTAATTTTGGATAACTCTGAACTGCCAATATCTGTGCCATGCATGAATGTTTGTGATTTAAATGGAATAGCATTTGTACAACACCCTTATTTGCTGTTGCTGTCTTCTAGAGAAGAGAAACTCTGACAGTATTTCATCTTTTTCAGGATAGTAGTGTATTCTTGGAAGACATAGATGCATACCTTAGCCAGGCTGTCTGTGTCATGGGCAAGTCATATACAGAGCTCCTTTGTACCAGGGTAAGTTCTCATCCACAGCCTCTCCATCCTCCTCCACATTCACCATGGGACATAAAACCACACTGGTCATTTGCAAATGAATATATTTAGTTAATGTTTGCAGAAGAGATTCTGTGGTATTTTGTTTTTTTTTTCTTGTTTATTTTTTCTTTCCTGTCAGAGTCTGGTAACATATTTGGGCGAAGTCACCTGCTGCAACACAGTGGACAATCAAATGTTTTTGCAAAATGTTTCAAGAGTGAGGATAGATTTGATCATTTGTTTTACTTATTGGGTGTTAAATGTCAGGTTTAGTTTATAAATGTCATTTAACAAGGCTTTGGCATCCAAGCAAATTTTCATGGTATCTTGACCACAGGCAAAGACCAAACATTGCCAATAGTCAGACAACTACAACACAACATTGCAGACTTAGCAAATAAACAGAGCGATAACACCTGTACTGACAGAGTTTGGTAAAACTCCAAATGCCAGTGGAATGCCAGTGCTGATATGGCAGAGCTGAAGGGAGATGGTGGGCTTTGTTCTTCCCCCTTTTTCTGTTAATCTGCAGAAAAAAGGGTCCCAATTTATTCTCTGCTCAGTGGCCAGCTAATTTTCCAGCTTTGTCAAAATTCAGTTGCATCACTTAGGAATTTTTAACTTGCTAGTGTGGAAGTCCATTTATATTCATGACCCAGCCTTTTAATATGTCTACTGTAGTTTCTGGTATCTCCACTTCTGGTGGACATGTTATAGAAATTGCAGCAGTCATTAATAATATTCTCTAAGGCTGATATGTTATCCTTAAAAACTGAAAAAACTGAAATTTATGGACTGATATGTATGTCATCTTTGGAAGAAATGGAAGAAAGACAACTCTAAAGAAAAATGGACATATTTTCAATACTGTGAAGTGTTCTAAAATTATGGACAGTTAAACAAATGAATACAGCTAAAAGTAGGCCAGCAGCGAGGAGACCCACTCCAGGGAGGCAGTCCTTTCTCTCCAAAATAGCAAGCTCCAAAGAAAAATAGTTTATTGTTTTGCATTTCGTGAAAAGCAAAACTGTGGGATAATTCTGGGCACGTTGCGACATTCCCGACTGAAGTGCTCTAATTGTGGTGTAAACCTGAGGACGATGCTGTGGGGACGGGCCTGGCGCCGGCCCCCATGCCGACCGCAGGGCTATTTCAGCTCTCTCCCTAATTTAAACCCTCCCTGCGCTGCCTGCTATTTCAAACCCAGCCGCTGAGGGCAGCCTGTGGTTTCCCGCGTGTGGAGCGATAGCGTCCTCACGGCGGATATAATCGCTGATACGGGGAGAGATGAGAGCCTCGTGGGAGACAGACAGGAAACCTTCTGATTTACTACCCCTGGAACATCTTCCAGCTGCTCTGTTGCCCTGCGCCAATCTGCCAGCCAGCACGTTGAGCTGTTCTGTGCTGGAATGCATCACTCACATTGGGTAGAAAATTGAGTTGATTAAGTACACTATAACCAAGAAAAATAGGGCCCTTCAAGGCATTGTGCAGCACTTAGTTGTGCAAAACCACTTAACTTCTTGTAAAACACGTTGTACCGTGAAAAAATATAATGTACATGATGCAATACATTTTCCTAGAAATATATTAGATATTATTGCACTCAGACTCTTATATCTTTGTTTAAATGAAAATATAGTAACCCACTGACCTGAAGGCAGTCTCACTGTCCAGTCCATTTCACTTTAATTCTCCAAAAGACAGATACTTAATTAGAGTCTTTTAAAGATATGTACAGATGTGTTTTTTGGGCATTAGGACTTAATGAAAAGTTGTTTGCATTCTGTCATAAGTGTGCTCTTGTTTGTGTTTCCAAGTGTTTGCCTCTATATGTGTGTGCATGTATATGTGGGTGTGTGGGGTTGACATTTTTGTGGGTGGGTGGGTGGGGAAGAATACACAGGTCTGTTTGGTAAGTGTGCATTTGAGTGTATGTAGTGAGTGGACAACAGCAGCAGGTGGAGGGGAGGGGGAGGTGGAAAGGATGTGGGAGATGGGGGCAGGGCTTGGGGGTGGGTTGGTAGGGGTGGGGGCAGCCGCAGCACACCAGTGGACAGACGGAGCCCGGCTGCCGCTCTGTCCCTGAGAGCCCAGAGCACCTGTCGCCATGAGCACTGTTACGCCTATCAGAAGGGACACTGGCACATCTGCCTGGAGCCCCTAAACAGAGGGGTGCACAACGACTGGGGGGGACAGATGGTGGAGATCTCTCTGGGGGCTGCCGGGTACCTCCCTAACCCCCATCTGGTTTGGGACTCTCAGATGGAATGCCTCCACACTGGGCCCCTGCATGCCCCTGCATGAGGGAACCACAAAGAGGCGAAAACACAAACGACTCAAACTCTAAATGTGACCCGGCCCTAAAACACACCCCCTGCTCATGATACTTCTTTAAAAATGTAGTGCAAAAAAGTTATGTGGGTTTACAAAGTAAAAATTCTGTTGAATTACTAAATCTAGCCATGTAAAAACCCCAGAACTTGTCTTCTGAGGACATTGTGTTTTGAAAAACGCCATGTGTAATGCATTTGTCAAAGAAGAACTGTAACATCTAGAAAGTACATTTTCTAGTGTAATTCATTTCTTGGTGGTAGTGTCCCATTTGCTGATGTCCCCTTTGATACAGAAATGTAAACTTTGGGAGACTCATGCCCCAGCAGAATAAGTGTTTGTGTGTGGGGTCAGCATGCATTTGCAGTGGGTTCCCTGCAGTTGGGGGAGCACCCTGTATTTGGCAGTGTTAAGAGTTTTGTCTTGAAAAGTGCCTTAAACTTGTTGCCTTCTTAAGTTTGTCATACATTACCCCAAGACCGGGGGAATGCTTATGAGTGACCAATGAAGGGGGCTAAGAAAACCAACAAAATATTCATTAATGATGGTTTCCATGCAAAGATTGAATATCCCAACAAGTATTTTCTAAACTTTTCCACCTTAACTCATACGGGAGTGAAAGTTTAGATTCATGTTCTACATATAGTTAGTTTAACTTAAAACGCTCTGTCTTGTAGGCGACTCAGCTGTAATGGCTTTATCTGCTGTCTCACTGTGTGTGAGGGTTTGTTGTGTTCTGAACTGCGTGTGTGCAGCAGCTGGTGGGCCAGTCTTTCGATGTGTGTGAGAGTATGTGTTTGCAGCAGCTGGTGAGCTAGTCTTTCAGTGTGTGGCTGGGGTCCAGTCGATTTCTCTAACAGCTGGCCTTTCAGGTAAAAACCAAGGAAAATCTGTCTGGCCAGGAACAGGTGTGGCTGAGCCTGTCTTTTGCTCCTTTGCTCTGGTAGAGAGTTGGAACAGCAGTGACTGACTGGCCTGTCTCACCCTCCTCTTGTAGGTGGTGCGTGTGGACTCAAGGGCCGTCCAGCTGGGCTCACTCTTTGTTCGGGGTCTGACTGTCCTCATCGCGGCCAACAGTGCCTGTGGCTTCCCCTTCTGCTCAGACGAGTTGATGCCCTGGAAGACCTTTGATGGTTTGCTGTTCCACTCCAAGTACCTGTTGGCCCATAGTGGGAGTCCTGAGTTAGAGCTGCTGGAGGGTAATGTAAGTGTCCCAGAGCGAGTGTTCCTGTTTTAGTTTCTCTTTGTGAATGCTCCAGTGGGGTGTACCTGTATGAGTTTGTGTGAGTGTGACTGTGTGAAAACACATGTTAGCAGCCCACAGTGACCACACCTGCATGAGCCCTCCTGTTCGATTGCCCCTTGTGTGAGTATAGCTGTATCTGTGGTGGGAGGCAACATTGTTGCACTGTACATGAGGGAAGAGGTGGACTTCTCACTGTGCTGTGTTTCCCTGCAGGACTCCTGGGTGTTGCAGTTCCGTCAGCTGAAAGACCTACTGCTGGAGACCTGCAGGAGAAAAGGCAGAAATATCTGCCGAGCACCACCGAGGGGACCCAGTGGTGAGTGGGCACATGGTCTGTCCTTTACACTCTATTTTTTTATGTTAAATGTGTGAGATTTGGCTATAACCTCCATGTTTTACACTTAAAACTTTACACTCGGTGGAAATCAGAGAGGAGAAAAACACACACTAACTCACACATAAACAGTAGTGTTTTTAACTGGGTTATCTTACTTTTTGCAGTAAGATTAATATATCAGGCATGTGTTGGAACCAGTAATAAATGTTGCCAGTTTCCTTTTTCACTGTCCTTGTTATTCCTTTTTATTTCTGCACCTTATGTTCGAACATACCATATTACATGTGCTGCCAGCTGCCTGGATATAAAGCTGTGCCAGGTCCTTGCAAGGGTGAATTGCCTCTTTAAAAGCAGCGAGCTGTGAGTTGTAAGATGCCAGTATAGTACACGATACATGGTATTAACTGTTACTGAAAATCTGTCAAAATACAATTAGTACAGCCCAACCCCTCTGATGCCAAGGTGTGTAAAAAATATGGTTATGTTACCAAAAACATTTTTTTAAAAGGATATGTATTTATGTTGTATTAAAAAAAACTGAAATGAGGACAGGGCAACTTTCATCCAAATGGCAGAGGTTAAGGTGGACTCAGCCCAGTCTTCAGCCTGTTTCACAGAACTTTCTCCTTGCTCCATTGTGGAGTAGTTCATTTATGGATGAGTGAAAACGTACAAGAAATTAAACAATTATAAAACAAAACTGAAATGGATTTTCCTTACCATTTTTAACTTTTAAACTCTGCTCTTTATAATTCTTCCTCATCTTCCAGGTGAGGTCAAGCTTTTTGATGTTTTTTTTTTTCCAAACATTAGTGAACAATTCAGTTCTATGGTGGCTATATGTTTAATGTATACTGGAGTCATAGCAGTCTTTGCAAAGGCCCAATGTTTTATTAGATTTTTTTGTGGAAGCATTTTTACAGAGTAAGAAGATCTGCTGTTATTATGGTCTGTATGGTATAAGTAATATCCCGAGGTTGTGTGAGACTCCTGGTGGCCCTTGTGGAGGAGCAGTACCATGCAGTGTGGAAAATGCAGTCCATCTGGTCTTTTGGACTCGCTCTCTTACATGGATGAATGGCAGATCATTTTGGATATTCAGGATGCTCGGTTGTATCGAGAATAATTCTGGGTTCCTTTTTATAGGACATGATCTATATTAAGTAACATAACAAGACAACAAAATTATAACGTGGGGGCTGGTACAAACTCATTTTTTTTCCTCCTCTCTCAACTGCTGTCTTTGTGGTTCTTCAGTCAGAATAAAAAACTCCCTCTAAATTATATCCATCTGTCTGTTCTCTCGCCATTGAACAACACATGGCCTGCGTTTAATGTTTCATTTTTTAATTCAGTCTCATCCTGCTTGATTTTTGTATTCATTTGTCTGCTTTGTGTTATCAGATCTTACAACTGATTGATGATTCCTGCACGCCTCATACAAGATTTTTCTGTAGCTATAATTATGAAAGATGACATTACTATGAGATTGATTATTTGCAATCTGGAGCTTGAGCTGAAAATATACCCTGGCCTAGCTAAGAGCATATAATTAAGTCTACCCTGAATTTATGAAATTGCTGCCTTTGAGCCTTCATGTTGTTCTCATATTTTATGAGCAACATAGTAAAAATTAAGGCAGTAGTGTGGAAAGATGCAGTTATCTAAGTTTGGAATGGTCTCAGAGCCTTAATGAGAATTCAAACATTTTAATTGGAATATAAAAATATATTTCAGTTGAGGTGGTTGTTTATTGTTTGGATTGGATTTCATAAGGAGTTATAATAATGGAAGAGGAGGTAGTATTAAAACACCCAACCTGCATGAATAAGTTTTACTAGGTCATTAGTAAGCTGTGTCCTGCTGCTGTAAATGAAGGCAGAAATCATAGACTGAGGGTGAAGTCAGCTCAGTAAATAAATTATTCCATGTAAACAGTGCTGAATTAACCAATAAAGGACCTTCCTATTATTCTCCCTTGTACTTTGTTTCCTCAGCAGTTAAAAAGTAAAATGACCAAGTATTTAAATGATGGGCCTGCAAGATAAGCAGGAAAATATATCACCGGCTGTGCATACATGGATGTGTTTGCGTGTGTGTGTTTATAACAGTGGCTTTTTACCACGTTTATGAGCCTGGATTATAGGCTCTTAATCTTTGTTTTGTTTCATTGTGATGAAAACTTTTTGTATTGCACATTTTCAGCAATTTATGAATAACATGCTCAGTAGTTAAAAAATAAAACTCTTATACTCAATGCAAACAGGCATATAAAAGGTATGTCTTTCTGGGGCTCCGCACGTAATCATTCCCCCAGTCCTGTGGGGAGATACTGGCGAGGTTTTTCAGGGTTCAGAGAATTGCATGGTTCATATTTTGGGGATGCTTTATGTGAATATTTATACAGAGAGTCCAGACTATGTAATTAAAACTGCATGTACCGGTAAATGTTTCCAACAGCTTCAGGGAAGCTAATGGGTGATGGAGACAATCCACCAGAGAAAAGACACCAGCACTTCAAACATCCAGGGCAGCCCTGTCCCCCAAACCAGAACTATAGGCCTCAAAGCAGAGGCCCTAGGCCAAGCATGCAAGGTACTGCCAGATCACACCGGCCTTTGTATCAGAGAGTGAGTGGTGCTGAGTAACGCTACAAAGTAACCCACTGCAGAAGTAATGGCAAACAGTACACAACACAAGTAATCAAAAACAATCCAAACTCAGATAAACGCATAGATAAGAGAAGGTTTGATTGAAAGTGAACATTTATGATCTGCTATAGTTTAAAGTAAATGTCATCTTATTGTAAAAAATAAAAAAGTTTGAAGAAACAAAGAAAATGGAAAGCTGCACAACATTGTGTACATGTTTTTTCATATGTATTTGCATACAGTGCTTGATATTTTGTATGTTTTCTCACACTGTGGCCAAAACTGGTTTGTTGTGGTTGTCCTGTGATGTTCTTGATTATATAAAACCTTTTTGTGAACCACAGTTATTTGGGATAGAAACATTCATCAGTCACTTACATCACCCGTATTGTATTCTGTAGACTGTAGTTACAGACCACGATCAAGGCATCCAGGCAGACAACGGTATCGGCTCGCTCCTCGGTGAGTTTCACCTGCAAGGAGTTTGTGGTGCGGAGTAAAACAAGTCATTTTAAACTGTGGGCCTCTGACGTGATGCTATTTTATTGGTGTTATTTTATTATACAAATTCATTCATTAGCTTGCAGATATCTGTATATTTGTCTGACTAAAGACAGTTTCTAATCTACAATGACATCACATTAGAGTTCTGAAACTTTCATTTTATTTCAGCAGTTCTGGGCACCATGCGCAAAGGAATGGTAAACCCACAATAATCTGGCTTTACATTCTTAATTATATGCATAATTACCCTAGCTGCAGTGATCTAGTACATTACTTTAACTAAGCCACATAATTTTTTACAAGAACTTTAAATAATGCAGCAAGAAATGGTGGCTGACTGTCCCACTCACTGTACATAAAATTCCTAGATTCAGTAGATGTTTAATGCGGAGCTTACCTGTCCATTACGTGTGTATTGATTTGTACCAGGAGACTGATGTTTTTCTGGGTGTGTTTACTTGCAGATGGCCCATGTATCAACACCCTAGGCCCGACTGCCCTTGACGGCCAGCAACATCACCAGCAACTCTGGGAGCCAGGTCTGGTGACAGCAAAACTTTTGCTGTAAAACAATCCCCTCCTCACCTTGCCTTGCAACCCCTTACACAAAGTGACGTTTTAGTAATGAATAGGACTAATTATCCCTTGAGTATTCTTGAGTAAGCTGGAGATATTTGACATTTTTGTCGTAGGAGTCTGGACTCTTTGACTCATCATTGGACAAATGGCTGCTAAATGTCACAGTAAATCTAAGCAATGCCTTCAGTCCAGCTTTGACTATAAAAAGTCCCTGATTACAACTATGTCCATAATTGCAAAGAAAGATCTATGCAGCTACTTTGTTGTTTGATTTAATGATTGTTAGGGGTGTAAGCACTAAAAGAGTTATATTGCTCTTGTTCAAGTTTTTGTACATGGTATGTATGTATCAAGATGTACAATCCCAGAATAAGAAAATTTTCTTCCTTACACAACATTGCCACCATGATCCATGAAATTGTAACAGACCTGGCTTCTCATAAAATGCTCATTAATAGTAATATTATTAGGGGCAGTAGAAGTAGTAAATATCATTAATATATTATAGGACAGATTTAGGGATGAAAATGAAAAGTTTAAATGAAATGTAACAGGTGAAAGAACACCACAGGGAGCAGATTCATTTCCACTCGGATTAGCGTCTGAATCCCTAAGCAAGTATTGACATACCAAAATATGAAGAGATACATTTCCCCCTTTTAGGAATGTATTGGGAGGGGTGGATGCTCAGGTTACTGTAAATCTGTAAAGCCCACTGTGCAGTACAGCTCTGCACCCACATCTGAGATAAACCTCATGCAGTATTTTGACTTCCAAGCTTGTAAAATAAAGATAATACATGAACATGGGACAAGTATGTACTCTGTGTTATTAACTGGAATGTGGCAGGTCTATTGTTGGAAATATTTCATATATTGTATATATATAATATATTCATATTTATGATATAAACTCTTAAAAAAGGCAAACATTCCTTCTGTAATCAAATGTTGGAACACTCAAGTACTTTAATAATCCTTCCATAGCATGAGTATTTGTCACACAATTGTAAAGGAGAAATATGGCAAGAAAGCCAAAAAAAACAAAAACCCAGTTGGACCAGAACTCCTACAGTATTTAGAGAACAGAGGATGAACTGCTCTGAACGCACTCAGAAGTGCCGCACATCTGATCGTTTTCCCTCATTGATATGAACTGTTAGCAATCAGTGCAGGTAAGGGGGGTTAGGAAGCAGAGCAGTATACAGGACTGATGCCTGGAATGGAGGGGGTTACTGGAAACAAGTGTTTGCTTTCTCCCATCCCCCGTGTGGTGATGAAATCTGAGTGTGGGGGTATTGACTGCCCCCCACCATTCCCCCAGACAGGGGGAGCACCTGCTGGAAGCGCTAATTCACCACAGGGGGCTGCCCTTTCCCCTCCTCCTGCTTTTAAATTCAGCAGCTGCCAGTGAGAGCAGAGGCCAGACAAAATCATCTGGAGACTTAAATTAGAGCGGAGGCCTCAAAATCAGCAGTGGTGTGATCTGCAGTTTTCTTCTCATTTTGCTTTGATTTCACAAACTGCCCTGCCACTCCAGCAGTTTGAACGAGACAGAGCCTGCATTTGTCTTTGCCTGGTTTAAAAAAAAGATTATTGACTGTGAAGAGGAAGCTCCCTGAAGAGAGCCAAGCCCAGGCTGGGTCTCAGTATCCATGCAGGCCTTAATTAGTCCCAGATGATCTCTTATCTTTCAACCCTTTGTGGCTTGGAGCATATCCAAATACACAGAAGTCAGAGTTGTCTATTAGGCTTTGCAACAGGGAAAAATTGTATGTTCCACCAAATTGAGTGTTAGTCTTTCAATTAGGCAAGCTGTAATTGGGGAAGGGGGGGGGGGTTCAGCCCATGGTGAAAAAATGTCCTTTAAGAACAAACAAGGAACATTTTTAACTGAATTGAGGGGTTAGGGTGGAACAGCTCAGAGATTAAATGTGTTTATTTAAATTGTTACTGCAACACTGTGAGGCGCCTGCGTCCAGAGGTCCCGAAATGTCCTCAAAAGCTCCATAAATGTCAGATAATGGCCCTTTGTTTGGGCTTTTCCTGTTAGTATACCCAGGGTCCTGGATGGAGGCAGAATCTGTAGCATTCATATACTGATTACCTTTGTCAGGCAACATTCATGTAGGTTTCCTCTAACTTAACTTTCAAAAAGTCTGATCTATTGTCTTAGTTATCAATCTTTTATTATCCTAATTTTAAAGAAGTTTTCATTTATAACACTGTATTCCATTTATTTTTACCAGGTATTGTCGGCCACCAGGCTTTTAGCTGGACTCCATAAAATAGCCTCGTGCAGAAATAGGATATGGGAAAAATTCTTTCTCTGAAGTTACCAAAGCATGGCTCTTTCCCCTTATCAATCTGAAATGAAATGCACACTGGAACAAAAAACAAAGTGTAAACACATGACTTTAAAGGATAGCTGCACATAGACAGCACACAAATCAAAGGCGTTTCAGATTTCATTGTAATTTAATGGGCCAAATCAGCAGGACTGGAGGTAAAATATCAATCGGGCTATTACAGATAATCGACTTTCAAATATTCAGTAGTTTCAATAGGTTAATCCAAGAATGAAAACTACGTGTCTCATCTACTTATACACCAGTCACTGGAATCCTCAGAGAAAAAATATTTGGAAGAAAGTATAAGTACATATTGTATGTAAGGGTGCCATTTCCAAATATTGTTTTTCTTTTTGTTGTTCTGTTAATCATTATAGGTGTGGTCAGGGCAGTTTTACTGAATGACAGTTTTCGCTGCGTATTAGTTATACTTGAACAGGGTCTTCTGCCTGTTTAAACAAACTGGTCTACTCAGGAACCAGATGTGGAATTAAAGCAATTCCCATTCAGAAATGTTCTATTTGGCACCTTAACATCTTCTTACATGAATGGGTTTACATATTTACAAGCCAAAAACGGTTTGACTTTCAAACCAATAAAGTAGTTTTGGCAGTTAAAATAATGCTGCAGGGATAGAAGGTTTGTACCACGCTTTGTCTCCTTCCTATATCTTACCTGTGGAGGAGCAGGTCAAGTTACACTACTGATTGTTAACCTTTCTAACCATATTGTAATTGTTTGTGATATGTATTGCCTGGAGTTGTATCAGATGTATCTTGGCTACCCCACATTCACACATTCTTCTTCTAAATGGTATATGCAACAACATACAGTAGTTAAAGTGAAAATTTTAACTGGGCTTTGTTGGGAAAAATGCCACTGCTCAAAAAACAAGTAAAATGAATTAAGCAATATGCTAAACATATAAATCATAAAATATTTAATTTTTTTAAAGTATCCATATTTTATACCATATTTTATTTTATGACAAGTATAACTCAGTATAAGTAAAATACAATGACTACACAATGAATTATGACTAAATAAACAACCAAGCAGAATTTATTTATTTTCCAATATAATAGAAAATGAGAAGACACAGCTCTGCTGCTGTCTCACATCTCCAATTTCAGCAAAGGCAGGAAAGCAAGCAAAGAAGTAAATGCATTATGTAATTAGCTTGTCAGATAAAAGTAATCAGTTTGGATTGCTCCCAGACTCAGTGAGTAAAACTTGACCCTGTGCTTCTAAACTCTACTTTCAATCAGTTAGATAAGTAACCGGGAATATTGGGAAAAATTAAATTGGATAAAGTCTACAGATAAATAAATTTGAGATGAAGTTATGCCATTGTCCAGAGAAGTCTGAAGAAAGAAGGCGGCAAATAACACCTTTCATCATTTGGTTTCACAGCCCTCATTTATGCATTTAATTATGGTGAAGCTTCATATTAGCCGCTGGTGTATCTGGCAGCTGCCAGAGGCACTGCGGTCAGGGCTGAGTGCGCCAGATCTGGAGGTGCCACATGGGGGACGACGTGCCCACCAGACACGGGTGCGGTGCCTCAGGGGGTGGGGCTTTCTGCATCAGCCCGTGGCGAGAGTCATAGTGGAACAGGGGGAGTCCGCCACAGAAACCCAGCTTTGGCGTGTGTTCATCACTGTTTCCTGCACAGCAGAGGTGGGTGGGGCATGCAGGCAGAATGGAGCCTGAAGTTGGTCAGAATCGTCTCCAGCAGTCCCCAAGCAAAATGAAAGCTAGCCACTGGTTTGAGTTTGGGGTTTGTGCTTCTGTTGGCTGAGGTCATGGTAGAGGTCTTAGGAGAGGTTTGGCACAGATGACTACATGTATACTACATTCTCTGTATATTCTTAATTTTCTTTATCATAATGTTGATTAGTAGCATCAATGTGTTTTGGCTTTAATAAAACATAACGTATGTTTAACAGCTACATGAACCCCCACTTTGTGTCCACTGTATTGGTGGCAGTGATGATAATTATAGTTGTGTTGAACCTATTTCTTAAATTTTCTAAAGGCTGTACTCAAAACACTTAGTGGCACATCTTCTTCCTTTTAAGTGGATTTCTAAATGCTTTTTGTTTTAAACTGCTAAGCAAGTAAAGCAGTATTATTCGTCTCAAAGGAAAAGGAGCAAGCCCTTTTATGTTCTTAACTTTGTGGTGTGATGAGACAGTTACATAATTAACTAAAATGATCCCCAAAGCCATGAATAACAATCAGCTGATGCTAGTGGCTTCCTTGTCAGTGGTCTCCTATAAGTACAGCTTTAATTTTTTGTTTCAGAAGCCTGGTCTGGATTGGCCTGCACACTTTATTATGTATAGAGTATGAGTGCACAAACTGTCTTTGTGATAAACTAAATTTGAAAAAAATCTTCCCGTCATCTACTGTACACTTGACATATTTTTGGGTAATTGGGAAAGCAGTACTGAATTTGAGTGTCACTGATTTAATGGCTGATTTAATCAAACCACAATGTGTCATGCTTGGGTTCAGACCTGGCTGAAACATTCAAATATATTTTAAGTCCAGCTTTGTTGGCACAGTAACCATTGGTTTGTCCTGGCCATCTCTATAAACCCCTTGGTAACAAGATTATTTAACATTCATATTTTTGCTATTGCAGGTTTTGTGCGTGTTTTTTAAATATAATTTTGTAATAATGATGCCCCTTCGGAAATCCAACTGTTCCAGACTGTTTCACTCATGGCCATATGTGGAGTTGTCCAAAAATGCACACACTGTAAAAAGTTGCAAACAACTTGGCAGAGTAGACTTTGGTCATACAATGTTTGCCTTGACAATAAAAACAGTCTACCACCCGAAACAGAGACTTGTATGAACTGTATGAAATTAAAAAGTTCAGATCTAGGCTCAGAGTTGAGTACCATGATTTTAGAAAGCTTTAGTACTTAGGGCTATGCAAATTCGAGTAAGCCACACCACACCACAGCCTGGCCAATCGCCACTCACCGCCCGCCCCTTTCGAGTGTGTTTGTGCTCCCCTCAAACAATCTCTATGAAACATCCCAGTAAACAGCCTGCAGACCACTGGCTCCCCGCCCGCGTGTTCTAATCCTGTCCCCACGGCGACGGCGCTACTCGTGCCGTCTCGCGGTGGGTAGGCAGCACTGCTGCCAATACTCCCCGCCAGAAATATGCCAGAATTATGCCAATGCGATGTAAAGCTCCAACACAAACAAGTGTTTCCTGAGGACCTTTCAACACAGAGCCCTCTGTTATTTTGGCTCTATCTGAAACAACTCTCATTCAGTTCACTTTTTATTAATATGGATAAACTGCCTGATGTTTAAAAAACTGTAGAGATTGTGTTGCAACTAATGAGTGTGCATTCATATCGATAAATTCTACAGTCATCATGTTTGTTTGTGGAACAGTTATGCAATAAACACAATCCTAACAGCCTTGTGTTTTATGAAGTGGAACTTTATGAACCCCTCTGTGGCCAGATGTCTCCTGTCTCCTCCTCTTGTTGAGTAACTTATATCCAGTTCCTGCATTTTAGTTAAATTCAGACTGTGGTGAAATCCAGTGGACTGTCAGTAATCTGTCTTTAAACAGATTTTATACCACCATTCACATCTCCTGGCTAATCTCCCTTTGTGATGTAACAATACAGCACCAAATGAGGAGGAAATATCAGGTTATTTTTCAGCGCCAGCCTCCTCCCCACCCTTCATCTGTAGCAATGACTGCTGCTGATTGGAGCATATGCTGCCTGTTGCACACCCACCATCTGTTCACTCTACTGATGGAGTCTCCCTGTTGTCATGGAGATGGGGCCATTCACTGAAATGGCCCTGCAAACATTTCCTGCTTGAGTTTCTTTTTTCTTTTTTATTTGTAACTAAGAATGACCTTGTTACATGTTCTACAACAGTCCACAGCGCTGATATAGTGAATTCTGGGTCCAGGCAAATGTCTGAGTTTCCTATATCATCTACAGATGCATGTCATAGCAGTTTCAGACTAAGCAAGAGCAAGAGCCAGCTGGGACTCTGCCATAAATAACTGCTGGAGTTTCTTTTCCCATTCAAATGTGTCTCTACACAACTTTGTTCTTTGTCGTTCCAGCATATAACAAAACTGTTCAAAGATTTTGTTGCATGTGTGAGAACAGATTCCAGTTTGGCACCACATCAACAGATAGAGATCAGCAAGGATCCCTTTCACAGCAACTCCACCCACCCCCAACTCCCACCCCCCACATCCCTAGCCTAAAATCTGCATGTCATTTGTTAGGGGGTGCTTTGTGCTGTACTCCACCAAAGCAATATTGTGGTTTTTGTAATGTGTAGGTCTAAACTAACGCCAGACATTTCTTTTCACTTTTGATTTGAGTTACTATTAAACACAAGCCCACTGCTTGCATGTGAGGAGAAGTTAGTGAACTAAAAAGTCTCTTTATTGAAAAGAACTGTTGTAGAAACTAGCCTGTGAAAATTTCCTTTGCTTCAGTTATGTAAATTAAGTATTCTTTTTCAGCTTGAATTGTTATGTTTTACATTGAAATCATTACCCTCTCCACCAGAGTATGTCATTTGACTTTGTGGGTCTGTTTCTGGGTTGAATCAAATCGATGAGGCTATGCTTTCTCTGATTATACATATTTTATTATAGCATTTGCATTATCTATATTTGTGTCAACCTTATAGGAACAGGTATGGCACAGGTAAACTGCAGCTACCTATGAAGAGAGTGACTCAGAGCAGTTGCTCTAGAACAATTAGGCAAGGGGAGTCTTACTAACTGAAAAAAATCTGCACTGGTATAGGCTTAACTTGGTCAAGACTTGACACCACACTGTGGATCATCACTACACTGCAGATGCAGCTTTCAGATGTTTTACATTTTAGCCTGGTGTGGTCTCCAAATTAAAGGCAAAGGTCTGTTGATTCTGTCATATCTGACTTTGTCTTGGAAATATGTATAATTTCCAGTGGATATTAATAAGACAGTTCTGCTTTGTGTAGCACAACCTCATAGGTATTACTCGCTGATTCAGTTAAGGGGCTCCCAGAAACATACAATGTCTAAGTATGTATAGCATTACATTACATTTTATTACACTGCAGTCTCATTGCAGTCATGTAGCAGACTCCCTTACTCAGAAATAGTATCGTTCAGACCTGGTTAACAACATGCTGAGAGAGTGTGGGTGCATCATCACTAAATCACACATAATATGTATGGTTACCCATGCCCGTCTTTAAACCAGATAAAAGTCAATACTAATACATGTACTGTAATACCGTAGCATGATATGTTTCTCTGACTTAGCAAGTGCTTTGGGTGGGGACGGATGAGGAGTTAAGATGCAGACTGAATACCTTTGTGGTGCATTTGCTTGGCGAAGAGCATAAGGTGATTTTACTGAACAATATACAAAATGTTTTGGTGTATAAAGGCATTAGCATGGTGGCCTATTGTGCAGACAATCCAATCCAGTTGGCTCCCAATGGGCATAGATAAAGCTTTTATTTGGAGGTTATTAAAAGATGTGTATCATTTTTCAACTGGTGAAGTGTTTTTTTTTCCAGAAAGTTATACAATCAGACAAGTATTAATTGTATTGAATTGCCAAGTGTTTTGTTTTGATGTAACTGCTATTCATAGCTGTTAACTGAAAGTCAAGGTTGGTCCTTTACAAAAAACATGTACATTTAGGATATATAGTTTAAAAAAGCTGACTTTTAATGTAAATACATGATTAAATTATTATTATTATTATTATTAATGTACCAATATATATGTATATGTACCAATTTCTAATAACACTGAATGTTACTGCATAACTGATAATGTTTCATTTTTCACTTTTATCCATTTATACACAAATAAATTGGTGTTTGGAAAACTACAAAAAGTGGTTGTGTTCTGCTGAATTAAATAACAAAAAAATAACCTGGATATGAAAAAGGAGGGAAAATGGATGTTTTCATTACAATATGTTACAATGCATCAAATAAACAACAGTTCTGTAACTTCTTTGCAGATTTGAATACATTTAGTGACAAGACATCACTTTTCAGGTTAAAATACTTTCCAAAGACAGAAACATTATCACCTGCCTAACAGTATTGCCTACTCATGATAGACAGTTTACTCCTGCTGTGTGACTAAGGGTTTAGAAGGTCTGAGAGTGATTATATCAAACAGCCTGGTTGGGGCCCTAAGCACAGGCTCAACTTCTCTAACCTTTTTATGAAGGAGTCATCTTTTTTAGTATATGGCATTTATTTATTATGCTATAGTTGTGGTATTGTGCGGGACTACAATTCCCATGATGATAAGTTCTCATATGTCAAGATTCCACTGCTGTTCCCACAGCAGTCTGCAGACAGGAATGTGTGTGTGCCAATGCCCCCATTCTGCTGGCAGACAGTTGTCTAAATGTAGTCATTACTGAGGATAAACAGACGCGACTGCTCAGCCCTCCGTAAACCCACTCACATATTAAACAGCACTGAGGGATCACTGAGACACAGTACTCCCGGGCCTCCACTGGCCAGTCATCCCTCCTCCCTGATGTCTGCTCAATCGAATAAACACTGCTTTCAACAAAAATGGTAAATATGGAGTACTTTAGATTTGAGTTTCTTGAAGTTAGAGAAAACAACACTGACATTTGCATATCCCCACATCTGAGATTCATACCCAGTATTTGAACAGAAATTTCATAATCAATCCACTCACAAACAATCCATCAAAGACAGGACAGGGCAGATAATCAATGTAATACATGTGCCAATGACAATTATGTTAGATCACATATTTGTTCAATCACACCTTTCCAACAAGAGTTTCAATATTATTCAGTGGCAGGATTAAAATAGACTTGAGTCTTTGATGAAATGTTCTGCGTATTGGACTGTGGTTTGAGTGCATGTTTTTGTTTGTACAAGACTTTTTGTCTCAAGGAAAAGCCCTCCTTCCTATAAAAATGATTCATATGGAGCCAAAATTGCCAACGCATGTCCCCAGACAAGCTAAGAATTAAGTCTCATAAAGATGTGATTTACTGGAGCCTGGGAGTCCAGTCACACAGTAACAGCCACTGAGTCTCCCCTCAGAAAACAAAAGAAAAAAAGAGCAACCTTGCAAATTGCATGCGGCGGTCTCCCCCCATGGTCCTTGGGGTTCTGGTAGCAAACAAATCCAAGCCAGTTATTTCCCCACACTTTAGAGAACTTTTTTATGGAGGGCTCAAATACCTCAAGATGTGTGTGAGATGCTGGAGTAAACCAACAGGACAATAAAAGGCAATAAAAAGCAACAATCAGGGAAAATGCTGCTTTATTCAGTAGAGACCAGGATTTAGCCTTTCATTAAAAATACCCATGATTGGCAGTAAACAACTGAACACTTTTTTTTTTTCTCTTGAAGGCTTTGCAGTGATGGCCTGTATTTCTCTAACACAATGACATTAAAATAGCTTTACTTCTGACAGGAAAGATTTGGCGTAGTCCTCTTCCTTGTTGCTATATGTAGCTGTTAGTGTTTACAAGTCTTACCCTTCCATAAAAGTCTTGACTTTATAGGGTTCCCACAAGGAAGCCAGCATCACCCTCTCTCCTTTCTGCCAGGCTTTCCTCCACATGGGCTGTTTAAGTAGCAATTTGTTTATTTAATGGCATTGCTCCTGGGTCACCACATTAGTCCAATTATGATTGCAAATACAACCTTTCTACACATGTTCACTTATCACAGAGTTAATCATGGCTTGGATCTCACACTGGTTAGAAGAACTGGATGTTCCCCTGTTGTCTGTTTTAAAACTCCTTTACCAAAAAATGCTATGTGTAATAATTACTTACAGGTCTATTCCATCACTGCAATTGAGGACCACCCAACGTCTATAAGGCATGTTGTCCATCAGCCACTTCTTCTCAGCTCTGCTGTCCAACAGAGTGGTTGCCATTCAGTAGTCAACGTGATAGTGAAGAGATCATATATATTATTACTGGTAATCACTGGTTGGCCAGGGAGCTCACTGAATGTTTTGCTGTAGCGTTTGTAGTACTAGGTCACTGGTTATGTAATTTTACGTATCAAAGGCATTTGGAACAAATTCAAAGTATTGTGTGTCCGGTAAGTCCTGTGATAGGTAACACATTACAAACACAACTGTGACACCAACTCCAAACAGCAAGGCCTGGCTGAGTTGTAGAAACATTGATCACATTGAGTTTTTAAACCCATACCTTTATGAACCACAGAACTGAGGTGACAGATCTTGCACAACATATCTCCACCATCACAATAAATCGTCCTGCATACTGACCATCTTGCAGTGGAAATTCCTGTTAAACATTTGTGGTAAGTTGCACTTTGACTAAAGTGCTACTGGAGATATAAGACTGTGTCTGATTATATCAGATTAAATGTGTGGCTGACAAGGAAAGGCTTTGGGATGTAGTCTCCCATAACAGAAAAATGCTTGAGGATTTCGTAAGAGCACAGTGCGTTCTAGTAATGGTGTATGGTTTCTATGTTGAAAGCAATTTTGAAAGTAAATTCATTTATGTTAAACCTAAACAAAGTTAATACTTTAAAATTATCTTGACTTTGTAGATGTTCCTGCACTTTTTCCAACTGGCTTCTACAGAAGATGATTTTATTTAACAGTGACCACAATAAATGTCTTTGAAGCATCCAGATGTAGCTTTTAGCTGACAGTACAGGCTATGATTCACACTTTGCTCCATAGCTGAATTATGTCTCTTGAAGTATAGTATTTCATAATCTGCAGGGACATCGAATTGTCTTCCATGAGAGGCAGTGAAGGTGTCTACAGGAGGATCTGGTGTACTTTTTTTTGTTGTGCCTTTGATATCTAATGTTTCCCCTCTACCTGCTTATAGTCACTGCATATCCCACTGACTGACTTCTGCTTCAGCTGTTGAATTCTATACTAGAAAAATGCAGGTTCTTACAGCTGTGAGGTCTTCACACTCTTCACACCTTCTCGTCTCCATAGGCCATAATATTTGGCAGGCTACACATGCAGGAGGACGTCTCATAGGTGTGTGAGCCCCATTAAAAGACCTGACAAGGAGCAGTCTGCAGATGAGGTTGGTAATTGAGCAGTAAACAGACTTCCTTCTCAATACACAGCCATGTGATAAGACCTACTCTCTTTGATAAGGAAAGAAGCTTCCCTTTCACAGATCCATGCTAAACAGCCTCTTGCTAATGCTCCCATACCCAGTCTCAGTGAGGGGGCTGGAGCCCCTGGTCTCCTACTGTTTCCCAGGTAGCTCTAATGCATGCCCTAATCAAGCAGGATAGTGATAATAGACCTAACAGTGGTGTAGGGGGGTGAAGAGGGGTTAGAGAGGGCTGGAGGCATACCAAAGAGACAGTCTGGTGTTATCCTTAGGGTGTTTCGGGTGCAGGTTGATGGCTCTTGGACCACAGCTGCATGTGAATAAGCCACATTCTCACCTCAGACTGTGTGTGAGGTGTAAAGACCCTGCTGAGCTGCATGGGAGCCTGGCAATTGGCCAGGCAGGAACACCAAAGTGGGAACTTGGCATCATGCTCAACAGAAACATCTTCACTCACAATTTGATGTTATTCTATTATGTCTGCTAGTCAATAGTTAATGCTGCATTGAAAGATGTACACTGATAAAGCTTGCAAATTTAATTAATTAGTCACATTCAGCCATTTCACAAAAACATTGTGAAAATAAAAGGTTGCAGTGACTGTTGCAGCATCAGTTGCTTCAATGTATTACAGTAGAATTTCCTGAAAACATCCTGAACTTTTTTCTGGAGAAGCCTTGTTTAGCGTCTCTGATCACTTGTTTGAGGCATTATTTTTAGACACAAACTGTCTTACTGTCACTCCTCACTTTTTCCTTTGCAGATAAGTTTGCCACCCTTTTAGTCCAACAAGGGTGAGTGACGGAGATGTAAAGCTTGTAATTAGCCATGTCTGTGTGGCTGATAGCAGCATGCTTGCCGATCCAGACGTGGCAGACCTGAGCGTTAATCAGAACCCCCTCTAGTCTTCAGCACTCTACTCTGTACACTCATATTGTTCTCTGCTTCATTCTGAGACATTCTGAGATCTACACCTGTTATTCATCAGAGACAGTTAAGGTCCCTCCAATCATTGCTTCCATCTTAAAAATGTAATAAATAAACTTCACTTCTAAAAATGGAATGATAACAGGGCATTGTGTCTGCAGTAACTTACACATTGTATTTTTTTTCTTTTGTGTCTTCGTTTGATCATCCCTCTCTCCCCTGCCTGAGACACAGCCTTGAAATCCAATAAAGTGTTTATTTCTTTTCCTTTTTTATTAATCCATTACCAATTGTAATTGATAAGGATTGTAGTGGAAAAGAAAATGTCAGTGCACTTTTGGACATGTGATTAAATTATGCAATTTTCCCACAAGCTGCTGTCTGCCTGCCACTGTTGACACCTCTTTGCTTGTGAAGTGTGGGAAACCCCGTCCCACACGCAGGGTATCGGAGCCATTGTAAAGGGTAATTTAATTTTACACCATAGCAATCAGATGGAAAGCAGGGCAGGGGAAGGAGGAGGGGAACAGCCTTTCAGGGCTCATGTCTTTTGCATGTGTTTAAACTGGCCTGAATAAGGGGAAGTCTTTGGGAACCTTTTCTCTTTCTCTCCATTAAGGATGCAGGGGCAGGCTCTGGTGACACCCTGCGCCCCCCAA
Organism: Albula goreensis; assembly: GCA_022829145.1. Lineage (NCBI taxonomy): Eukaryota > Metazoa > Chordata > Actinopteri > Albuliformes > Albulidae > Albula > Albula goreensis. The sequence continues at coordinate 24,116,010 of CM040750.1, forward strand.
TGGTGGATAGAGACTCAACAACTCTACTCTCCCTAAAAACCTGAAGGTACCTTTTATGATGAATGGTAAAAAGACGATGTAAGTAAAATATTAAAATGTCACTGCAAACATTAGAATTTTTTTAAAGGTAAGTACATCAGATCACAATTGTCTCAGCAGTGTGTTATACCAGAAATGAAAAAAAAAAAACTTGAGCTTGAGTTCAGTAGTCTGAATGAAAAAGAAAAAGAAGATGAAAAACATATTTTGTTGTATCTTCCACTCACAATGTATCATTTTCAAGGAGCAGTGAAATGTTAGTGTGTGAATGTATGTGAGAATATGTGTGTACACAGTGAAAAATCACACATATGCATACTACTGCTGGCAAAATCTGCTTGGTCATTATTGTGGTGCAATTATTTACATGTTTTGATATTTATAAATCTGACCAGTCAAATCCTAAACCCTGTTCCATAGAGATGGGAATGAGATGTAGAGTCAGGGGGGTTGTGACTTTTGGAGCTGCACTTTGTTCAGTAGCTGAGAAAGGTAGTTGGAGTGCGTCAATATTAACGCTCTCCTCTTCCCTGGGATAATAGTGCAATGCCAACGGTCAGCACAGGGGTGAGAATTACCATTAGAGCAGACGGACCACGCTGCTGCCTCTCACCACAGCAGTGTTACCTCTGTTTCTGGCGCAACCCCCACCTCTTTAATGAGTCCAGGCGTCAAAACAGGGATGATGAATAGGAAGCAGCCCAGTCCAAATGCGTGAAAAGCAGGGGGAGAGAGAAAGTGTATGTGCATGTGTGTGTGTGTGTGTTTATGTATGCATGAGGGAGGTTCCTGAACATCAAAGAGCCTGCTTTTGGGTTTGATTAGAATTAGCAACTGGCTGCTAGGGCAACACAGTGGCATAGGCAATGTGGGTAATGGCGGAGGAGAGGGAGAGTGGTGGAGGAGGGTAGAGCCCTGGTGATCCAAGCTGATGTGTTGGGCTGCTCAGAGGCAGGATTTCCTGGAGTAGACCCTGGCCATCCACCCTACCTATCACAATGCAGTCATAATTAACTCATCAAAGTGATATTCCCCAGAAAAGACTATTAAATAATCAAATTAAGCTGTTTTCTGTTAAACTCTCATTCAAAATAAATGAAAGATAAAATAGAAAGCTTCGTCTCAGTGAGGTTACATGCACAGTATCACAATGGTCATGTAAGAAGGAAGTGAGACCCCTTTATACACTTAAAAAATTCAACATCTGCTGATAAGAACGTTTCTTGGGACATTATTTGAAGGGTTCAAGCTAGTAATTAAATAGCTTTTAAATCACACAGAGGTGTTGATTTAGGTGCAGATATCCAGTTTGGCGTAATTTCACACGGTAATGTTGTTGTTTTCCCAACAAAACAAAAACATTGAAACTGCTCAGTAAAAAGAATGGCACCTCAGTTTGGCTGGACCCTGTCTTTTTCCCTTATATCTGCCCAAATGTTGAGGTGGCGTTCACCCTGCACGTGTTAACCAAACAGTGTCACCAAGCCAGAGTAAATAACTAAGTGGAAAGGAGCACTGGGAGCTATAGTCTGCCCATCTGAAGCACTCCTGGCAAGAGTGCTGGCTGACTGTGGACCCATTAGGTCTGTCTCTTATTGATCCCACCAAAGATCAATCTCAGTGTTTACAAGCCAACCCCTAAAAGACCCTAATGTGGGCCAACAGTAGTGGCAGTGCTGGGTAGATAAGGTTACCAGGGATGAAGACAGTGTGAAGAGTGACAGACAAGTTTGTAAGGACTTTGCAGTGCTGTCATTAAAACATTTTTATTTATGCTTTATAATGTTGCCAAACTATCTGTCCCACCTGACTGATTCTGTAACAGCTTCCAAAGTGCTTATGGTGTATCAGTGTAGGGCAGTATAGTATTCATGACCAGAGTGAAGAGAACTCCTCTTGCACTCTTACTGGCTTTTATTGTGAATACCTTAGAAATGATTATGTATGTATAAGTAATTTTAGTGAGATTAGTTTACATGACGACTGTGCATTTCATTGATAAATTGGCTGTATAATTAATTGACGCCAAGCTGTGCTGACAGGAAGTACCAGCTGACAGCCTCACTGATAGCATTGCTGACCCACCCCTAATTCACCCCTCTAAACCAGTACACCCATCAAACAGGACACTCTTCTAAAGCCATAGAGAACTCCTTAAACACCAAACACCAGTTGAAACATAAACTGCACCAAACTCAGATAAATTATTCAGTCCTCAGCAGTCACCTGCCTCCACAGACTCAGAGTAGGGATGCCCTGATGCTCCTTCAATTCATGTTATGAGTAGCCCTCGCTAGCCCTGTGCAGACACATCACAAATTACATGCTGCCTATGTTGTCTATGGACGATGACAAATTCAGCTATATCCTTGTTTCGTACATTCTAACTCCCATCCCTATGGAGATGGGCATCCAGCCAACCAGGCTACTAGAAAACAGAAAAACTACTGAACAAACATAACTGGCTTACCCCCATCATTCCCCGGTTGTTGCCTCACCAATGCACACCTCCAGCTGGTAATGGCTGGGACTTTATTCCAGTCACAGGGCTCATGTCTGCTTCCCAAACCAGTGCCTTTACTGCATGAGCTGCACATCATACATGAAAGAGAATGTATGTTGAAACAGAGCTTCCTTTGACCTTTGTCAATTTTTGACATATATTGAGTATAAAAAATCCTAGGTAAAATAAGGGAGGAGAGTTTGCGGCTGTACTGACTAAATCTAATGGGATTTGCCTTGTCTTAGCTTTGGTAATTCATCTGGTAGCATTTGATGGGCATCTGGACGCAATGCTACACTAGCATGTTGTAGCTTTGAGGTTTTATATATGTATTTAATTTGTACCTTACTTCATGCCATATTTGTAATTATTGTTCAAGCATTTCAAGTAATTTAACTAAGAAGCTGCTGCATTCAAATGAGCTGTATATGGTTCTGCTTTCTCACGCCTTCACACCCCCTCCACAGACAGCTGGTCACCATGGACAAAGGCCTTGTATACAAGTGTCCAGCAAAAGTGCATTAAATTTCAGCTGGCTTTAAATCTTATTTTTATAGCATACTGATTGAACATTGTGTTCTTTCAAACACTCTTAGTGAAAAGGTGTATGGCATTAAAGGAAAGTCATATGTTATAGGGGCAACCATTGTGGCTCCTCATGGTTTACATGTGTATTCAACAACCCATCAGCCTGAGGGCCATTAAAGATTTAGATCTACTTCCAGAGTGTTATGTTGGTGTTTATTTTTTAAAAAATAGGTCTTCATTAATACTGATTGTAAGTTGCACTAAGGCAAGTCTTTATACTGTCATATGGCTTTATGGGCAGGTTGCACACTGCTACAGACCCTTGAAATCTCCCTAATAAAGCAGCTTGTCCTGATCAATGTCCATTCATCCCATTTTCACATGGCCAGCGCCAAAGTGACAGCCGGCACAGTCATATTGCATGCATTTTTAAATTGCATGGCACATGCATGTTAACAGAGGGGCTGTATAAGCATGTGGTCTGCCCTCCCCTCCAGTCCCACAGATGCGCCTGATACTCCTTCATTACAATCTTATCAATCCGTCTCGACTGCCCCCTCCCTGTAGACCAGACCCTCAGTTAAATAGGAGGGGGGGGATCTATCATTTTATGCAAAGATGGCCCCACTAAACAGTAATCACCATCCGCCTGCTCTTCTGCTCCATCGCCTCACAGGCAGACTGCCGGGTCACCCTGTCCTGGGAAAGTTAAGATGTCCATTTGAATAAACAAATGCTGCAGCCTTCTGCTGAGTGTGTGAAAGTGCCCGGTGGCAGATGGCAGTGTCCCATAACCATAGACTCCAAGCCCTAATCCCCCAGGGCATAATGCATCTCTGTGCTCACAGCTGATCACATCAACACAGACAGAGAGGGAGGGAGGGAGAGAGAGAGAGAGAGAGAGAGAGAGAGAGAGAGAGAGAGAGAGAGAGAGAGAGAGAGAGAGAGAGAGAGAGAGAGAGAGAGAGAGAGAGAGAGAGAGAGAGAGAGAGAGAGAGAGAGAGAGAGAGAGAGAGAGAGAGAAACTTCTTCACTCATAATCCTCCAAATTGAGTAAATATGTGAGTAAATATATTTTGAACATTTTACATGCACTAACATTATGAAACTTTGACCTTTCCAAAATCCTGATGATGCATCTATCTTATCAGCTGGTGGCAGAAGGAGGTGGGGCATATAATGAACAATAGGAGTTGGCTGGCTGGATTGGTTTTGAGGGGTTGTGTTTTGGTGCAGCTGGTGTTTGTAGCTAATTTGAAGACCCTGAGTATAATTATGAATTAAATGATATGGCCACACATGGCTTCCTTGCCCCTCAACCTTAAAACAGGAACACTGTGGATTCAATCATCATTATTACTCAGTTCATCACTGTCACTCTTATTTTCTGCTGTTCAGGAAGTTATTCATGTGGTATAAAAGCCGTACGTTGGTCTTCTACATGTCAGCTGCTGAATCCAAACAAAGAGCTTGTGACTCAGCAAGTAAAAAGACGATTCCCACCCACCCCCTCTATCACTGGCCTCGACTGGGATTTTCACACCCCCTGCTCTTGCTCTCTCTTGCCCACAGTGGCATTTTGGCCTCTTTCAAAACGTCACTCACAGCAGGGACCCCCACTTTTTCCACTCAAAGGAAAAACCAGCTGTAGAGAATTTTAATCTTTGATGATGTAAAAGAAGAAATGCCAGTTACACAACATAATCCAGGCATTTTGTTGCCTAAAAAGGTTATTTGGAAACAAGGCTTTTTACCAAACTTTGATACTATCTATTTTCAAGGCATTCACGCAAATGAAAATAAATATATTTTTTCACGAGAAGAGGAATCACAATTTACACCAGACTGCCAAAGAGTTCAACTTACACAAGCATTGGTATAACACATTTATGATTTAACTAAGAGTGATCACTGAGTTATCTTTCCTTGGGTTTTGCATAGATGCCCTTACAACAGAAAAGTTCGTTCGAGAATTTCATTGCGCCGAAGGAGAAATTCTTGTGCCTAAGGGACAAAATAACTTAATTTTCAAAAAATGTTTTCAATCGCCCCAAACCAAATGTTTTTCGGATAGTCAATATCGCCCTCGTGTGTCAGATTACACACACTGCAATTGGTGGATATCCTCGACAGGAACCGCGCTTTCAGCCAATAAACTGTATAGTATCATGCGATTTACTAATTACATTAGGCAATGCCATTTTAAGCATTAAGACTAAGTCGAAAAGCTATGACACTTTTTCTTGAACTTTTACTGTCACTGTTTTTGCAGTGAAAATTAAGCAAAACAACACATGTTAGAGTTAATACGAAACAGTGACATTCGAGTAAATAAACAGGCTTATAATTGAAAACCACTTGCAAACTTTAACCTCCTAAGCTCCCCTGCCTTTTTGTGAATTTCTGCCTGTTTTCCCTTGTTTTAAGACTCAAACATGTGGTTGAACATATCTGTTTTATGGTGTAAACAGTGACTAACAAGAAGGGTGGGAAAATAGTTACACACAATTAAAGAAGAGAAGAAAATAAAGTCAGTTAGCTTTGAAAATAAATGGCAAACATCACATCTTGATATCATTTATCGTTGAACACCTTGATATCATTCACTTTTGAAACATTTAAGTGAAACTTACACTTTCCATGGATTGAAAAAGTTTAAACTAAACCTCCACTTCCATGATTAACATGTGTAGGGATCAGATGAGAAGCAACAAGTTCACAGATAAATAGCATAATGGGCCAGAAACAATGCATCTGCTCGCTTCACACTCATCGTTGGCTCCGTACATCATTCGACCCAGTACTTTATTTTTAATAATTTCCAGATTCTTTGAAATATACGCAAACATGTTCATTGTGTGTGTCATCTCACATGTTCGTGCCCTTTTAGTTTTTGTGAAGGTAAGATAGACATTAGGCCTACAATGTACCTTTTGTGACACATGTTAACTAGGTACGTGAGTGCATTTACTGTTACTGTGTTAATTATCTTGATAATTTATCTGATGATACATGAGATGCTGTTGCTAAATGGTTTCTATCAGAAAAAAATATCGTAGACTCTTTAAAAACAAGTCTAAGTATGTACAAAGAATTGCGTTGTATTGAATAGGCAGTACATAATAAAACCAACTCTCTAAATTGCTCTATTTCGTTGTTACTTTCACATTAACGAACTTTCAAAGTTATGAAGGACTTTCTCCCGAGGTTCAACTTGTCTGTTATTGAATATTGTGCACCATCTTAAGAGCACAAGTGGATAATTGCCGTTACCTGTGCCTTCAGCTTCCACAATACGTTCATTATTGTACATTGTAACTGTTGTCTAAAACAAATATTTTAGTAATAAAGAGATGAGCATGGTTCGTTTTTACAATTTTAAAGTAAGGCATCTTACCACAAGGGGGCGGTAGCCTAGCTGCGTGTGCGATCTTCGATAATATGTCTATAGAGCCACTAGAGGGCAATACAGTTACAATCAAACGTACATCTGCGATTTCCTGTTCCTGGTCGCCATGTTGCAGTGAGACAGCGAGTTTGTTCTCAGTTGCTAATACCGGTTGTGTTGTTCTCGGAGAAGCCTAACGTTAGACACAATGCTGTCGGCACAAATGTGTGGAGACCATGGCAAGATGAAAGAGTACCATTACACAGGACCAGTGGAGCAGAGATTCTCACCTTATGCTTTCAACGGCGGGTAAGCTAAATAGATGAAAATCTAAATAAAAGCTGTCGGTAAACGACAGTTAGGGAACAGCTAACCTTAAGTCATTAGCAATAGCTAGTTCGCTGAAAACTGTAATTAGTGCTTTTTAGCAATAACTATTCTGCAGAAAATGACTTCAGATCCAATATATAATGTTTCTGAAACACATACCTAGCTGATTTTGTGTATTAGGTAACGTAATTATTATTCTGACTTAGTCATTGACAGATGCCATGACAGTCCGCTCTCGAATCCATGACAAACTACTTCTTTCGGTTTCCCCTTCTTCGGATTTCTTAACACTTGTTCGTTTTTGAATTTAGTTTACAATCTTTTTAATATTAAAGTAGAAATCTATTTAAAATTATTTTTCTTCCCAGGACAGTGTTGGCTGTAGCGGGAGAAGACTTCGCTATTGTGGCCTCTGACACTCGCCTGAGCGAAGGATACTCGATTCACAGCCGAGATTCACCTAAATGTTACAAACTGTAAGTATTGAGTTTTTTCCGTGGGCATTACATTGTTCACATGTATTGGCATGCTGTTGTTTCGTATGTCTACGTCTGGCGTTCCTAAAACTGCTTTAAACACTTTTTGAACACAAAGCAGTGGATAAATTTAGGTTTTCAGGTAATATGAATTTTGTGCCATACGTCTATTGCAATTGCTTTCTGTGACCTCTTACTACATAGAGTTAGTTCTGTGATAGTAGATGTTGGATATTTAGTACTGAAGTGTGGTTGAACTTCATCATCAACTGCCAACCACAATAAGAATGGGATTTGCTGTGTTTTTCCTCTTTCCAAGTCTAAACCTAATTGTTTAACTGCTTGTTCAGAAAAGTATGAGTATATCAACACACATGATCATCATATGTGATGTAACTGGAGCCACATGTAGGATACCATGTTGTTAGAGAAGCTTCTCCTGGCTGTATTTCATTCTCTGAAATTTATTATACGTATAAGTACTGTATAATTTGTCTTTTGATATGTCTTGCAGCACAGACACAACAGTCATAGGTTGCAGTGGTTTCCATGGAGATTGTCTCACCTTGACAAAAATCATTGATGCCAGGCTCAAGGTAGGACTAGCTCTGTCAAATTATTGCAAAGAGGTAATGTAACATTTTTCTAACACATCTATAAGTACGTAAAACATTAAATGAATAGAAAGAAGCAAAAGTCTTGACAGTGGTTTCCTCAGACGGATGAGTCATTGGTAAGACCATTAAAATGATCCCCCTGTTTATGGTGAGGGTATTGCCCACTGAATGTTCAGCACAAACAGTGCTATCACAAATTATTATATTCTGTTCTCCCTTGATGTTCAAAATTATGTAATAAAGAATCAAGTGAGGGTGGTGAGCGTTATGCAAACTGGTTTTAATGAGCTTCTGTTCAACATGGTGTCCAGTAACTGACAATCTGGGGAGAGATTAAACTTCATATGGTTTCATGAGGGTGAATATGACACCCATCACTATGTTCTCATCCACTACAACAAGAAATTGCCTGTCCTTGCTTGTCTGGATGCCTATCTCTCATTCAGCACCTACTGACATGTGTGAACCTAGCAAGCAGCATGTAAATGTAAGCACTGAAATATTTATGTAAAGCACCATTACCATTAGTTTTAAAAGTATTTTGTTTTAAGTGAATATGCTGATGTTCCTCATTTTGCACTCCCAGATGTACAAACATGCAAATAACAAGACCATGACAAGTGGGGCTATTGCTGCCATGCTGTCCACTGTCCTCTATGGCAGGCGTTTCTTTCCCTACTATGTCTACAACATCATCGGAGGACTGGATGAGGAGGGTACGGGGCTTTTTCTGAAATGAGTTTTGTGTCCTAACTTGTTCTAGAAATACATTGTAAAGTAGAAGCAACAGTATGTAACACCATAAACAGGATTGACTGTGTATGATGGTTATTATGTACTCTGTGTAGATCCACATTTACATTGTGTGCACATGCATGTATGCATAGTCACATTGGCATGCTCTGAGATTGAGCCAAATTAGCCAACATTATATGTCTGGTCATATTAGTGGGATGTGTATTCATGTAGTTACATTAGTATGTACTGCACTCTAATTGTGGTGATCTTTCCAGGAAGGGGAGCTGTGTACAGTTTTGACCCAGTGGGATCCTACCAGAGAGACACTTACAAAGCAGGGGGATCAGCCAGTGCCATGCTACAGCCACTCCTGGATAACCAGGTAAAGAGTTATGATGCACCCTCTCTGGCATTTGCTGGACTGAGTTCACCACGTGCAGATTTTGGATTGCACATGTACCTGTTATTTTCAGTTACACATCTCTATATTGGATGGTATGCCCCCAAACTAGTCTTTTGAAGTATGTAAACTTCTCCCAGTGTTATATTTTAGGGAATATGGTAAGGTAAAGGATTTGTAGTGTTAAAGGGATTATTTAGTGTAAAATTGAGGTTGTTGATTCATCATTTACCTTTTGAAATGTCTTTTGACTTGACTAAGACATCTTTTCAGTGTCTACCCAGGTTTGATAAGTCAATTTCAAATGAATGGAAAGATATGATACAATGAAATGTTAAAATATCTTTCATATACTAAAAACAATCATAAAAAGACATTTAATAGTTTGCAGACTACACCCATAACAATATAAGTCAGACCTCTCAAAGAATTTTGGTGAAATGATTTGAAATTTTCATTGTCCAAGCAGTTGATCTGAATGCTTCCTCCTTTTGCTCTTATGCAGATTGGTTTCAAGAATATGGAGAATGTGCAGCATGTGCCCCTGAGCCAGGAGAAAGCTGTGCAGCTGGTGAAGGATGTCTTCATCTCAGCCGCAGAAAGAGACGTGTACACAGGCGATGCCCTAAAGCTCTGCATCATCACCAAGGAGGGAATCAAGGAGGAGACTGTTCCCCTCAGGAAAGACTGAGGCAGTCCTACAAGATGCTTTATAGCTCCTGCTGCATACCGTAATCACACCTTGTCAATGCTTTTTTTGTACTCTTGATTTAACAAGATTAATAAAATGTTCAAGTTGAGCCTTTTTGTTCATTTTTAAAATCACTGGTAGGCTTGTGTTCATTTTGGTTTGGATTTAGAACAAGGGATTTTAACCTCAATGACCAAAGTACATTTTAGTTTGATCTCTGCCACAGAGGGAAGTGAATTGTATAAGGACCAAAACAGACTGAATATGCAAACAGTAAACACAATGATAAGCAGGACTGTACACTTTGAAAGTAAATTAAAGTAGCCATTGGAGACCAGTGGATTAAAACAGCACAAGTGGGGCATGAAGGTGAAACCAAGTTTTGTAACTACGATGAAACTAGTCAGTAACCTGGAAATATCCAATATTGTACAACTTGAAGCTTTACTTCATTACAGATGTAGAATGTAGGAATTGTTTTCCGGCTCAGAGAACACCCAAAGGTGGAAAGTTCCTGGTTAGGGTTTTGTGCGGATCTCATTGCCACATTTATGATGGCTGCTGCTGGAACTTAATGATTGGAGCATAGCGTGTTGATTCTAGAGAGGACAGAGAGCACCCCAGCTGTACAAGGATGTTACACACTAAGATAGTATGTCCACAGCAGTAAAGACGTAATTCATGCTTCCAAGAGGCTGTGACCATCACAGCCACAGCGATGCAATTGGCATCGCAGATGCTGTCAAAGCAGGTGCAAGCAAAGGCTCAAATGCAGTCAATTGCATGAATATTAGATTTTGTGTCTTGTGAGGTCTTCAGTAGACATACTATTTGATACATAGATGATACATAGATAAAGTATGTTAAATACTTGGGTCTTCTGATTGATGACTGTCTTATTTTTAAACCTCACATTGAATACTTGGGGGAAAAGTATTCAAAAGTATTCAAAAGGCTAAAGTTAGGATTATATTTTAGAAATAAATCTTGTTTTTCTTTTGAAGCTAGAAAAACTTGTGTCTACTACGTTTCTCTCACTATTAGATAATGGAGTCATAGTATATACGATTGCCCCTGCCTCTTCACTGCAGTAGCTTAATACAGTTTACCATGGAGTGCTAAAATTTTTCACAAACTCTAAAGTCATCAATCACTGCACCCACTATAAGAAAGTTGGTTGGCCTAGCCGCAGATTGACTCTTGGGTACATTTTTATTTATAAAGCCATATTGGGGTAGCTCTTTCCTTATCTGTGTATGCATATCATCCCTCAAAGTAACAATAACTACTGCTTATGCCCATTGGATTATTTGTCATTAACTGTGCCATAGGTTTGTACGGAGTTCAGGAAAAAGGCCTTCAAATTCTCTGCCCCTGCTTCTTGGAATGATCTCCAAACATTTTTTAAACTGAAGGAGCTTATCACTTTAAATGAATTTAAAGCTATGGTCAAAGATAAGGAATTCATCAAAACTGGGGAGTGTCATTATCATTATTATTATTTAACATTTACATTTGTCAATGTAAATTACATTACATTGTCTGTAATGAGTATTTCAGCCGCTTTCATGGCCAGGTCTCACTTGCAAAAGAGATTTTAAATCTGAAGAGACTAACCTGGTTAAATAAAGGTTAAATAAAAATAAATTACATAAAAATGTGTCAACAGGAACAGAAATAGATAGCCAGCACAATCATGAGCAATGAGTGCAAGATGTATGGGGTGGGGGGTAAAAGGTAGTACAAATGAATGGAATTTTCAAAAAGCACAAATGGGTTGGTGGGCGGAGAATTTGGCTGTGGCCAATGAGATGCCGAGTCAAGGGGAAAATATGTTTTAAACAAAAACTATAAATGTGATAGTGTAATAATATGATGACTGACTGAAAAACAAAAAATGCGATGAATTTATTTTCCCCTCGATTCCATGTTGGCTTCGTTTTAGAGGGCGGGAGACTGTATTGAGCACAACGCAGACAGGCATGCGCAGTGCAGATACCCTTCTTTCATAGATTTTCAGATCATGAAAGCACACTGATTTGAGACCAGTCAGCCGCACTCGAATTCTCAATTTACCGTAAGAAAAAAAGCGCTAACCTGACTTCAGATCAGCAAGTAAGGGAAACTTCTACTCAACCTGCAGTTGACGGACAATTTCTAAACAAGAACACATCCGTGATTTGCCCTGGTTACACCGGAAGTAGTGTGAAGATAGTTTGCTTCAGCTCTCTGAGTTCGTACATTCAAATGAAAGCGCATCTTCGTGACTTTGAGAGATTACAATTTGTGTACGAGCATACGGTGAGTAATTCTAAAATGCTCATTTCGACACACTTGGTGTGCTTTGAAGGCCTATCTTTCGCGCCAGAACACTGAGAAACATGAAACTGAAAACCTTCCCCAGAGCAGCAGTGGTTGTACGAGTACGCTAGCGATACATTAGCTTGTGAGGTCGCTAATGCTACCAGCACGTTGGAAATTTGGTAATTCCCAGTAAATTTCTCAATGTTATTAGGGAGAAATCACAAATAATTGTTTCTGGATGCCTCTTCATACGATACCATGCAGCGTGTTGCTACATATGTAACTAGCCAATCTTCTAATTAAGTAGCCATTGCTGCTATATCATATTGCTGTCTGTGATTTGCCACGATATTTGATCGATGCATTAACTTGCACAGTAATATCTTCAAACAAATTGCATTTTTTCAGGTTCCTTCGCAAGGGTCAATGCCACATCCTACATCTCCGTCCACTGGCTGTGGATAAATACTATTATAGCCGCGTCTAACACAACCAAGGCAAATAAAGTGCATTTCCTGGACATTTCACTTCGTATCAGTCCCATAAGTAGGAACCATGGAGCAAAACAACAGCTTGCCTCCTTTCACTCAGGGACTTGCATCTCCGCAGGTGAGTCATATAAGCACAATATCAGTTCTCTGGTACATCCAACCGATTTAAGAGTTTCTGTCATTGCACAGGATAATGTCGGTTGAGGAAAATTTTACGTTTTAGGCAGAATGAACAATTAATGCCAAATCCCTTAGGCCGCAGTACTATAATATCTTACAGACTCTCGACTGATCGTAGTGTTAATGGGAGCCACAGGAAGCTACCTGTTGTGTTGCAAGAATGAGGTTTTTTGAATCCCATAATGTCTGCAGTTAGAATCTGTAAGCCACGTATTTGAACCAATTACTGTACGTATGTGCATGAAATTAGACAAACTTCACCTAGAAGGAGAAACACTCTTAATTTAAGCATTTCTTGCCTCAGAATGTTCCCAGCTACCATAAAATGTAACATAAAATATCTGCATTCATTCACCACTGTATCTGTAGTAATATACTTTGGTATATTAATACCACTCTGTAAGTAGCATTCAGATGTTTCTGTGAAAAGGTGAAACTGTTTTGTGTATTACTGACTAGATAATTGTGTCTATTCGTAATTCCTGATGGACCACACACAGTAATTATACAGAAAGTATATTGCAGTAACTGGTGTTTTTAGACAGGTTTGGCAATAACTAAGATCCTGGTAGTCTGTAGGACATGACTATATGATATTTCCTCCACCAGGGTGCAATGACACCAGGCCTTCCTATCTTCAGTCCCATGATGCCCTATGGCACAGGGCTGACTCCACAGCCTGTACAGAATACAAACAGCTTGTCCTTGCTGGAGGAGCAGCAGAGGCAGCAGCAGCAGCAGGCTGCCTCCCAACAGGGTGGGGCAGCAGGTGTGTCTGGGCAGACCCCCCAGCTCTACCACTCCCAGACCATGACCACCACAGCCCTGCCAGGCAACACCCCCCTCTACACCACACCGCTCACCCCAATGACTCCCATCACCCCTGCCACGCCTGCTTCAGAAAGCTCTGGCATTGTCCCACAGCTTCAGTAAGTTGATCTCTTTAATCACTTTAGAGAGTCAACTCTGACTCTGGTTTTCTGAATCCAATGTGGTATAACTGTGTCAAAGTGTTAAATTCCTCAGAGCTTGTACTGCTTTTAGTGTACTGTGTGGTAACATACAGTTTATTGGAGTAAAGATATGATGTATATTTGCATGATTTCTGTAGGAACATTGTATCTACCGTAAACTTGGGATGTAAACTGGACCTGAAAACAATAGCACTGCGTGCAAGAAATGCTGAATACAATCCCAAAGTAAGTAATGGCTTTGTTAGCTTTAAGAATCCTTTTTTGCACAGAAATTGGGAAATTAGCACCCACTGAAACAGTTGAATTATGTGTATTTTTAATCAAATCATTTACATTTGAACTAAGACTTATCAAACTCTTAATGTTTGCACATTTCAAATTATTGTTAATCATTTAGAAAGATACACCTGTGAAGTATGACAGATGTGACAGATCAGTTTTGGTGTTTTGAATCTTTTGTTGGATTTTGAGTTTCTGCACATTTTCTTTTTTGAATTTTAGCGTTTTGCTGCTGTCATCATGAGGATACGAGAACCAAGGACGACTGCACTCATCTTCAGCTCTGGGAAGATGGTTTGCACGGGAGCCAAGAGGTTAGTTTGGCATCCTCCATTTTGTTTTGTGTCATCAATACATGTAAATGTCAGTGAAGATCATATTTATATATATGGTCCTTTACCTACAGCGAAGAACAGTCCCGTTTGGCAGCAAGGAAATATGCCAGAGTGGTACAGAAATTGGGTTTCCCTGCTAAATTTCTGGATTTTAAGATTCAGAACATGGTGGGCAGCTGTGATGTCAAGTTCCCTATTCGTCTGGAGGGTCTGGTGCTCACACATCAGCAATTCAGCAGGTATGTCCAACAGTGTATATAGTTATATTCATTAACATCAATCAGTGTTCACATGCATGGATATATAGGGGGGCAATGGTGCACAATGGGGGAAAAAAAACTCTGCATGAAAGAAAAGTTGAAAGTAGTTTCTAGGACTGAACAGGTACTAAGATAGGAATGAGAAGACATTTATTCTTCATGGTATACCTAACTGTTTCTGAAGTAATGGGTCTTGGGTGTGTAAATAATCTTTCAAGACACAAAAAGCTTAAGGGTAAAAAATTAAAAGCTTGTTACAATTCTGGTAGTATAATTTTGAAGACCAGCATCCAGTTTACAGTTTGGTATTCAGTGGACACTAGTGAACCAAGGCAACTTGCAGAAAGTGCAGTCCACACAGCAAAAAAAAAAAAACATCACTAGACCAAGAACTGGTTCAAGGTAAACCTAAATCAGTTTAGCCCTGTGTATCACAAGACCTGCCAAATAAAAGAAGTCAATGTCCCACAGGACCAAGGATAAGAACCACAAAACCAGGGCACTGTTGACAGGACATTTCAGTCTTGATTATAACGATCATTGGTTTTTTGTTTTTTTTTTTCCCAGTTATGAACCAGAATTATTTCCTGGCTTAATCTACAGAATGATCAAACCCAGAATTGTGCTCTTAATATTTGTTTCTGGGAAAGTTGTGCTGACAGGTGAGTGAAATGTTTATTGATCTGCTAGGGTCAGTTTAAATGTAGTTGAGTTTATTGTTCCTGTGTACTGGAAATCCTGCTGTAAACTCATTGTAAATGATCTGGGTCATATAGTTTGAGTAAATTTAATTAATAAATTACATTTTAAGGGAAATCAGTTTAAAACCATTAGAAGAACTGCGCTTAATGTTAAAAATATTTATGTTTTTACAATGTTTATTTCCAGGTGCGAAGGTCAGAGGAGAAATCTATGAAGCATTTGAAAATATTTACCCCATATTAAAAGGATTCAGGAAGACGACCTAATCAGTTGGTGGACAGAATTTTTTGCTGCACTGTTGTTCTGGCTGGAGAGTTAGGTTTACATTCTGACCAGAGACTCTGGCTATTCTGGAGCTGATGTGGAAGTAGGTCTCTCGCCTACTGCTGGGAATCACCAGGGAAGTGTTTCTCCCATTATCACCCTTTCAAATGACTTTTACTTCCTCATACTCCTAGAACATAGCATCTGAGAAAGTGTTACTTTTCATTTTCATCATGATCATTTTTAAGTGTATTTTTAATTTGAGAAGTTTTTTTTTTTTTAATCTCATCCAGGCATTTTGGATGCTTTGGATTACAGTACATTCCTTAAGTGATGCACACTTTTCTTTGGAGTAGAAGTTGATTTTATTTCACGAGTTATGTGTACATGTGAAAATAGTTTCACTCAAGTGAGCATAGTAAGCCTTGGAAGGGTCCAATACAGGTTGAATATTTCAGTTTGTTGGTTCTATAATATAACAAACTTTTATTAATTTAATAGTTTTATCTAGCAGAGTAAATAAGCAATCAAGGTAAGTAAAACTTAGACAATAAATGGCATGGAAACCTTACTTTGCTTGATGGAGTTTCTGCTTCGTAAGTATATTATTTATTCAGTTTAAGTTTTTATGCCATTGAAATCACTGTTTTGTTTTGTCATTTTCAATTTAGCCAAAAACATGTACTCCAGACTCAACTGAACTCCATCTTATTTTTAAATGGAAAATGTTTATAGAAGTTTTACCATAAAATTTTCCCATCAGAGTACCCCTCTGAAGCACTTTTATTTTTAATACCTTCTCATTTGATATTTCTGAGGTTTTCAGTATGAGTGCATTTTGCCATTTTGTCCAGTTACTTTTCTTCCTATTACTTCTGAGCAACTGACACCAGAATGTCATTCTGTGTTGATGAAAGATAAGCCTCTGTGCAAACTTTTAAGATACCGACATCCTTGAACTGGTAGGATTTTTACGAGTTGTTTTTTATTTTTAAAATATTGAAAAAGTGTTTAATAATGGAATGTTTGTTTGCTGTAGTGACACATAGAACTTCAAAATGGTGACAGTTGAAAACAGATTTCAAATAAAAAGCTCAAGCGATTGAGCGCAGTTTTCTGTTTTTTTTTTTTTTTTTACTTTGACCCTGAACCTGCGGTTGTGATGAAGCATTTAACAAAATTAAAACCCCTCCAATTTCAATTTGACACGAATAAAATGCTTTAGCTGTGTATGAGTTTCTTGATCTTGAATAAGAAATAATCAAATGCTTCAGACCTCATTTATTAATATATTCTGAAAAGGATCACAAAATCAAATGCAGAAATTGATTCAAGTGATTAATCATGTTTGATTTGAAGAAAATAGTCAAAAATACTGCGCAGACTTACAATGTAGAAATATGGCTATATGCAATCTGTGTATGTGTTGAGATTTGATCTGAAATAACACATTCAAAATGATACATGTCAGGCATTGAGGGGTCAAACACTCATTTCATTAATGAGGGGCCCATGTGATTAACATGTGTCTAACTGACAGACAATTGTCAGACAATGCATGTTAAGCATAGATTATTGTTTTTTTTTTTTTTTTTTAATCATGGCAGTATAAAATGTCAACTGTAATGGAGTAATTGCATATGTATCACTTGGACTAAAAGCTCTGAATGAAGAATCCATTTGTCCTGCTGTCAGAACTCTTCTGGCATCAGGTTTTTAATCATCTCTTGAGATGTTAGGGCAATTCTCCTGTGAAGTCCTGTTTCCAAATGAATTCTGAGGAATATCTGTAACCCTGACCACAGCTGTCCTCACATGTGTACACAGCCAGGGTTCCCCAGTCAATGCTGGCATGAGGGCCATCTACTTTCAGGTGATTCAGAAGCTGAGGCATTACCTGGGAGACCAAGCACAAACATCAGTGTATCATTATGGAAGAACAGAAACAGCAAATGACATGTTAGCTGAGTAGATTTCACAAATACCTGAAATTCAAAAATGCGTTTCGCTCCACATGGACAGGCTGGGATGTCTTTGTCCTTAGGAATATGTTGAGCTGAGACCCAAAGAGCAGAGCCAGTTCTGCAGTACCGTAAAACCTGAGTAAAATATATTTTATCAACTCATCTGTTGTTATGACAGGACCATCAGCTTATCACTTCTCCAATGAAGAGAAATGTGTATCATCTTACCTGGTGAGGTTCCAATTCAGTCTTTTGTTTGAACTTCTGAAACACTCTGCTGTCCTCTGTCTCATGCATAGCCATTTCTTCAAGTTCTCTGTCCTCAAAAGCTGTAGGATAATTCATCGGAGAGAAATTCACATTGTGGTTTATATGGTTTTGTAAAGAGACACCAACATTTGTGAAGCCAAATCAGTCAATACCAAACCCGTCTTCAGTAATGCTCTCCAATGTCTTCTGGGTGTCGTCTGATTCACTCGGGGTCTCTTTTCCTTGAACCTTCTCTGGTTCTGTTAACAACTCAAACTCAGGAAAGAGATATTCATGTTTCTGAAAGTCGGCTGAGCAAGGTGTAGCTACACGACCAAGTGAAAAGAAAATACATGTTTAGGTACTGCTCCCGGCAAAATATGGCACTAGTAAATGGAAAATGCACGTGTTGAATTCATACGTTAATTTTTACCCTTACAATGTATGGTTTACTTTGCTGAATAAAAAACATTTTTCCAGAATTTCTCACCATTAGTCCCGCATTCGTTCTTGTGTCCGCTTTTCCAGTCAATGATCTGGTGGTCTTTACTGCAGTAGTTAGCGGCATGGCAACGCGAGCAGGACTTTGAGCCGGGGCATCCGCACACCCTGCACAATTTCAACCCGGACTGCAATACATCAGGATCGCTGTCATTTACCCCGGGTTCTTCCTCAGAGGGTGGATCGTATGAGTAGAAGTCATTTTTCCTTGGCAGCTGGCTCCGGTAAACTGTGAGGATAAACGAATTAATTTGTGCTGAAATTCAGGTTTAATTACAATAAATCAGATTTCAGCAGGTTGCATCGTGAGCATGAACGTAGCTAACAGAAGTGATTAATTCATGAACTAATGGCTGGCTGGTATAAAAGTCTGACCTTAAAGGCAGCTATACCTGCATTACTGAGACTTACCTTTAAAACAGCGATTGTCGTTCGGGGAATAGCATTCTGGCGTTTTGCAACAAAATACAAACAGTGTTCGGTGAAAACTTCTGTCCTGTCCTACAATCGGTGCGTAAACCTGCAAGAGGAAAGCCATTGGATGATGGCATTTTTCACAGCCAAGAGAGCATGGTAAGTCCGTTTGACTTAACCATGCAGGTTTCCCCCCAACTTTACTGGGGAACTGAGAACTCTGAAGTTCCCAGGTCTCTGCCTCTTCTAAAAATCCAAGTACAACCCCAGTTTCTTCCTTTAACGATTCGTTCCCATTCCCTGCCATCAAGTAAGTAGAAATTATACTAATTTACTAGAGGAGACAATGTTGAACTTATCAAGCTGGAGCAGCAATCGCACACGGGGAAGCTTAGCTCTAAACAACATAGGTGACGTATTAGAGCGTCATGCTACGTAGACTCCCGTTACATACATCATATGGATCTACTGCTTCGGTTGTCGAAGTGAAAGAGTAGTCAACTAAACGCTATATGTATCGGTGAATTTGCAGCCTCGTGACCAAGGAGAACGCCAGGAAATATCATCCCCAGTATAACGATTTACTGCGCCAGAACGTTCCGCTTATAATTTGTTTCCGCGTAAAGGAAATGTGTTAGACTGCACTGGACGATAATTTGTAGTGAAATACATAAATAAATGGAGAGATGTAAAGCTGATATAGAATGTATTCAACTACTCATATTTCTACATTCACTCATTAGATAGTATGTGTTGTTTATTTTTACAAGTTATTAGATTATTTGTTTCTACATGTAATTATCCCAGAACTGTTTGTGTGTGCACACTGTGAAATAATTTAATATGTCATCATCACCCATCAAAGTGAATTCCATCATCAGTGTGTATTCCACGCAACGGGCTAAGCAAGAAAGTCCGATTCATTTCAGGAATCCATTTCAAGCTATTTCAGTTCCATCAAAGAGAATTACGGCGATGTACCTCGAAGTACGGCAAAGTATCCCCATCGTTAAGCCTTCTTGTTAGCAGGCAAACTTCAAGCCTTTTAGCTACAAAAACACCCAAAACAAACAAAAGTTTGTTCCGCCCTGCTAGTCCCGAACTGTCTTGCACATTGCATTAGAAATTAGTATGTCCTCATTTTGTATCAGTTGATTCATCAGCTCAAAAATTAACAAAACATTACTGCAACAGGTGAATCAAAGGGGGTGCTGCTGACAATCACAGGTCATTTCAGAGTGGTTTTAACAAGTAACTACCCAATTTCAATATTCATGCAGATGTCAAGTAGTGGGTGTGGATCGAGGGATGCTGCAGGCTCACAGCTTACCGCTGCTGCATAAAACATACTAATCAGCAAATGCCATAAAGAGAATGTGTAACCACTTCTGAGAATGCCCTCAACCCTAATGATTATGTCCGCTCCAAAAAAGGCACTTTGCAGGACTCAAGTCTGTATGTGCATATTTAATTTCCAACTTTTTAATCAATAGACAATCCTGGGATAATTAAATAAGGAAATAAATTAAACATTCGATTGTATATGCTGGCATGTCATTTTAATCAATACTGGTACAAATGTACGCTCCATACACGCACAATCCACTGTCATCCCAAACTCATGTCCATGAGAGGGCGCAATTGGGTAAATTATGGTGTATTTAAAATACAACAAAAACCTCAGAAACAATCCGGGAAAACACTGTGCGCAATTAAAATGGTTATTTAATCAGGAATTATATAACATTGGTAGTGTGTGTGTGTGTGTGTGTGTGTGTGTGTGTGTGTGTGTGTGTGTGTGTGTGTGTGTGTGTGTGTGTGTGTGTGTGTGTGTGTGTGTGTGTGTGTGTGATTAAAAGTTGCCTAAAAGTTCAACTTGAAAAATTAGCTCTGCAATATTTCTTAACGGTGATACACACAACTGACTTTTAAGAGCGTTTAAAACCGTTCTTCATTTATTTCCATTGGGAGCGATATAAATTCTTGACGAAAGAAAGTTTTTTTTTTCAAGCTTCTGGCTGACCATTGGTCACGAAAATGAAGAACTCTTTCTTTGAGTCGTCTAGGTTTACAATGATGTCATGCGGCTCCAGGGTAACATGGTGAGGCGGTAGTAAGGAAGCTAGAACTGTACTTTGATATGACTGATGCTGTATCCAAATCTCAGCAGTATTTAAAGGGACAAGGAAACTCAAATACTCGTCTGGATTTTCTGATGCTGAATTGCTGTTCACTCAAATGGATTTAACCAGTCGCAACCGGTCGGTTTGTATATTGCAGACGTGTTTTCCCAGCGAGTAAAACGTATCGGAAACTACTAGATCTTGGCATACAACTGTTCCGATGAAACCCCCTATGATGTCAGAGTGCGAGATCCAAATCACATCGAGTCAACTGGATTAACTTTGCCAGTTGCACATTGAGTGACATACTGCGATGCCTCCGCAGGGTGTTGGAGAATATAAACCTGTTTCATCTGACGCGCCCCCGGTCCCTCCACGGAGGTTTCGGAATAAAGAACCTAGAGGTGCGAGGTGTCGATTTGGGACTGCAGTTGAACCTAAGGTGAAATGTGTCCTCGTCGGTGACGGAGCCGTGGGTAAAACCAGTCTCATCGTCAGCTATACAACAAATGGATATCCAACGGAATATGTGCCCACGGCATTTGATAACTTTGCAGGTAATTACAGACATTTAGAAAGACTTAACTGAAGCACTGGAATATTAACTGTAATTTAAGATTGTTTAAAGATGTTATTCATAGCTTCCGTATGTTTAACCACTTACCAAATAAAAATAACCTTTTCCAGGTAATTTGATTTAGACCATCTTACCTTTACAGCTGCGACTTGGCCTAGACTAGAGTTTAAGCGGGTAATAAGTCAAATTTCGCATTAACCATTAAAGTGTAGAGCTCCTCTATGTGTGGAAGCTTTTTTAACATGCTGGGGCTCAATATGAATTCCAGGTTTACAATATTAAGTTTATGCCTCTCTCATGTCGTGTGGACGTTATTTATATTAGGTGCTCCCCCGCCACAGTCTCATTTGTACTAATGAACATATTCATCAAACATTTTATACTTATCACTGATCAGATGTTTAAACTTACATTCACGTCACATTAAAACATTTTAGCTTATGCATTGTATTTATCTAGATTTACTTAATTTTCTTACTGTGTAAATAATATTTGTTGCATAAATTGTACAGATTGCAAAGAGCAAGTTACCAAGTCAGTTTTCACTGTGGATGTACAGGAAAGTGCTACTCAATAAGTGTAAATTTTACTCTGCAACCATCATCATGTTTTTGTGTTTCCTGCTGGTCCAGCGGTGGTGGCAGTTGATGGGAAGCCAGTGAGACTCCAGCTCTGTGACACAGCTGGACAGGTCTGTGAGTCACACCACCCTTTCAATGTTTTACTGCTTTAATTTCCACTTATTATTGGAGGTGTGTAATGAGGTTGTAAAATGATGGGGCAATAGCAGTGGGGTAGAATGAACCTGAGGTCATGGAGACAGCAAAGAAGCAGGTATCTGAATAGATTTTGGCTTCAGCATCACTGGGACATAACGAAACAGGTGTGTGTTTGTGTGCGCATGTGCAGGTATGTGTAGGATGGGTTTACAATAAGCAGGAAGCATTATAATAGAGATGGATTGGTTTTGATAGGAAATACCATGGTGATGGATGGGTTTTTCAGCTGCAGAGGACACAAATAGAGTAGCATTTTGTGTCATGGCACAGCTGGAGTTAGTCAGAGGAAACACAAGATGCATATGTTTTTGAGGAGGTGAGGATCTTGGAAAGACAGAATAGGAAGGCAAAAAGCCAAGCTAGTTTTGGAGCTGCTCTGTCTAGACACAGCAGGATCTGGGATGGAGGCAGCTAACGGGCCCAGTTATCCCTGGAACAGTTAATGTGAGTCATTGCAGATAAAGGCCGAGTAGAGAGAGTTAAGTTAGCATAACAACAAGACTAAACTGCTTATTAGTGGTGCTGCTATGCTTTGGAGGACTTCTCTAAGTATGAGCTCTGCCTGAAATAAGTTACTTTTTGATCATGACATAATGGAGACTAACCCTTGGAATCAAAGTATTTTTGTAAAGATATTCATCTGATAATGTAAAATGAACCAAAAGCTCACTGTGTGCTAAACTACAAATACACGTGAAAGGGATTTGGAAGGACTGTGTCCAAAACAGAGGAAATAAAGAGATTTGGTCCAAACTTAAGGCTATCAATCAATGGACAGTGACTGTTACATATGGTATACAAACCAAAGAAACAGACATTATAGATGAGTGACATTATTAATTTCAGCTAATGTCTATTAAAACTGACTTTTATCAGAAATTTCCTCAGAAGTGCTTAATGTTGATAAAGCATTGGAACAGTAAAGGAGCAGACAGTGGAAAAAGAATGCTATACAGTATTTATGTATTCTCTATTCTCTCCAGTGACTGTGTAGGTGGTGCATTAGTATAGGTGGAGCTGTAATTCTGAGCTCTGCATAAAAAATGTTTTGTCGAGTATATATGGGTAACACGGTCCTGCTTTGATAATGTTAAGCTAAATTGGTCTCTAATTATGGTCCCATCCATTTAGAACTGAATGAAAAACTTCCTCAAAGAAGGAAACAATTAACTTTCCTCTCAGGAAGCAACAGAGACACAAGCAGAGAGAGAGAAAGAGAAGGGGGACTCTTTGCCAACAAACAGTTGTAGAAAGCAAGTGGAATCATGCCTTTTCAGAAATCACTGTGGAGATGAATGCATGATATGGAATAGCTGCAACATTGCATAACTCCAAAGATCAAAGGATGAAAGACACATTACTGCAGATAAGAAGTCTTACTGGCGTCAGTGGTCCAACGGTGTGGTGTTTATCACAGATAGTCTTTAACCCACCCTTGTAGAGAACTCTTCTGTTTATTAGATGACTTTTTCTCTGATCATCTGTGTCCTAGTTTTTATGCATCTTCCACATGATTTCTAATCATGATAATGAGAATACTCAAGATGATAATTCAGAGTCATACTTCGTAATTTGTGATGTCAC
This sequence comes from Albula goreensis, assembly GCA_022829145.1. Lineage (NCBI taxonomy): Eukaryota > Metazoa > Chordata > Actinopteri > Albuliformes > Albulidae > Albula > Albula goreensis. The sequence goes on from CM040750.1 coordinate 24,139,700, forward strand.
ATCTGAGAGCACTGGCCCATGTGAGAGCTACTATCTTGAATGTGGCATTCTCGGACATGATTCCTTCCCATAGAGCATTCTGCCGCAAGGGACCTGTGTGCAGTGAGACAATCTTTCAATCATGCAATATGTTGCAACATTTCGTGTTCTGCACTGTGCAATACTAAATACGCAATTGTGCATATGATTTACAGTTATTGTATATAAATACATATATGGAGCCCTTTATAACTTTATGGACAATGCATAAGTGAAAGCATCCTGGTTCCAATAAGTGACACAGTGTAATAGAGACATTTATAGAGGTCGATGAGCAATTGCTGATTTTTCACTCTGCATATACACGGTCAATCACCTATGCTGTCTAAGAGGATCATGGAAGTAACATTCTCAATTCATGCACCCTGCAGTAGAGCCCATCTCCACCAGTGTTTACAAGAGGCTCAAAAGCATATGATAAGCAATCTCTGGACGTGTGACTGCGCAGATATGTAATAGAAGGCGTAACTTTTCTATTACACTTTTTTACTTTGTGACTTCTTAGAAAACCTTAAACGTTTTATATGTAAATATTGGATTTTATTGTTTTGTGACTTATACTTCATAATTGTATCGGCTGATGATGCCATTAAAAACCTGGACAACATTCTTACTCTTTTAATATCAGATCTAAGCATGTTTTTTACTCCTTGCTCCCATAGATAGTCTGTTTATGATGGGCACTGCAAGCACATGCTGCTATTGTCCTTATTGCAGCAAAGCCGCAGATAGGTTTGAGCTGTTTGTCATATTCCATGGCTCATGACTGAGCCCCTTTTGACTTGATTGTGTTTTTCATCGTAACATGACCATGCTGACTCGCCGGTATGAGCATTTGTAACAGACCACCATCTTGTGCTTCTCCACTGCAGGATGAGTTTGATAAGCTCCGGCCCCTCTGCTATACCAACACTGATGTCTTCCTGTTGTGCTTCAGTGTGGTCAGCCCAGCCTCCTTCCAGAACGTGGCAGAGAAGTGGGTCCCAGAGATCCGACGGCACTGCCCACGGGCGCCCGTGGTGTTGGTGGGCACACAGTCTGACCTACGACAGGATGTTAAGGTACTCATTGAACTGGCCAAGTACCGGGAGAGGCCTGTGGACCCACAGGAAGCCCAGCTCTGTGCTCGGAACATCCAAGCTGTGTCCTATGTGGAGTGCTCAGCGTTGACTCAGAAGAACCTGAAGGAGGTGTTTGATGCTGCTATAGTGGCGAGCATCCAGCAGGGCGACAGCCAGCAGCAGGGCCTGAGGAAGAGGACTCCCCACAAGATGAGGAAGCTCTCTGAGTCCTGGTGGAAAAAGTATTGCTGCCTCGCGTAGCCTTTGGTGGATAGCTGCACTGCCTCATTCGTACTGGGACTTCATTTGCAAGGCATTGGAGCAGCAGGGGTTGGAATGGGGGGTACATTGGTTTGGGAGAGGGTGTGATAATTTCCCTATAAAAATGCCCAAAACCACGGTATCAGAAGAATAGGACACTGCTGTGAATACACACTACAGCGATACCCCTCCCTCACCTTTTCTTCTGTGAATATCAAACCTCACTGTACCAATGGCCAGAATGTTTTTATTGAGTTGACTGAACAGTTTGATGAGATGTAGGTGACATGGTTGTTGCTGACCTGTTCTTCTATAGCTGGAGTTTAGTTTTGATCATTTTAGGCTTTTATAGCTAATGAGAAAATGGTGTAAGACATAAAATTAGATATAGATTTTGTAATGAATTGTCACAGAGTAGTTTAACCTAAGTTGTTCCAAGACACCAGGAAAACCTCTCCTTTCAAACTAATCCGTAGCTGGATACTCTTTCCAGAAAAGCTGCCAAGAATACTTAAAAAAATTTTCTTATAGCTACTCTCTGAGATATTCAGTTGTTAATTTCTTTGATGTGAAAATAGTTACAACCTTGGTTTTCTGCATCAGGTTGTTGTTTTTGACACCTTGATATTCCATGGATGCTGAATGACTGCATCCCAAAAGCAGTGAAGCTTACTGGATCTACTGGTTTGGGAATTATGAGAGATGAGATTTGGGCAGCCGTTTGACCATATTTTTTGGGGGGTTGGCAAAACCATTGAAGGTGTCAAAAGAATTGGCAATGTGTTAATGATACATTGATTGTACAGGGCTTGTATGTGACCAAAGTGACATTTTCAAAGTGTGCTTGATGGATGTTTTGTACATCCAAATATGGGACAGTTCCTTTTTCAGATGAATATTTTTTCCAATGCAACTTCATCAGGGATTCAACAATAGTTGTACCTTCATAACAACCAGACTAAAGTTACTCCCGTTAGTTATATTCATTGCCTGGCACCTGGCTACTTATTCCAAAATCATAAGCTGGCTGGATAGTTCATTGAACTGCAGCACCTTACTGATTACAGGGAGAGTGGTTGTTTAAGTGCTTGAAATGTATGCCATGGGCAGCTGTGTGAAATGAGTGTTGTGATCTTGGTAGAGAGTGTTTTTACCCTCAAATGAAGTAAAGAGCAAGCCAAGTGCTACTTTCAAAGTCCTGACTAGATCTGCACACAAATATTTCCTTTTCGAAGTTAATGATTTTGTTGTCTGTTGTTTTCAGTTTATGCAGTTGCACATTGGTTGATATATTGGAAAAAAGTACATATTATTAGACTTATCTTGAAATATCACTGAAATAGAGCAATTAAGACTGTCTTTAACCTTCTCAATGAAAAGGACACATTATTTTATTTCAATAAGTGTAACAAAATTAATATTTAATTTCCGTGTTTTGTTTTATTCCTGTACAGTATTACAAGCTATTGAGTAATCTGCTCCCTTCCCTAAATCGTATTGAAAAGGTCACTTTTCAAGAAGACAGATTCAACCCACATATGTGCACTGGTTGTATATGCTCATATATCTGTAGTTAGAAGAGACAATAGTTGCCAGAGAGTCTTCAAAATATCGCACAGGATCCAGGAAGATATGAGAGCTCAAAAACTAATCTAAGGTAAATTCCAAATGTCACCATATTTGGAATGTCTCCATATATGTGAAATTTTGCTGACAGAAAAGTGAAGAAATATGAATCTGAGCAAATGTGAAGGTAATTTACTTTTTTGTAAGGGGGAAGTGTGCAGTTGTGAGAGCAGACTTCATAGATTCTACAAGCCAGTTAGTTGTGTGATGAGGTCTAACAGATAATGTTATGATCCACTCAACATAATGGGGAACAAGTCTTTATTCACATGCCATGCCAAATTCAGATGATTCAATTCAAACAGAAATTTAAGTTGCTATAAATATCTGTGGGTAACAGTGGCAGTTGATAAAAATGGAAGTTTATGAAAGTGATACAGATACAGGGAAGGTCCTGTGGGGTTTCATCAATGCTTTGCTCAAGGGTGCCCTCCCCTGGAAAGGGCCAGAAATGATCAACAGTTTAATGGTTTTGTGAATGTGAGGAGTAGTTGGCAAGTGGAAAGTTGCTCATTTAAAGGGTTCAACCACCATAGGACTGATGTCTGTTTCAGGGAAATTCTGGTCAATATGCATGAATAATTTTCATGTTTTTCACAATGTGACATTCTCAAATGGTGGCATTTTCTCATTATGTTTCTTACAACAACACATAACTTAATTGCTGTTGACTACTGTTTGTACTGTATTATGTGTGTCAGTTTGAGTTCATAGCTCTGATTCTCTGAAAATATACAATTTAACTGATCCATGTTCAGGAATCTGTGGGGAATATGTGGACTGGAGTAACAGCCTGCACACTTTTCATGCCAGAACAATGAACTGTCTGTACTGTGTTACCTATGTGAAAATAAAGAGTGATTGCATACTTACTGTGTTAGTGTTCATGAAAACTCAGCATTGTTCTGGACAATATTTTCAGTCATTTCCTGTAGCCTACTATAACCACCACCACCCACAATATAAATATGATGTTCAGTTCAATCAAAACTCTTTCAATTCACATTGAAAATTGTCAATTTTTGCATTAATGTTACTGATTGTGACCATCTCAATCAAACATGGCATCACATATCTTTAGAGTAAGAAATATCAAGTTATTTTAGGGGCAAATATGATTTGGGCCATAGATTTAAAATAAATCATTTTCTGTTCCAAAGAAGAGGAAGACTTTTCAATATTGCAATATATGCCTGGATATTTCAGGCTGTTCCATAGGGAGGAAAATTCACTGGAGTAAAGGAGCAGAGTGATCTGAATACTGCTGCAGACTTAGGCCAGCCAGTGGGCGTTCACAGAAAACTTGCACAGAAGACAAAAACAGTTATTGGATCTGGCAGGCAGTATACACTGTGCAGGCAGGTAGTTAACAGTTGGAATATAGAACAGGTTGAAAGTGTGTGTATGTGTGTGTGTGAGAGAGAGAGAGAGAGAGAGAAGCAGAGAGGGAAAGCTCTCACCTTTCCAGTGAGAAGTTTGGAAAGTCAGATAGTCCACCCCATTGTATGCTCCTGCCAAGAACTGAAGTACAAACCATTATCATGGCCTCAAAATACACAAATAATTATGTGCAGCTGTTCACAAATACAACGGCTGAGTCTTTTATTGAACATTTTTTTATTGAACACTGTTTCCCTGTTAAACCTCTCCTTTGCTCTTTTTGCTCTTCCTCTCCCTCTGCAGGGATCCTCATATCTGTTTATTTTTTCTCTGTAGGGGCAGGGGGAGTGGTTTGTGCATTTGGCTGTAGCCTGCACTGTGCAATGTTTACTGTTCATGGAAGGATTCAAAAGTAGCACTCCCCCCTTCCCTGCCCCAGTGTGCTTTTAATGGTATCTGACTGCATTTTAACATGAGTTACTCACACCAGACATGAGGAGTGGGGTCCAGTGCAGGCCTTGATCTAATCATTTTCAGCGAAACTTAGTCATAGTTTCTGGGCCAGGAAGTTTCCATTTTCTAAGTCTAAGAAGTTTGGTAAAAGGATGGGTTTTGCACAGACAAGTGAAACATGCTTCAGGAGCATTCAGTTTATAACAGAAAGTACCACGGTTTTAGGGACAGGATACTGAGAGGCTTTGTTCAGCAAAGGGGGCTCATAAATATAAGTGTGGGCAAGAGGGTAGAATGAGGCAATCAGCCTGGACAGTGGACAGTGGAGAAGTAAAGTGGCATCCTATAAGAGTGTTTATCAGGTTTGAAACACTGAAGTAGAAGCTGACTTGCCGATTCGTTTCCCCTTCTCTCTTCCTTTCTTCAGTCCCCTCTGTTGCTAGCAGACACTTGGCACTGTTCCAAACCCTGAGTTTAGTTTTTTCAGAATTTCCACACTCACAGATATGTGAAAGGCAACACAGTTGATAGAAACCAAACTACCAGCCCTCCACTCAGAAAGTGAGTAAGGTTCTGCCAAAACATTTGGAGATAGGTACAACAATCCCAAAGTAAATGAATGAATATATGTCCATCTCAATTTGGATAACAAAATGTCTGTCATGAATTTCCCATTCTCTCTAGGCTTCCAATCCTTATTTCCTGCTTCAGATTTTTTTTGTCCAAGTTGGGGGAATATCATGGAATTACATTGAGTGGCCACATTGACCCAAATACCTCACACAGCTGGAAACCTGAGTCGGAGATGGTGACAAACAAGAAAAGTGAGTGAATAGCAATGGTCAGTCTGAAACCTTTGCGCTTTTTACATTTTACATGATACATTTCTTTTCTCAATCTAAATCATCATGTGACTAATTGGATCATTTGGAAACTCTGTAAATCCACCAGATTAGCACCAGGGAAGTGTGGACTGATAAATACCCTGTGATCTGTATGCAGTGAAGAAGGGATTTAGGTAGGCTTAAGTCTTGGGGTTAGAAGATGAATTCCCTCTTGAAACTTAAAGTAATCAATATGTCATCATATGTTGTTTTTGGTTGTTTCTGTTTTTGGAGATGTACTTTTCTAGATCTTTACTAAAAAAACAAGAAAGAACAGAAAAGCAATATTATGCCTAATTTATGGACTGCTTAGATTGGACCCCTAACATTTAGCTACATTAGTATAAGTGTGATGTCACGGAATGTTTGAAGCTTTTCTCTGATGTCTGGCCCTGGCAGCTGCCAGATCTGACCTGATTCTCAGGCTGAAGTGAAGAAACATCTGCACATGAGCCGCTGGAGAAAATCAGGGCAGGGCCGAACTGACTCTCTAATAAGAAAAGACGACAGCCCTATGAAGACTGCTTTCAAATCTGGATTAGGTGTGCAAAAAAGCCATGCATAAGTCAGGTCACTCCAAGTGGTCAATAAATCATTCATATCAGAGAGGATGCTCTGCTTTAAGGAATGAAAGCATGGCTTCAGCAATGACTATATGGGAAAGTATGGTACATACCTATAACATACTATAGATAGCATGTCACGTACTTCTCACTCACCAAGAAGCGTGTTATATAACTGGTAGACATAACAGAATGTGTTGTGAGCTTATGCCACACATCCTTATCAGTGTGTGTTATATATCTGTCCCAACAAGTAAGACAAGCTTGGAATTTGGAACTACTAGCTTCATTCTATTGTCTAGTTATCGTTGTTCATATGGTATGAATGGCTGTAGCTCGGGTCATTCATCGCACATGTATGACTGTAGCTCTACTCATACATGTGACATGATGGTTCACCCCTGGCATGGTGCCGCTACATCCTAGTGTTTGCAGGAGTTCAGCTATGTGATGTGATTGAGAGGGGAGAGTAATTCCAGCTGTTTTCTGTACACAGTGTGGTGACAGAAAGGGGTTGTAGACCTCTGTCCTGGTTCTGTTCTATGAACATTGCAGGAGTCTTTTTATAATGAAGATATAGCAAAGGCAAGCTACTTTAGTTAAACTCCCACTCTTATCTATGCTGCCCTCTCTTTGTCCTATTGAACTGTATCTTCTCCAGAAAGGACTTTGATTTTGACTTTGTGAGAGAAAGTGGGGATGGATTACTGTAAGAGCAGGATAAGGACAGGCTAAAGCAGAACTTCCTATCTGCTCCATCAGCTGTGAAGTAACCAAGCTGTGAGTCTGGATTTTGGGCAGGGCCGGGTGAAACTCCTAAATGTCTTCAAATGAGAAACAGATAAACTGATAAATATGCGTTCAGTATGAAATACAATTTTCACTGTTTTTTTCTCAATTGTAGTTTCAAAGAAATGAATAATCAAAATAAGCATTTCATAGGAAACACTGCCTTACATTTTGTTGTTTTGCTTCCATATTGTAATTTTACATTACAGAGACCAGAATGTACATCACTGATTATCAGCGCAAACTCAGTTTAATATAACCTTAAAAATGGATTCAAATATTACGGTGAAGCTTTGATTTTATAATTTTCTCAAAACCCTTTTTATGTACAGTGGGGTCTGAAAGTCTGAGACCATTTGTGGAAGCGCTTCTATTTTGCATTCTTTTATAATTTAATACAAAATTTTACATATTATATTAACAATTTCAGTAAAAAATGCCCATGAATTGTAGAATGTCTTAGTTTTCGGTGTGTCCAAAGTTGCTGTGATTTCTCCAGCTCACATGATGACTAGCCCTCGCTTGTTTCCACATTGCAGATATGAAACCAATTACATGTCCTATTCCATCCGAAGAACATAAAGTAAACATATGATCAGTTCATCTTACATCTCCCCAGTTGATCCCTTTGCTGAACCATTTAAGTTTTGACATTATGGATCCTTGGCTTTAGCTGGTAATGGCTGGAACTCAAACACTCCACTGTGGCACATGCAGCTGCAGCAGAAAAATATGCTTTTACTCCGCTGCTTTCTGTATGCATCAGGTATAGATAATCACTGTTCTGGAACTTTTGCAGGCTTGTAGCACCCACTATAAGAGTGGGAATCGTGCAGAGGATTTGCAAATGTTCCAGCTGGGAACATGATATGGGCAGTCAGGCATGTGCATGTCACATCATCCCTCTCTGGTGTTTTTGTTTCCAGATTTGCTATCTCCCGAATCCAACACCTCCCTCATGTCCACCTACTTCCCCCACACCCTCCGCCCCCCAACCCCATCAAGCCGATAAGTCAGACGGCATTCCGTAATTCTGTAACCAACTCAGGATTTGTTCTCCCAGCGGATTTAAGATGGAAAGAAAAACAAAGGCCCTCTTCAAACTGCCAGGCTTTAATTCAGCAGCCCTCTCTGCCCTCAGGACACAAAGCTGAGCCTTTTCCAAGAAACCGGCCCTCGTCTTTCACTTGCAGATGGATACCCACACAACCATGTAGGTTAACAAGTCCACACTCAGCTCACAGAGAAAGTGACTTCCCATAAAGCTGCTCTGCTCCTGGGCTGCTCGCTGTGGCTATGGACAGTGTGCTCTACCAAAATCCCCTGAGGGAGAAACCAAGACCCTCTCCTGTATATTCATAATAACTGAGACACTAAACATTGTGCATATGTAACAGACAAACAGTGGAACTGTCCTGATGAAAGTGAGTAGAGGTGCATAGAAAATATTTGCAATAAAATGCTCTTTGAAGTCTTGAGCATGTTTTCAATCTTTGCTGATACGCTTCTTTTGAACCATGCACATTAGACAATGCCACATGCAAAAACATCTGTAGATAAACACCAGTGTGTTGCTAATACAGCTTTTTTTCCACTCATGACCCAGTAGGTTCTGAAGATAGGATAGAATGCACACAGGGAAATATTAACAAGCCTTGTCAGTACAACAGTCGGCACAGAATCTTGATGATGATGATGAATGATAATCAGGAGATATTGTGTGACAGTACATGAAGTAATTTTTTAAAGGACAGAAGACAATGAGAGAGTAGACAATGTTTAGGGACAATAGATCCAGTAATGCCAGAGGACCTTTTGGGAACAGTTTGTGTGGTGATATTTGGAGACATGAAGCACAGAAATGTGTTGGGACAGAGTGTGTTAAGAGTGTGAAGTGTATAATTCTTGAGGAAAATGTACACTGTTTGGTGACAGTAGGTCCAGTAATATTTGGTGATCTCTTAATCCTATTGTCCCCCTCTGTTTGTCTCAAATTGTTGTGCACTGTGCCAGTTTTCACAGCTCCATTCCCTTTCCCACTCACACCGGTTCGGAAGGTCAGTAAATCATGCAGGGTGATCCTGCACAGTTTAGGCTGGCACAGTTTTCTCGAGCAGATCAGACTTTCCCTTCTCTCATTTTTACGCAGCAGTGTTTTACCATGTAATATGGAATGGGTTCTTGTGCAGAGTTAAATTCTTCGAATGGAGTGAAATATACCTCCAGGAATGTTCACATTTCAATCACTGAGGTATGTTACATCAGTAGGAGCTGTAAAAAGTATGGTATTTACTAATACTCGATCATACTGTATAAGAAGAAACATATAACGCACTTGTCTGTATTTACTCTATACTTGTCCATCAACTGTTGCGTGAAAGTAGCTCAGTGTGTGTGTAGCTGGATGAGCTGTGTTTTTGGGGGCAGGGGGTATGAAGGCATTTTTTCTCCTGGTGAGAGCTTCTGAGTAACTGCAGTGAGAGTTGCAAATCAGCCTGCCTGTTGCTATCCTGTTGTGGAATGTGGATGACCTCTTCACTCCCCCCCACATCTTCAACAACTGGAGAAGGTGGGAGAAATCTTGGGAGATTACCCAGACCATGGTTAAGAGATACAGAAATACACTGACTGCTACAGTAATCTGTCATTGTGACATTGTAACCACCCACTCGTCCCCTATGTCATCCCTGGCACGTATTAAGTAAGACTGGGCTCATGTGCACCTTTGCTATACCAGTGTCATTCTTTTTTGGAAGATATATTTTATTAGGAGTGACCTTTTTATTGTTTATTATACACACATATTGCAATTATGGAGCTCCTGAGGAAGGACACTTGTCTCATACAGTTTAATTGGTGGAGACTCTGGTTTTTATTCATTGGTTGTTTAATAGGACAGCTTGATAGGATGACTGCAATTTAAAAACACATGTAGAATATGTATTTATGTACAGCCTTTTAGCATTCATTTGCGCATTAGCATTCATTAACCTTTTATCATTCAAGCCAAGGCCTGCCACTCTTTTGTGATTTGCAAGGCCATCAGCCTTGAGCTGGTACACACAGTCAATAACCACACCATTTATTACACTGACAGCAGTGATAACACTGTTCACCCACTGCTCATAACATTTACTGACCTGAACCCCCCACCCCCAACCCCACCTTCACCCACCAGCTGCAACAGCTAGCAAATCAGATGTCTGTTACAATTGGCCCCAAACAACCGCACTGACCCGCAGCAGATAGACTGGGCCTTCCCAGCCCCTTTTTGTGTGAGTTGTGTGAATGCTGAGGAGATCAAAAAGAGAGCCCCCTCCCTCCTCCCGACCTCTCCGCTGCCCACTGCCTCTCTGTTGCCCATTTCCAGTGTTAATGTGGGGAGGGGGGAGGGGGCAATACAGAACTCCGTGTACCATGAAGAGCTGGGGAAACAGAGCTGCCTGAAAGAGGCTATTCAGCTTTCAGCCGCCCCCAGGACTCTTCTCTCTTCTTCATTCTGTCAGGCAGAGGGTGCGTAAAACAACTGTGAATGGCTTTAGCTATGTATATATCTGAGTGTGCTGACCAGTAATATGCAATCAGTGGATCAGAGTGGAAAATAATTATGTATCAATCTTATTCGGCCTGACAAACAAATGAACATGCAAACATATGCCAGGCAAATAGTTTGAGCTTGTTCTTTTTCTGTTGATTAAGGAGGATCTTGATCTAAGCTAAAAAAATAATCTGTGTATAAAAAGCACTACAACCATTACAATATACATTCTGCACTGCAATATGTATCTTTGCAGTTTCACTATCCACAAAGACCAGGCTACATATTGGATGAGTTATACACATTATTACACGTTATACACTAAATCTGACTAGCAGGACCAAAGGTCGCTGTCAACCTTACTGCAATACGCATCCTGTCAGATTATTCACACATTTTATATTACATCAGCACATGAAGTATGTCATATTGGCCTGTAGGCGCATGACCTTGAGTACTCCATCACATTTCTGAAATGCAATGAATTCTGAGAACGAAAAGGATAGTTCCACATGCGTTTCTTTAAAACATTTAAATAGATGTATAAATGCCTGTCACTGTGACTGTGATTAGTGGGAGACTGCCTGAGCTGGTCCCACCATGAGCTCTCTTGTCCTGTAACACTCAGCCCCTGTTCCACACTGTTGTATACTAGGGCCAGTTGCAGTGTTCATCATTTTGTGAATAGAATCTATATCCACCAGGGGATGAAGTGAATCAATAGAATTGACACATTCTTTATACATTGACATTTATAAAGAGCCCATGTGTTGCATTGCATGTCTCCACTCAGGACCCCCAAGGAAACACAGCAGGAGCTTTCAGAAGGGCAGCGCCAGGGAGTGTTGTGCATCAAATGCAATGTGCACCACAACACTGTGTTGTACATCAGAAAGTTGCAGAAAAGCAGTTATTCTATGGCCCAAATACCAAAACAAGCTTGTACACAGTTAAGCATAAGATACAGCAGGCTGGCTATTATGGGTGGGGGGTTGGGGGAAGAGGGGGGGAGGTGCAATGCCTGACTCCAGACTGCCCAAGTGAAAGCCATCACTGTTAATGCAGGACCCAGAATGTAAAATAGTCCCTTAGATTGAGAAACAACTGATTCTTTGTGTCAGACTGATATTTAAATGTTGATAGAAGACCTTTACATATATGCTGATGGTAAGCTATTCCAAATAACAAAATATACATTTGGCTTCAGTTCAGTACTTAGATCAACATTTTCATAAGGTTTCAGTCATTATTCAGGTCACTAGACTGTGAATGGTGACCCGGTGTAAACCTCTCAGAATTTTCACCACACGGTTTGCTTGTAAGCAATAAATTTTGTTTCCCAGATGTCATACAAATGTCATAAACAAGTCAACAATCCTAAGATAGCGAGAAATGTCAGAATACAACATACCAGCTTATCTACATCTTTCTTTAATTGAGTATTGGTGTACACATGTCTTTATTTTAGTGCTGGTATATGTCTTTAATTAAGTATATCAGTATATCCATGTTTAGTGATGATTTCTAAAATGGAGCAGTCAGTCTGGTGCCAGGCAAGCCCTCATTGACAATGGTGACTTGTGGCCTTTGTTTTTCTCTCCTGCTGTGTGTTTTCTGACCTACAGGACTGACCCAGTGCACAGATGCGGCTTCCCTAATCAGTGCTCTGCACAGAAAAGAATCACAGGGTTTCAGAACAACATCCTGTCTCCAGGATTGTGATGGCATTTTTAGATTCCAAGGACACGAGGACAGTTGCTTTCCTTTTCCTGCTTTCCATTGTTTTCTAGTGACACTGACCCAGCAGAACAGACAGGATTTGTGTTCAGAGTTTAGAAGCAGTAAGGGAAGGGTAGCACAAAGAGCCTCACAGATTTAGGAAGCAGTCTTTTAAAGTGGTCATTGTTTACACTGTACTTCATTGACTTTTGTATTATAGAATATAGGGTGGTAATTTTGCTGTGTATCTTCATGCTTTTGTAAAACTGATCATACCAAGGACCCTGTTCTTAACAGGAATGCCCACCACACAAGTAAATGATAAAGATTAGAATGTTACAATTTTACTACACTTTTATCATCCTCAGTGTGTGAGATGGGTTCCCCTGCATTCTCAAAATATGCTGTGGACAATAGATTAGTATCAACTATTTACTGGCAAAATGTTTGGCATGCCTGTCTCCATCTGGCCAACTAATACCCAAGTACAGCTGGCTCAGTTATGACCTCCCTCTCCAGCTGATGTTTGGTGAGTTTCCTGGTACACAATGGCCACTGGCCACCCGAGTTGGTGCTATACATTGGTGGTTGACATGAGGTTCTCTCTTTCACTCCTTTTGGTGTCTAGATGAGTTACCTCATAAATGCAATTAATCATTACATATTACACTAATGACATACACTTTTTGCTGAGCCACAGAGGTGTTAGTTCATTCTAGTAGTAGTTTTGGGCTGTTTAGCAGTCATCCTGACAATGTTTTGAACCACAGCTCCTTTAAGATTTGATATGTCAATGACATATTAATTGGCCTCTGTAAATGTGTGCTGTTGTGGTTGATGTTTCTGTGCTCCCAACAGCCCAGTGTGATATTTTGTATCTTACTGAGGGTATAGCAGCCACTCTTTGGAGCAATTCATGACCCCTGCTCAACCATACCAGTGTTGTGTCCAGCTAAGTGTAAGGACAGGATTATGTTTATATATGATCCTTTGTTTCAAACTCATCAGCTCCCCCACGTGCCTCCTGCTTGCCTGTAAAAATTATATCAATGAACCAACACCTGGGGACACCAGCCTGTTACATAATCATGGCCTCTCACGAAAATCAGAGAGAATCAATCAAGACAGATGGTGAGCTCACTCTTGGAACCATGCTAAAAGGAGGGTGTACCTCAAACATTCAATCACATTTGTTGACAGATCTTTCACACACTCAAGATCACTCTTATAGAAATGTAATATTCATAGAAGACTAATTAAATTCAGTGGGTAAGAGGTGAATCCATACACTTTTCTTGAGTTGTGTCATTTAGAGTGAGGTTTTTGACTTCTAGAGCTTTCTGTGAACCTGCCTTCCAAGTCTGCGCAAATGAGAATATCCGTGACAATACTATCCTCTAGTGGACGCTTCTATGCAGTGCAGTTGTAGGTATCATGGAATACATAACATAGAGAGTGATGTAGTTACTTCCCCGGTTTGTAGTTTCATTATCACGGGGCCCCTTTTTTTTCTCAAGTGAGACATTATTAATTGATAAACAAGCATACTGTAGGCCTTTGTATACTGGCTATAGTACATAAAACAGGCTTAAATCATATAAATGGGAAATTGAAGGAACAATGCACCCAAAAAATGTCATTGTTTGATTGTGAACTTACCCTGACTGCTTCTGATCTCTTTTTATTTTTACAATTTATATAGTTTCAGAATGATAAATGTCTGATGCTACCTTTTGCCTCATTATTTCCCTGTATTCTTCATAAAATTAAGGTCATTTAGGTAACACATTAAGCTGTATATTTTCTTACCTTCCTTACCTCCAATATGTATTTATGAATGAGGCAGAATCATTCTTTGTTCAAAAATACACGGTAATACTTAAGCTCTCTAAAGCTAGGGCTGTCCACCTCTTGGTTTGGAGACATTTGTAAAAATCTACTTTATGGTCAGTATTATTATTTATTTAGTTCTTAAGCAGTGCTTATTGGCCAAACTCAGGATCTCAGGATCATATTTAAACCTATATAATTGGAAGATTAAAAGACATCTGGATGGATTGATATCATCTAAAGCAAGTAGGCAATCACGTACTTTTACTTTTGGGTGATGTACTCCTTTTTCTTTGCACAGGAGTGACATGAGTTGTACCAGAAGAGGGCGCCATTGCTCTGCACGCTGTATTTCCAGTCCCAAACTTGGCTGTACAGTTGGGGTGAGGAGACCTGTTCTTAGAGAGTCATATCTGTCCCTGGATTTCAGTTCATTTCCTGCTCTTCATTAGTTTATGATGACATCTTTGGCCTCTGCTGTATTGGCCACACCTCTGTCTTTGTGGCCCTGCTCTCTGGCTCATACCTCTTTCCCTGGCCCTCTCCGCCTTCATCAGTGCCTCACTCCAAAAGCACTATATCACTCAGGCAGAGTAATCAACAGGACCCCACAGATGAGCAGCCTCTTTGGGCTGCCAGCCCTGCCAAACGGATGCAGACTCTAAAAATAGCCACACCATGGATGTAGTGGTAACTGTAGATGCAGTATCTCCTGTTATATAAGAAACGCTCATATATCCTGGAATTCAAAATGGAAAAGGTGGTATTATGGACAGTGTTGGATAAAACATTTCCAACTGATGATTTATGTTGTTGGAAATACTACAGCCATGTCCAAGCCCCACCCATACCATTCCTCTATGCCTTTCCTCCCAGTTCAATATCTGTCCAGAAACAAATATGAGATTCCTATAACCATTTCAAATGTTGCACACACATACAGCTGTATTGTGTGTATTATACATTGTAATATATTAAAATCCAGTTAAACTTTTCATATTTTAACAATGTTCACTTTTTGAACTTGTTTTGAACAGGATTATGCATATACATCCAATGTAATGCATTGTACTCAGCATGTATGTGTATGAAAGGTTCTCAAAAGTTATGTGAAACTGCTTAATAATAGTCTATCAAAATTATACAGGACTACATAGTATTTTTTCATCTAATCTGATTTGTTGTGATTGTTACATTTCAGTGCCTACAACCTGTACTTGTACTTTTCTCCTTGTCAATGCTATTCAACAACAAAGGCCATATGTGAATAAAAACCATAAATCTCTACTGTACAGTATAGAAATACATCTCTCTGTACCACACTGTAGTATTCAGACTTGCATATGCAGTTCACAAGCTTGGCGTTGTAATGACTGTAGAGTCTGTGGGGCTGTATTTGGCAGGATGTGTTCTTCCCAGTTCTGTCTCAATGCATGCCTCTATTTCTGTTCTCCTGCGTGCCAAGGTTACGATGACACAGCAATTCCCCACCCTCCAATTAACTCCACTTCCCATTAAACCCTTCAAGGAAGGGTATGAGAGCATGTCCAGCGGTTAAGTAACACCCAGCCCCCAACAGATACACCATGGGGTGGGGGTGGAGGGGTGGGGGTATGGGGTGGCAGTTATATTTTTAACAGCAGACACTTAGCACACTGCCTGGGGAGAGGCTTTGAGGGTTCTGAAGGGCCTTATTTGGGTCCTGCTGCACTTCACTGGGGCGCCAGGGACAGAAATAGTTCCTTAAAGATTGACGCCTCTATTAGTGGTGGGATAGGAGCCCAGTAGCCAGTCCAGGTAGACTGTAGCCTGTTCAGGTAGGCCTGCAGATGTAATGGGCTAAACAAGATAAAGAGCACAATTATGGCTGTACAATACTAATTTTGCACAAGAATTCATGCAAAGGATGTAATTCTAAGTACAGTAAAGAGGTTTTTTTTCATTTGTGCAATTAAATATCAATCAGTAGCAAATTGCAAAACATAAAAAAATATTTGAATCTATGCTTTTGTTTTTGGTTCAATTTAGAGTTGTCAAGCTGCAGGAACAATTCAATTAAAAAAGATACTTTTAAATGACAAATCTGTTGAACTCTAGAGTAATGTGACATTATTGGGTAGCTGTGGTTTAACATGTCTTCAGGACTCCTTGCTACTCTGGAATGGCCTGTTTCATCAAATATGTGATTGTCTCTGGACTCTGTTTACTTTTTAACATCCATTCTGTCATTATTATTATTATTATTATGGTTACTTTAACTAAGCATGTGATTATGATTGTATATATGATTGTAGTGATTGTTATAAAGTATGTATTACAAATACAATAAATCATGTAAGGTTTATTATGGATAAGGATGCTTAGCAGTTAAATAGAGGGAGAAATAGCTGCAGTGAAACACTCAAGAGACAGTTTTGATTATAATGAATTCTGAAATATTATGCAACTTTATTGCACTGACCTACTAAATGCTTAGCTATTTGTGTAATGTAAAACAGGTGGAGTAGTTACTGTTGTCTTGTATAGCACTACCACAGTGAGACAGGGCTGCTATAGCCTCCCATGACCCTGTTGCCCTTGATACCCCAGACACACTGGGCTCATGTGGTTAATTATAGTCTGTATTAAAGAAAAGGTCAGGAGACACAGCTCACACTGCTGGCCTGAGCCAAAATCCAGCATGGGAGGTGTGCCATTACAAGAATACCACTTTTTACATACTGTATTATACTGCATTTGAGGGTGGAACACAATCTGATTTATTTCATGCTTTTCATTCTTTGCTTTTGATGCTCACTGGTAAATGTGCATGTGATGGCAGCTGTAGTAATGGTGTAACTCATGCAGCAGTCATTGAAGCTAATTCATTACATTGTAACAGATTGTTCTCTCTTTGGTATTTGGAGGTAGTAACAGATCCTCTTTAGATATAAGGCTACTTTGAGGGAATGCAATGTTCTAGTTTAATAATCACAAATCAAAACCAGATTTTAGGATTAGATTTGACTGGTGTATCACATCAAATCAGGTAGGACACGATAGCATGATTTTGCACCATGATACAGTGGTCCTGAACAGAGAGGGGGAGCCCTGGGATACAGTACTGAAGTCATTGTGATTGATGATACATGGCCCTTTTCCAAACACAGATTAGATTAAGGAACTTTTTCAGGAGTGGAAACTGGCAGGCCTGGCGGCAGGCCAGGGAGGATTGTGTGTGCAGGTCCTGTGTGATGAACCTGAGAGCACCAGATTGAGTTGCAATGGCATGTTCATAGGAACTGTGCTGATCCCCCCCATTCAGGGAATGTGTCCTGGTACAAAAATTAGAACTGGATTGCCCCCCCTCCCTTTTATGGTACAGCACCCTGAAGGTGTTTGGGAAAAATCTGATTTGCACCTTTACAAAGCCATTTATTCAAAATAGTAGAAAAACATCAGTGTGCAGGTACAAAAAATTTTTTTTTTTTTTTTCAACAGTAAAAATATATCTGTCAAAATGTAAACATTTTTATTTCTTCTTTCAACAATCAGTAGACATCAGTTGACATCTTGTGCAAATACAATTAATATACACTCCATAGTAAAAGGTAAAAAGTCCCAAATTTATTAATTGGGATTATGTTCTGGTAAACAAGCCTTTCATCCTAACCCCATACCAGTCTAGCAACAGTTGGTTTTCCTGTCCTATAAACATATACATTTCCAAACTAACCACACATTCAATATCAAAAAGCATTCACCAAATTATTCTTCATTAATTATAGTCCATGGAGTGAAAAGAGCAAAGATCTGAAGTCTGTTCTAATTAACATTAAGATGACTGTGTGACCTCAGCTGAATTCATCCTGTGTGTGATATTTGGGAATGGTAGTGGATAACATTTTTAGGAACACATGTAAAACCACACTGTTAATGTTACAAACTTAGCCAATAAGCCAAAAAAGTATTTGTAATTCTTCAAGTAATTATTCAATTCTACCCAAATCTCTACCCCCCTAAACTGTATTATCAGACTGCCACTGATGTATCATGAAGCCTGAAGAGTTCACCAATTTAAATGGTTGTATACAGCACTGGACAGTTCATTTCAGATTTTCTCACTGTTCTTCTGGACGTTCTAAACATTCTTCTGGAAAGGTGCTGGAATACATTTTGGTAAAAATGAAAAAAAAAAAAATGGAGTATGTTTTCCTGAAACAGAATGTATTGCACGACAGGAGCCCTGCCGCTGTTAATCAACGGGATGAGTGTCAGAGTGCACAGATTTCACCCAGAAAAAAGTAAACACAATACACAATACAGTACTAATAACAAATCATATGGCTGTCCTGAGAATGTTGCAACTCTCAGCATGAGAAAATAATACTGTGTTGGCAGTATCGTCTATTTATTAGTTGTCACTTATACACAAAATTTTTTTAAGTTACTCATAAAATGAATGCATCTGATTAATATGATGTATAAAAAGCAACTTGTGGAATAAACAGATGTGAATCACTCTGCCACACAAAACTTATACCTATTAGTTCTTAAATAAAAGATAAAAAAGGCCTCCCCAAATATGTTGGGAGCAGGTATAAAATGCATTGCTGACCATCTTTTTCTATAAAGTCAATTGCATCAAAAGCATGGAAGCCACAAGCTATCTCTGGAATTACTGGAGATTAAAAAAAGCATCCTTTGGAAACAGTTCTGCTTCTCTTCATTTAAAAAAGGCTTTAAAATGATCCCATGAGAACCTCATGATTAAGTAAAACCTATAGTCCATGACAAACTGCCCATGATTTACAAACCCAGATTGGCCCAAAATGAGCTGAGCCAGATGTTTTACTTCCTCAGTTGATGCAGGTTGGGCCTAGCGAGACCTGGTGGAAAAGCAACGCATGTATTCACTCATCCAGGGGTTGTAGTCTGGAACTGGCTTGGTCTTTTGGATTTTTTCCAAGTCAGCTGATCGCACACGTCGTCGATCGAGAGTCTTCATTTGTTTTTCAACCTCCCGTCTGGTTTTGGCACGCAGGGCAGATGCATGAATCTGGGAAAACAGTATAGGTTTAGGCTCAAGTGCAGTGACCCAGAATTGCTAAACAAATTATAAAATGCTAGATTTCACTTCAGTATAATGTAATTATGTTTGTATTGTTAAACAGCGATTGCAATTCTGCATAATATGATGCTTCTCTCAGACTTGTTTTTTTTTTTTTGGTTATTTCTGCAAGGTGTAAAGTATTAGGTTATTTATTTACATACTGCTTAAATCAAGCAGATTGCTTTCACCCAAACTCCAGTATATGTAGCCTCACCTCCTTGGTGGATGCTGCTGGACGCACATTGTGGGTCTTCTTCCCTGCCATGTCAGCACGCTGCTCTGCCCAGCCGTACAAAGCAAAGGGATGCCTGTCCACACCATCAGTCTCTGTGGTCTGTTGTCGCTCTTTCCTGGCTCTGACTTGCTTTGGCTTCCTAAGGCGATGGGGCTTGATGGCTGCACAGCCATTCTGGGCTGACTCTGAGCCATGGGCATGAGACCCCTCTCCTCTGTCTCTGTTCAGGGAGTCACCCCCTACGTTTTCATCTATGAGACAGAGCAGTTTTATATTTCATTCAACTAAAGCATTTGCATTCTGCTATGCTTACAACAAATATCCCCATTTAGACAGCAATTCTCAGACACTGACTAACTGAAATTAGGTACATGTAGCACCTGTCACAATCTTGAGTGATTACAGTGATGGGGGACACAACCACGTAAGTGATGTATGGCAGCTATTTGGTGCAAGAATGCTCACCACACATCAGCTGTGCTGGAGAAGTGGGGAATCAGGGAGTGAGTGAGTCAGGTGTACTGGGGAGGGATCAGGTAGTCACTTAAAAAGCCACATTTACTATTGAGTAAGGACTCTTAGGGAACTCCCTAAACGTCATGATCACAATAAGTTAGAGCTGTAGATTCTCTTGGGGAAAGAAATGGCATCTACGACAGCACAGTGTCTCGTACCAAGCCCAGTCCTGTTTCACTTTGGGAAAAGGTCATAATGTTTTAAGATATACTTGACAACAAAGGAAAAGCCACAAGGTAAAAAAAAAAATCTGTGCTGCATAAAAAATGATTCAAATGTACTTTCTCAATCAGCCTCGATAAAGTAGCCTACAAATTTTGTGTAGCTTCAATTTAAATGTCATAAAAACATTGCTGTACATAAAACACTTTAAGACAACCTGCAGGTGGTGCATCAGCTTCCGGTTCTGGCTCAGGAGCAGGAGCTGTAGGTTCGGATGCATCTTTACTTTCCTCCTCCTCCTGTTCCAAGGTCTCTTTGGGTAACGTCTCTTCTTTGGTACTCAAGGGACTGACTTTGTTCTTGTTCTGAGGAGTGGACCTACCGCTGGACTCAGAATCAGTCTCCCACCCACCCCAGAAAAACGGATTATGAGACTGTTCTAACATCTTTCTTGAAAGTCTGTATTTCACTAAATCCTCGTAGCACTTGGAGTAGGTTTCCCATTTCGGGTCTTTGAATTTCTTCATATATTCCGTCCTTAACTTCTTTGTAACCATCCTCTCTGTTCTTCTTAATTATACAAATAGGTGATAGAGTGGAACAAGAGGGATCAAATTCATTGCTGTAAATGAACTGGGCGAACCTTTCAGTTGGTGAAACTACAAACATCCGAAATCGTATTCCTTTATTCTTTTGGGTGGATTTCCCGCGGTTCTTCCTGTCAGGCATTTAAACCAAAACATACAAATTAAGTACTCGCCCATCATAGAAGACAACCAATCGCTGAACAGCTGCAGCTTTGAAGAAAATGACACTCCCCTTACATGCCCCCACAACTGCAAAATGGCGTCAGTACTAGTAAAACCTCTTCCTTAGATAACTATGTTGTTTCATACCGTGGTAGAACGTGTTGCTACATTATAGACCACCAGAGAACGACATCGTTACATCATGCATTTAATGGATACATATGTAAAGCAGTGATAATGACATCTCTGGACGTGTTTGTGTCATACTTTATAAGCAAATGAATGTCAACTAATGCTAGAACTTATGCACCGTTTAATGGTGTGGAAAGAAATAGTGTCCAAACATTCAATAGTTTTGATATGCGTGGGGTCATTCGAGACTGACTTCTTCCGTCATCTGTTTTAAGTATTTGGAGTGTATCGTCAGGTATAAAAACATTACGAACTAACTAGCCATCCATAGGCCTACCATTAGCTAAAATAGGTGGTTGTATTTCATCAAGGGCAAAACGGTTACAGTTGTAATCAAAGCTACAGCTAAGATCAACTAAATAGCTAATGCGTTTACACAACTCGGCAGGGATTTAGCCATATAAACGTACATTTAAAATCAGCTGTACTTACAGGCTCTGGTTGCACACGAATTTACTGAATCGAAAATAAACGGGTGACGTGAGTGCTGAGCTTCCGACCTGACTCCGCCCAGAGATTGAGGATTGGAGAGATTTGATTGCATTAAGACGACTTTTCTTAACCCAGTGGCAATTCAGTCAATCAGAGCGGAGACGTAATAAAACTGGAGACTGACAATTGTTTGAATGGTTTCTAATTTAACTTAGTTGCATTAGCTGAAACGAAAAGCCAGACAACTGCAAGCAGTCATTTTCAACACATTTATGGTTTTTTCCCTGACCCTTAACACTGAATTACCGTCTATAGCTTCAGAACTAATGCGTGTAATAACGTCAACAGTTGACTGGATCATTGCCGCAGGTTTCCCATAATTCGGCTATAGACTGTAGGAATCCGCCTCTAATTATTCGTCATGAAGTACAATATAACTGAGTCATGCCTCAGTTCGAACAAGCCGTGGTTGGAAGAGTGAAGTGTTGCCTGTATGCAACGACCATCTTAAGACAACGAACACAACACTTGACAATGATTTCAATGTCCTTTTTAAATGCATCTCTTTCACGTTTTTGTATCAGTAGGTGTAGTGGTTTTTGATTTATTTGATGTTTGCAAAATAGATTGGCATTTCAGGATTATCCAGTGAATGCCAAAAACGTGCGGATTAATGAAGTGCCTTAGCGGTCGTTTGATGATAAATGAAAGACTACTACCCATTACAGGCTAGTCATGCCTCACAGTCAGTATGTTTGTAAAATGAGTTTTTTGGATTTGTTTGTTTTTGCCAAGAATGATGCTTGTTGCACACTGGCTGGGAGTTGAGCACTATGGCATATTTGTGAAAATAATGTGTAAAATAAACCAGATTTATCTGTGCATTTTATTCTGTTTTCTCCTCATATTTAATTTGTCTTATATATCCTGTCCATTCTTTAAATGCATTTAGGGACCTTTCAACTCAGTTTTGGGCCACAATAGTTTAATCAGTCTTATGTATATTTACGCAGTACTCAACCAGGCCATGTTTTGGCAGTCCTACTGCAATTGTGGTACACAGTTTGCACTTTGCTTTTGCACTTTGCACAAAAGCTCCATAGCTTTTATGACAAAGAACAGCAATGTAAGTTATCAGTCTCAGTTGTAAACAGACACTTCTCAAAAATATGAAATGATGGACTTTAATAAATTAATATTTATGTACATTTTACATTCACATGTTGAATAACATGGTTTCTCCCCATTCTTCCTGATGTTCAGTTTGGCAGCATTTTCATAAAGTAACACAAGGTTACAAAGTTGCATTTACACAGAGCTGTCCCATGACAACAATGTGGTCTGCAAGCACATGATCCTGAGAAAGTATGTAGGTGATGACCATGGAATTAGAAGCACTTCCTGTGGACAATGGAGGGGCCTGCCTCATCATACTCCTGCTTGCTGATCCACATCTGCTGGAAGGTGGACAGGGAGGCCAGGATGGAGCCACCGATCCATACGGAGTACTTACGCTCAGGGGGAGCGATGATCTAGAGAAAGCACAGAAGATATGTATTATAGGTAAGACGGCAGCTTGCATGTATGCCATTGTCTTGACATAACATACAAATATTTGATTTATACATCATCGATTCTATTATTAATCAATTATTAATTAACAGCAGCTAAGTTACCTTGATCTTCATTGTGCTGGGTGCCAGAGCAGTGATCTCCTTCTGCATACGGTCAGCAATACCAGGGTACATGGTGGTACCACCGGACAAGACATTGTTGGCATACAGGTCCTTCCTGATGTCAATGTCGCACTTCATGATGCTGTTGTAGGCTGTCTCATGAATGCCAGCAGACTCCATACCTGGTTGAATGAACAAAGATCGTTGTAGATACAGTCATGCATTTAATACATAACGAGAATAAACATATTTTCTCCAATGTTTTAATATAAATACACACCAATGAAGGAAGGCTGGAAGAGGGTCTCTGGGCAACGGAAACGCTCATTGCCAATGGTGATGACCTGGCCATCAGGCAGCTCGTAGCTCTTCTCCAGTGAGGAGGAGGAGGCAGCAGTGGCCATCTCATTCTCGAAGTCCAGAGCCACATAGCACAGCTTCTCCTTGATGTCACGCACGATCTCACGCTCAGCTGTAATGGGCAATATATCATATTAGTTTGACACACAATGTACAGACGTACCATAAGTGTATAATAGACAAACAAATAACATACAGCACTAATTCATAGCCTGTAGGTAGCATCCTAAAGAACAAAAAATGTTAAATCACTTAGACTGATTCACATGTAAATATTTCATAATCCTTTTAAGACATCCCAGTTTTTTTCTGTCAAAGTACATTTTTTTTTACAAACACCCTTTTTTTGCCAAAAAAAAGTTTCCAGTCTCACCAGTTGTGACAAAGGAGTAGCCACGCTCAGTCAAGATCTTCATGAGGTAATCAGTCAGATCACGACCAGCCAGATCCAGACGCATGATTGCGTGGGGAAGGGCATAACCCTCATAGATGGGGACATTGTGGGTCACACCATCACCAGAGTCCAGCACAATACCTAGTAAGAGAGCACAGCGCAGTCAATCATACAGAAAAAGTACAATAACCTGCTGAACAGATGGCTTTACTTTCAATAAAATGTATAATCTCCAAGTAACAAACTAATTCTATGGAAGAGGCACAGCACTTAAGCCGTGAATGCAGTGTATTTAAACTTTCCTGTCTTTAAGTAAAAACATCAGATCTGGCTCTTCATCAACACAAGTTACTTATACTCTTACATGGGATTTACCATCTAAGAGAGCTGCACAGCCCTCTGTGCACATCGATTTAAAACAGTGATATGGAAAGCAGTTTCAGGTTATGATTGCCTACAACAATATTCCTGAGTCTTTTTAAACATATTTTGGTATTTTCATTGCATGTGTTGCAGCACAAGAGAGAACATTGTTATCCATTATTCTCACCAGTGGTACGGCCAGAGGCGTACAGGGACAGCACAGCCTGGATGGCCACATACATGGCAGGGACGTTGAAGGTCTCAAACATGATCTGCAGGGATGAAAGAAAGTAGAGGGGTTATTTGACATCCAGATGCACTATTACAGAATTACACTGTATGCTGGCCAAGAGCAGTACTCAAAGCCCAGAGAGCTGCAGTGGGCAAGGGGTTACCTGGGTCATCTTCTCACGATTGGCCTTGGGGTTCAGGGGGGCCTCTGTGAGCAGGGTGGGGTGCTCCTCAGGGGCCACACGCAGCTCATTGTAGAAGGTGTGGTGCCAGATCTTCTCCATATCGTCCCAGTTGGTAATGATTCCGTGCTCAATGGGATACTTCAGAGTGAGGATACCCCTCTTGCTCTGAGCTTCATCTCCTACGTAGGAGTCCTTCTGACCCATACCCACCATCACACCCTGGACAGAGGAAAATCAAATCAGTGACTGAGTGGCAAAAGGCTGGTAATAGGCTCAAATAAGTTCACAAAAAGGTACAGACACAGCTCCAGGGAAGTTAAGTAACGTATCGTTCGGTGAATTGCGCTTTTGCGCGTAATCAAGACATTTTTTGATTTTCCTTACCTGGTGACGAGGGCGACCAACAATGGAAGGGAAGACAGCCCTGGGGGCGTCGTCGCCGGCAAAGCCAGCCTTCACCAGTCCTGAACCATTGTCGCACACCAAAGCGGTAGTCTCGTCGTCGTCACACATCTTGATGGATTCTAAAGCATATTTATGAAAACATTATGCTTCAACTGTTTCGACCAGATTTGCAAAAAATAAGTACACACAATATGAAACTTACGAACTTTCTGTTTGAAATGAACACCCTTACATTACGGGATGTAACCAAATACGGATGCTGACAACAAACATTTAATTTGAACGCCAGCGGATGGAAAAACGATACAGTAGTTATGCTTAAATGACAATATGCTAGAGCCACATGTGACCACGCTTTCCAGCCAATTTGCAGCTTTAATGTAGCATTTGATGCACCCCACCTGAAATTCTCATGTATTTAAACACTGCATTATTTCACATGATTACTGTGAATGCATTTTTACTTGTAAATGTAAAACAATATGGTACAGTCTGGATATGCTTCATTTTAAACTGTATATCAACATGTAATTGGCGTAAAATATCCAATTGAGAACACTTCACACAATGACAAGCTAACAAGCAATATCAATACAAATTACGCTATAAAATGTATACATGCAATTAACTTCTTACTTAACATAGTTACAATAACTTAGAATACGACCCATATTTTAACGCCCTTATTATATGGTATTATTATGGTAAAACAAAGGTTTTTACCATGTTTAAAGTCTTGGTGATGTATGATGTAATTTCATAGTGATTTGTAAATCTTTATTCTAAACTGTGACAAATATCCTTTGATAAAAAATACGTTTATATGTTCGCATGGCCGCTGGCTTCGGATGAGCAGCTTCCAAATTTAACCAATTAAGTTTAGCCGCCAGTCAATTATCCTGTCCTATAATAATAACATCCTTTGATATATATATATATATATATAATTTTTTTTTTTTTTTTTTAAATAAAAACTAATTAATTCCATGGGTAATGTCAACAAATTCGACGTAGCCATTCCCTTTAAAAATCCAATCCTTGAACAGAATGAGCAAATCCTCTCGTGGCTGCTGGGATTGGTTCCAGAGTCCTTACCTGTGGTGGGGCCTTACAAGAAGCTCAGTGCAGAACGCAATCGCTGCTGGATCCAGCTGGAGTGGGACACCGACCCTCGGGAAGCTTATATACTCCGCTCCTTCCAGATTTTTTTTCTTAACAGTCATTTAGAATGTCTCCGTATTCTACAGGAATTTACCCCCACCTTCAACCATATTTGGTTCTTGCAGGGTGAGCGGAGGGTACCGTTCCTCACTTGCGAGTTGCATGGAGCCCCGGTTCGAAGTGCAGAGGTCTGTCCTTATACGGAGCGGTAGTCCCCAATCCAAGCCGCGGTGCTCTGGCCGTATATGGAAGCCCGAAATTGTAACCCCGTCTTCTTCCTCCATTGAACTTCAAATGCTAGTGTCTACGGGATCCCTGTGCCCAAAGCCGATGCCCTATCAGAAAAACGTGAAGTTATTAGAACCATGAAGGACACCTGCGTTTTTTTTAAATCCAATTGTCCGCCGTGCTGGCACGCATCACGGGGGACGAAGGTAGATAGTTTTGTTTCCTCTCATCTTTTCCTCCGTTTTCTTTGGAACAGGGACTGGATGGAGTTATGGCTTTACCAGTAATTAAATAAGGAGCAAAATTTAGCGGTTATTGTATTGAAAGGAGCTGAGAATTATATACAATAACCTGCTGGATTAAGAAAGAAATTTCGGGCATCACCCACTTTGTACTGTGTGGCAGTGCAGTAATAAGTCGTATTTTTGAGAGTGCATGAACACAGATATGTTTACAATGTATAAAAAGCAAATATCCTGATTAACCTTTAAAAGACACATTCCAGACCTTGTATGTGTCAATATTTGCGTGTAACAGGAAGCTATGAAATCTGGTTTGATGTGTGGTCATAGATACAATGTATCTATAACAGGTCAGACTATGGGGTACACGCGGTATCTTTAAAATAGTCCGCAGTTTTATTGCCGTAGAGGCATTCGATGATATTAATACATCAATTGCTTTATTGTATAGAATATCAAATCTGTGATGCCTTTGTCTGTGTCCCAGTTTTAATCGTATCTTAAATATAAACTGAAAAGAATATTTTCTGCAGGCAAATACAGTGGCAAGAAATCGAAAGTGTCGGGGGGGTAGAGTCTTCTCGGCACCGGTCTCTTTTCTTGAATGGTGATGTTAACCTCTGATGTCGCCCCAATGCTTTTGGTTTTAGTTTGAATGAACAGTCAGTGTCGTAGACATTATATCAGTGGGTTTAAATAATTGTTATTCAGTATTGAAAGTTTAGTTAGAAACAAAGAGAGCGGATGAAATGAAACACATGCATACAGTTAAATGTATAGATATCTGTCCATGAGCTCCAACTATCACTTGTGCGAACTGCAGATTGTAATTGATGTAGCAGGCAACTTTTATGACCAAATCCAGACAGGAAGTACTAGGGCTTCATTGAAATGAAAATCTCCTGTACACTTTCTTATTTCCCATATTTAGTTTCAGTGGCTTCAGCCTCACTTACAGCTGTAGCTCACGTCTCCTTGGCGTTGATTTGCACTCAAGTTAGAATCCTGTTGTCATCGGTTTGAAACTGAATTGAAGAGGAAACAAATTTAAATGCAGTAATTTCACCAAGGAGTCTTGCTTGAAAGTGCCTGAGGAAAAAAGTAATTGTTCAGATCTATCTTCCAAATCTATTCCTAGACAGAATGAGCACACAGTGGAACCACAATGAGACTTATTGTGATTTATGTCTTACATTTTATCTAGAGAACTGACCTCTGACAATCTTAGATTTGGCCCAAAAAAAAAAATCAGGCCAATTTTCCTATAAGCTTTCCTAAAAACTATCCTCTGTCCGAGGTCACTCAGAAGTTACATGAAAACTGTATCAAATGCATACCCCTCACTGATTCAGTGAACAGACATTCTGTCTCAGTCATAGTAAACACATCTGAATGAGTGTCACAGCTGATTCAGGCTGTAATCCATGTCTATTCAGTAAATTCACAAAATATTCTATTGTTAAATAACAAATCCCTGTACAAAATTGTCCCCAACCCTGTTTAGGTCAAATATCAATTGGACACTTTCAGTGTGTGGGAATATTTGAAAATGAAAATGTAAGAAGGTTTCCATGCCAATACTTCAAAAAAAAAAAAAAAAAAAAAAAAAAACCTACAAATGATAATATAAGCTACATGGTCCATTCCATTAAAACAGAATATGTGTCTTCTTATTTCTAAAATGTGAACGTACAAGATTTCTCCAAAGCATTATCATAACATATATAGTGTGATATATACATACATAACAGTGATGCATGTGTTTACTGTTTAAGTGATAATGAAAGAGCTGTTTTAAGGCTGAGGATGGCTGCTGTCACTCAGTACAGTGCTGAGATGGTAATGCATATTTGTAACTGGTTTGACTCATCATGCCCATTGAGTACTTTTCCTTAAAATGAAGGTTTTGTTGAGTTGTTCAGTGGTCATTTAGGTGTTTCATGGCCAGTAACAGTTTATAATAAAACAATTCATAACTGAGTGGTATACTAAGCCAAAGAGTACTCTTTCACTTAGATGGGTAACAGCTCATTTTAGAGAGCAAATAATATTGCTTCAGTCTAAGGATTTAAAGAAAATGTATTAAATTGAGGCTTCTTGTGAAAATAAACTTAATTTTTTTGTAATTTTACAATAATAGCACAATGAAACGAGCTGGAAAGAAATGTAACTAATGTAATGTAAATGAGCAAAGATCATTGGGATATTTCTTTTTTGTTTGTCCTGTGGTGTGCGAATTGTTGTGTTACTTCCAAGGTGACCTGAATGGCACACAAGATGATTGGTCTGCTTTTAGTGTTATGAATATGGATATGTTTTCTGGAAAGGGTAGGTAGGAGTCCACTTTTCACAAGAGCTTCCAAAATGTCAAACATTTGTGATCACATGTTTTCCAGCACACAGATCCTAGCCGGAAGCTGAATTGGAGATTGTCCCCATTTATGAAATGGAGTCATCTGTTTGTAAGAGCCAAACTATTCGTGTTAGGGTCCTACAGAAGGGAGGCAACAGAGATAGACTGGTGATATTATCTTGCAGTCCAACTGCAGTGTGCATGAGAACCTCCTTGAAGAGCAAGAGTTTTTGTTAAATCAGCTGTCTGAGACAGCCATGGTGAAAATAATGAGGGGAGCAGTAAGGAAGAGAAGTGAGGGACATGTGAGCCTGGGCTAAGAGCTCACAGATGGCTGACACAACAGAAAACCTTAAAAGCCCTATGTATAGCACACATTCCACACTGTGAGTGACAGGCTAGAGCTGTGGCAGTCTACAGAGAAGCTAGGAAGTGAACAGGCATTCATCAATAGCTGCCTCCCCCAGCCATGCTAATGGCAAATGAGCTAGCATTTTTCAGAGCATGCTGCTTTCCCACAGCCTCTTCAGGAACTCACTGTTGCTTCATTTTCAACTTCCCAGTGCCTCAAGCTGGCACTTTTCACCCGTCTAATTCCCTCTGGGTTTACAGGGCTACATGGGTCAAGGGTGTAGTTAATACAGGTAACTTGTTCTCAGAAGACCAGAATTCGTGGTGATCCTTCCCAGTTGCCTTGTGCATAAAATAAGATCAAGAAAATAGCAGTGTTCTTTTCAGGGTACTTGAGAAATTTGGAGCTTGCTTTGGGGAAATCAGAGAAAAAAAATCAAATGCAGGATTTTTTTTTTGTATCTGCACACACATGGCGCTTGTGAAGTGGTTAATGAGGACACAAACACAGGGACTCATCATGGTCATAACCAGCATGGCCTGGGAGAAGAGGGGAATTCACCCTATTGCTGTGGGATAGTTGTCATCTCAGGGTATTGGACAGTCCACTAAAAGGGGAGGAATTCAGTAGAACAAGAACACAGCTGTGCTGCCTCATCTTAGCAGTGAGGTCACCCCACTCACCCACATAAGTGGAACCTCCTCAAAACTGCCAGGAATAGTTCCAGCACCACAGGGTCTGCTCTTGCTTTTGTATGTTTCCTCATAGAAGGTAAAGTAAGCATATCAATGCACACCCATGTGGTTTTAAAATGTAATATTCAGTTTATAGTATATTATACAGGTGTTTGCTGCAGGTTTTGACTGTTTACTAAACAGGAGCTGCATTTGGCAACAGATTAATGCCTTCCTAATTTAAATATAAATATGCATGGCTTCAGCAGTATATTACTGGCACACTTTCTATTTAAGATGTTTGGCAACACATAAAAATGACGCTCGTTACTCTGGTAGAAATGCAATGTTGTATCAACATGCTTAACTCAAAATGAGGAAGATGTGAAACCGAATCCTTGTATACAAGTACAACATCTGTTAAAAAAAGGAAATCCCAATATTCTAACCCCAAACAGTATGAATGTTGATTTTGGAAAATGCTTCCTTGTCTTTCACCAAAAAAACACTGAATAAGATGACATGACTTTGAGTTTGATGATAGCCAGGAGAGAACAAGAGGCTCAGTGCATACTGGGTTGAATTCCACTGGAACATGTCACTCACAGGTTTAGCTAAGGATTGTTTTAGTTTTATTAATGACAGCTACATTACTATAAACAGATACACACTGGTCTATTTGGACAAAGAAAGTCTTCATTACTGTCATAGTACATAGAAGTCCACTGAAGATAACTAAATCAGTATCAATCGTAAAATTTTAATGAATAGATTTTTAGGGGAAAAGGATGCTTGTACCACTTCAAGAGTCTATATCAAACACAACTGGAAGCTCTTACCACTTTGGATGTTTTCTGAAACCTTGACATAAAATTGGGCACAAGAACATAAGGAGTGGCTCCCTCTAGTGGGAAGCAGACAGAAATACACTTTCAGTTATTGTACAGGGTTTATCATGAGGCGCATACCTTTCTTATCTGAACAGTAACTAACTGAAGAGGGGAAGGGTGGACAAAAAGGGTGGGGAGACCACTGTTGTTGGGACAAAAGCATATGGTGTGGTATCTGGTTCCCTGATAACTGTAGCCTATTTCACATATGGTCTAAAATGAAATACAGAAAGAATGTGGCCCTGCTAACAGCACATTTTATTTAATTATTTCTTAGAAATCTATTATGATAAATAAAATGCATCAATAACTCTATTGTCAGCTTGCACAGAATGCAGCAGTTTGTCTACTTTCCATGAACTTCACAATAAGTTTTGAGTCTTTTTAATAGAAAATATTTTAGTGAAATAATACCCATTTATATTTATGAATTTTAAGTTATCATAAATAGTTGCCTTGCCCCTGGCATGGTGGATCTAAGATATAGCTACAACCAATCATAGATACTTTCCCAACTCTACAACCATTGGTTATGAATTGTAGAACTGGTGCACAGTCATGACTGTCCATCAGGAGTGATTCCTAAGCTTGCATATCTAACTGCATTTCAGGCCATTTGAAAGCTTTACAGTTTGAAAAAAAAATACAGTTGGGGAAATTGATAATGTAAATATCCAATCTATCAGCTAATAAAGGCCTAGTATGATTTAGGTGGGGGACTAGTGGACTCGGTCTGCTGTTGTTGGACATGGCAACATCCATTAACCATGGGGTATAAAACAGAATATTCCAAATATTCATATTCACATCAATTTATGATATCTGTCTAGCCATGTAGAAACTCAAAACAGAAGAAATAACTGTTTAATAATTATATATCCTAGTCAAACATGTTCAGTTTTTTTGAATTTCATAAACCAAAAAGGTTCTGTGAAACAAGCTTTATGCTTCCCTTGTAAAAACCCAAATTGCCTCATATACCAGTAATGGGACAGCATGTTTCAGTTACTTTTGCCATTACAGAACTACCCATTCCATTCTGTGCACTTTGGTGAACACATTTATCACTATACTTTACTCCATGTGAATGTACAGCACTAGGGCTGCAACTGACAACTATTTTCATTATCGATTAATCTGCTAATTATTTTCTTGATTAATCAATTAATCGGGTATAAAGTGTATAAAAATAGTGTTTAAAACACCAGAAAACAGTGAAAATGCTCATTACAGCTTTCTAGTGCAGAAGGTCAAGTCATTAAATGTCTTGTTTTGTGACCAAGAGTCTAAAACCCCAACATATTCAAGAGCAGCAAATTCTCACATTTGAGAACATAGAACCAACAAATTTTGACATAAAAAATGACAAAACAATTAATTATCAAAATAGTTGGCAATTAATTTTCTTTTTAGTGACTAATCGGTTAATTAACTAATTGTATACAGCACAAGAGTGACTTGTGAAAAGTCCTGTGATAATTCAGCTCCCGGACACCCCAACAAACATACTGACCTATTTTATTTGACATACTACAGTTTCCAAGTTTTCCAAGACAAATAAATCTTGAAATTGTATATAGTGAACACAAATTTTGATATTTAATCTTCTGAGAACTTTGCGATGGCTACAGACAAATGCCTGATAATCAGGAGGTTTGGGCATTCTGAACAACAAGTATTCAAATACTTAACAATTCCCCTGATAGAATAATCAAAGAATGGATAACTTGCCTAAATAACCACACCATTTTCTCTGTTTTATCCACAAAGTTCAATGGTTCATATAGAAAATACATTTAATGCTGGGATGACAAAGAATAAAACTATTTTCCTTTTAGATGAGTTGTTGGAACACGGATCAATTAGTTTGACGTGACCTCATGGGTGAACATTCATATAGTTTTATATAATAGTTTAACAGATGGTTTTATGTGTTCGACTGTTAACCTGTGTTATTCGATAAATAGCTCTTCTGCCCTAAAAACATAAAACCATCATACTTTATCAGTACATTCATAGCATTAACAGCAGCAATATCATCACTGTAATCACAGAGCCTGCATGACAATGGATTCCAGCCTCATAAATGTAGCAACTTGTTAGTTCACTCCACTTCTCAAACATAATAAAAGTACATTAAAATGAAAGTAACTGCCTAAAAGGTAACTGATTTCCTGTTGAGAAAAAATGATGTAGAATTTTACATGGTGGAGAAAAGTGAAACGTTTTTTTCATGGTTTGAATTATAGGGCTCTTTTCAAGTTTCTTTTAAATTCATGAGTTCTCTTTGTAGTGTCTTCCTCTCCAACTCAGTAAATCTACATTTGTAGTAAAATATATATTAATATATTGAAATAGTAATCTATGTAAAATATAAAAAAACAATGCCACGATGTATTATTAAAGCTTAATATCATACATCGACACTATCTGTACACAAAGCACAATACGTTCCAATATTGGTAGTGACAATCGCTAACAAATGCTTATCAGTGACTTCCCTGAAGAAATACTGGATTTCTGTGCACTGTGTAAATGTATTACATGCATTACAATCACAGAAAACAAGACTCTGAGAAAGTATGTCATTTTTACAGATATACAAAATATTATTCTTGATATTGTGCAGTTTCAGTACATGGAAAATCCATTAAAATGTTAATGATATTGTAATAATAAAAATATGAACATGATTACAACACTACACTTTAATTTCCATAAATAAAAGGCACATACTTATATGTATGCTTCCCTGTCTTTTTGCCATGACATCTTTAAAAGCAACACGCATATGCATCTTAACACATCACAAGGAAGGCTCTGCCTCTGTGCCTTGAACTCTACATGACATGGTTGGGTTTTATGGTTTTGGTCACATTACCTGACTCCTGTTTGATTGCAACTTGTATTTGTGGAAACCACCATGCATTACTTCCCCTGTTCTCACAGCACCAGAAATATTCAATATCAAAATGGACAGTGCAGTCTGTTTAAAAGAGAACAAGGAACAGAGAACACCAGCACACTGATATGATTCTAAAGTGCTGTCAGTGATCTAGACAGTGCATTATGGGTAATAGATAGCGATAGGTATATTTTAGTGATGAAGAGAAATTTGCATTTTCCTCAGAACAAGTTGTACAGAATGGGAAATCACTTATAAAGCAGATTATAAAAGTAAATATAATCTTCATTTTTTTTCAAGTAATTACTGTCCCACAAATGCTTGGGACCGATTCTATGTTTAACTTGCATTTTGTATCACTTGAAGCCATGGGAAACTGAAAACTGAAATGGTTTCCAAGTGGTAAAATGAAGAGGTGAATTAAGTGTTGGTTCCATTAGGTCCAAAGATTAAATGCTTCACTACATGTAGTGAAAAAGCCAAAAGATTGTCTGATAAATTTTACAGCTCATCACATTGATGCCAGTGCGCAGTAAAAGTACTGGCTATTCTGCAATACAGAACCAATGCATTCTTTGTGCCTAACCTTTGATCATGCGCTTCTCCTTGCTCAATACTTCAAACAACCTTCAAGCTTTATACTGTACATTCCAAATGCCTTCTATTCAGTTTAATAAATACTTAAGCACTTGGCAGGATGTCCATCCCATGGCTGTTAGCACACAAGATAGTGAATGGGCACTGTGCTGCATTCACAGCCTCTCTCTGAGGCTCAGCGCTCCAGAGGCTGTGTCAGGGAGTGCAGGAGGCAACCCTTCAGTGGGAGAGAGCCATTTGTGCTCAGGTCAGATACAGCAGTGATATTCTATCATTTCAGACTTTTATTTCAGAAAATATAAACCTTTTTTTTTTTTAAAGAAAACTCTGACATTTAAATTCTAAAGGCTGTACAAAGACAGTGTACCATGACTGCAAGCCTCCCGCTCTGGCACCAGGAATAGTCGAGTAGGCGGGAGATGTTTGCAGGAGAAAATTTAGCAAGAGGAGGGTAGGAAGGACAACTCCATCTGCTCCATCTCTACTCGCATAGAACTTGCTTGTGGTTGGGCTGCACAAATGCCTGCTTCTCCATTAACTTCCGGAACAGACCGTGCTGGTTCCGCAGCAGCTCAGAATGCCGGCCGCTCTCCACCACCTGCCGCTGGTCCAACACAGCCACTGCATCAGCGTTCTGGATGGTGGAGAGGCGGTGAGCGATGATCAGCACTGTGCGCCCCTGCATGAGCCGCTCCAACGCCTCCTGAACCAAGAACTCGTTCTCTGCATCCAGCGCACTGATGACAGAGACATAGTGACAGAGAAGTCAGGAGAACATCCTTCAGTTAGAAATTACCAGTATAGCCTACTAAGCACTGAACATATCTTACACCTGGATCCACCATGTACCGCTTAAAAAAAAAAAAAAAAAATATGTGTATATATATATATATATATACACATACAGTATATATATATGAAATTCACCCAAAATTCATGTGACTGACAGTGAGTCATTTAGTGCATTCATCAGTACTCTCAGCCAAACTCACCTTGTGGCTTCATCCAGCAGAAGAATCCTGGGATTCTGAAAACGAATGGAAGAAAGCATTATTACTATCAATTCCTGTAATTCTGAGATCTATTAATTTAATGAAAAATCTTTTCCAGATTATTCAAATAAGGCATATGAATCTGTCAAAACAATCTGCACAAATTCTGAGGGATGAAATACCTTCAGTAGTGCACGGGCAATAGCAATCCTTTGCTTCTGGCCCCCTGTTAGTGGAAAAACATCATTTAGAACAGTTGGTTCATTCAAACTGAACTATGTAATCAGCTCCACTACAATCCTGTCCCAGAAGAAGACTGAGGAGGAAAGGGCAACACTTGCAATTGGTGAGGTGCATGGGGTGGCTAGCATTCACGATTTTCACAGTGCAGATGTAACACTAATACCATAAATCCTAATGACTGAAAACACAGAACCAACATATGTTCAGCATAATCCTGGTTAACAACATCATTCTATCTGAAGCAAACCTGAGCTACAGGTTATGGTTAGTTTTTATGTTTTAAATTGTTTCTTTGTGAAAAGAGTGAACTAACTGAGAAGAAACTGACAGCAGTCTCAGTTGTTGTTCTTCTCACCTGACAGCAGCACGCCCTTCTCCCCCACCACGGTGTGGAAGCCCTGCGGGAAGGCCTCTATGAAGGTGTGGGCATTGGCAACTTGTGCTGCCCTGTGGATGTCCTGTGCTGTGACCTGGCTGGGGTCCACAGCTCCATACGCAATGTTCTCTGCAATGGAGCAGGAGAACAGCACAGGCTCCTGAACAGGGACACAGCAAATTAATGACATAAGCAGCCATGTAAAGCAGTCCGTAAAATAGATAGATGTGAAAGCTACAATCTGGAGCATTTGGACTTTGGACTAACTGCCAATTTACACCATCCACCTTCAGATATAAGGATTATTCACACATAATTGATTATTCACAAGCTTTAACATTCACAAAAATAAAACATCCAAATTTTGTACCAAACTAGATTGTCATGCTGTGTTGTCCTGTAAACGAGCAATCAGATGTTTGCCCCCTGGATTGACAGAGCCAAAGAACATAACCCCCTTGGAAAGGTTACTGAATATGGCTAAATTTCCTGCCTTGATTTATATGAATAACCACAAGTGACCTTGTGTGGCTCAATGTGTTCATATCACTGTCCTTACAAAAGTGGTTCATCTGTTTTTTTTTCATATCATGAGATGAGTAATTTCTGTGAACCCACTCCTCAAAATATCTGCTGGTAAAAAAAAAAAAAAATCCTCACTGACTTTTAACTTTGAAGTAGGTTTTCAAAATGGGGGTGATGTTCAAGTGTTCAGTGTCTCTAAGCTGACTCTCATTGGATCACTGGAGATCTCTCACCTGGCTGACAGTTCCAATGTGACTCCGCAGCCAATAGGGATTCAGATCACGCACATCATGACCATCAACAGTGATAATACCTGTCAGAAAACCAGACACTTTAATGCAGCAGTGATTATGAAATACAATGTGTAAAATGGTCTATGATTGTGGAGAGCTTCTGAAGCTGTGTACATGTATGACTGTGTAAAATAGTTGTGTTTGTGTAAAGAACCTGACTTTGTGTAGATCCAAGATTGTGTGGAAAGTCTCTCTCACCTTTATCTGGGTCATACAGCCGCAACAGCAAGGACACCAGGGTTGATTTTCCAGAGCCACTGGGGCCCACCACGGCCATCACTGATCCAGCTGGCACACACAGACTCAAGTCCTGAAAGATGGGCGCGTCCTTGCGAGTTGGGTATGCGAAGGACACGTTCCGAAACTCCAGCTCGCCCCTCAGCTGCTCTGGTCGCAGCACATGACCCTCTGAGGAGGAAGAGACAACCAATCCTCAACATGCCATGTAAAGTGTTGAAATATGGCCTCCTAGAGGTGCCACAGACATTCATAAAGTCTTATCTATGAGCAATTTCAGAAAGAACTTGGTCAGTTGTTCTCACCATTCAAAGGAAACTCTGGTTTTCGGTCCAGCAATTCCCACAGGCGTGTCCCCGCTCCAAAGCCCTTCATCAGCTCAGAGTAAAACGAGCTCAGCCCTGTCAGTTGGAATGCACACAAATACATATATGTAGACTCTAACACAGTAAATTCTTCTCCAGACACATTATCTACATCCCTTCATGTCTGTTTTTTTTTTCAAATGTGTGATCCTAGCATATTGTAAGGTAATTATACTAGGATCACAGTGTGACATCAGTCAGGATCGTAAGTGATCATATGCTACCAGTGACTTTCTGAGTTGAATCAATTATTGTGGTTTTCTGTGGAGGGAAAAACCATTCATTTGATAAAACAGGTGTGTGCTTGACAGCTCTTTGCAGCTCCACCCATTACAGCGTTCCAGAAACCTAATTCTAATATCACTGCTACAGGGTGATATCAGTAATGTCGATTAGAACCACAGTTTGATTTCAGTAATACTGAATGGAGGACCCACCTGAGATGCTGACTCCTACCCAGAAGGCATACATGAGGAAGGACGAGAGTTCACCCACAGTCATGTGCTCACTGCCCATCAGCAGTCCCCCTTTATACAGCACTGCCAGAATTATCATGTTTCCGCTCAACCCCGTCTGCAGGAAACACACACAGAATGAATGACACAAACACAAACCAACTAGACCAGAGCTTCCATTCTCCTGGACAAATTCTCAGTCAAGCTCTTTGTCTCTCAATTGGTCTCTTTCCCTCCCTCCATCTTCCTCTGCCTCTCTCAGGTCACCTGCACATTCAGCTGGATTAATAATCTCACTCTGCCCACCTTATGTGGAGTAAATCTTCTGCCAAAAGATATTGGTGGTGAATAAGTTCAGTTTGATACCCTGAGATAAAAGGTGCACATGTGAGGCTAATGTAAATGCCTTACTTCCAACTCAGCCCCCAGAATGGCTTTGTTCTTTTGTGAAGGACTGAAAGTGTGCAGAGCTCTGCTGTACTGATTCTGTAGATGTTACTGACTATCTTTAAGGCTCACCGCTCCAAAGAATCCAGCCCGAAGTACTGCCTCTTTTTTGGCCAGCATAAGGACATGGTTAATTTTCTCCACATACTTCTCCACCTCTGTGAGCTCCTTCCCAAATGCCCGAACTGTCCTCAGGTTGCTGATACGCTCTTCCGCCAACTAGGAGAAATAATTTTATTCACAGACATCATCAGCCTGCTAACAGCATCCATTATTATATGGCTCACCAGTAGCCTGCTTACAGAACCCATTATTGCAGCCCAATGTCAGCCCCTTTAAGATACCCATCATTAGTCTACAGCCATAGGACCCCAAGGCCTTCTCACACCAAACTACTGAAGCTAGGCAGATGTGGTCTTGGTTAATACTTGGATGGGCAACCACCTGGACAAAACTAAGTAGCTGCTGAATGATGCATATGTGGGGCACCAGCACAACTCCTCCCAATGGACCAAGAAGTCATACTAAGCTTCTGGATCACTGGTCATTAAAAATCTCATGGAACTTCTCAAGAGAGTAGGGGAGTTTAACATGAGGTCCTGCTCTGATCCCAAACACTGGCTCTCTCATCGGGCCACCAAGTCATTTCCTACCTCTAACCCCCACCCAATTTGCTTTCCTAGGTCAACACTGCAAAACAGAATTGAGGTTTCAGTTGAACTACCTAGTTAATAAAGGTATTTTTTAAATTATACCTCACAATGGATACCGGCTACTGTGCACCAGCTCTCACCTGTGTGGACTCTGCAAGTGAGTCCTGTGTTCTCCTAGATATGGAGCGCAAGTGTCGTCCATATACCACAGCTAGGCCAGCCATGGGGGGAACAATCATCAACACAAAGGTGGCCAGACTTGGAGACACATAGAACTAGAGGAGATGAGGGGGAACAGGGGTGGGACAAAGGTAGAATTACATCACTGGCACTGCATTTCTAACGTTGCTATATAACAGGTGCAGTAGCAATTTTGGATTTACTGACACCGTGAGTGGTCATCACTGTGATAATACGCTGGTATTGTCTCAGATACCCAGGATGTAATGGTTAAACAGGCATGCCATTCTTCCAGTTTAAACTATGAGGAAATATTCCTTCTCTTGCTTCCTCATTGTTCAGTAAATGTCACATGATGACACTTCTGTCAAACCACGCTCTGCAATTCTATTACTGCAACCCTCGGTTTTGAGTTTTCCTGCCCCACCCTCTTCCTCACCATGTGCAGGGACAAGGCGCATTTGCATTCTGTTCCTGTCCAGTTAGCCACTGATGCAGTGGTTTTTAATTTTTTGATGACTGCCCTTATAGTAATGAATCTTAAAATGTATCCATTTATGTTTTTATACTCATTATCTGAATTCTGAAGGAATTTGAATGCATGATTTTATTTGCAAATACACTTTCTCTAAATGCATTTGAATGGCCATGAAATATCTGAAATACATATCTGACACAGGTCTCAAAATATATTATAGTTTCCTATATAACAGAGTATAAAATTCAGCTCATTACCTGTGTTGTTTACTTTGTACAGCCCTGCTATTTCATAATTATAAAGAGGGCCAATAAATTTGGAGTTGACTAAATGTATTTATTTGTTTTATTCCTGTCAAGTATCTCTACCCAGTTAATTCTTCATCACAAGGTGTGCAGATTCCATTCCAACCCCTGTAACTGTCCAATCAACCATTTCTTGAGTTGACCCCAATTCTGCCAGAAACAGCAGACGTGCTCTACAGTATAAAGGCCTTGTATGCATTTACCATCATGCTGACTCCAGCCGTTGCCTGAGCGACGGCACGGAGTCCATCGGAGAGGTTGTCAGTGACAGAGTGCCCAATTATTGCCGTGTCGGCAGACAGGCGGTTAATGAGCTCGCCAGTGCGTGTCCTGTCAAAGAATCCCACCTCCTGCCTCAAAATTGAGGAAAAAAGGGATTCGCGTAAATTTCTCACAATCTGCTGCCCTGAAAAAATTATGGGAGACAAAACATTTTTAATGAATTGTATGCAATGAAAATTAGAAGCAAAAGTATATGCATGAAAAAAAGACTACTAAAACACTTTACACTACTACACGAGTAAAACTTTAACAACAACTCTATCTAAACTCTGAATAATTCAATTCAAAGTGTATGAAATCATCTCCTGATGGGAGCAATGAGGTTTAATAAACTACCAAGTGGATCAGGCTACAATGAGCCTGGATTGTGTGATTTAGAGAGGAGGAGCTTCCAAATCCCTGCATTTGTGAGAAATAACATCTGCAAAAACACTTTAATTGCAACAGTTAAGGTGAGCTGGCAGAGTGCAGTGGCCATTGAGGTTCAATATGAGACCTCAAGGTTCAAATTGATTCTGAAAGGGAGAAATTAGTACTCCCAGGAAGATCAAAATTCATTGTAGAGTTTTACAATGCTCTACCCAAAATAGCTGCTGAGTGATCCCATCTAACAGAGGAGGGGGGTTCAAGTCATTTCCAAAGAAATATTGTAAATTCTATGAGAATTTACAACACAACCACAAATGACTGAACAGTCCACCTCTAATCAAATCCTAATTTTAAATTTTAAGAAAGATTAACCCTTTAATGCTTATGTTCTAAAAATCAATACCACAGCTGCATGAGTTTTTTTGCAAACTCTTTTAGAAGTCCATGCAGCCGTTGCAGAAATTATATTCAATAACTTCACTACCTGAGTGCTTGCACTGCTGTTCAACAATGAACTTATGTGAACTTATGTTATTTGAACTAATGCTCAAATGTGATTCTTGCCTCATTTTGAGTGTAATCATTAATTACACTCAAATGTGACTGTACATTGTAGGGACCATTCTGCAGTCTCTTAGGCTACTGTTCAACTGCACTCTGTGATATGTTGCAATAAAAAATGCAGCAGAAGAAAACAATACAGGATTGATTTATTGTCTTGTTTGTGAAGCCAAATCATCTTAACATTGACAATAACACCTCAACAATCTCTGCATATGTTTATTGATGCCTAACTGAATTATCAATCTGCCCAGTCCTATAATGACCTGTCAATCACAGACTTTATTGATCTAAAAAGACACTGCTTTTCAAAGTGAAACAGAATGACTGGTTCAAATTATGAATCATTGATGTGTCAGCTCATTTTTTGATTCATGCCAGCTCAATCTTCCTTCACTACCCATACCTGTCCCAGAGGAGTCTCTGTAGCTGTCCCAAATGAGCAAGCAGGCACTCACCTGATATCTGCATGAGGTAAACCCGAGCAGAGTTAGCAGCGGCTCCACACAGGAAGACCCCACACAGCACGGTGCACAGTGAGGTGAGAGAGGAGGTGAAGTCTGGGGTGGCGCTCATGTAAATGGTGTCGATTACTCGGCCCAGGAAGAATGGAGCTGACATTGTGACTGTGCTGGACACCACCAGACACCCCACTGCCACTGTGAAAAAAACAAGGACATTAGACTGGATCTGACATGGCAACAGTCACACAGCCTGCAGTACGGCAAATACTGATAATTATGAGAGCCAGCAATTATAGCCAACATAAAATGACTAACTCCAATTACAGAAAATTACCAGCATGATGTGGCTTATTCCTATGTAAGGAAGAAAATCTGCACACCAAATTCCATTAAGGTCCTTTCCACAAATTTCTAAATCAAGCAATAGTAAATATTAAATAATGAGACTGGACAATTCCTTCACAGTCCCAGTTTTCATGTCACGTGTGTCCCCCATTGGTTCTGCTAACCTTGATACAGCATGACCATCATACTTTTCTATACTTGATGATCAGGTCCCACTCAAGGATGAGTGCTATTCTGATTGGCAAAGGCAGCCTATGCATCGAAAGAAGCCACTTCCTGATAGATGTGAGTGACATGGTGCCTTTGTCTTCATGACTTCATATAAACCATTACAAAGTTGGATGTGATTTGGAAACATTGTCTTGGTAGTGTTAGACATAAAAAAGTAGCAAATGATCTAATCGTAAACAGAAAACGATTTCTCTCTCTAAACTGAAACCCCTCTAAACCGATCCACTGAACAGGGTGTACAACACCTGCTATGAACCATTGTCGCTTGCTAGGGTTTCTGCTGCAATGTCTGTGCCTGTTAAATGGCCCTATGCAACTTTCAGCACTGTACCAATATCTCTACAGTATGATTCAATGCTTTGATATTGGAGCTTCTCTGACATTGCATCATTCAGGTCTATGGCTGTGGGTTATATGTGCTGGCAGCAGATATGTATATCAGCAGCAAGGAGATACATTACTTTCCAAATCATGGTTGGTCATGAGTTTATCCCATGTCAATATACATACAGATGCGCTATTGGCTACTAATACAGACAAATATCTTGTGACAGTGTTTGCTAATATTCCAGCCCTCAGCATCCTGAAGGTCTTTCTAAAATGCACAGGAGTCATGTTTGTTCATATTTATCAATTTATGACTTTGCATTACATTTGTGCCCACGATATAAGAAGCATTAACACATGAAAAAAATTCCAGAGAAACAGCCACACACAGACAATCATATTAGCGTGCATGCTGTTAGAAATGAGCTCAGCTTTTAATGTCTGAGCATTAATTGTCCATGAATTATCTTTGAGGTTTCACGTTTAAAGTACATTTTCGTAGAAATAAGGGTAAATTAATTTGTCACAAAAGCAAGCACAGAATTAAATCTATAAAAAAAATATCTCCACCAATACATTATAATACCTGACAGCCGTCACCGAAAATATGTATTATTTCCCAACCAAAAAGAGCGAACAAATCTGGAACATGGCACAATGCAAAAGTAAAATAATCATATTCAAACTTCCAGGGAGCATGCTTCCTGTAAATCATTTTTTCCTCCACTTTAAACTCAGAGAACAATCTCTGGTCCAAACGCAAAAGTAATACTTTTTGATATTTTCTGAGTAAAAACATTAGGTCTGCTCAGTCCAATATTTTTCAGTATGTTTAGTTTCTCAATCCATTTACACATTACAAATTAGTCTTCTGAAGAAAAAAAAAGAGCCAGACTAAGGAAAAAAGATGGCTGTGACCTTAAATGACATGGCCTACCTGTCAGGCGCCAGCGCTCCGGGTAAGCTAGATGTAGCAACCTTTTGATATCTTCAGATGGCACTCTGGCAACCTTGTTATTTGAGCCAGGTACTGGCTGATTTTGGTTGTCCACTCCACGTTGCGTTCTTTGGTCCGGACTGGCCGAAGTGCTGTAACGGCACAGCGTGTTTTGCGAGTTCCCCAAGATCTTTCCCCAGTTTTGAGGCAGCACAGAAAACCCAAATTTACTATAAGAGAAAGAAATCCCACCCTGATACTGAGACAGCGGACGTGCTACAGGTACCAGCAGTATATTAAGTCTTTTCCCATTCGTGCATGTCCTCCGTGGTCCGTGGAGTGTCTGGTATTCCAGAAATTGTGATCTCTGTGTTGTAGAGTGAAATGACGTGAGGTTCATTGGACCTCGCGTAATGCATCTTGTCCTCTGCATCACCGATCTCATTTTGCTCCTCATATTAGTAACGTTACTTCGATATACACATAAACCCGCAGCAATCCGCGACCTCATAGTTCGCTCTTAATTCTAGAAGGCAAGTTTACAGCAGTTGTTATAAGGAAAAACAACATTCCGTAAAGGCATAAAATCCTGATAACTCACTGATATAAACAATTGACTTGACACGGTGGTTACAATCTGTAAGATAGGTAGCTAGTAACACCGCTAAAAAGTGGCGCCGGTTGTTAGGTAACTACTGAAGCCAGCAAGCTGCATGTTTTTGACGGTTACTCAACATTATCTGCTCCTGTCACTGCCATAGCATACTGACTCGCCATAATCAGCATCGGTTTATCATGCTTCTCACAGTTCCTAGTATTAGCAATCTGCCTCTAGATAAACACCGCATTTCCACACAATCGCCATGGAACACATTTTGCTAAAAATGACAGACACTCGCGTATTGAATAGATAATAATAACCACATCATTTTAAAATCAAAAGGTCACCCCAATGTACCATCTAACGCCCGCAAACTCATTGAGTTGAGTTGTAGCTCAAGACATGACCAAACAAAATACTATTCTGATTAAGGTCGCTGGCTGTGAACTTCCTTATACCGTAATGTTTCAAAATAGGAGCACATTAAATTTTACGTCTTGACGC
Source organism: Albula goreensis (assembly GCA_022829145.1). NCBI lineage: Eukaryota > Metazoa > Chordata > Actinopteri > Albuliformes > Albulidae > Albula > Albula goreensis. Next base: position 24,184,407 of record CM040750.1, read on the forward strand.
AGTATTTGGTAAATGTTAGTTCCAAAGAGTATTTTAGTCCCCATTAAAAATGTAACCTATGTTCAAACTAGATAAACTAGATTAAAATACAAAAGTCATATCATAATTTCCCCGTCATCATTATGTGCTATGTGAAGAAAGCTATTCATTGGCACTGTTATGGCTCATCATCAACTAGTTCTGCCTGGAGGGTGAAAGTTCATCATCACGCTCACAGCAAATCCAATTCCAAAACACGTGTGTGGAAATGTAAGTACAGTAATGGTTTTATTCCGTCTCTCTTCCCATGTTATGTAAATTCCTTTTAAACGTAAATGAAAAGACGAAACACTTAACAGCTGTTGTACTATTCTTTCGAAAGGAAAGTATAATTATAGAAATAAGTAGTTTTTGAATAACTTAGCTAACGGTTAGCTTGCCAACCTTCAGATAGCTTTCTTTTTCCTGATTTTTGGCTACTTAGCAAACTTGCTTACCATAGATCAATATTGTTATCATGCACTGTCATCAACACATTAAGAATTCCATAAATGGCTTGTTATATTAAATTCAGGGCTTGTATTCAATGCTGGTGCGAAAGTGTCCCTCTAAATTCAGAAGTAAATTTCGGGAATAATCAAGGGCAAAGGCAGTCAGTTGAAACATCTGGGTCACTTAAAATTGGCTTGCGAGATTTTTTGAGACCATTTGAAATGGGCAAAGATGCGTTGCGCCAGCGGGCGAATGGGTATGCAAGCCAGCGAAATCGAGGTCACTCCTCAGTTTAAGAGGAAATTGTGAACATTCTTATAAGCGTAACGCAAAGTAGTTAATCAGTAAAGCAACATCTATTTTATCACTCCTGGACCATTTTGTTTTGTCAAGTCAAATGTCTCACTCTAGCGGCGAAATATGGGATTTTATCCATGTGATAGGTAATGCATTGATTACTGTCAAAGGAAAATACATATTGGCCCATCCAGTCTTGTCGTATTTTTCCTGTATTATTCAAGGGTTGTGGTTATAATAAAAGCTAATTGTGAGGGGAAGTAATTGTCTTAATTATGATTGAATTTAACTGAAACCAGCATCACTTGTTGCTTAGATTCCAAGATCCTCCCCCTGTAGGTGGGGCAATAAGCATGGCTGCCATCTACTCAGGAATCCATCTGAAGCTTAAAAGTCCTCGCACACCATGGACAGACAAACTGAAACTTGCACGCTTCGCCTGGATCTCTCCACAATGCTTTCTCCCAAACAAGGAACAGGCAAGTATTTCTCCTCTTCCTTCACTCTGCACTGTTTAGATCCAGGGGCATGCTACAACTGATGACTTCTCACATTGAGTTTGTTTACCCGTTCACAAAGAACAGAAAGAGCTGCTCACATTGGCTGTTACTACATAACCTGAATTGTCTGCCAAATACATTTCAACCAGTAACCATAAGCATGTCAGTGAAAAATTCTCTCATCAGTTCAGTTCTAAGTGTTCTTGAATGGCCTCATAACACTGATATCCTTTTAATATTCAGCAAATTTAGTAGTATCTTCAATGTTCTGCAAAATAGGTAACAAGTTCCCAGTCTTGTAGGTAATAATGGAGATGTTGAAGAGCATCTTTCCCAATCTATTTCAAACTATGTTAGGGCCCCACTGGTTGTCGTGAGAACCAGCTTGTCTTTTATTTCTATGCCTGTTTCCTTCCACTCTTCTCCTGTAGGTGTTGTTTGATTGGACAAGCCATGCCTTAACAGGTTACTACAGCAAGAAAGTGGAGTTCCCACAAGACGTGTTGGAGGGGTTGTGGGCATACTTGAATGACATTCTACACAGCAAGAAGCTGCAGAAGGTGTTGAGTCAGGGGAAGACTCTCAGTTTGCGATTAGCCTTGGCACAGGTCTGTTACTGCCAGCTCCTTGTAATCATAAGAGGGTATTATTTCTGTACTTTGGAAAGAGTCGCAAATGTTAAGCATTTTGTTATTTGTTTATTTAGTGCTATATCCTGAGCGTTATACTATTTAATCTCAGTATTGACATTATCTGTGACTGAGTATTAGAAATGTTTGGCAGAAGGGGTTAAGTTTAGTTAACCTTCTGTCTTTCACTTGATGGCCTTCATGACATTATGGTGTCTAATTTAAGATCCTGCAATGCTTATTTTTTAGCTTTGGTCTGTGTAATACCATTCTGTCCTTAGAGTTCCTCAAATCATGAAAATAATTAACTGAAATAGTGATTATGTCCTGTGCAGCCTTAATTGGCTGTGGAATGATTCATGCAGCTTTTGGGCTGCTGTGGAGGAATTGTAATCTGGTACAATTACACAATAGCACCTTGCTCATTACTTTGACAAAGATTCATGACTTTGACTACATTTGCTTTTGTACATGATATAGACAGTGGTAATATTACAGTTTTGCATGCACAAGAGTTCCCTCTTTTTAAATGAAATTGTACAAATGTCAGTGATCAGCTCAATAGACTCCACCTCTGTTATGCTTTTTGTACATCATGAAAAGCTAAATCTTACCCATTTTACATAAGTTGTGTTGTTACATTCAAAGACATTTGTGAATATTGTAAGTCTGAGCTGATTATACCTGTGTGTAACCCAGTCTCCTGTTGCTCCCAACTCCAGGTGATCAATGACAGGATTCTGGAGTTTGCATCTGGGATGTCCCCTTTAAGTGTCTCCACTGTGCTGAGCTGCTGCAAGGGCATCCTGTCCTCACCTGTTCTGTCTGTCACCTACACCACCAGGTATGAGTTGCTGGTGGAGTTTCTCACAAGACTGTGTGGCCTGGCATGCCCCAGGCCCAGCCAGCAGCCTGAGGCTCACGTGCAGCCCCAGGTGTTTGAGCTGCTCCTCCTCGCCCTAAACAGCTACCTGGTGGTCCAGCGGCAGCAGGCCAACCCGAACCGTGTATTTACACAGGTAACCACACATCTGCTGCAGCCCCTTCTCCTCCTCAGACACTTGCTGACCACTCATGTTTGGCCGGTGGAGGACGACATCCGAGCCCGGCAGCACCTGAGCAGGGAGATCAGAGGCAAAGTGGATTCAGTGCTACAGTCAGCTCTCTACATGCCTGATCACCTAAATTCCTATAAGGAGGAGTTGCTTCCCAATAAAGAGCTTCAGGCGTCAACCAGGGGTCCTGCACGTAAGGGAGTGCTGACACCTGTGAACACAATCCTGCAAAAGCTATGTGATCCTGGCCTCTGTGACCCCACGCTGCACTTCACTGTCCGCGCCAACTCTATCCCACTGCTCTTCAAGTTTGCCATGGATGCTTTTTGCAGAACTGTGGATAACAAGAGTATTTGCTTCCACCTGCTGACACGGTTTGTCACTGCTTTGGACTTCACGGTGGAGCTGACAACCAATGATGGATTTAATCCTGAAAACTGGAGTCTAGCTTTGCTTGCTTTGGAAAACCTGTTGAATTTTACTCTGAGTGGAGACCTGTATAATGTGGCAGCTGACAGAATCCAGCATGGGGAGGAGCAGTTTAACTTCTACAGGAAAGTAGCCCAGCTGCTGCTCTACAGTGCGCAGCCTGGCATACCAGCCTGGTACCGCTGCTTGAAGGCCCTTCTGACACTCAACCACTTGGTGGTGGAGCCTGACCTAGATGAGCTGGTGTCCTCTGCCTGGGTGGACTCTGACTGCATTGAGGCACGGGTGAAGAAGGCCAGGGAGACACTTGTCATTGCCGTCATCCAGACCTACACCAAACTGCGCCAGCTTCCCCGGCTCTTCCAGGAGGTCCTGGCAGTGGTGTGTCGCCCAGCGGCAGATGAGTTGAGGCAGCCCCTCCTGTCTGCAGCCCTACAGAGGAACTTAAACCAGTGCCTGCTGGACAGCCCCCCAAACCAGAGCCTGGAGATGTGGCGCCTCATTCTGGAGAGGATGAATAGCTATCTTCTGCCGGACTTGGAAGGGAAAGAGGACATGGCACTAAAGCTGCTATCACTGAGTGACCTCCTGCATGTGGTGCTCTTCAGCGTCAGGAGTCTGGATGCCAGCTCACCCCTGCCCATCCTCAGGCAGACTCAGACCCTCATGGAGGAGACACTCACGCTCATAGCACTCCTGTTCCGCCTCCTTTCAGGTAAGGCCCAGGAGGTCCCATGGTTCCAGAGTACTCACCGTGCAGTGCTGCTCCTCAGCTACACCTGGGTAGAGGTGGACACATTGTTTGAGATACACTGCAGCAGGTATAAACGCAGCCCTACGGAGAAGGGCTTCAGTCTCCTATGTGGCGTTGAGATGGATGACTGGGAAAAAGTTTTGTCTGTTTCCCATTGTTGTGGTCCCCTCAGTGAGCACCTGCAGATGCTCCTGACCCTACAAAGAATGAAAAAGCTTCTCCTGAGTACAGATGCCTTCAGAGATGGAGATATTCAGCATGCTATGTGCCTGGATGCTCAGTTCATTATAAAGATGGGGAAGATGTTGTTCTGTCAGGCATCTGAGGAGCTGTGGGATATGCAGCTGAACAGCGTGAATAACAACACTTTTCCAGTGGCTCACTGGTTTTTGGTAACTTCAAATCTGGGTTTGATTGCTCCCTATCTCTCTGACGGGGACATGTCTCACATAGCAGATGTTCTTTTGGACTCTCTGCTCCAGGAGTATTACCCAGATGTACCAGAGAAAGAGGTGACTCATCTCTCTGTAACTCAAATTTCAAAGCAGCTTCTTGACAGTACTGTGCTTGTAGAGCTTTCCCCACTGTACTCCATTATTGTCAGGAGTCTCTTGCAAAAGATTGTAAAACTCCTATGTAGTTCTGAACAGGGTTCCCAGTGTCAGGCCCTCCTAAGGTTTGGTGAAGAGTTGCAAGCCACAGTTCAAGTGGAGAAAGAAGCGGCTGACACTGAGGCAAGAGGAAGCAGTACTGAAATATCACCTGTCTGGAAGAGACTGGAGTCCATATCCCAGGCAGTCGTACAAACCACAAAGGCCAATACTAGCCTCACTTTGACAGGGCCTGAAATGAAGAGGCTTGTACAATTCCTGGAAGTCATCAGGGCACTTAACCCAGATGCTATGAGTCCAGAGGGTCACTCAGAGTGTTTCCTGTTTCTGTTCTTCATGGCCACCAAACTCCAGTCTCAGTGTGATGCAGAACCTGCAAACGTTACAAGACTGCTTACAGAGATTTACTGTCTCATGACCTCAATGCAGTCAGGAAGAAACGAAGGGTCCATTTTAAAAGTTGTGCATGGAAGTGAGCTGTTAGAAGCAGTGATATCTTCTGTTTCCTCATTGAGCAAGTCTATGACTCAAACTGTTGACAGCCCAGCATGGCTGGAGTTTGTTCAGGCTGTGCAGAGCTTCCTCCAGTGCCTACTTCAAGTGATAATACGGAGAAGGAAGAGTGTCAGACTGAATTTGGAGAAATTTACTTCTTTTCTGGTGGATGGTGAGGTGGCAGCAAGTGCTTTGTCCAGTCCTCAGGATGAGCTTGAAGCAGGGAGTCTGGTCTCTTTGCAGCTTTTGCTAGCCTCTTTGAGCATGTTGTGCCAGACTATGACCGCCAATCTGGGTGAGAGCAGCAAGCTGGACGAGACGCTTCTGAAGCTGTCAGAGAGGGCTGTGTGCACTCTGGGCCCAGCACTCCAGCTATGCCTGAATGGTCAGGCCTGTGGGCTGCTGGGTCAGGCCTTCTCTGTGGATGTAGTGACTGTTATGGTGCAAGCGGAGCTGTCCCATGCCACCTCTGATGGTGAAGAGGAGGACAAGCTTAAGGGCCTGACGCACATGAGCCTCTACAGGAGCTTTGCCCAGCAGGTCCTGAGGGAGCTAAGCTCTGCCCCCAGGCCCATGGACTTCCTGTTCTCTTCCCTCAATTTTCTGGCAGCCTACTACTCTGCCGAAGGCATGTTCAGGGAGGCCAACCTCACAGAACTTTTCGTCTCCATTCTACAGAATCTGAAAAATCTTATGTCAGGTAATATAGTTAAATACATACATCAGTTCCCATGGCCTGTATGATTGAAGTTTTTGTTTTTTATGTCAGTAGATAAGATAAGCGTATGGAAAGGGGAAACGTGATCCTAGATCAGTACTCAGTTTGAGGCACAATGAATAATGGCCCAGGTGTTTTCCTCTGGCCAGTGTTCTCTGGAAATTATGTGATTTGGTATTTTATGAATCTGGGAATGGCTAGTTTAAACAAACACTTTATCCTTGGGGCACATTCTGCACATGGTATCACTCTCTAGATCTCGCCTGTGTGGCAGTTATTGTTGATCTGTTATTTTTAAGTTAGTTCAAATCAGAAATGTGTATGAAATGTCCTTTTAAATGATTTTTTTATCACTGTTTTAAAATTGTCAATGTCACAGTACCTCCAACACATGTTCTTATTCTGCAGATCCTAAGATTGCTTTTTTTCATTAACTTTGGCAAAAGCCTTCCCTAAGTATTTTTGCTGTTTATCTATAATTTGGTGAAAAGCAAAGATATTTTTTTTCTTTATGATTATGTAATAGCCTTTGATGAGTAGTAGGATGTTGATTGCAAACACATGACCAAGGATAACTGTGTTCTTGAAAATCAATATTTTGATGTGTCTTCTACACATGCTGATCCCTGCTGTTCTGTGTAGCCTCCTGGCTAACTGCCTCAGAACTACAGGAATTGGAGGCTCCAGTGATGGAGGTCTTGGCCCAGCTGGTGAGCAGGATTACTCAGGAACAGCTGCATGTCCTCCTGGAAGCCCTGAAAGAAGGCCTCAGCTCCACACCAGTCAGGAGTGGCCATTTCAAGGTAAGACTGCTTTGAGACCACTGTAAGGTAAGACTACTTTTAAGTATGACATCTGCTGTAAAGGAAGACTATAAGACTGTTTTACGGTAAAGCTGATATAAGGCCACTCTGTGGTATGATTTCTTTGAAGTAACATCACCATGAGAGGCTGCAGGGTAGGATTGTTATAAACTGCTGCAGGGTAACTCTGTTACCTGTCTGCTGCAAGGGAAGTTGCTGTAAGGCAGCAGAATTTTCAGTACTCAGACTGCTGACGTGTACTGCCTGTGCCGCAGAGACCTTTGGGTAGACTATTCTTGGCACAATGCTAGATTCACTCTAGGTACTTAGAAAGTGCAAATCCGAGAGAGTTTGGCTCTCTTCCTTGAACTTATACATGCTGTGTTTGGGTCTTCCTCCTGGAACAACATAAGCTTATTCAGCCATGCTGTTAGTAATTTCAGTTTTTTCAGCGTTTATTAGAAAACAAGTTTTGAGCCTAAAGTGTAGGAAAGCAAAAAAAGTGAATCAGTGTCTAGCATCTTTAAGGTTTTGGGTGGTCTTTATCACTACCAAGGATTAATGTGACAGATGTATAAACCTGATAAGTAAAGTCCATACCTGCACTACATCTCTGGCATGTATCTCCAGGGCAGCATTGATTTGAATGTCACTAGAAAAATCAAAACCGTGACCCTCCAGATCCACAACCATCCATCCACTCAAGCTGCAAATTGAAACATGACATTTCCCTCTGAGGTACCCTGCTAGGAAACCAGGCCAGAACAGGCTTCAGGCTCCCCCTGTATCATGAAATAACTCTGCGGGAATGTAGACTCAAAAAAACAAGGAGTTCCTAACACAGTATTGGGTGATTAATGACTGCCGTTATCCCCCTAACTGTGAGAGAGGTTAGCACAATGCTAGGGAGGCCATCGGCTGACAGGCAGATGGAGTGTATGTATGAGGGGGCCAATGTTATTATCAGCAGAACTGATATTCCTGAAACACTTGCTTTTGCTTTTGCATATGATTAAGAAATTGCCATGGGAATTGTGAGAAGTGATGTAACAAAAGAAGAATGGACTGGGGTTTGTAAGATGGTTGTAGAAAAGGCCAGTGATGGTCATCACAATTTGGTTAAATTCCACTAGAGACACGCCATTGCCAAAATGTCAATTATTTGAATACTTCACTGATTAAAAGAGGACTATTTGCCTTTTTGGACAAGCAGTTTCAAAACTAGCTTTGAATATGATTGAAGTACATTGTGCTGCTTTTTAAAAGAATATCAAAACTTCAAATCTAAAAAAATGTGTCAAAGAAGTATATCTAAACTGAGCATAATATTGAGGATATTTTGAAAAGCTCCGTTATGTTTAAAGACAGAAACGGTTTTCTCACTTAGTTTGACCGAGCAGTTGTTGCTTAGTGCTGTCAGAGCTCAGTGTTACGAAGACCATTGGTGATGCTCTCTTTGCCAGGTTGACTTCCAGGCCATTTCCTCTTTGTTATGATTAGTAAATGGTTTTATAAATCAACCTTTTTGAGTATTTCTTTTCAAGATGCAAAGCAAAATGGCGCAAAACATTTGCCTACAAATGTCTACAATACCATATCTTCAAAAATATTTTTTTTTTATTTAATGGCATTTTCTGTAGTGTCCCCTCTGTTGACTTTGAATGAATGCTTCTCAGTAAATGATACCTTTTGTCTCTTAGGACGTCCTCTCAGCTGTGACATTGACCAAATTACTTGTGAGTTGCCCTCTTCCAGAAACATGCCATAAGGCCTTTTGGTTCCTGGTACCTCAGATTATATCTGCTCTTGTTGTAAGTATTAAACCTGGTGTTTAGCCTTTAAATATTGAAATTCTTTAAATGTTTAAATGTTGAAAATGATTATTTTATAATAATAAGATAATCAGTTTTATTGTTATAATAAAATTGGCCAGTGACCAATGCTGTGTAGATCTTGTACTTCTCACCAGTATGTATAAAACAATCCTTACAAATTGATTTGTATGTTTTTAACGTGAAGAAAAACTGCACTTGGTAGCTATTTTTGCGAGTTTGTGTAATACATCAATAGAATGTAAAGTGCAGTTGCATTTTAAAATGTATGTCATTGGCCATCACTGATATTTCAGTGTATATGCCTCTTTACATTAATTATTCATTACTTTGCATTTTGTTTGAAACATTATTTACATATGAAAACAATGTATTTATATAAAAACTATGATCTCTATTTTTTTTTCCAGTGTGAGTTATTTGCATTGCTTTTGTTTCTAAGTTTATAGCACAAGAGTGCGGTAAGGATCCTGTACTGGCCGGGGGGCTAGCTGTGCCAGCGCTAGACGCCCTGACTGTGGTTCTGCGTCAGGGGGAGGGTGTGCTGTCAAACCCGCACCATGTGGGCCTAGTGTTTGGGGCGCTACAGCTGGTCCCTTTGGAGCTTCCCTCCTCAAAGGATTTCCACTCTGTCTTCCATGCTGTGCACGAATTGCTGTTTGCCATCATACAGTGCCACCCACAGGTGAGACCACCTGGTGAAAGACTTACCTTTTCTCAACCACTGGCTCCATAATCCAAACCATAGCCATGAGCCAATGGACATAGCCTAGCACATTCTGAAAAGATCCTGCATGCTTTCATGATCAAGTTACCACCACTTTAGAGTACGACTTCAGAGTATTTATTTGTGCACATTGCACGGGGGGATATTCGGTATGTGTGTGTATATATAAACACACACACACACACACATATATATATACATATATATACTCTGAGCTGTAGGCAAAATATGCTCAAAAGCCTTTGATATTCAGCAGAACCACTGAACAATGAAGTAGTCAGGGCCGAGGGGAGAGTTAGTGCAAGTCTCTGTCCAATCTTAAATAAGATTTGGCACACACACACACATATACTGTGTGTCTGCGTGTCTGTGTCTGTGTGTGTCTGTGTGTGTGTGTGTGTGTGTGTGTGTGTGTGTGTGTGTGTGTGTGTGTGTGTGTGTGTGTGTGTGTGTGTGTGTGTGTGCGCGTGCGCGTGCGTGCTAAAGGGTTCATTTAAAAGGCTGGTCTTGTTTAGGATTCATTGGACAGAGACTTGCACTGACTCTCCCCTTGGCCCTGTTTGGTGGTTCTGCTGGGTATTGAAGGCTTATGAGCATGTTTTGCCTACAGCTCAGAGTTCCCTCTACAGCAGACAAAGGGCCCTTTTCTATATCTGTTTATCTCTATGTAAAAATGGGTTTCATATTCACTGGTTTTGAAAACAAATGCCCTTGGGCCTTAATAAATGACTCACTCCAGTGTGATATGCTTTCTTTTCTTTTTAAATCCATTGCTAAAACTAAATTCCTATGGATGGTCCACAGTGTTTTCCAGCAGTGTGTGTTCTTAAGCTCTGTGCTCCGGTGTTCCTGTGTGGTCTTGTCAAGTTAACATATACAACACAATGGTCTTAATAAGGGAGTGACCCTGAGTCCTGTGCAAGAGCCCAAAACATCCAGATTTTCAACATGAACAAAAGGAGTGTTGCTTAAATGGGGGGGCTCAACAAAACAAATTGGGCAATGTCATAGTTTCTATAAACACAAACTTCCATTGTCTCCATCACACATGTGAAATATGTTAGACATTCATGGCCAGGACTTGCAATCCTAGCAGTGGCTTCAGTAGAAATGTATACATTGACAACAGGAGTAGCCTGTGGACATGATAACATCTACATCACTGGTGCAGGCTTGCTTAGTTTAGCTTGTCAGTACAATCACTTCATTCATTGTGACATGGAGTTCTGTTGATGTAATTTTCATGTCAAACCCATAAACATAGATTTCCATTTTTCTGCAAATGCAAAGTCCATTGACATGTGTAAACATTCCAGTTAGAGGCCCAGATTCATGCTAACAGACAGCAGTTGTCATCCCACCTGTCAGGCACAGCATTTATGCATGTATCTATCATGTTAAATTACAGGCTTTTGCACATAGTATGATCTGGGCTTTATGTGCAATACCATTCATACATTCCTAAGGGTGGGGGTCTACTGCAGCTCAGACCAGCACTACAGCAGTATCCTCTATTCTGCATCACTGTCAGATTTATTGGGGCGATAGTATGATAGTCCCTCATGTTCATGTTCAGCACCAGAATGGGGCCTCTGAATTCTGCATTAGGGGTGATGGTTTGCAGTCGTGCAGTATAGTAGAACTGGCCGCACAGGGCAGTACCCTTGCTGATCTGATGACATTTAATACCTGCAAAAAAAACACAGTCCACTCAGTTTACCTCCACTCAGACACACGTTTATATGGTATAACTTCATTTGTTATTGACCAAACATCTGAAGCCTGCTGGGAATGCCATGCACAAATCTGTATTCAACAATGAACAAAGATCAAAAGGATGTGTACTGACTTGTGTATTCTGAGAGAATGGAATAGCATTGGTCACTGTGCTTTGGAGTTGACTGCCTGATGTGTTCTTTATATTGATCCTTCATCCTTTGTAATTAATGTCTCACTTGATTTTTCAAAAATATCTACAGGTGATGCTGAAAGCCGCACCATCATTTCTGAACTGTTTTTACCGTTTGGTGGTATCAGCCATGCAGGAGGGGCGACAGAGAGCGGAGGGAGAGAGAGGTACGCTTCATCTAGTTTGCCATAACAGTGGAGTGGTTATTTCTTGAGGATAAAACTCCCAAGAAAAGGTTGGAAAATCAAAATGACTTTTTCTGCAACTAAAAACATGCATAAATTGAATCGTTTCTAAGTAGATCAGTGCTGCTTTCCTGAGTCAGGCCCGAGAGGCACTTCCTGGTCATAGCATGTGTTTGCCTCCTGTTCATGGTGTGTGTGCGCTTGGAGTCTCTGTCCCTGTGGGTCACATCAAATACAAGACAGAATGTGAGCTTCCCACTAAGGATGGCAGAGCTGTCTGAAAGTGCTCAGCTTGATGCTCCCCTGGGGAAGGGATCCTTTGAAAGCCTCAGATAGTGCACAGCCCTAATGAATTGGACTTTCTTTTAAAGATAAAAAGGCAGTTTTTAAAGGATTTCTTTTTATTTTTATGATCAATATATTCGGCTGTATTTTTTTCCTAGTTCAAAGACACATCATGCAGGACGATGTAATTTGACTACAAAGCTCCACCATGCCAGTTTTACTCTGTAGAGCACTCTGGTGAGGTGCATCACAGATCAGTGCTGTAGGAACAGACATCTGTGCAGATTTTTTGTGGTATGTTAAAACAGTAAAGTGGTGAATTTTCATGTTGCCATCTTTGCTGCTGGCTACCATCATTAAACCTTTTCGTCTTTACAAAACATAAGTTTCCTTAGACTTAATGAGTGTATATTTTTATGCTGCAGAGTAACACTCATCTCTTGTAATGTTTCTATGTTTTCATTTTTCAAGGCTGCTTTGGTAGGTGGTAATAAACCTGTCAGAAGTGCAATAGGACTGTCAAGCTTTTGTTGACCTTCTAAGGTATTTTCAGTTTAGTCCTCTGTATATAAATTGAGATTGAACAGACCACAGGGTAAGGATAAATTTCTATTTTTTGCAGATTACTATGAAACTGCAGGACATCGTAGTTTTATACATACCAGGTCATGTAGCAGCTTCAACACATAACCGTTCTGATATGTATGATAAAAGAACAGTGTATGGTCCTATCTGTGGAAAGGTAATTACATTCATGGTAAATCCCCACAGATGAAGAACTATGAGAGTGTAAATCCTGAATATGTATTTTACTTGATTTGTGAATGTGTATGACTGTGTGCTAGTTTTTTTTTTCCCCCCCAAAGCTGAGCCCCTCTCCAGAGGGGCGTTGCCCGTGGCTGTCAGAGAAGCCCCTCAGAGGCAAGGCATGGCCCGTCAGAGCAGCTTCTTGGGGGGGTTTGGGGGGTTGGGGGGGGAGTGCTGCTGTGCTGCTGTGCTGCCTGTCAGAGGAGCTTTCCTCACTCAGCCGAAACATCTTACATATTTTACTGATATTTTCTCACTCCCCACTCTCTGTGGCCTGCCGTATTTTACTGCATTCCCAAAAGCACAGTTAACAGTGACTCTGTCCTTTTACTGATGTTCTGATGTCATTTGTAACACAGTATAGCTTGTGATCTGATAACATTTAATTGTACAAGGTGCAATATTATGCAAAAAATATGTTGGAAAATATGCGGAGGGTTTTTGCCTCACTGTTATTTAATGGTAAAGTTTTTTGCCCAGACCTTTCCTCTAAATTGCCCTACCTCCTTCCCTCCTGTACCTCCTCCCTTCCTCTCTCCCCCTTCCTGCAGGTTGTGAGGCAGAGTCTGAAGTTTCTGTAAAGTGCGCGATGCTGGTTGAGCGCATGTATACACACATCGCCTCTGTTGCTGAGGGCTTTACGGTGCTGTCCTCATTCATAGTGGCTCAGTACGTCAGTGAGCTGCAGAGGGTAAGGGCCAATTTTCAGATTGCACTTCAAAACATGCCTCCTTTCAGTATTTTGTATGTTTGAATTGTTGCCTTCATGTTAGACCTTTTGTGATGTCTGGGAATTCTGAGTTACTACTGCAGTAGCTCCTCTTATTGACACATCAGGTGCCCACGGGCTGCCGGCTGGTCTCAGTGAGAATATGAGAACATAACACCATTTATGACAAGAACAGGTCATTCAGCCCAACTAGCCTTCATGTTTTTTGTATTTGATGCATTACAGCAGTTTATCAGCTTTACATCACATCAACCCATGTTACACCATAAGAAAAACAGGACTTCAAATACGAAAACAAAGAGATCCATTTCTTCTCTGAGCAGTGATGGCTTTCTACTGTAGTTGTGTCATTTGTGAGGTGTAATATAACCACTGACTTGCATCCAATTTAGTTGAAAAGTTTGTGCTTCAGCTGCAGTGCTTCTTGCATAGATGCTGGTGGCAGACTGTTGTCAGAGGAGGGTAAAACATGGGTGGAGTGGATTGGTTAACGAACATCCTCTTTAAAAAAAAAAAAAACTGATTAAAACTAGGGCATATCCTGGCCATTTTAGGAAGACCATGGCCTTCTGCCAGTCAGAGCTTATGGGCATTTTTGTTTCATGTCATGCAGCAGTAATGTTTATGGTCCCCCAAATTATTGTTTCCTAGGTAACACTGCAACCAGAGATCAAAAGTCACCTGACGGAGGGCATCTATAAAATCCTGGACCTCTGCGTAGAGCAGGACATCAAGTTCCTTTCTAGTACACTGCCGCATGGCGTTCGAGAGGTGTTCAATGAATTGTACAGCAGTTACACACACTACCACAAGACCCAGAGACAGGGAGAGGCCAAGTACACTGTATGAAGCCCTATACACTCATGTACTCAGGTGTTTAGCCTCTCTCGAATGAGATTACTTTGTGTAAATCCTTTGTTCATCTTCATGTGTATTTCCTGAGTATCATAACAGTTTCCGATTATTCTACCTTGTTCAGTTCAAGTGAGGTTATGACTCATAATGCAGCATGTGACCCTTTTATCTTGAAGGTAAAAGTTGTATAATCGCCTGCATTAATTCCCTGCCGGGGAATACATCAGATACTCTTTCCGATGACAAATGATGATTATGCACAACATTAAAAAAACCAGTTGTGAAAATGTAGTCTCTTAAGTGTATCCTTGCTGTAACTGACACAGATAAGCACTGCATATTTAATGGCAATGAATATCATTAAAAGTGCATTACATATATTCTTTATGAAGTTGCTCTGCCTGTTAAATCATTACAAGCTTCAGTAAATTCCCATATGCAATTATATATTTTCAGATACATTTCTTATGAGAAAATATCAATATGTCTTGAGGGGAAGATGTTTTATGTTTCCAAGAAGGAATTATTAAAATTTTTGTACTGTCATTATGTGCACCGTATTGTTATTTTTGTGAAGAATGCCATATTGAATACCAATATCCAGGATAAAAGTCCTCATACACATTGTCTATTCACTGTGTTGTACAAAACTACTGCTGTAAAGTAAAAGCTGGGGAATCATTCTTCATTAAAGAATGGTAGCTTTTTTTTTCTTCAAATAAGTAAAGGTTGTAAAATCACACTGAACAATTATTTTGTCTGGATGAGAGATCAGGTTACACGCATGATTACGTGTACAAGACCAATTCTAGATATCTTAAAAGTTATGATGAGAGGCTTAATACAATTAATCCCCTAGCCAATGTAAAATTTCATGTCTCAAGAGGGAATATTACAGTGGCTTACTGAAACCTATTCAAGTTAACTTCAGCAGAACAAGGGGGCACAGGTGGACAATAGTTCAAAGTTAAATTTTCCATCAACTCTGGGAAGCAGCTTTTCCAGGGAGAAGTATGGGTGAGCTTACCAGGATATAGCGTTAAAGCAAAAATACTTGGTGTTGAACACACTGGTAGATGCTGGACCAGAGTCATACACAGAGTTATACACATTATGGACAAAATGGGTCCTTTTTGTCATCAAACAATTCTGTTGTTATAATGTCCTCTTTTTCTTGCAGACTGAGACCAGTTGCAGACTCAGTTGTATAAAGTCTCTGCCAGCAGATTTGTTTTATTTCACAGCTAGAAGAAATGCTCTTTGAGTCCAGCCTGCTCTGTAATCAAAGAAATGTAAAACTTCGAATCGAGAACTGAAAAGATCTGTGTTGTCATTCTCAGTTTTTTGGCTTATCATCACCAATTCTACAGATGGGAATTTGAGCTCACAAGTTTGTTCTTTTATCATGTGATCAGTGGATGAAAATAGCTGATTATCAGTTCAGTTACCAATTCTGCCTACAAGAGGTAGATTTGACTTTTTTGCAGTGTTTACATCTCATAAAATCATGAGTAATGCCAACCCTTTGCTGTGACTGTAGGAACATATTGTGTCTCTTACAAGAAAGCTTGTGCCCTGATTTGGAATTCAAGGATAAATGCAGGTTGAATCTTTCCCTCAAGGAGACATCACAAGATGCAAAGATCACCCTGCTACCCAGAACTGGGTAACTGGCAATGAGTGTCATATCACTGTGGAGTAATTTTGGCCCACTCTTCTTTGCAGAATTGTTTATTTCAGCCACATTGAAGGGTTTGAGCATGAACGGCCCGTTTAAGGTCATGCCACAGTATCTTAATTGGGTTTAAGTCCAGACTTTGACCAGGCCACTCCAAAACCTTCATTTTTTTTTTTTTTTTTTTTTTTAACCATTCAGAGGTGGACTTGCTGGTGTGCTTTGGATCATTATCCTGCTGCATGACCCAAGTGCATTTGAGCATAAGATCACTGATGGCCAGATATTCTCCTTCAGGATTTCCTGGTAGAGAGCGGAATTCATGGTTCCATCAATTACAGCAAGTTGTTGAGGTCCTGAAGCAGCAAAGCAGCCCCAGACCACACTACCACCACCATGTTTGACTGTTGGTATGATGTTCTTTTTCTGAAATGCTGCGTTAGTTTTATGCCAGATGCAACGGGATGCACACCTTCCAAAAAGTTACACTTTTGTCTCGTCAGTCTACAGAATATTTTCCCCAAAAGTCTTGGGGACCATGAAGATGTTTTATAGCAAATGTGAGACGGGCCTTTGGGTTCTTTTTGGTCAGCAATGGTTCTCGCCTTGGAACTCCCCCATGGATGCCATTTTTGCCCAGTCTCTTTCTTATTGTTGAATCATGAACACTGACCTTAACTGAGGCAAGTGAGGCCTGCAGTGCTTTAGATGTTGTTCTGGGTTCTTTTGTGACCTCCTGGATGAGTCGTAGATGCGTTCTTGGAGTAATTTTGGTAGGCCGGCCACTCCTGGGAAGGTTCACTGTTCCATGTTTTCTCCATTTGTGGATAATGGCTCTCACTCTGGTTCACTGGAGTCCCAAAGCCTTAGAAATGGCTTTTTAACCCTTTCCAGACTGATAGATGTCAAAGACTTTGTTTCTCATCTGTTCTTGAATTTCTTTAGATTGGGGCATGATGTGTTGCTTTTTGAGATCTTTTAGCCTACTTCATGTTGTCATACAAGTTCTATTTAAATGATTTCTTGACTCTACAGGTCTGGCAGTAATCAGGCCTGGGTGGGAATAGTGAAATTGAACTCAGGGTTCTGCAGACAAGGAAGCAGAGAGGGAGGACATATCAAGCAGGGTTGCATCCAGTGTGTGGTCTTTGTACAGCAGCTTCCTGAAGCCCTGATGAATAACAATCACTATGGGATACATTTATAAAATATATTGATTTGACCACATTCATTTAACCACGTGTTTAACACAATGACAGAATTCCTCTGAAATAAGAACACTGATCAATAAGCCAAGAATCCACTTAATCCACACTGTTGGTGGCACCTTTTGTCCTCTGGTGGTGACAAAAATGGTTATATTTATTTTGGTGATATATTAATGGTGATCTATTTAGAAATATTTGTTCCTGACCTCAACAATTCAAGTGGTCCTGTTTGATACTTAAGCAATCTTGTCCTCCTAAGACCCTTAAAGTCTGTGGCCCTCTGTTGTTAAGCCCCTCTGTTGAATAATGAGGCAAGCCTCCAATCCTTCAGTCTGGCTGCTGCCCCTCTCCCTCTCTGTAATTTCACCCTCTCTCCCCTGGATTACCATGGTCCAAGAGTCCCAGGATCAAGACACTCTTCTGCCTCTCCTGGCTTTTTTCCCTCTCTTATCAAATACAAGCAGTATTCTGATATGAAATGCAATATAGTGTGAATGCATTTAAAATAGCCTGGCAGACGCTGATTTTCTCATTCCCAAGAGGGAGCTGAATTGTACGGCTTGACCATGTTAGAAGCTGCAACCATCTTCACATGCAAATACAGCTGGATATTATCCAAGAACAGAACCTGACACGGGAGGTGGTAAATTAGTAAAGATGTTAAACTACTGTCTTAGCAAAGATATCAAATTTAACTTTCTACCTTTATTGTAGCAGACGTTAGTAATGAAACCCTTTCTATGTTTTAATAACTGGGAGCACAATCTGATTTCATGGTTCTTTAATCATGCAAAACCCTGGTTATACTGCTCCACATTACCTCACTGCGCCTATTTCCAAATTGGGATATCACTCATGTTTTAAAAGAAGAGTTTGATCACCCACATCTACAAATGCAGACTCAAAAACTTACTATATCTTAGACATTGGTGCAGGTTACTCTAAGATAACATTGTTTTTGTCTTGGATAAAATGGATATTGATTTTACCAGATTATTAGCCAGGAAAGATTGCAAGTCAATGTACGGGTTAAGGCAAAGATGAATGCAATGAAGGGAGTTACACTTACTTTCAGCTCATTTTTCAAATAACTATCAAAATTTCAATGAAATGTAAAGGACATAAACAGTTACGAGATGCTACCCTCAGATTATTCAATTTGTATGTAAGAAATTAGATTTTTGTACTGTAATACAATAAATAGAGTACTGTATGACTGAATGCAAACCCAATGAGCTGTAACAAGGAATACAAGATATTACTATGCATTGGAGGGGTGCACACAATTCAGCTGCAGTTCCTTAACATATGAGTAAATACTATTAGTATACATCTTAGTTTCTAGGAACAGGTTTCTCCATTTTATCTCACGCTGAATTATATTGCTTTAATTAAAATACTTCCTGATATGTCTTTGAGCTGCAGAAGTACTCTCTTGCTGTTTTACCAAAGGGTTAATGAAATAATTTGCCATATTGTGGACAAGGATACATTTAGTGGGGTTAGTCACAAAGGGGTAACACTTCTTTGCTACTCCTTGAAAGGAGAAGATGACAAATGCTAAAGGCCAAATTCTGTGTCCTTGGGACAGTTTCAAGTGAACTGGATAACACTGGGAATAAAACTATTGAAACTTGAAAAGGTAATATATTTCTAATACAGATTCTACTACAGACCAATTTCAAAATAGTGGAAACACCTAAATAAAATAATTTAATAGGGTGTTGGGTTACAATGTGGCACCAGAACAACTTGTAGGTACTATGGCATTGAAACTGAAACCATCTGGAATCTGCAGGAAGGATTCAACACCATTCTTACACAAAGAAGTCTTGCCTTTTTGAATGAGGTGGTAAAGAATGCCCTAGATGTTGGCCCAAAATCTCACATTGTTTTCAGGCTCTTAAATACACTGGGTGTCTGCACAAGCTCTGTGGATGGCAGCATAGTGATTCTGGAAGACAACCACTCCTAGCAGGAACAAAACGCTGCACCGATGAAGTATGAATAATTAAGATTATCATTAACCTTGCTCTCTAAGGTATGAGCGCACAGGAAAATGTACCCCAAACCATTATAGAATTGCCATGGAATTGTTTAAGAGCATGGTGAAGACTGCTTCATCTGAGCATAGCACAATTCTCTGTTGTTTTGTAGTCCATGGCCAGCAATGCCAAATGCAGTGAGTTACTTTAGTATTCTGCCCTGTAGTGCTCACATCAGGCCATCCTACATGCAGTCCTCGTGCCATTACTTGTATATCACACAGTTACTGTGGCCAAATATACTCATTAAAATATGAAACTCCAATATGAAATATAAAGACAAATGCAGTCATGTTGAGCTGGAAATGTTATTAGTGCTTTCTTCTCATTTGACCAGACAAACTACCACATATTTACTCAAATATTCAAGAATCTATGATGGGAAAGCTAGGAAATCATGGGTGTTGCTGCTGATGGTGGGCCAGTAGGGGGCAGCCTTCCCTTAGAACCAATAAGAAAACCCAAAGCCACAGTCCAGTGATGGCAACACCAAACTGCCAAAAACACAGTCTCAGCCCCAGTTCTTTGTAAGATGGGCAGCAGAGCAGCATGATGGTTAGGCAGCTGGTTTTATAACTCAGAGGCTGCAGGTTTGATCATCACCCAGTGTACATCCATTGCCGCCTGGACCATGACGCCAAATTGCCTCAATAGAACTCCAGCTTAAAAAATGGATAGTGTACAAAAATGTTCACAGTGTAAGCAAGACTATTTAAAAATGCAGAAAATGTATATGGACACTGCTCTAGGCCAACTCCCAAATGTGCTCTTCCAATGTGATCTAAAATGACTTGGTGCACCACCATAGGTGGCAGCTAGACATTCTTGATGGTTGAGATTTCAAGAACTTCAACTTCTGTGTGAAAGTGTTTACATGGATCATATTGTGTTACATAAACTACCCTGATTTATTAATTGTAGTAGTATAATTAATACAGGTTTTTACTGTAAGGAAGGATGTGGAAAAAAAACACCATAATAACCACAAAGAGGTAATAAAGAACATTTTACCTTTTATTAGTTGCCTTTGATCTATAGGCATTTTATTTTTTCTGTGTGCTAGATCAGAATACAGTTTAGGAAGTCCAGTTCTTCTGAAACCAACATAGTCCTAAATGATAGTAAAGGCAAACTTGTTCTTAACTTACCTCTGGTTAAATAAAGGTAATAAACTGAATAGCCTTTTGCGCTTGCAGTTGGACAGACATTTTTGTCGTGGGGGAAACTTACATAAGCAGTGAAACATTTGAATTAAAATCTCCAAACTGAAACCCAAGTCTATTTAAAACGAAGTGGAAGGTTTTCAAGAAAACTGTGAATGCAGATGAGAGGGTCAAGGCCCTTTGTTATTGACTTCCATTTCCAGCCACACTTCCGTCACCTACGAACACAACAACCTCCTCTACAGATTACTGTAAGTCGTTTTTCAGAAGGTGTCTATTAAACAACTATACAGCTGTATATTTGAAGTGTCATTTCATTCCCCGCGGGTGCATTTCATTACGCTGAGGGTACAAGCCTGAGGAGACAGAACCCGGCCACCCTCCTCCTCGTACCAGCACCCACCTCCAATGGCGTCTCTGCGGGCTGTGATTGGCCCACAGCCGGTTACCCTTTCCCCTCTAACCCGGTGATGTCGACTATTTCCTGCTCTTCCTGCTGCAGCTACAGCCGCGCTGAGCGCTGTATCAGACGGGACGTACATCTCGTATATCTGAGGCCAGGCTGTCGCTAAATCAAAGCAGCTAAAACTGACACAGAGCTATTACGCATCTAGTCGAACACAGCCATGCGAAGAAAGTCAAGGATACTACTATGCTTCGCTGTTCTTTGGGTGCTTGGCATCGCTTACTATTTCTATTCGGGAACAGCCTTGAATCGAAAGGTAAGGTGTTTCTCCCATTTTTCTTATGATAAAAATGTAGATAGTTCAGCGAGAACGAAAATTCAGTACTGAGCTGACGGTAGACATCCGAGGTGAGATCTGACGAGTTCTTTGGGGCTTACTGCTTTTTTCGTCCCCTTATGGCAGCAAATGGGTATTACCATCAAGTAATATTTGTACATTTTTAGCTTTGTGTTATAAAATGTTTAATGTGCCAGTTCTGTTCGTGGGTATGTAGGCTACTGTAAAATGTGCATCAGTTTTTCTCGATTGTAGTGAGTGGGGGATGGCGGTTCCCTATCTTGCCTGCCTGCTAACGCACATAAAGAGCCCACTTAAGACTGCTTTATCGGATCTGGTATTTGATTTAATTTCTGTAACTGGCTTTGCCCCCAGTGATTTGTATTGCTAGTGTGTATTGTCACCGCCTAAGCGGTCGCAAGGTATTTGCTTCGTAAAATAATACATAACTATGACTCATGTCAGAACTATGTGACTGCAAAATCCATTGTCATTATCACTGTTTTTTCTTAAATTAAAAATGGGTTTTATGTATTCTGCTTTGAAAAAGAGCATAATGAACGCGAACAAGTTGCCGGCGCTGGACATATTCATTAAATCTCAACTAAGTGTGATCGACATTTGCCCATTACACTCCAGTATTAAACCATGTTTCATGTTTTAATAACATGCAGTACTAACAAAGACATGCATTTAATTTTCTGACACGGTGTCTGACTGGCGTGAGCTGTTGGCGTGCCTGATAGCTGATAATGATAGCTTTTTCCTCCTCAGCAACAAATTCGCTGTTTTTTAGCCTGAGCTTGCACTAAATGCAGGACGACATGAATCTACATCGGTGCGTTTTGTATCGAAAGATCCCCTGATATCGCAATAACAACATAATTTTAAATCGCATCACATTCTTGTAAGATTTAATAATTTTGGCCGATGACTATTATTTAAATATCAGGTGCCAAATGGCATAATAACACAGAGAAATAACGAATCTGTGCCTCTGTCAAATGTACCCATCATTTGCTGTCCAGCAGTTCACCATCTATGTACCTCTGTGATCGGTATGTATGGAGCCTCTTGCTACACAATACAGCCACAATTATATTGCCTTTTCTTATAAGGAAGACGCTTGATAAATTGTTCAAATCAAAACTGCTGCATATGGCACACCGGCTGATTGTTCCTTTGTTTTCAGCCCATTGCTTATACATGATTGTTCACTTGCAGGATTCATTCTATTCTGAAATTCAGAAATTAGCATGCCTGAAGTTTCTCGTTTTGCTTTCGTTACCTTCCTGGTCCAGAAGTTTCACCATGTTCTGAATGGAAATCTGTATATTCATGTTTGATCACGTGTGTTTATATCAGCGAAGGGCTATCTCTCTCCACTTTGCATTCAGTCGGATGTCCAAGCGCTACCTTTTCCAGCTTTTCCAGCTTTTCGTCTGACACGAGATTGATCAGTGCAGTGGAAACACCGTGGCGCGCAGAGATGCTGATTTGATAAGCAAAGTCCTAATCTCCATTGAACATAGTTACCATGGATTAATTGCCCATTTTTGTCACATTCAAAACTGTGGGAAGTCCACCGGGCTGTCTCACAGATCTCTCATTGGTGAGAGCAAAGCTACTAGTCTGCCAATCTCTGGGCAGAAATGGGAAGATTAAACAATGAGCCAAGTATTGAGGGTTGGAGGGGGTGGTTAGGGTTACACGATTTCTTGGCATGCGGCATGTTGTAAGAATGTTTTAATCCCGTCATCTTTTAAATGATCCTTACCTGAAAGTCTCTGAGATGAGTAGTCAGGATGTGTTTTCCTTGGGGAGGTTGGGAATTCATGAACAAAATTGGATGAGGTCTGATTGTTCTGTGTTCACTGTGCACCCCACACAGCTGCAATTCTGTGCCCAGCTGACAGTTTAAAACCTAACTTGCACTCATCCATCTGCAGCTGTGAGTCCAGCAGTTTAAAAATGCTTTAAATCTAAGTCATTGTAACTGACAGACGTGTGTGTGTGTGTGTGTGTGTGTGTGTGTGTGTGTGTGTGTGTGTGTGTGTGTGTGTGTGTGTGTGTGTGTGTGTGTGTGTGTGTGTGTGTGTAAAGGTACAGAAAATGCAAGAGCCTAAAAGGACAATCATGACTTA
Organism: Albula goreensis; assembly: GCA_022829145.1. Lineage (NCBI taxonomy): Eukaryota > Metazoa > Chordata > Actinopteri > Albuliformes > Albulidae > Albula > Albula goreensis. The sequence goes on from CM040750.1 coordinate 24,207,477, forward strand.
ACAGAAAATGGTAATCAAAGCTGGTCTGGAGAGAATGATCTTGGTGTCGTTAGTGTGTGGTTTCAGCACAATGACTGCCATCTGCTGCTGTCCTCTGTGTCTGGTTTGGTGTCATGTTCAAAAGCCTGCTGTTAGAAAATGTACATAACTTTTTCCCTCTGAACAGATTTTCTTACTGACACTAAAGTGGCATTCATTTTGAAATCCATCAGTAGTGTGTTTCAGTTGTTAATCATTCTAAAGGGGTCTTAGTGAGCTACTCTTTCAAAAAATATTACAGTTTCAGGGCCTCTTTTATAGTCGAAGAAGGTTTATGTAGACCTATTCAGTGTGTGTGCCAGTTATTGAGCCAAAGCAATGGGCTTACCATTGTTACATTTGAGCTAAATCCTTTAAATGTCCATCAAACTGCATGTGGCTTTTAGGAGGTGGGTCCTACTAAACTTTTTGTAGGTAGTGTGGTGATGAGGCCGTCAGTCTTGAATTGAATCCTCACTTTGCCACTTTTAGCTGTTGCTGGGAGTTCTGGAGAGACGCACAATCAGGTACAGCAAGTCGTGTAAGTATTCATTGTCTTGGATGGACAGTATTTTTTTTTTTCTTTAAAAAAGCAGTGCAGAAAAGCAGATCTCATGAAGAATTGAATGTTTTCCTCTTTGAAATGTGAGATGAGGAAGAAAATTTTAGGGGAAAAAACATTCCTAACAGGAAGCATCAGCGAATAATTGGGCATCCTGAACTGTCCTTTCACTGAACTGGTTGTATTGTGTAATCAGTCCATTATGTTTTCCCTTGTTGGGCTGTGTGGTTTATTCCAAGCTCCTGCAGGAAAGGACTGGTTTTGCCAGTGTTATGGGGATAATTTTAATTTTTTAATGCTCTTTAGCTGTCTAAAATGTAATGCATAAAAACAGCTGCATCATACCCGTCTTTCATTAGTAGTGACCATTAACTGGCAGCAATAGTGGGAGAAAAATGATAGTGTACTATGGTTTAGGTTCATTTAAAGGAAATTATGTATGGAACAAAAATGTCTGTTTCTGATGCACCCCTTTTGAGTTAACTAACGTTTTACTTGCATACTAATTTGTGGTATCAGAATTGGATAATTGAACCTGAATGATCAACGAAACAGGAGACAGAGATACTCAAAACTGTTGACTGATGTGGACCCTTCTACTCCAAACTGAGGTATATAGACCCCCTTGTGATTGCTTGATTTAAAATGGGGTCATGCGAGAAAATCATGAAAACCTTTAAAGTCCACATCCAACTCGTCTTCTTTACAAAGAAAAACATCTGAACTACTATGGTGCCATACAACACATTTGTCCAATGGCTGGCTAAAGACCGTTTTCTCAAGCTGCAGTTCAGTCAGGAAGAAAACTACCCATGGTACACAGCATCTTCATTACTTTCAGTTTCCATTACAAGCATCATGTCTTTCAGTTTTCCTATTCAATGATACAGAGTAAGGAACCGATCATAGCTATAGAGAACGTTGGACCCTTCATACAAAATAAAGGCTGTATTATAGGTCAGTGTTCATTGGTTCATTGGTCACTGGTGGCTTAGCTTAGTGGTATCTGAAAATATATGGGAAAGTCAGGTACAGCTGAACTACATGGACCCAAAGGGATTTTGAAGATAATATTCTTTCACGAGTTGTCAAATGTTCTCTAAAGCAGATATTAGTCCCATAGATTATGATCTTATTGGAAATCACTGATTTACTTTGAGTCTTCAAAGGGTCAAGTGACATGAAGGCTTGCTGTAAGAGGATTTGTGTTGGCAGCTCGCCAGGTGTCCCTAATTCTGGAAAAGGCCTCGGGAAAAAGGTAATAGAGAATGTCTTTCTGGACCAAGCCTCAACTCCCTTGAGACTAGGGCTGCAATTGACTTGTGTTCAGTAAATTTAAAGGCCCCTCTGGTCAAAATCATAATTCAGTCAGTGTTTTTACAAGTCAAGTGTTAAAAGTTATATGTGCAAAAAAATGATTTACAGCTGTGCACCTCTATTGAAATCCTTTTCTTGGAGGACCAAGATAATCGCCTTGGTCAAATAATCATGCCAGTGAGAAGCAAATCAGCACAGGATAGGAATAAGCAATTCCATTTGCAGTATTACCTTTTTTTTATGATTTCAATTTTGTCTGACACAGGAGCATACTAATTGCTAACACATGGAGAAGAGCATTAGATAGGGTAGTCCTAAGCAAACTTGCTTGCCATGTAGCCTAAACAAACAATACCAGTTAAATACTGAATAAAATAAACAACATCGAACATAATGCTTCTGTATTGCAATAGATTATGGTAGAAATAGAAATATGTAGGTGCAACATAAAGTAACATTTCAAATTGTCCCAGTTGCCGAATATACAAACAATACAGGCCAAGCACCAACCAATCTCTTGCCATGGTATGCAAAAATATTAAACTATAAATAATGAATGAAAAATGCAACCATAACTACAAACTGCTTTGCTAGATGTACCTTGTTATATCTAAGATATTTGGAAGACAAAGATTTTTGGTTTATTCAGAAATTTTTGGTTAATTGCATGAATGAAAGGAATGAATGAAAGGAAACAACCAGGAATTGGAGAATCACTGATGTCTCAAGTTAATAAATTCAAGTTGTTGAAAAAACCAATTGATTTTCCTCCAACAAAATACAGCCTCTTTATTTGAGTTGCTGTTATTCTTGGGTTTCTGGCTGTTTTTTACTCTCTTCTGCTTCTCTTTACTTTGAAGTTTAGAAGGCACAGTTCTGGACACATGACAAATGAGATGAAATATGGCACTAAATTGCCTGCTGACATGGAGTAGTTCTGAGACTGTTCGGGTGGAGTGCGGCTGTTGTGGGTGTTGTTGAGGATGGGTTAACTGGAAAAGCAGTACTTCTCAGTACTCATTGCCAGCCTTGCTGTAGTTAATGCCGTACAGCTTGAAACACCCATCATTTCTCAACGCTTTGCACAGACAATGCCTTTGTTTCACATGTGCTTCAAAACCAACTTCCCTTCCTTCAAAGTCAACAAAGTACATACACATTTACGGGGTATTTGAAGAAACATCCATAATTATGTATGTTTCCAAAAATTGTATTGTTATTGCAAGGGGGACCTGCAGAGTTAAAAAAACAATCCCAAGCTGCTGCTGCACCAGAGACAGCATTATTTTATGAGGCTGTAAAGGTGAATGGGTGGGGGGATGGTTAACTCTGACCGTGTAGATGAAAGAGGGGAACGTCCCATTTAGAGTCACACAGGAAATGGCAGATGTGCCTCATCCACCGCACACTCCTGGACAAATTACAGACCTCCTATGACACAGCACCTCCACAGCCAACGTGGCACACAAGTCCGTTTTGATGACTCAAATTTCAGAAAGGAGTGAAGTGTTGTTCATGAAAACCGTTAGCTGAGTAATAATCAACCTATCAAGAAATATTGCCTACCTATCAGAAAATCAAAACATGCTTTGATGATTGAAACAGGGGGGGGGGGGTCTTTCTGTTTATAATATTGAATGGCTGTGTGGTAACAGACATTGAGATGATCTGCGTTGGGTATATTGTGCTTTCAATGGCCATTTCATAATGCCAGGAAAGCAAATGAGCTTTAAATTAATCAGAACCATCTGCAAAGGGCTGAATGGAACGCAAGCTATTTATTTCAATCACTTTTGTTTGTTTGTAATAAGACCATTTTAAAATGTAAATTTAACTAGTCAATATGTGCAAAATTAGCTTCATGAAAAGAATACTCAGGAACTGAGCTCTGGTCCATAATAATAAATATATAATAAAATAAAAGGCATGAAAAATAGTTTAATAAGGACAAACCTATAATCTCTAATTTAACAAACACATTTTACTGTTTTTTTTATATTAGCAGGCCAATAAACAGGAACATATAAGAAATACAAATACTGTGTGATCTGTCTTGTGTTCGAAGTTTTCTACTGGTGAATAGATGAGGATTGGGCCCTCAGGTGAGAACAGAGGTTCTTGAGTGAAGCCCTGTATGCACGTAGAGTCACTGTACTGTTCATGCCATGCAGACTGAACAGTTATGCCTTCTGTACAAGCCAGAGTCTGGAGCCCCCCTATCTCCCATCAAATGTCCTTTACAGGAAGGAGCTCATAAATGGGTCCATGGGTTGGTGCTTGAGTTCAGTCTGTAACTGAATGTTACAAATGATAAACCAAAATTATTTAAAATGTTTCTGTGGCATTTAAAATATAAAATATGACATGTTTTTTTAAATAAAATTATGAAAAATATCACTGTATTCAAACTGATTGTGATGAAAAATTGAACTGCCCTATTTGGGAACATGTTAAAAATGAATTCATTGGTAGCTTATGAAGAGAGGTATATTTTTATACTTAAGTCTACATGCTGATACACTTCTCTGGAAGTGTTCCAGGGTTGGTTATTATGTATTGGAAATTGCATTGTGTTTTAAAACATCTGATGGTGAGATTATCTTTAAAGAGAACTGCTTTTGGAGCGTTGAGCTAAAGGAGATGGTTGCTTTTGCAGCAGAGGGACCTCAGATGATCGGCCCTGGACCCAGACATGCCCACAGCATGCCAATAAGCCTCTGCATCGTCCCGTTCAGAGGCGGGTGTTGCTGCACTGTAGGGTCATTTGCCAGTGTTGCCCCTGGCTGTGCTCCAGAAACAGCTTTGTGAATATTGCATTTTATTCCACCCCAGTTAATACAGTGTTTTCCCCTCTCCCCTACTGTCTGTAGCACCATGTGGTCAAACATATTGAGAACATCACTGCTGTACTCTAAATATAAATGTGTGATTTCACTGATGGTAGGACAGACCTCCTTTGTAGCTTGTTATTCCTTCATCAGGCTTTACTGAATTCCACAAGATTTAAGATAGCAGTAGTGAAATGCTTCTGTAATTTTTTGCAGGGGCCAATCCCATATATAATAGCAGCAAACTGATTTTGGTCCCTCTCTTTTTTTTCTGGGTGGGTTGCAGAAAGCATGCATTCACCATGGGCATCCTCTTGTTGTCTTGTTTGAATATTTAGGATTAGGTTGACAAGAACATCCCACCTGTGCAAGAGTACATTTTACTGCTAGTGCAAGAGGACAAATCACATTGGCTTTATATATATATGACGAAATCTGGTCTCGGAGAAGGTGCAGAGCATACTGGTCATGCTTTTCCTTCCTTATTTGTACATAAATGCACAGTGTTGTTGTACAAGAGATGCCAGCCACACTGTGTAATACTTTCTATTTTTATAGATCCCAAACTTACCAAACAGCAGACTTTTTAAGTGAAGGGAATTCAGTGCATCTTTGGATGCAAAAGAACAGCAGAACAGTACATGGCATCTCTCCAATCACTGCATCCAGATTCTGCATCCTGTTAGGATGTCCAGCCCCATCAGATCTCCCTCCCCCACCTGGCACATGTGGTGCTGAGCCTGAGTGGACTTCCACTGTTACCTATGAGCATTTGCACTGATAATTTATGGACAGATAGTTCAATTATCTATGAGTGTATATCTGTCTCTTCAGTGGAAATGTGTACAGTCCAACATGATTATATTAGGAACAGAACAACAGTGCAAAAACATTATAAAACAAAAGGTTTTTTTGACAGGGCAAGGCCTGGATGCCATTATTTGGTGGCCAATTTGTTCCTTAACATGATGTTTCCTGAAACTGCCCCAGTTTTCACTAGACTGTAGCGAATGAGTAACGCCCTTTTCAACATCACATTATTGTTTTAAAAGGCTGTTATGGTAAAGGCTTTCATCTCATGTAGAATTTGTATGAGACTGCCGTTCAAGGGAAACTTCCTCTTGTCTCCTGACAGCACTTAAAACACCCTTTTAACAGCAGGTTGCCTACTATTCAGTGAAGGGCCTCAATTTTCACAAAATGTTGATTTTCCTCAACATAGAAAAATACTCTTGGAAAAGCTTCAGTTAAGGGCACAATTCATGGAAGTGCTTTGAATGTATGCATCGTACAGAAGTCAGTGCTTATATACTCATTAGATGGCAAGTTTTTTGTATATATTACATAGTATTTGGCCATTATCACTGGTAACACAGAGGATTAGTGATCATGATGTTCCTGAAAAGGAAGAAATTGGGTCAAATTTAGCTTAATACTGTCCATACAAGTTCCAGCTTTTTTGCTATTACTCTGGTTTTAAAGATGTGCAAATTTTCAAACGATTCAAAAATGAACACACAAACAATCAATGACTGGAAACAATACAAAAAGGAATGCAGTTGTTTTATTTCCTTACTTGGGAAGTGGAACAGCAGAATAAATAAGAACCATATTGTTTAGCAGTTCAGCAGCCAGTAGGCACAGAATTTAAAGAGGCATTAACATCATTCTAGTCAAGATATTTGTGGCATGAATCTGTTTCTGGCCAGACGTTTCTTCAGTGTTTCTGTCCCATTTAGGTTAGTTTTTTTTAATGAATCTAAACTGAAATTCTGTGATATATATTGGGTAAGAAGCTAAACAACGAAGCCTGCTGAGTTTTTTCACTGTCCTTTTTGCAATTGATAACTGATCTGTAGAATTATAGTGCAGTATTAATTAGGTATATATTTTAATTCCCATTAAAATATGTGGTGATCTCCTCTAGAGAAGCTGACTCACTGCTCTCAGCAGTGTCAACAGTATGTTATACTATGTTTTGAGTGTCTGATTTTAGCAGGGAGGATGTTGGCTATATATGACAACAGAGTTGTATTAAAGTATTTATAAAATGTGCTTGGAAAAAAATACAAGATGATGACAAAGACTTGTGCCTAAAACATTTTTAAATGTCCAATTTATCTTTTGACCTCAAAAAATCAGCTTGATAGAAGTTTGACTTCCAAACTTAATGCTGACTAGCCCCATTGTTTGTTTGTTTGTTTGTTTGTTTGTTTGTTTGTTTGTTTGTTTGTTTGTTTGTTTGTTTGTTTGTTTGTTTGTTTGTTTGTTTGTTTGTTTGTTTGTTTGTTTGTGGGTGGGTGTGTGTATTCGATGTGCATCTGTTCATGTCCTATGAGGAATTGAGGGTCCCTTTATTTCAGTCCTTTGAGCCACAGCCCCCACCTAGAGCCATGAATTTCAAACATCAAAGGTACTCAAAAAAACCACACAGAATCTTCAATAATTAATTTCTGATGAAGCACCCCCCTCTCCCCTCTTCTCTGCTTCCAATTAGATAACATACCCACAAACAGTGATGCTTATGAGCTTAGCAAGAGCTGATTAACCTCCATTTTCTAAGCATATGTATAGTACATCTTCAGCTATTTCAAGTTAAAAGAAAAAATGTCTCTATGTTCTGGAGTATTGTGAACCGCTTAAACTTTCTCACACCACTGTCCTTTCTTGACAACTGATGTGGTCAAATCTTAGGCATCTGCTTTCCTATATTTGGCTGATTCTGTTCTGTCAGGATAACGGACTCTCAGCCTATCGTCCACAACTGTAAGTCAACCATTAAAGTGGCAGGATCCTAATGGCAGTATCTGTGATCAGTATTCAGCAAATAAACAATACAAAACTGCTTTGACTCACTACCTTGCTTGATAATCAGGATGGGGTTCTGCTGTTGAAAGTCAGTATGTAGCACTCACCAAAAACATTTTCTCATTGTGGCAAAAATGATCCACTTCTTCAGAACATTCTTCCATTTTTCCATTCAAGCCTTCTTTGGAGACTACTATAACAATGTTCTCTGAATGGCAAATTAAATAGTGGATCTTTTATGACAACAGGATTGCAATGGTTTGGGGCTGCTTTGCTGCCTCTGTACTGGACACCTTGCCATTAGAAAAGGAACCATGAATGTGGCATTTTTAACCAGAAAATTGTAGAAGAGAGGAGAGGAGAAGAGAAGAGTGTTACCCTTTTGCGAGCTCGTATTCAAAAAAGGCGGTCATGCAGACAGAAGTCTGTCCTAAATATCAGAGCAGATCAATGGTAAAATGCATCTAGAAGAATGTTTGTTTAGGGTTTTGAAAGCCAAACACAGGTGAAAACTGTGCAGCTAAATGGTAAGGCACATTTAGGGTTAAGCAGTCATGACTATACCTTGTTTTTGGCACACACTGAATACATTTTAATATATTATTTGTAGTTGTGAGTTTTTGTGTATAGAATCACATAACTGTATTTATTGCTTGATTATTTTGGATGTTACCAACTCAATGGTGAAACAAGCTAAACTTAAACTTTGCAATGACTTGTAGTCTGCTGCCACAGACTCTGAAGACCTTCACTGTCCGGTCCCGCCACCAGGAAGCCCCAGCGGATCATGATGGGGTCTGACATTTATGACCAGAAATAGCCAAAGAATACCTGGTAGTTCATAGCCCTTCTCCCCATTTATATCTCATTTGTCCAGCTATTGGGTCTAATGAGCAGTGTTCAGAGCATAGTTAGTGCAATATGCAATGTAATACTGACATGTTATTTAGGATCTTGAGCATGTGAACATCCCCCAGTGTTGGTTGTATTGTTGGCCATCTAACATTAAATACATAGAGTTGTAAACAATTTGAATGAGTTTGAAATTATAAAGAGTTTCTGTCTTGTTTATTTGTTAAAAACTTTTTTGCTTCATAACACTCTTTTGTTAGTTAGGTAGCTAGCACATGTAGGACTTGCAGGGTCATGGCTGTACAGCTAGTGTCTGTCTAATAACACACGCTCCCATCATAATTACTAACGCAAGGGTTGAGTCTGGAGCATAATATTATGTTAGCTTCATATATCGGGTAATGCACAATGTTTGCCAACTCTGCCTTGAAAAAATGAATGAGAATACATGTAAATGCTATGTAGCTGTTGGTTATGCTCAATTCCACATTGTAGAGGGGAGAAAAGCTTTTTGGTGATAAATTCTATTTTCCTGGAAGAAGTTTCAACTCCGGGCTACTGTTTATACAATAAATTTTCTTGATTTTTATGATCATAAATAATATGCATAATTCACAGCAATTATTCTGTAAACTACGCACAGTATTGTCTTCCCAATACTACAACATCATTAGGGAGTGATGAGTGTGCATTATGTGGATTTTCAGTACTTGTTGGAAGTTGGTGTTCCTGTCCTTGACCCAGTATAAAGTACTGCACACATACAAGTAACATATATGGTAAGACGGGGTAATCTGCTGTCCATTAACATTGAGCTGAGACAACATAGTTACAAAATGCGCTGTGCTGACTTTGGAGTGTAAGCTAAATTTAGCTACAAAAATTTGTGTTTGGATTTGCTTTGACAGGGCTAATTATGTAAAACTGAATGTGCTGAAAGGTAAAAGGATTATATCTGTAAGTACAATCTCAGCAATTTGGAGGGTGTGAAAATGAGTGTCATCTTTACAAAACATTTCTGCATTACATGTCCCATAATTATAATAATAGTTCTGCTGTGTGTCAAATTAGCCTGAGTTTAATGGTAAAGGAGTAGTTGATGCATCATTTATATTGGGTTTGCTGTGAGGAAAGTGTGCTTCAAGACTGTGGTTTTCTTAAAGTGCATTTACATTTCTTATTCTCCCTGTTTGTATGTGCAGTACACACATTCACGAACATTAACATACATACACCATTTTTATTACTTTTTTTGTTTGTTTTACCAAACAGGTTTGGGGTTTATTGAAATGAGGTTTTCTTAGAAGAAGGCAGTCTGCACTTGTAATTCTCATTACTCTAATGAGGACCTGATGCTTATACCAATTCCTGCATTCTGTTTTTTTGGTGGAGTAAGCTCTTTATATTCAGACATGCAATAACATCCTTCCTTGTGACTCAACCAAATCCCTCTTGCACTCTGTTTCAAAAAGAAGGGAAGTCTCTTGCTGATGCATCACTGTTGCAGTTAAGTGTAAAATTATTTAAAGGTGCATCATTCCAATGAAGGTTATCTTGAGTCTAAATTGTACTGCTCTCCCAGGATTATGGTAATGCAGCACTTTCACTAAATTAGCACATTACACCAGTAATATCTGACACCTATGACTACTTAGTTTCCAGTGTGAATTTTTCTCCAGGCTGGAAACTCACACTGCTGACAAATCGCAGGGACTCCTTTTCTGGAGAGAAGGAGACCACATTCTGTATTGGAGCCTCTTGGAAAGATTGGACAATTTAAAAAGTTGAAGTGCTTGTTTATTCCAGTCAGTGCATTCTACTGCAGATCTGCCACTTGAAACTTTTTGAGTTCTTCCAATGTACTGTATAAATGCCCACAGTATATTAACTGCTGTTGTTTGAGTCACATTTCACTCTCCATATTTGCTTCCATGTGGGGCCTCAGAATTAGAAATCTTACTGTAAGTGCATTTTATATGCAATCTAGCGATACCGCCTGAAAAGTCAGATAGGTGAAAACTATGAACAGCTTATTACTTATTACTTCATACAGCACTGAGTTAGTCCCGCCATGTCCTTGGATGATCACAAAAGGAGAACTGGGTATCGTTTTAGAAAATGTTCAGACGTAACCTGCGATGTGTTTTTTTTTAACCATGGAAATATAAAGCAAGTGGGAAGTGATGAATGCCTCCTTGCATGAATATAACCCCATTGTAAATGCCTGTCTTTCCTGTTGTTTGTGTAACCATTTTCATAATTTACAGTGGTTTTCTGTAAATATCTCCGAAATCAAAACCAGTTTATCACTGTCCTCACATTCATCAAAGTATTGGTGCTGTTCAGTATTACTTATTAGCATTGCAGATCAGAACTAATGTACCCTGTGTATTGATTAAAGGGTCACGGTAGCATCATGTGTATCTCTGGCCATGCATTGCTTTGCAATTTCAGTCTGTAGTTTTTTTTTTTTTTTTTTTTTGCAGAATTGAAGCTCTTATCTCTCTCAGTGTTTGGAATTGGAAACTGTAACTGTAGTGTACTGGAAATTTTAGCATTGTCGTATGACTATGTATATGGTATGACTTTTTCTATTCATAAAAATCTTGTTGTTCTCAGCTCATAGAGTAGCCTCCATGGATGTACACGAAGGAGGAATTTGTGTGCAACTCTGGATTCTCAGTGTAATGTCATTGTGCAAATGGAATATTTGTGTTATTAGTACAAATACCACAAACACAGGGGGTTCATTGACTGTCTTTGCAGTCATCATCTGATAGATACTCCATATTACAGTTGACTTGGAGATAATAGTTAATTTTCTTCTCTACTTTCCCAGTTACAAAAACTCCTCAAAAATGTACATAGGCAATCTGTGTAATCAGTACTAGAAAGATTGATGGAGCATGGGGTGAAAGGCGTAAGGTGGAGTGAGTGTCACATAGTAAGTACCCTAATGCCTCTTCCTTTTCACAATGTTCAGCAGTACTGCAAACACAGGCTTGTCAGAGATTAACGTAATGTGTCATACTGATGATTTTTCATGGTTAATACCAAGTATAATTCCTTTACATATGTGCGTTGTTGGAGCTCATTTTCAGCTTATTCCTGTATTTAGCATAGCTCTAGCTTTGTCTTCCAAGCTCTGCTTGTTTTGGACAGGAATGGGTTATTAACACTGCTCTCTCTGTTAACAACTGACCTCCACACAGCTCTTCCATCCCAAGGTAGTTTGAGATTTTTGGAATAGGAGAGGGTTTTTAAAACCAGCATATCCCTCAAGTGGACTCATTCCAGGAAGAGAACACTGACAACTCTCCTGGAGTTGTCCAAGAAATTCAAAGGAGGGTTCCTGTTAGTAAATAGGAAAATTTTTGGAATGAGTAAAACAACCATGTTGTTAATGAAGAGATGGATCCCATGTTCTCAGTTAAAGACAGATGCTTTACTTACACAGCTGGCCATGTGAACACAAGAACGAAGCAAAATGTTCAAAGATTACATTGTGTGGTCAACATTTACACAGTTTAAGGGAAATACATTAGCATGTGGTGGCTCATGTATGGTAATGGGGAACCCCACGTTCAGCAGATGGCCGGTAGCTGGTCGTTAACAGGAGGTGCCATTTGGCCTTGGTTGAATGCAGCAACATACCCTTGTAACTCTAATACACATTCTCAAACACTGTGCCGCCCTCCAGTACTGTCTCCCAACAGTTCCATTATTTAAAAATGTTGCATCACACAAGTCTCATCAACACATTTTACCCAAATCATTGGCTTAACTAGGCATTCACCAAACAGAAAAGACTTACCGGCAAAAAAAGCAGAAGTGTGTTGCTTTAGCTGAAATGTTGCTATATAAGCTACAATTTACTATTCTAAGTAGAAACCTTAAAGTGATAGTAATGATTATTTGAAGGAGAAGAATATCTTGCTATCAATTATGGGTAGCATGATGGCATTTTCCAAGTGTGTGTGCATGTGCATCGGTGTGTGTGTGTAATGTTTTCAGATGTTCTCCAGGAATCTCCATCACCTAACAGGCTGCACTGCAGAACCATGTTGCTTGGTCAGTGTGTTAGCCGTGGGCAGGAAGCCCACTGCATGCCTCTGTATCTGGCAGTCAGTGCAGCCTGCTCAGCTGAGTCCAGCTGGTTTACATGTGCACCTCACTAGTAATCAGAACTGCACAGCATGACTAACAGGCATTCCATAAACTGCTTTCTGTAGATCATAGTCAACAAGAGCATTCCAGACTGGAGAAGAAAGCTTTTGCTGCTTTCATGCATGTAACCTCTTAAAAGAACAAATCCATCCTTTCGAATAATTCGGAAGTACCTGGAATTCTTCTCCCTGCTTCTTTAACTCTGTGTTCCTGCAGTTGTGGTTGCCTACAGTTCAATTATCAGTTTTTGTTTGGTATAATTTAATATAATGTTATAGTTGATATGAAAGTCAAAAATGCATTTGAAGTTTACATGGAAATGATAGTACTGTACAGTGGCAAAAATGGTCCGAGATTGTCTGTATATTGTTTGCAATTACTGTTTACATATGTCTATGTGAAGTTTATTGGTATCTGGTTTTTACAAGAAAGAAATGTAGTTCTCATTTTAGCCTACCACCAACTGAAATAATGTTGTAGATACTGTGTCTGCTGCACTGCCCTTTTCTGAAGGTGCTGTATGGATTCTTCCCTTCCAACACACCTTAGTGGCCATGTCCCTTTGGTGCACTCTTATGAGCTTGAGCTGCTGTAGCTGCAGGATTCCCCAATTAGCTTGCATTGCATATCTCTCATCCACTTCCCTGAAAATCTAATCAAAATGAATCTTCTTTAATAGTTTGATTATCTGAAATCAGCTTCAATTTTAGATTTGGTAGATGACACTGTTGCTGTTGTAAAACTATTTATATGAAATGAAGTCTCACTTCCTATCTGCATTATGAAGAAAGCATTCTCCTAGAGTCACCATAAAATCCCCTGAATATAATTTGATTCCCTTTTTACAGTCATTTTGATTGGCTTAAAGACCCTACCTTTTATAGTCACCCCTTACCCTCTTGTATGTTCAGACCTTCTCACAGACAGTTTGAAGTCATGAGGCATTATATGGCATTAGCTTATCATTAATGCCATTTAAATATCCTATTCTTTCAGTAAATGCCTGGTTTAATGTGGCCAGCCTTCTGCATCAGTGAGCTGGAATTGAGTATTTGAATGGTGGAATTTGAAGAATATTTCTTGCTCTTGAGAGGTGCCTTGAGAGGCAGTGGTTTTTAAAGAGGATGTCATATAATTGAGAATTTTTGGACCAAGCAGAGCTCAAATCCAGAATTTTTACACCCCTACACCCCTGGGCAGTGCTCTTTATCCTCCTGCCTTGAAAGATAAAACACTTTCCATTCCTATGGGTGTCAGAGTATTGGAGCCAATTTCCATTGTGAAATGATGAGTAATACAGTAGTACAGGATGGGGCTCATGGGCCAGACTTCAGCAGGTGAAAAGGGTGGTGATTTTTCTGGTGACAGCAAACAGCTGCACACAGCACCTGTAACACATTTGTCATTGAGAAACACTGTACAGCTGGAATATGAATGGCATGGAGGACAGGCACAGTGATAGCATTAAATTAAGGGATGTGTTTCCCTGACAACCTTGTCTTTCAGACACCATAGAAGGTGAGCGATTAAGAAATGCACTTATCAGATGGTATGAAAATCTGGGCAGAACAATGAGCCATGAGGAGGTGTTTTCCCAAAATAAAACTCAAAGCCTTGGTTCCATGTTTGTAACAGCAATGGCTATAAGGTGAACCATTTCTTTGATATGATTATTGAAATGCTTTGCATTACTGTAGAGTGGGGGTAGCCTGTAGTCTAGTGGCAAAGGTACATGACGGGGAAGGCTCTGAACGCCAGTTATAATCCCTTGCGGATGCGCACACAGACAGCTGTGGACACCACAGACACGTAGTTGTTTTATTATTCTAGTTTTTAGTCCGCATTGGAGGACACATTTCTTTGGTTCCCATTCTTGGTTTTCCAGTGCATGTGCAATTGGTGCCCTTGTAGTGTAGTTGGTCACAAAAAATTGGAGGTACACGGATGTCCGCACAGAGCCTTTCATACACCCTCTTATGACGAAATTTACGTCACTCTGACCCTAGTGGACGCTTGCATACCGACCCTCGCATACAGATGCGCAAAGTATAACACCAGCCTAAGGTTGGTTGTTCAAGCCTCAGTCTAGACACAGCAAGAACAGCATTGCTGTTGGGCCCTTAACAACATTGCTGTCAGGGGGGGATTGGCCTTTTATTAGCATAGCTAGCTTAATCAACTGTAAGTCGCTTTGAATAAAAAAGCATCAGCTAAATGAGTGTAATGTAATGTAGTACTGTAGTCCAGAAATGCAAAGGTAATCGGCGTCCAGGGATTTCTTAAAATTAAGAATAAAAGTGATTGAAATTAACCCTTGCAATATGGCATGTGCTAAATTCTTCCTCAGGAGTATCTGATTCTGAGAACTTGGCCTAGAGAACTTGGGTGTGTTCTTAGTACATTAAGCAACACACAATCTTCTTTCTCCAACAAAGGACTAATAGTGAAGTGTTATGAGCTTGCTTGAAAAGGTAATGACTGCACAGCGAACCCTAATATTATTTAATGAATTGCATAACCGCACTAACGACAATATATAGCTCCTCTGTACATCAGGTCTCAGTGAGTATCCCTATAAGGGTTCAGCTCACAGAAATTCAGTATAATGGCATCATTAAAAGATATGTAATCCAGTGAAAGACTACCTGACTTGCAGCTACAACAGGGCTAAGCTGTAATAGAATAGGATCTGCAGTATAATGAATGCTTACCTGATGCCCATAAATAGAATAAGTGTCTGCATGACATAAAATACTTACATGAAGTCTGAATAGAAGTAGAACAAAAGCTTTTGTCTCCTCTAGATGTTTAGCTGTGGATCTCATTGAGATAAGACCTGCACCCCCCTAAGGAGTACATTCTTAGAGTAATATCCTTCAAAGGCCAACTGGTGTATGGACTTTTTTTGGATTTAAAAGTGCATCCTGGCCCCATGCAGAGGTATGACTACTACAACATGCATACTTTCAGACTCAGTGAAACCTCCATACTTTCGTACTTTATACTTGCATGTAAAGCTGGTTTTTATAATTTAGTCATTGAGTGGTTCTTCTTCCTTCTGTACTCAGGCCTTTCAGCCTCTGTTTACCGTTCCTTGCCGTTTCACTTTATCTCTAAACATCTATTTTCACCTTCTGGGAAGTGCAGTCCTTCTCCTTCCAGCATAGTTTTAGGTCTTTGAGCAGTGGTCGGTCATAGTTCCAGAACCCTTTCATTGTCATAATTTTAATGATTCTACATATGCACAACTGCAGACATAAGGAAGTGTAGTCTGTTAGCTTCTGAAAGACCTCATAGATAAACAGTATCTCAGCCTTTCTGTACAAACTCTTTGTCTATTTCTCTGCTGTTTTTGTTTTACTGTCTCGTTTGGGAAAACATCAGTTTTAAACTATACATGTTTTCAAACCACAGGCCCACAATTTAGTTGAGAATGTGGGACATGTTGCATGTTGATGTAATGTTCCAGGCATGTGCACTGAAAGACCACACATGTTGAAGTGACGTAAATCAAAGTATTGGTTTTGGGTCATGGAGACAGTGCAGCACTGTAGCTCACTCAGTCCTGCTGGTGACTTCTGGTTGCTAGATCCAGGGATGTGCACTGGTGTGACTGCAGTATCAGCTCTGACTGCATGACTCAGGGATAATTGTATAGTTCCAAATGCATATGAAATACAGTGAAAAAATTTGTGTGGCAACTGAGCCGTTCTAAGAGAAATGAAGAATGTAATGCCTGCTGATGTTGCACACAATAACATCGGAAAAAAGGGTTTATACATGGTACACAATACAGTACTGTCTGTACTGGTCAATACACTATGTATCTGAATATGCAACACCCATCATTTGCTAACCAAGTCACTTTTATTTTTCATAATTTTGCTTGCGCTGTTATTAGACAGGGAGTGTTGTGAGGGTAGTGTGTGTTGGGAGGCACAGGGGTTCTGGCAACCATTAACTTCTGCAGTCTGTGAGAACCGGACCCCTCAGGAAGTGCTCCACAGCTGACGGAATGTCCAGGTTTCACTCTGAAATGGGGCGCGACACCCCACAAATCTGCCTCCATTTATGGGTTGAAAATATTTTTAGACACAGACTTTGCCTTTTCTGATTCAAGCCCTAGAGGATTTGCCCCACTTTTGGGTACAGAAGGCAAGAGCAATATGTGTTTGTACTGCTCTTCACTGGTCCCAACAGATGCATGCTGTGTGCCCCACAATCCACTGCTTGGGTGTCAAAACTTATTACAGATTCTTTTTAGAATAACAGCAGTTAGCTTTACATTGTTTAAGGTAATGCAGTAAGTGCAGACGACAAGATGCATATTTCTGAATTGCAGCATGGTCAGTTTGAGCTGCTTGTCAGGTAGGTTGCATGTAAGTATGAAATTGTTTAGGCTTATATTCCTCCTGTAAGGAGGTGCAACTGCCACCCCTGGTTCCCTTTTTGGCCCTGAGCCCTGAGCTCTGTGTTGAAAGGTTGAATTCTTTCAACTTGTTTTCAAAATGCAGGCAAACTGACACACATCCGATTTTAAATTGCAGATGAGTGTATGACTGTCTGAATATCAGTAGCCAAGATTTTTCTTCTTGTGTCTTCTTTCCAGTGAAATACTGACTTCAGCAACAGTCATAACTGTGAAGTTTGCATGGGATTGTATTTAAAAAGGTGTTTTGGTGTGACAGAGGGGACATTATTATGCTAGGGCGAGGACTAGTCTTAGCTCCTCCTAGCTGCAAAATTATGATCCATTCTCCCTGCTAGCATGTACTGCTACTCCCTGTAATCGTAATGTTCTGTTCTCAAGTAAACATGTACAGTATTAGGACACAGATTGGACTATTGCTTGAATTGGCAGGAAAATTTGCATTTATTGATGATTGCTCTATACAGAACTGTAGCACTGCGTTAGTATTTATTGGTAAAATCGGTATTTACCCATTACATTCATTTGTCGCACAATTGTATTGAAAGTGACTCAGAAAACATGAGACTCATGCAGTACGGATCTCAAGAGCAAAAAGAACACAGGGATAGAGCAGCCTTTAACGGTTATCAAGTATTTAACCTGAAATAAGCATTATATGGCTGGT
Organism: Albula goreensis; assembly: GCA_022829145.1. Taxonomy (NCBI): domain Eukaryota; kingdom Metazoa; phylum Chordata; class Actinopteri; order Albuliformes; family Albulidae; genus Albula; species Albula goreensis. The sequence continues at coordinate 24,225,125 of CM040750.1, forward strand.
TATATTCTATATAAAACATACCTAATAATGAAGCAACATATGCAGGTGCTTTACTTCCCCTGGTGGTCAATGAAAAGTGAGAATATGGGAGATATAATTGCAAATGTGGCAAATAATAAAAATCTTTCCATTCGTAAGGGATGTAACTGTGGAAGAACATACAGGTTGAGCATCCCTAATCCAAAATCAGAAATGCTTCAAAATCCAAAATATTTTGAGTGCCAACATCACGACACAAGCGGAAAATTCCACACCTGACCTATGCGGCTCATGACCATCCGTACATACTACCGGAAAAACTATAAATAAAAATAATGAAAAAAAAGTGACATTTATGATACTGACATTCAAATCATAACGATTTCACAATAAGACCAACAGTACTGCATGTCTTTGTTTTCCATAGTAACTAATAGTAGTCCTTGAGGGGAAAAAAAGAGAAAAATGGCTCTTATCATACTGTTATGAATGCTCATGCTCATGTCCATAGACATAATGACACTCAGGCTTTGTAGTGATCAGATCCTTGTGGCCAAGAATAGGACTGCAGTACTGAGTACATGCAAGTGACCAAGGGTGAGATGCAAGCTAGTGGAGGCTGAAAACAGAGGGGCTATAGAGTCTACAGGATGAGGTGGGGTCCTGAAGAGGAGGTAGATGGCCACTCATAGGCCTGGCTGCCTCAGAAAAGAGAGGATGAGTTGACAGCTAAGTGGTGCAACATTAGGCAACTATTCACCAATGACACCTCATAAATGAATAAATGTTTGAATGGCCCACAGTTAACCGATACTACGTCCTTACCCAACAGACAGAGCTGCCATGGGCAATAGTGAAAGTGGTGTAGCAGAGACTTGCTTTCCTCATGTTTAACCATGAATGAATGAGTTGTGTTTCATCCTAGTGTAGCTTGGCTGTGCACTGCTAGAGTAACCAGCTACATGGGAAGATATCAGATAATGAAGATATCGCCACCTGTCATATTGTGGTCAGTCCATGACAGGAAGGGTCCTGGGAGTGCTAGTGACCTGATGGCTCTGTGAAGGGATTGATGGGCTGATATGCTTACCAACTTGCATAGCGCCGGAAGACAAGAATACACTGATCATACACAACACTCTTACCCTACACAGCCCCCTGACCCTTCTCATAATCCTATTTTCCTTACCTGATTTAGCTCAGGCCAACATGCATTTCCTAAATAACTGTTGCATGGCCCTCAGTTGTACCTTTGTAAGCCTGAAGTTTATTTCAGTTTTAAGTATTTGAAGTGGAGAGCTCAGTAGTTGAGTTAGTTTAGACTAACAAGTGCTGTCTGAGATCCTTAAATTAGCCATCCCATTTATCTTCAGCAAGCATTAGGTTGCTACAGCATCAAAGATTAGACATTCAGTGAACTGAAAATATAGAGTTCAAAGGGCCATTAACTGTGAAGAAACAGAAAAGATGGAGTAAACTGTTCCCTGTAAGTGATGGTGATGAACTGCAGCACAGGGGAATGCTCACCTTCAGGGTCTGAGTATTCTGTGTAGCACGGCTGTAATTACAGCTCTCCTGACCGTCAGCATCTGTCCTCCGGGCCCGAGTGTAGCTGTCTGTGCAAAGGGCTACATTCCACTGTGATTACTCTGACCATGTCGGTCTCTCCTTATTTAATTAATCAGAACCTCACCCTTCGTTTACAGAAGAACCATTCATAATCTTTTACACATGGCACATTTCAGGTTTGTGGCAGTCTGTATGTAACGGAGAGTGTATGCACCATGTATTGCTGATTCTCTTAAAATAACAATAAAACAACAGAGATATGGCTTTAGACCAGGCTTTGTTGGTCTTAATGGCAGTAGCTTTAAGCAATATACCAACAATGTGCCTGACCCCTCCTCATCTCAAGACCAGCTCACCCCAAGTGGACACAAGTTCATCTTCCATTTAAAGAATGTGGGCTAAAACGAGAAGATGACAACTGTATCAGTCTGAATTTCACTTCAGTCCTTGTTTGTATGCTTTTGGACAGACTCATTTTTTGACAGAATGTCAGGCTGAAATCAAACCAATATATTCTAGGGTGAAGTAGGTGGGTTTGGTCTTTGATCCACCAGGTCTGTACATTCTGGATAAAGTTGTTCATCTTTGATGGTCAGGTCTGCCTGTGGGCCTTCTGGGTGGAATTAGGAGGTTTCCCCTTCGTTGCTTTGCCTTGTCAACAAGCCTATTGTCAGTTGGGTAAGTTAAATGAGTGTCAACACTGCTGTATGAAGGCTAAACATCCTGGTGAAGTGTATTTCGTTCATAAGTACCATATTTTCTGTGTGATTGTGTGGATTTTCCTTTCCTCTGACTAATGAATTGGATTTGACATTCATATTTGTTAGAGCTGTCAACAGAAGTATACATTTGAGGAGGAAGTTCATTTCTTAAAAATATTATTTGCTAAATTAACATTTAAATTGTGTTTAATAGATGTTATGTCAGCAAGACTGAATTTTTCTCTGTAGTATTTATCCACCATGTTTGCCTTCTCCCTCAAAGTAGCAGTGGACAGAATGAGCAATCGACAATATTGAGGAGACCGTATCAAATGTCTGAAATGTATTTATAGCCTACTTTTATAGCTGCAAAAGGCAACGACAGCAGTCAATGTGGAGTAGCAGTACAATTTTAATGAATATTCTGTAATTTCAGTCAATTGACTCTCATCCTATGGAGAATAAACCAACCCAAAGAATGATACTGTATGGACACATTAGTGGACTTATGGTAAAAATAACAAATAAAACACATACAAAATGATGGGCAAGCTAGGGGGGATTGGCCCATGGTTAGCCTAATCAGCTGTAAGTAGCTTTGGATAAAAGCATCAACTAAATGACTGTAACATATATGTATATAATGTATATATCGCCTAGCCGTAATACAGACATAGCCTGACAACCAATCTCTGAACAGTATTTTGTAGTATCCAAGCTATGACTACATGTCTAAATGTTAGACAAGCTAGTTCACTAGCAGTAGGTGTGGAAGCAAATTTGCTAGCTTTCTAACAGAATAGTTGGGGATGTACCTAACTTTACCCTATGGCAGAGTTCTCTGGCTGTTCGGCTTGACTACTCTAGAGGTAAAAAATGGCTGAAAAGCTGCGACTATGTACGCAAATATCTTCTATACTTTGAGCCACATAGTTTACTACAAGAGAGTTGGCCTGCATATCCTTTTCTCGTCTGATAACCAATGCTGGCCTATAGGCACCTCACAAGCGACTAGAGCCATATGCAGCAGGGACCCAAGCCAAATTGTTTATTTTGGTGGCTGGCCAAACTGAAACATTATTGATGCCTGCTCGGCTGGCACATTACCAAGTGAGTGGGGCCATATGTTTACCAATCCACTCAGTACCATTCCATAAATATTTAGTTGGATGATGTACATTATTTTTCTGTTAAGCAGCATTTCAGCAGTAACCTGACTACAGAATTTCCCAATGGGTTTGACAGAGGGATCATGAGGTTACAGATTTACTATGCGCAGATGCTATTTCTCTCAGTTTTGAGAGAAGTCTATACAGGCCAAAGATATATAAGGCAAATATGGATTCAGTAGTTTAATGATTGTCATCAAGAAGTAAAAAATATGTTGTGTAGAAGATTAATGACTGCATTTTCTCTATGCAAAAGCCAGTTGATGACAGAATGAACAGAAGGGAAGATAAAAACAACAGGAGGGAAGTGAATGGTTTCAGTTTGAGACCATAAGATAATCAGTGTCTGTGAACCTTTACTTCTTGGTTTTCATTGAAAAGAATGCGGTTAACTCTAAAAATATTGCATCTGAAAATCCTGTCATTATCATTTTGTATGTAATAAATTAAATTATGTTAATAGAGAACTATGCAGACACACATGGTTCAAGCCCTTGGTAACTGAAATGCATTGCTCCACCTCCATTTCCTGTTGTGGTGCAGTTAGAAATACAGCACCACCTTTTTTTTCTTGAACCTGTTGGAGTCACAGGCTGTGGTCACCTGGTTTTAAATACCCACCAGAGATTTTTAGTTGAGGATAAGGTAGGGGCCACTGGAAGTTGTCTCTCAAAAAAAATCCGAATGGGAAAACAGGTCACATGATTGTTCAGGCAGTATGGGCTTTGTTAGCTGCAGGCCTTTGGTTTAAATCATTTTCCTGACGAGGGCGAATAGCCTGAAGCATGGCTATCTCTACAGATCTGTTTACACTAACCTAAGTGAATGTTTGAGCCCAAATGGATGACAAACCAGAGGCCCCTTTTGGTGATTTATATTTCCCCTCAGGTTGTAGAGGGACTCTCTGTTTTCTATTATGTTTTTTACATCAGGAAAACCCAGTAAAACCTTTAAAAATAGAAAACCCAGTTTTTAAAATTGACTAAGGAAATCAGAATTATCTGGTGTATGAATTCTATACAGGTGACAAACACACCTGACAGGCATGAACAATTATTTGCCCAAGCCTAACTACAGCCTGAACTCAACAGTTGTCTTATACTTTACCACATACACAACATATGATGAAAAATGTAAAATACTTGTTACAAGAATAATGAACAGGTAGAATTTTCAGAACTCAGAACCCTGCCAAATCTCACATTTAAACACACCTGGCTAATCACTGCAAAACTGAGCTTAGACATGGGAATGTCTGTTTGGAAAGGTTACAAAGATTCCCTAAAAGACACTCCCTAATCCAATCTCCTTTACCATGCTTTTGGATGCTACATACTTTCAAGCAAGAGTTTATTTTAGGCATACAACAGCCTTTAGTCTCATGGTGAGGTGAAATACACCACATCCATTTTACATCTTTAAAATACTGCTGTGTCATGGAAGATTTGCATAACATATGCTATCAGTCCCTATAAATGCATTGTGAACCACGTTGCCCCCCAATCCACTCCAGTAGCTGTTTGTGCACACCATTTTGTATTTCATTCTGTTATCTTGTAAACATACAGGGTTAGTCCAGCCTTGGGTACAGTGAACAGTGGCTTCTATGCCAATGCAGCACATCTGTGCTCTTCTTCTATCTTGTGCATGCATCTCCGTTGTATTAATGATATGGAGCAGTTACCATCATAATGTGTGACTTCTTGACAATTGAGCATCCCTGAATCTAAAGAAAACCTTATTACGCAGGTATAGTGTGGGTGAATGGGATGGGGTTTCTGACAGTGGCCTGAGCCTGGGAATGGAAACTGATTATTAAAGCAAAGGAAAATGCCCCAAGCAATTTGTTGCGAATCAGGAGGATCTTGAACAGTAATTCCTTCCTTCAGTGTTGATTACTGTCAAGAAATTAAGCATTATGATTGCCCCCTTTCCTGCAGAGAATGCTTATTCATGCTATCAGCAGCCAATACCTCAAAAGTGCAATAACCCATGTACCTCCTGCAAGAGCACTACAAGTGTACCACTTATCACAAATGCTTTTTGATTTAGTTTATCTAGTGAAAACATACACAAATCAGAGTAAAATGAAAGAGGGTGCAAGTGGTTTCTATTAGGAGGATTGTATTACATTGAGATTAGATTAAAACCAAGTGTGGAAACAGAATGCTTGATTCCAATAACATCTGAAGCAGTCACCACAGACTGCATGTGAAGTATTTGGAAGAGTGAATTATGTTTATTCATTGTGTATGAATCCTGGTTTCTTGCTGACATGTCATTAGTGAGTGTCAAAATGTGCTTTATGTTATATATGCAGCCTATACTGCCCTGCATGGAGGGTTCTGTATTTCTATATATTTTACAGACCCTTCCTCTTACCTCTAGGGTCTGTTCTCAACTTTCTCTGGGGTTTGTGATTAACTTTCTATCACCACAGACAAATGTGGGACTGGTTTATGTTCTTTGTCTCACCTCTCAAGGTTGAATCTCAAGAATGTTTTAATGTGTTTGGTGGGTAGGTAGTGTGCAATGAAGATGAATGAATTGGAACAACTAAAACAAGAGTGAAAAACATTTTTTCATATAAAACTCCTGCTGAAAGCCGGTGATTGTTGTTTAAGTTTTATATTACGGTAAAGAACATTCATTTAGAATGTTTGTATTTGTAAATCCTGTTTGTCTCTGCCCTTGATTTGTGGTTATGTACTTGTTGCCAGAGACATGTAGCCCCAATATCTTAGTGGGTGACTGCTCTGTTGCGGTACGTGCTGTGCTCAAAGGAGACTGAGCCTCTCAGAGAGGCATTATGTGAAAATGAGAAGCAATGGGCGGCTGGGTGGAATATCAGTGTTTATACTCAGTCAGGGAGCGGGACTTTACATCAAGCTGCTGTAACCATGGTTACCTGGCTGCTCAGTGAACTGCGAACCCCAAGGACTCTGAGGGTGATTATTTGGGAAGAGCATCTGCATGCTGGATTTACGCTTGGGTTCTGAATCAAACTGTATGTATAAGGCTGCTGTGAGATACTTCTCTAGAAAATAGTGTAATTATTGTGAAATTGCCATAAATATAGGCATTAACTAAATGTATTTAATTGAAGAATTGTATTTTCAGTGTGTGACCTTTTTTGCTACATCTGTTGAATTGACTTGAAAGGATTCTCACACCTGAGGGGATCTGAATGGTGATCTTCTTCTGATTATAAATCATCTCCACTGTGCAGGGCTTAAACCACTTTTTCCAAATTTTGTTGTGATGCTTTCCTGCATGATATGAGATGAGCACTCCTCAACAACATGCATTATATAAATATAATATAAAAAAGTTGAAAATGTTGGTTATATTCCAACTTGAACATGTACAATGATAAATTCTATGTTCTAAGACATAATAAACAGTATACATGAGATGATTATGATTATGATTAGACCTGTGGTTCTTTGGGGGACAAAACATTACACAAATACAAATACATTACACTGTGTTTTCCAAGAAGATGTGCATAATATCCTGATGCTTGCTTTTTTTTAAAATTTATTTTATTTTATAAAGACAACCAATATGCTGAATAGCAGATTTGCTCTTAAGTGCAATTTTTCAGTATGACACAGTTCAGCGTCCATAACACTTAATATTCCATCTGAACACTTTTCTCATAAGGAATGAGAGCTGAGACAGTGTCCTTGATTCATTGTCCACTTCCTTTTCCTGTTTGAAGTATGCAGGTGGGAAGGTGTAAATGGAAAGAGTGTCACTCTTCTGTGAGGTGTTTAATGAAACCAGCTTCCCAATCCTCACCTGTGTTGGTTTGTAATCCTGCAGAAATGGGTCTCTCAGAACAAAAGCAACATCATTGAATTGACTTTAACACACTGCCAGATAATAGTCATAATAATTTCAGTTCTGCTGAACTGAAACCGTGGTCTTGGTGAGAGGCAAACAAGTTGAAGAACACAAAGTGTATGATGTGAGAATTTTACTCCATACTGTGCTTACTTTCACATTTCACTCATTTTATTATGTAAAATATACAAATTTATTGAGGTGGATTTATCAGAAGGATCAATAGAAAAGACTGACATTATCATTTCAGACAATCTCACATGTGTTTACCCTGTATAAACTGCACATTTCCCCCTTAAATCTCTGGCATAGACCTTTCATTCTGTCAGTCTCATTTTCTTTATGCATTTGTTGCTCTTAGTTGCTGTGCCACCATATGCACTGTAAACTGTGTTTATGAAACCCATAGTTTGCTATGTTTGTTTGTGGTGTACATACTTCTTGATTACATTGCACTACAGTAGCACAGATCCTGTTCAGTAAATTGCATGCATTCAGTTATATCTGGTTCCAGGGGAGCAGGAAGTGAGAGCGTATGCTAGGATCAACAGTTTTAATAGTAGTGAATGACTTATTTTTCATCCCTTTCTGGGGATCGGTTTGGCAGCGGCACCATTGGTAGGCTCCTTGCCCAAATACTGTCTCCTATCTCAGAAACATGGGCTGAACACTGTGAGTGGGCTGAATAGTGATAAGAAAGTTGATGAAATGCTTGTGTGCTGAACACTCACTCTGCATCTGCCTATAAACAGAAACCCCCTGGATGCTAGTCACTAATGTTTCTGAAAGATTGACTATAAGCAGATGTAGAGTGGTTTAAGCCTTCCTCTCTGCTCAAGCTGGACTCTTCACCCAAGTGATATCCTTGTTGTGATTCTTATTATTAATTTGGTTTCTGGTGGTGGAGATGGTAGTGAGCTGTATCTGTTTGGGTGCAGCAGCATGGATAGGTGTGGTAGCAGACCATGTGGTGGTCATAAAGTAAATGGTGAAGGTGGGAGGCATGTACACAGCTTGGTTCAGTGGGTAAGGGCCCCCTCATTTAACAGATATTTGCACTATGTGGTTAGCTTTGCCATTGTTCTTAATTAGCTGAGAATCCATAGATTTTGGCCTGGCCTCTTGACAGCAAAGGAGTTGATTTTTTTCGTGTGGTTGTGTGACTCAGGACCTGGCCTGTCTGAATTTGAGGTAATGCGTCTGAATACTATGACTAATTTACCCGGTCAATCCATATGTTTGATTTCCATAGAAAATTATGTGTAGTTCAAATGGTTTAATACTGTTCATTTTTTACTTGTCAATCTAAATCAGGAATCCTGGCAAGAGTGCAATGACTTTAATTTGAACATAAGAACATGCTACTTTGAAGAAAATGCCAATTACAGTTAGGAAAAAGAATTGTCTTAATTAAAATCTAAGGGTCATAGAGCTAATTCCACCCCCTGAAAGACTGGCAGGCTCATTGGCTGGTACTGTGTGTTGTGAATGTAATAGATTTACTATGGGAAGGTCTTAGAGTGGAGATTACAGTAATACTGGCACGCTAGTTCTGATTAGCATGGTGGAATGTTTGCCAGATGAGGGCCACCGGGCCCAGTCAGGTGGTATTCATTACGCCCTTAGCTCCCCACAGCTCTGTACCTCCCCCTCCTGAGCTCCATGGCCCTGGGCACCAAACTCTAGACTTTTTCCATCTTCAACACACTCTGATGCAGCCAAAAGAAATGATCTCATAGACTGGTCTCACAGCTGTGTACTGATGTGGCACAGGGGGCTTTGAGTCTGTCTGCTTCTGTGTGTGTGTGCATGTGTGAGTGTGTGTGCGTGCATGTTTATGCATGTGTGTATGTGTATGTCTGTCTGTCTGTCTGTCTGTCTGTCTGTCTGTGTCTGCCTGCAGTTAGCCACATGATTGTAGTTGTAAATACCCTTGTTTTTTCTGGTTATTTTTGAACCGATTTAGACCAGTTTGATGGAATTGAACAGTGTCAATGAGTAGATAGGACTTTAGTGTCAGTGTGTATTTTCTCCAGTTACCTGCCAGATCTCCCACATTGGAGTGCTACCTTTGATGTTGTACTGATCAGATGTCTACCCACCCAAGGATTGTATGTCCTGCAATTACCATGTGAATGTTGGACATAGAATAGTAGCAATAGTGTGCATTTATGGGAAATTAATTTTGATACAATAATTTCCTTTAAGTAGTACAATTTTTGTGAAAAATTATGTGATTATCACCCAAAATACCAGCGTTTGGATGTGTGACTTTTTTCTTAGTACAGTGCTGCAGTTTCATTATACCATGCTGAAGTGTTGTTTTATTCCATTATTTCAGTTCTGTGGAGGCAGTGCTTGATGTTTTTCCCTGGATCATGTGTTAAGACTCTTATCACTGGTGATTCTAAAGGTACAAGCAGCTTCCCTGCACGCGAGGTGGAAACTTGGCACATTAGTGAATGTGTGTCAAGCAGTGGCACATGTCCAGTTCTTGTTGCTGGAATGGATTGCAATGTATTCACTTCTCAGTGAGGCCTACTGTTTGGATGAACTATTTTGCTTTGAGTAAATAGGAATTTCAGGGTATTTACTGTGGTTTAATCGGAGTATAGAACAATGACAACTTATCAAAAAAAAATATGCCAGTCTGCATCACCACGCTGTCTTGGTGGAGTTTGTTATTATGATAAGGTCTTGCACCATATCACCGGGGTGTGTTTAATGTCTTCCACCGAGTCCCTTGAACATGGACAGAAATTTCTTAATGTCTTACAGTGACTCAGTTACTTTACTGGAAAAGTTTGTTGTTGGCTCATCAGAGTGCAATCTAAATAGTTGCTCATAATGGAACAAAGCCAGAGAGTAACAGTAGTTTTAAAAAACACTGACTTTTTGACACAAGTGAGAGGGGAACTTGGTTAGGACACTGGAGAGTTACACACCAGTCCTGCCAGTCATTAATGCAAAAGGATGACGCCTCCCAACTGCCAAAGCAGATGAACAAACAACTGAGTCTGAAGAATCAATATTTACATTGGGGCAGCTTGGTTTATGGGAAAATGTTTCTAAATTACTGGGTGGTTGTTTTGTGCAATTATTTTCATTTATCTTCAGCCGAAGTTCAGTTCTAAAGATGGCTTAACTGCCGCACTATGTCCAGTCAGTCATGTGGTTGTGGGTACAAGAGAGCTGACAGCAATTGTGTCTCTGCTGCAGTTTTGATTGGACACCAGCATTACGGCACCCATATTCCAGGTCATTTTTACAGCAGAGGCCCATGCTTTGCTTTAAGCTTTGGAATACATAGAAAATGCACAACAACGGGACTTTGTAATTTTTACGGGTTTTGAATCTAAGCCTTCAAGCAATGGAATCTTTGAAAACAGATCACCCTATAGTAATTCAGATTTTAGCTGGTCCATTCTTTACAGAAACAGAACTATAGAATCCTCTTCTGTTGGGTAGTAGGCCATAGTGGACTATATGGCAATGAACAAGCTGACATTGCTGCAAAGAAAGTCCTCACAATAATGATTAGGGAGTGTCTAATTCCACCATCAGACCTGCTTACTAAAGGGTAAATAACTAGGCCTGTCACGATAACTACTTTTGTTGGACGATATATTGTCCCAGAAATAATTGCAATACACGATATTATTGTCATTTTAAGGCCATTTTATGCCACTGATATAATGATAATATAATAGCATAATAAGGCAGGTACACCCTTTCAAAGAGCAAAACATTTTAGAATTTTTATGAGAAATACATTTAAAGTATTCTATATAGTTTTTTTTTGTTTCTGTGTGAAGGTTATTTTACTCTGTAATCATATTTGTAGATTTACTGTATGTTCTGTCTTTATCTATTGATTGGTTTTTATTGATCAATATTTTACTATGATCTTGCCATGAAATGGCCTTAGGTGCTGATGTGGCATTAAATACCAAATAAATAAACGAGAGCTGACAACATTTTAGAATGGGGTTTCAACTAGGCTGCATCTTTAAATTGTCCTCCCTGCACTTCTGATCATTTTAATTACCTTTCTCTTGCAGTTAGCTTGTGTTAACAAACTTTTATACAGTAAACAAAGCAACTTAATAGGCCTACATGGTGTAAGTGAGTTGGGGCCTGAAAGAGGAGAGTCTGCTCTAACCTCTGCTGCCTTTATACACATTCTTGGCAGGCGTTAAAGCCTTGGCATCTGGTGTTCAAAATAATATCCAATTTGTCAAGTGATTCCTTCACACCCAGAGGCAAACATAAAAATGCCACAGCCCCTTCGTTTCCAATAAGAATGGGCTGGATCAGCCCCGGTACGGCTGCCTGACTCAGTGGTTTCAGTGGTTGGATCAGTTCTTGCTTTCAGGGTAACTTGCGGGTTGCTGGCCATCATGTGATTCCAGTCAGGAGCTACAGCCAGGGCTGCCTTGTGTTAAAATTTTGACCCCTATGTTTCCATCACAAGAGGAATAAATTTGGAGTAACTAATTTAATGAATAGCGTAAGGATAGACTACCTCATGTTCTTGGCCTAGGGAAGTTATTCCACACAATAGGACAATTCCAAATAAGTAATGGAATTCAAAACATTTTGAACCCCAATAAAACAGGCTATTGAAACTCATTTTTAACCAGTAACTGATGTACAATAAATTCTCTTGCATCTGTAATGAGTGATAGAGCAACCGTCATTTCCACTCGTGACTGAGAACTCATGCAAAGGACTGGTGGAGTGGGGGAATCGATGAGAACCAGACTACACTAGGATAGTGGGCATAAATTAGTGAAACATGGAACATTTATTCTAAAAACTGGTTTAAATAATGGTTCCTTTAGCTAATTGTTTTGGTTCGGAACACTGAATGCGTAGCCTGTGCTACTTTACCATCTGTCTGACGTCAATGCCAAAAAAAGAATAGTCCTGCTGACTGTGAAAGGGAGGGACGTATGTTAAGTCATTTACGTGTTCATATAGTTTTTGGGCTTACTTCTGTTCTGTAATGTACTCTGTAATTTGGTCAATATGTTAAAATGTATGTCTTGGCAGCTCTTTTGTCATTTTAATTTCCCTTGAATCTCTTGTTTGGATTAAGCCCTGTCACATTAATAATTACATCTATCAGAAAGATCTTTGGGCTCACAATATGGGTGGCCTGTCTCTGGTCTGGTTGCTGTTCTTTCTAAGTGTGTTTTACGGAACCATTTTCGGCTAGGACATCCACTTCAGAAATATGATGCTGCCATTGACTCAGCAATCTGAATAATTCTAAATCTTTTATCTGGTTGAACTAGATCAAAGTTCTTGGAGACAAATTCACATAAATGCTTAAATGAACTGTCTTAAATGAAGAGAATTCTTGCATATGTGCTGATATGAAATGTCAGTGTTTCAGTAATGTAAAAAAAATGTGTGGATTCCTACCGATGCTTTGACCCTGTTAGACAACAGCAAACAATACAGTCATATTTTGTATCATCTTCTGGTGACCTAGGCAGTGTGTAATTGCCGGCACAGCTGCAGTGGATGTGAAGTGAAGGCTTGCTTTCACAGGAATCTGAGCAGCCATAAGCTGGTGCGAGATCATTGCTGCGTGAGACAAAACCATTTTGAAAAAACTGAGTTTGGAGTGGGAAATAGGGAAAATTACAAAAAAAAAACTGCTTAAAAGACGCAGAAAGATGGTGTTAGAAATGCCTGTATCAGGAATAGTTTTTATGAACCACCATTTGCTGTAAATGAGCAAATGAATATGGGGGAATCCTCTTTTCTAGATGAGAAATGGGAACCTCAAGATCTTCTCTGTGGTGCATGTGTCACAGTTTACCTGGCAGAGAGCAGCTTTCAGCAGGCCTTATTAGAGCTGCAGGTGTGTATATTTTTTGCCCCTGGCTACATTTGCTTGCACACAATTCCTGAGTACCCTGAGATGCCTGAGAATACTGTGCTCCTTTACCCTGACCAGGCAGCTCCACAAGCAGGCCCTTGGTCTGTTGAGGGTCCTCTAACGGGTCTGTGGTATGTATGCTTTACTGAAGTGTAAAATTCATTTTTGAGCTCATCAGTGTGGCTTTTCTGTGGAACAAAGGTAGCAGTGGTCTGGCCAGGAGGCAGGGCAGCCTGTTATTCACAACACATCAAATAATGTGCATCCATCTGGCCATCTGCGCATAAATGGAAATGCTGCCCCTGTGGAGGCATAAAGCAGGCATTTTTTTTCCTCTTCCAGTATTTGAGAGGTGGTTCACAATGACTGGATCAATGCTGTAGCCATACAGACCTGGGTCGTGGGATGGCTTATGTCAAAAGGAAAGGGAAAGAGGTGTGGATAGGTAAAGGGAGAGGTTGGATATGACAGTTTCACTCATTTACAGTAATCTGGCACAAAGGGCAAGAAAAGCTGTAGGGTGTGGAAATTGAAGAGCTGAATTCGAAATAGAACAGTGTTGATCACATGCTCACATTCTTGTTTCTTTTTGTAGGATGTCTGGAATGGAATTGACTCAAGGAGGAGTCAGGCACACAGCAATGCAGATGACAAGACCCACAGCCTGGAGACCCTACCCCCTGGTAAGAAACTGGCCCCATAATTCCACTCTGCCCCACTGCTGCAGGGCTGAACTATTGGATAGTTTGGGATATTTAATGACCACACACATACACACACACACACACACACATCATGCCTTTTAACTACCATATGGGCAGCTTAGGCCATTTAATGACTATACACATTGCTTTGAGGATTTAATTACCCTGCAAACACATTAGGCCATTTAACATCCATACATGCAGGGATAGTAATTTAACGACCATACGTACAAGTGTATGGTCTCTGTCCTCTGGCCTTTTGTTGCCATGGTAGCCCTCTCAGAATGTTAGTTGCTGATCCTGCCCACTCAACCTAACTGAGTTGTAATTAAGAGAAGCTGCTTCATGCCACAGGCCTCAGTTGTAACCGTATGACCATTTTATAGGATTTTCTTCATTTAAATGTAGATATTTTACACATGCTCTCTTTGGCAGGTTAGTCTGCAGAGAGCTGTTCCATTTAATATTTGTCATGAACACTCCATCTTACAGCTAAGCACATCTGTATTGTTATACATGGCATGTAACACCCTCCTTGTGGGATTTAAAATCCTACAAGGAGCATTTTCCTGCTCTTTTGCTCTCTCTGTGTATGTCAAATGTGACATACACTGAAGTGACAGTTGGTCACTTCTTAGAACCTTGAATTTAGTAATGCACACTATCAGTGCGTATGTGAGGCTGTGCTTGAATGCTTTCTCTGATCAGCTTTAACTTTCTCAGCCCTTCCTTTTGTAGCAAGTATTTTTCTCACTAGCAATGAATCATTTGTTTCTGTTTCTCTTGTGAATAACAACAACAACCACTATTTGAAGTGTTTTTGAAGTTCCAGCCATGTAGCCTGTCCCAGACAATGCCTCACACTAATGACACAGTGTATATTGTGCTTTAGAATGCTCTATAATCTTTTAATGTAAAAGGTCATTAAAATATAAATGATGGGATACCTTAACATTACTTACATGTAAGTGAACGATCGGGAGTTATTTTGTCACTGCTCTGAGTGAGAGACTGGCAGTAATAGCCCGGTCCTACAGGACGTGGGATTATGGGATGGAAATGTGAAATGTCTTCAAATGTTTAGCCCAAAGTGAAGCACACCTGGCCATGCCTTCTCCTGCTTGCAGATATTATCATCCCCTCCCTAGCTGCAGGATGTTCAGGGTTCTCTTTATCAAGCTGTGCAGTGCCAGTAGCGAGGTGTAAGTGTGTGATTGAGGCAGCCTGGTTATCCTGCGGGCATTGAGATGTTTGCGGACCAGTGTGATTTATTTTATTAGAACATTCACCTGTCAAGGTAAGAGGCATAATAAGGAAAAAGCCACACCAGCTGGGGACAGTGTGACATTTAAACCCCTCTCAGCCAAATGAGTGTGGGCAGCCCTATAACACAACCAAGGAGATGAGGAGCTAACAACTGCAGTGCAATTGAACATCCTAATTAAGGCAGAGTTTTAGAACAACTCAACCAGCCCTTCATTTCTGAAGAAATGTCAGGAAAAAAAAACAGTTTATTTAATTCAGCTTTAAAGGCTCAGGTGCTGATCAGAATGTATTCTGTTAATTTACTTCTGAAACGTGTTTCACAAGATCGCCTTACATCCAAGGTTGAAGAATCTGGTTTTGTGCTGCTGTTTGACCTAAACCATGACAGAAACTGCTCTTAATCAGTTGCTTACTCCTGTGCTTTATCTCCTTTTGTAACTGCGTTAATACATATTATGTCATTCTGTAAAGTACCAGACATTTCTGTTAGTATCTGTTAAGCAATGTATATGTGATAAAGGATTATATTGATAAGAATTTTAGTTTTAGGATTTGTACAATTTTAATATGTGAGTGTGTCTATTAACATCTGTCAATCTAGCCTAGTTTATCATGTGTTTTTTTTTTCTGGAGCATGCAAACAACTACTCATTTGCAGAAAGAAGTGGAAGGAGGGCTGCTGACTGTTTACTGTGAAGGGAGATAGGGGGAATATATCCTAAAGAAGAGATAATAATGTCACTGGATCATGAGCAGCAACCCCATATGTATTATAAGCACAGAAACATTTTACTGTAGGACATGACTGATGATATGTTATGTAGATAAGCTGTGATGTGTGTGTCAGAAACCAATGTCTGCACTCATAACTAAGCTGAAAATGTCATGTTTTAGCTGCTGATATATCTTGAGCTTGTAGGAATATTCACAGCTCTTCTTCTACTACTCTTACTCTGTAACTTCACAAGAATTTTCAGTGTGACAACTGGCATCAATTGCAATTGTCTCTGTAATCAGAGATCATCAATCAGGATACTGAAGACAGAATGCCAAAGCTCACTGAGACTAATAGTGAATAGTTATCTCTTTGCTCCCTCTCCTTGACAAGCAATGCAGTGCACGGCTGCTATGTGACCGAGATGTCATTCAGCAGAGGTGGAAAACTCCTGTTACAGAAACTAAACTTACTATCACGTATTTATTCTATCTGTGCATTAAAACAGGTAATTTCACAAATTAACTACTCTACCTGGCTAAAGAGATGTGCTGATTTGAATCAGCTGGTCTAGTACATGGGTGGAACAAATACATTGTAGTACTTTTGCTCTGTGATGCCTCTGACATATATCAGAACTGCATATATCAAAATTTGCTGAGAGTGAAGAACTTGTGTTATAATAATGCACTTCAGCGATGACAAACATTCATTCATTTCATGCACAAAAGCAATGCAACAGTCTATGAATGAGGGTGATGTGAGGGCCCACTTACAGACAACACAAACTCATGGAGATGGCTGCCTTCGATCAGTCCTGGACCTTGCAACCAACAAGTCTTCACTAGTCCCATCTTCACGAGTCCCATGGAGGCTTTGAACTCTGTGTGTGAAATGTTATATCGGTGGTGATTAAAGAGCCTATAGCCCAACAAACCATATCAAACCAGCTACTGTACATTCCTTTCAGTTCATTTTTTTGGGCATTCTGCTGTCCAAACACTCCATACTCTTTACACATATCTCAATCATCTGGTTTTACAATACTCATAGGGAAGCAGAGGTGGCAGGACTTTGACCAGGATCTGTACGTGGGCGCGACCATCGTGCGGCCAGGACAGGATCCATACGCACGTAACAAATTCAACCAGGTGGAGAGTGACAAGTTACGGATGGACCGTGGTGTGCCTGACACCAGACATGACCAGTAAGTCTCCGCCTCTCAGCAGCTAATTAGATCAGTCTTCTCGTGTTGCATAGGGCTGTTGGTCTGCCACTCGCGTGGCTGTTTGATTTAAGGGTTTGTGCAATGACCAATCAATGGATAGTGCTACTGTACAATGCCAGCTACAGTCTAGTCTTCCTCCACTGCAAACCTTTTGAACAATCGGCAGTTCATAACTCTGCTAGAGTCTTCTTTTTTACCCATAACCAGTGTGTTGTGAATTTTAATGTCTTTATATTTGTTTGCTTCTCAGGTTTATAGTCCTTTGGAGGACTATTTCCTGTCTTTTGAAGTTTATCACAATATTGGTGTGAGTGGTAACACAGACCGCGATGACCATGTTGACTGATCTATTTCAGGCAGCAGGAAAACCGGTATAATTGTAATAATAAGTGTCTATCAGGAAAAATGCATGTATGTATGCATCCATAATGTATGTGTATGTATATGCTAAAAATGACGCTTTTTTATTTTCTTCCCAGTTGGGGGGAAAAAATGTAAAGCAGGAAGTCTGTCCTCATTGTGTACAGTAACATGGAGACAGTCATGTCTGATTGACAGGACTGCACTGCTATGAGTAAAATCTGCTGTTTAATCAGAAAGTCAGCCATATTATTAGCCAAGAAAATGCAGACAGAGCAAAAAAAAAGTCTGAACAAATGCAAGAGAACTGCCTGTGCAAACTGATGGTGTAGGACATTTCCGAATTGTTTGGAGCCAATCTGAAAGCACACTGCATATCCTCCTTCCTCCTCCCTGATCTTTAGCATTGCCTGTGTAGTGCTCACTTCTGTCTTCCTCTTATTAAGCTCAGTGAAAAAATATTGTCGTTTTCTTGGCTTAAGGTGTCTTTAGACACTGCTGAACTGCAATTATCACACACACATCCCTGATTACCTTCAAAAACCTGATTACAGGAAATGTAATGAGCGTCTCCTTAAGTAGTAGGAATGTCTAGCTTTGTCATGGCTGTATTGCAAATATTTCCTTGGGGACAGTAGGCAGTAGAAAATTATGAAGAAATGTTTGCTTTTTCATTTTTAGAGGCATTTGTTGAGATGATAATATGTGTAGTTTGTTTTTATTTTCTTGGTTTTCAAATATATTCCTGGGGTTTCAAATATTCATTTAGGGTGGACCAAGTCAATACACCTTAAATACACTCTACAGGATGTCACACCTTAAGCACACCAGAATGATAATAAAATGCAAATTAAATGAATTCTGCCTCTTCTATTATGCTCTATTATTTCCACTGCCGACTTTTACAATCCTTCTGCACCCTGGTTCAGTAAACTTATATGGGCAGACACAGACACACAGTCTAGAATTAGTTGCAGTCATTGGCATTCTTGAGTCAAATTCATGTAACAAAATAAAGAAAGTGTACTGAATACCTGGTATTTTTAGCTAAAAAGGATTTTCATAGTTTCACAAGGAGCAGATAAATAGCTGACCACCGATGGGTGTTATCAATAATTTTGTCAGACTAACAGATGTTCAGCTGTATTCTTTACCCTAAAGCCTTTTGGTCTTCTGACAGGTTTCTACTGGCAGCATAACCTCACACAGGTGTGCAGAAATACACCTGAGTACTGTGATTGTGCTGCAGGTAACATAAGTATGTTAATATTTTTTAAAGTTTTTATATTTTTTTTAAAAAATCATACAATTGATGGTATGCCAGTAATTTTGTTTCTGAAGCTAAAGAACTAAGTGATATATTGTTGTGACACTGACATCTAAGACATATCATTAGTATTTCAAGAAGAATTATTTCCATTCGGACATTTTATTTTTTGTGACCTATTTTATATGATATATTCTTATGTCAGCACAGTAGGTCATTCATACCTGAGGTACAATAAATACAATACAATAAATGTATACTAATTACTCTTGTTATGTATGATGTTTTGTTGTGGGTTTGGCCTATGGTTGATGACCAGAATACCAGAGAGAAAAGGAACAATGGTTGCAGCTGAATAAACTTTAGCCTTTCTCTTCTGTGTTTGTCAGACTGTAACTGCAGCAGAGTTAAAAGATTTTTGTCAGTTAGTGAAAGAGGAACTGAAAGCAGATGTTTGGGTTTTACCAGCAGTCAGATCCCAGATTATTTTGGAAACGCATTAATCCGATTTAATCTTTCCCCTCTCCCTGCTCTCTGGACCCATATCTGAGAGCAAGGCTTCAGATTCAGGCTCTGAAAGAAATGGAAGATAAGATGTGTATGAAGTTCATCCATTGAGTGAGAAATAGGGGGTGGGAAGAGAGAGTGCATGGGGTGCCGTACAAGGGGGAGGTAGAATTGATAGGGAGGGTATCAGAGATGGACAGAAATGGTAATTAGAGGCGGTGAAGTAACATGGTAATTTCCTCGCTGACAGTCTGATCAATGTGCTGAGACCCTCAGAGCATCCCTGCTGGTCACAAAAATCCTTCTCCCTTCACTCCTTCCCAAACTTCCTTTCCTACAGACCCTCTCTATCCAAGCCTGGGTCTCAAATGTACAATTGATCCACCCTGCTGCTCCTCAGAAATTTTGGAAAAATGCTTGGCTGGGACTTTGCCGCCCTGAAAGAATGTCCATTTGTCATGAGCAAGCCTATGTCCTCTGAGACACTTTCAGTATCTGACTAAAATACCAGCCGTATCTACTTTTCACAGACATAAAGAAAGCACAGGGACTTTACATGCCTGTCTTTGAAGAGAGGCTGTGAAGTGTAATATGTCACAGAGTGCAGCTTATCCTTTTCTTCTGTTACAGTGGAATCATTGTAGTCTACATGTGGGATTTTAATTACTAGGAATGTGTATTTGGTCAGAGGACCTTTTTGATGCCTCTCTCTTAATTTTGAACTTCATATGTTAATTTCTTTGAATGTGGAACATAACTAATTTATTGAGGATGTTTTGCTAAGAAAAGATTTCAAGATAATTGATCTGGAATTAAGGTGTTAAGACTGAAAATAGTCTTATCTGAGGAACATCTGTCCTCCTAGTTGTCTTATCTGCTCTATCCAAGGCCTAATGGCAGGGATCCTAGATAACGGAGTGAGATTTGCAAATACTGCCATGTATCAGATTAAAATTGTTCATTTATTTTTTCATTTACCCTCCTTTCTCATCATCTGGATTGAACTGCTGCTCTGTCAAGTGATTGCTCCATACATCAGAAGCAGCACCAGTCACATTTAACTTATGTTGCCTGGGAAACATTGAGTTAATGAATCTTGTCTGGCCTTCCAAGACAGCCCACTAGAAAGAAATGCTACTGAGCATTTTAATGTCTTAACCCTGATTTATTTCTGATGAATTTAGTAGACCATCTGTCATAGACAAGAACTAAATATGGCCATCTGCTTAACATGTAAATGCCATCTGTCATCAACGCAACACTCTATGTATAATGTGCACAAACCTGTTGTATATCCATCTATAATGCCCTTAATTTTCCTAAAAACATGAGCCCAGTGTAGTTTTTGAGTTAATTATGTGATTGTTTTCATTTTCTGAACTACAGTAGATACTCTAGATACATAGATCAATCTGCAGTACTTTGTGGCAACATAGGCATGAATCCACTGTGGACTTAAAATTTTCAGTGGCAGAAAAAAGGAAATGAGGTATGCAAAACTTATCCTTTTATCCTTTTGGATGTACTTATCCAAATATTTACTTTTCCAAGTGGGAAATATGAGTACATATTCTGTGATTTACCTGTATTTATTAAAACTGTGCTTGGGTTCTGCAGGTATTAATATAGTGACTATCTGAAATTAAATGTTTAGCCTATATTACCTGTCTAGGAAAGTTTTCTTTCCCCCATGCTCATGAACACGGTTTGTATAAATGGTTTTAAGATGTTCGTAGTGCTACATGCACTTTGGGGAAACTCACCCCTGCTTGGTGGCATCTGATTTGTGAGGGTCAACTGGGAAAATGGGACAATGCCCCCAGCCCCTCCTCCTTACCTTTACTTCTGCTTTCCCTTTTGAAGGAACTAGCATTTGTGGAAATAACTTAATTACTACTTTGCTCATATTTAAATTTTAATACGTGTGTAATAGTACCGCCATAGTACCTTTGTCAACTATCCTTTTACTTACTTTGTGTCTGCCAGCCAATCAGGTTTGTAAAAACAAAAATTTGATCTGTCAAGTGTGGCCTGAAGAGTATGCAGATTGATGGTGTAAAGTTATCCACAAATATGCTCACAGAATGCTACCATTTTGGCCTTTAATCCCATGATTTTCTATTGTGTAGGGAAAATTGAAATGTTTATCAGGGGAGAAAGTGTATCAGCTGAAAACTGGGGAAAACACAGATGTAGATACAAAATATTTCCAATGGATATTTTATTTTTTTAGTGACCTTGGAAATAAAAAATGGGTAATTGTGCCACAGACTATGTTGTTTTTCCTGCATTTAGTTGGCATGGCAGTAAACAAAGTATTAAGTGTGGCTAGTGTGTCATCTTGAATTATGCAAGAACTCCAGAATTGGAGCTGAAGAGAAATTTCTAGCTCTGAATAATGTCTTGCAGTTTGGAGACCTGCCTATATGAAGTTAATTAGCAAAACATTTCCCTGAACTGCAGTGCGTAACAGTGGAAAGAAGTTTTTCGGGCTCATAGTAACTAACAAGTCAGCCTAGTATACATGCCGTAATTTCAAAGGATATTTTTGAGTTTAACATATCTAATTTATTTTGGTAATATCAATCAGATTGTTTCATTTCCTTTTTTTACTTAATGACCCTAAGCATTTTCATGTTTAACAGCAAATAGCAAGGACAAAAGCCTGAGCTTGAACAAACTTCTGTGTTCTTCCATGTTGGGATTTTTCTGACACTCAAGATTAATTGCCATTCAATTGCAGCATACAATGCATTTTCCTTGCTTTTTTGTATTTACAATTTAAATTATCTAGAAGATGACTTGTTTCTTTGACAGTTATTTTGGAGACTTTATGAGAAGCACTAATCATCTTCCCAGTGTGATTCATTATAATCAGTCTTTTCATTAATCTCACAAAGTAGTAAGTTTGACTTCAGATAGGAGATGAAAAGCCTCAGCAGCAGATGCACAAACAGTAGCTGAATCCTGCTTATGCTGTTGGGTGGCTTACAACAATCCATTCATTACTTATTCATTTTTTATGTTTTTACCCTAGAATTTAATTCTGAAAGAGATCTCAGGAATAATACATTTAGAAAGTGGATGAAAGTATCTGGTTTGGTATCATATTTGATAGAGTATATTTTATTTTTATGACTTAATCTTAAACGGAAGAGGAGCATTTATAAAAGAAAAGCTCTTAAGAAGACATCAGACACCAAGAAAAAATGTTCGCTTTGTAATGTGGGTAAAAGCTCAGAGAAGCCACTATCCTTCATCTGTAATTTCTGGGAAGTAAAGGCTTGGGGTAGCTGTCTTTGTCTTCTGTGACTAACTGGGAAATTAAATGTTTATTTTTTGTGTAGTGCCTGCTCTCATTACTGTCCAATTGTTACTTCCCCACAGAATATGCATACAACTCCAATGGCTGCATGATGTGTACAGGAGTAACCCCCCCCCATCCCCTTGCTGAAATCATACCAGCTTGTTTTGGGTGGGGAAGGTGCATTTTTGGCATGGTGCTCACTCTTCAAAAGCAAAGCAGTGCCGATTTGGTGCTATGAGCCACGTTTTAATTATCTCAAAACAAGCAAATGAATCTTTGTATGACTCTAAATTTGAAAAGTAGGTCATCAATTTCTCCCAGCTCCTCTCAACCCAGTTTTCCCAGCCCCATCTTACCTCCCTAACATCTGTGCAGAAACTGGCATTCTGAAATAGTCTGCACCCCTTTCCCAACACCCATACCCCTGCTTTCCACAGCATTCACTTTCTCACTTCATTGTAAATGCTGCAAGTAGCACAGGGCCCTGTGTAGTTGCCAATATTTTCCACTGAGTCTTGGTCTGCTGATTTGAATAAATGATGAAAGGTGGGCAATTCGAATAGGAACAACAGTAGTTGACAGTGAGCAGTGAGAGCTACTTTGTCTCAGGTAACAGGTGTGCATTGTGTAGTATATCCGGTTTGAGACCTTGGTGTGAATGGTGCTGATATACACTTTAACGAAATATCAACAGCAGTGGGCAGACTCTGAAAGCAGCTTAAGTTCTGGTCAGGCCCTTTATGATCGTAGGAAAAAAGAGGATTGTGATTGGTTCTAATGAGAAGCCGGATGGGGATGGGTGGGGTGCTACCATATCTCTGACAGCTGAACTATGGCAGCTACAAGCCTCACAGGCACAGGAAGCACTCTGCTGTCATGACTGCCATAGACTGGCCTTAAATGGTGTATTAGCCTTACAGTTTAACACTTCATAGACCTAACCAGCCAGCTGATGTTTTCTCAACCACTGTACTCTTGTATTTTTCCCCTTTTTTTCTCCTGAAGAATTTTTACAGCCAGTATTTGTAACCAGTACAGTTTAATTACAGTATTGCTATGGACAATTTGGTTTCTTTACATTTTGCTTGTTAACAGATACTTTCCCCTGAAAATGGAGTCTTTGGTATGTAAAACATACCCATAGAATATGGATGTTGAATTATCTTTCTCTCCCCTTCCCCTCTATCTGGATTAGGGTGTATTCTATGTGCTCTCAGCTTGCTGATTGATTAGCTAATTTGTGTTTCTGCTGACCTGCCTGTTTTAATCTCCTCTGGGCTGTGGATGTTTGTTTGAGCTGTCACTCAGGGAAGACAGTGACCTGGGATCACACTGAACCTGAAAGGCAGTGCTGTCCTGGTCTGTCCCCGTCAAGTTAAGGGAGTCCAGTTTAGTCCAGTCACAACACCTATCACAAAACGTCCAAACTACAATGCAGCACCATATTCTAGAATTTATGTATCTTTTAGCCTGCCACTGCAGTTGGGCATTCTTTTTTTTTTGTTATACTGTATGTCGCCTCAGGCGTCTCTAACGAGGCATGGCAGATGTCCAAAATTCTGTTTTCTACATGCAAAACAAAAATACAAATGTGGCGATGATATCCAAAGAACCTTTTGTCAGCTTTAATGATGAGCATCAGGAAAAAGGAAAAAAATAGCATTTTTCCCTGTTTTTGTTGTTGAAAAGTATAATATACTTGCCATATTATGGCAAGCATAACACACACCATTATGCCTTGTCTGGTCTGCTCTTTTGCTCAGTTCAGAGTTTAGAAGAGGCAACCAGCTGTGTGAATTTGAAAGAGGCAGTTGGCAGGGGGAGTTTTTAAGAGCCAAGATGATTGGCTGGTTGGGGGTCGGGAAGGTAGGGCTGGTGTCAGAGGTTTGGCTTACATGTGGGTACGTGGCAGGAGGGAAGTTTGTCTGCTTTCCTGTGGCTCCTCTCCAACGCAAACACACTCTGCTGAAGGTTCTTTACCCCCACAAACCATCAATTTAATAGCCTTAATCTTAACGCCGAACCTGCCTGATCCTGGCTCAGTGATTTTTGGGCAGTGATGCTCCAGTGAAGCTCAGTAAATCACTTGTTTGCTCCATTCACCTGTCTCCTGTCGGCTCCAGTGATCAGGGCCCTGTCTGGGAGAGGCTTACGGGAAAGACTGTGACACTGTCTTGACCATCATCGTGTGTATTTTTTCCCCAAGAACTGATTTCAGCTGTCACTGTAATGTTAATGTCTAATGCAGTTTGTGCTCAAGTGAAAGGTGCTTGGACTTGGATATTTGCATGCATAATGTACATAGATTTGAATACATTTGGAGCTCTTTATTCTGAAGCCAAAATGTAGAGTGAATTCAGAAATGCATTTTCAAGTCTGTGACATGCAGTAATTGTAATTGTAAATGCTTTAAACCAAATGTTTTTGCTAGAGTTGCTGATGCATATGTAAGCTGTGGTTTTAGCTAAAGCTTATACAAGTGACAGCAGCAGCAGCAGCTTTAACACTGGAGAAAGGAAAAGGAAGGATGAAATGTCTCTTCCATTATTCTAGACCTGCTCCTACAGTGATATCTGAATATTCATGACCATATTCTACTTAGGTGAATTATTTATTAAAGGGTGTTAAGTCGAGCACTAACTAGTAATTGTAGTTCTGAGTCAGATAGCCTTAATCCTATCCAGTATGTCTGTAGCTGCCATCCCAAGACTGTTCCTTATTTTGGCCTTTTAACATAATACTGTATGTATTCAACAGCTACAGAAAAAGAGATGGATCAGCTACATATCACTTATTTAGATTTCTCAGGCCTGGCTCATTCTGCTGGCTTGGTCAGTCTGGAGTTCTGCACTACCCGCTCTATGACCTTTTAATTACATTTATACAGAGATACCGTTTGTTCGCCCAGCATCTTGACTTCCTTCCACCACAAGAATGTTCCCTTACCAAAATGTCTTCCCGTTTCCAAGAGGCAAAAAGGCTGCCTCCTCCTCTGATATCCAGCCAACATCACAGACAAAGAAGGGCACCAATCCTGTAGGGCTTCACGCACAATAATATCAGTGTTCTGATGGAGAAATTGAGCATCCCATTACATCCTGAAGGAAGGACTATTCAGAAAGTTAAACGGGACAAAACAATACATTCTATTCTGAAACATGAACAGATACCCTCCAGAGTAATCTGGAAGTTGAATGTGGAACTATATGCTATAACTATGTGCAAGAGTAATCCTGGAAAAAAAAAACATTAAGTAGGAAATATTGTAGTTTATTTAATCCAGATCATTCTTGTAACTTTATAATGTAATTGAATGTAAAACATAACATAATAATTACAATGACCTTGTAGCTCTAATTGTAATTTTGCAGTTTGTGTACAGTGCTTTTTGCTCATAAGAAATCTACTCACCCTCATGTTGTCATAGTCACACAAGCACAAGATCCACAAATGTAAATAGGATTTTCTGCATTTGTTTTTGCTGTACAGGCAAAGGAGAACTAACTGAGCCCCGTAAAATGCAAAAGTTACTTGCAATTAAACTTTGATTTTCTATTATGTTCTCCAGTCTTATCTTTTACTACTTAAGCCTGTTTTCTTATTTGGAGAATTTGGAGGAAAAAAATAACTGACAACTGAAACTAAGCTTGTATGTGCATTGCTGAAAAGGGAAGTGCAACTATGCACTTTTTTTAATAAAAAAATTAGATGGCAAAACCCACTGCATAGCTGCACTTCCTTTTTCAGCAATGCACATACAAGCTTAGTTTGTTGTTAGTTCTTCTTTTTCTCCAAATAGAAAAGGTGGTGGACCTCGTCCCACCAAGAAATTTATAATACAATCTTGCTTGTTAACTTTCTTTTTTGTTTTCAGT
Organism: Albula goreensis; assembly: GCA_022829145.1. Classification (NCBI taxonomy): domain Eukaryota; kingdom Metazoa; phylum Chordata; class Actinopteri; order Albuliformes; family Albulidae; genus Albula; species Albula goreensis. The sequence goes on from CM040750.1 coordinate 24,251,514, forward strand.
GCAACCAAGCCTTTCAGTGTGATGTGTGAAAACTGGATGAGCTCTAATCCATAGAATGCTTCAGACCTCTGGGCAAGAGGTTTCTCTACTGGACATGCCCCTTGGGAGGCTAGTATGCCCAATACTCCACTGTTCATTCTCTCCAGTGATGTGGAACATGTCAAGGACTAAACCTGCAAAAAATACACCTATCCCCAGAGCACCGCTCTAAACTAGTAGTCACTGGAGTCCCATCCAAGCACTTAACAGCCTTGTACAGTTGCATTCCTGCTGCAAGTGTCTCTTACTCGTGCTTTTGCACAAATTCTGATGCAAAGCCTCTTACACAGCAAGGTCCCCACTATCATGTGTGAGAAGTGTGTTTCACACATATCCCAACAGTACTACAACCTACTTTGTCTCTGCCTCTGTGTGCCCTTTTCTGTTTACTGCAATACATAGGGGTGCCTGGTGTCAGAGTTCAGAGTTAAGTGCTGGTTGCCCACCATTTTAAGCCTCATTAATTTCTCCTCACATCTCTGTGCCCAACTCTCATGTGCTTGGCTACATACCCACTCCAGTAATGGTGCACTGAAAATAAACAGGATAATAACTGTGATTCATGGAATGTAATACCAGCTAATGATTTCCCTCTTGGGGTCAGGGTACAGAGAACTGAATGTCTTCTATACTCCAAAGTAACAGAAGTTGAACTCAGTCACCAAACAGGCAAAGTGTTGTACACAGAGTATTGCACCTGTTTGTCAGAGTACAAAAGAATATTGAGGTAACAGTCATGCAAGTTTTTGCCCATGGTTTTTGCCTCAGGTCCTCAGCTGACCTTTTGGTCCTGTAAACCACCAATGTATGAAACTGATCATACATACATTTCTTTATAAGCCATAAGTCTAAGATGGTGTTTGGGGATATTTATTAAGACATATGCATAGTCTTTTATAATGAGACATCTGTCTATGCATTTTACAAAATAAATGTAATAAATGGGAACACATGCATCTTTTTTTAATATTAGATGGCAGTGGTCTATGAGCCTTAACGGAAATTTTTTCCCTGCTGCTTACCCATGGGACATTAGGCTGGCTATAAGGTCATATCAAATTATAATTAAGCTCAGTGTGTACATAGCCAAATTATTATTTGATGTATTAAGTAAGTGTGTATTATAAATAGTCACCTGTGTGGCTATACCTAACATCATAATGTTATGATTATGTGACATGCGTTTGTGATAAGGCTGTATCTTACTCTGCCCTTCTGTCATAAACGTTCCTCATTGAAAGCTCACCATCCTTCACTTTAAAGCTCACCTCCTGCACGACTGAAATTAAGTAAAATTATGAGGGTGTGGATATCCTACTGAATCTTGTAATTGAAGAATGTGAGGGTCACTGGCATCTTAAAGACGGAAACTGTCGAAAGAGGTGCATTGTGGGATTTTCATGGATGAACACAATGGCTCCCTTGTCATGATCACCGACAAAGGCTCCTCTGTGCACATTACACTTTGCTTCTGGTTATTTGATCATTTGCTGCAGATCCAGTGTTAATGCTGAAATTGTGTAGTTGAATGAAAGTGAACCAAATGGACATCTTTAATGGCAATGGCTGACATAGTGACCTTTAAAAGAAGCTTTGATTAGCCTCATTGCATATTATTCGCACGTAGGTTATATATCCATCATTTTTGGCAATTTATAAAATTCTAACATAAAGCCAAGTCTTTTGGACCCTCTGCAAATTCACAGAATTTATTATTTTTTATTATTATTATTGTTCTGATTTCTTAATTTTTTTATTTCTCTTATCTGTGATGAAGACTAGACTCTGGTAACAGGTTATCCATATTTAATTCTGATTGAGCCTATGACCGTCCTGTTATCATTACAATTTTATTTTGAGGTTTGAAGTGAAGTCCTTTGTTCATGTGAGAAAGTACGGTGTCAATTATATGCACACAAAAGATACCGTGCCTGAGACTGCTTTGCTGTTCATTTATGGAAACATCAGTCAACAGCTTTGCGGAACTTACCAGTTACTGGATACTCTCGTTCCACCAGGTGAACCGATCAGAATGTTCCAGTCATCAGTGGAATCTAATTAAAACCTCTCGATCATGTCCTTTAGCTGTCGGCACAAACAATGGAGGACAGACCTGCCGGCCACCAGCGTTGTCATTACCTTCCATAACGAAGCTCGTTCTGCACTTCTGCGTACTGTGGTCAGGTGAGAACCATACAGGCTTATCTCAGACTGGACTCACAGCAGCCTTGAGGTTAAACCAGTGTTCATCACAGAGGACTCCTGTAATTGTGAGTTAATCCTGAACATATATTAAACCTATGCACAGCACTGAGAAGGTACAGTGAGCTACTCTTGAACCATGTCACTCTTTCTGTTTTATAGTGTCTTGAAGAAGAGCCCTCCCCACCTTGTTAAAGAGATTATCTTGGTGGATGATTACAGTGACAACCGTAAGTATTGTGTCTCATGCTGTATGTACCTGTCTGTCCCTCACTACTTGCCCCTCCTTGCTCTGACCTTTGGTTTCCTGTAAAGCATACAGAGGTGATGATTGCAGTGATGCAGTACATTGAATGGTCCATGTATGGAACTCTCAGACATAGCAGTATTAGAAAGCTGCTCACAGCCTTGTGCTTTCTATCCCCAGCTGAAGATGGCTCCTTGCTTGGTAAAATAGAGAAAGTACGAGTCCTACGGAATGATCGTCGAGAAGGTGATTAAACTAATTAACTAGAAATTGATGCTGAAAATGTACTTGTACCATATATTAAGCATGTTATTTTGTACACTATTTTTTTAAAAATTTGTCTTGCCAACTCAACCATAAAATGGAACAGGAATCAACTTTGCTGGTAATTTACTTTCTGTGTGTCAAAATACTGCACATAAACTTACACATTTTCAGTTGTTGATCTTGCTGAATGAATGCTTGTTCTTGCATTTGAAATAGACTTAATAATATCAGGGTTGAAATGAATCAGTTACTCAAAATCCCACAGAAAAAAAGCCTCACAGGAGTCTGAAGAGAGCTTGGAATCACGAGGATTAGAGAAAAAATGTTGCTGTGCAAATCTCAAATCCAGATGGCAGTTTAAAAAAAATGCCAGTTCATGGAATAAATATGGTGAAAATATTATGAACAAAGAGTTGATTATGAAGAGCTGAATGTATTTTTGGAAGGCCTGAAGAAGCAGTGCATTTAATTTAAAAATACTGTACATGTTTCTCAGGAAAACTGCTTCCTTGAAATGAAGCTGAAACAAATGTAATGACACACTGTTGCATGGTGCCAGGAAGTGCCTCATTTTGGGCACTGGGAACAGTTATACCATATATAACCTCAGTGGTCCAGCCTTGGTTTAGGGGCTCAATGGGTTGGAGACTCTTGCTGGATTTAGCGATGCAGAGGTTTGTGGCTAATACCCTGTGCTCTTCCACACGCAGGTCTGATGAGGTCGCGGGTGCGAGGGGCAGATGCGGCCACCGCCAGTGTCCTGACGTTCTTGGACAGCCACTGCGAGTGCAACGAGCACTGGCTGGAGCCTCTGCTGGAGAGGGTGGCTGAGGTTAGTGGCATTTCACTTAGGTCAGCACTTCAACACTGTTCCCCTGAGGTCAGTACAGTCAGCACACTCCATGTTGTACATGCCATTTGCCTCTCACGTCCGTCAGCCATTACCCATGCACTCCCCCTGTGCTCTACATAATCAACACTGTTGTCTTCTGTCACTTGCTGTGTTCTTGGGGACTTGGGGGAATTTGTATTCACAGGTTCCACCCACTGCACCGGTCATCACTCTGGTGTGACTGCTGGTTTGGGGTACACAGGGAGACCCAAGATAAACCTTCACCCCTCCATTTCCCCTGCCAAATTATGCCCTCTGCATTTCCAGGCGCAGTATGCTGGCCATTGATATGAAGCGTAACAAACAGAACATTTGATTTACTATGCCATAGAGCCCCTCCTAGAGACTTCTACATCATTTTCCTTGCAGAAAGTTACATCAAAGGAGCTTTTGAGTCCTTATGTAGTTATGCAATCTGCTGATTATGTCACTGGCAGGGAGTGATCTGCCTGCCCTTGAAAAATCCATTTGTGCTCAGGACGCATAATCCCTCTTTTTAAAACTGCAAAGTTGAAAAAACAAATCATTAGCCGTCTGTCTGTTTAGATGTAATTATTTTTCCTCATTGCCCTTAGCGAAATGTCTGGCCAATATTGAACTGTTATTCTCTCAGCTCTTCCGCCATGATAGTGGCTAGTTCAGTGTTGTGGCTGAAGTAGCAAGTAGGACAAACATATCCTACTTAAAGAAATCCTTCTCATTTCTGTGTGTGTTTGATTATAAATTTTCAGGCTCAGCTGATGTGTCTGATTTCTCTCACAGGATAAAACTCGTGTAGTCTCTCCCATCATTGATGTCATCAACATGGACAACTTCCAGTATGTTGGTGCATCAGCTGATCTCAAGGGAGGTAAGATGCCCTCTTCTGCACCATGTTTTGTCTCTTCTTTCAACACATAATTCAATTTTGTAACAAAATGTCACAAAATCCTCTGTGTTTGTGCATTGCAATTGTGCACATATGTGCATGTCTGGATATATGCCTGTGAACAACTAACCATGGAAAGCTCTCTTGAAAACTATTTCATTGAGTTACCCAGGGATTTTGGCAGGTCGCATTAAGGCTAGTGTAATGAGCCGGAATATGTAGCTGTTCCCGATGTTCTTTGACCTGATGCCGTTCAGGGGATGAAGACAGGGTAAACAGATGTGCAGTCAGGCAGGGAACTCTAAATAGATCAAACCCAGTTTTGAAGCTTTGGTTAAAAAAAAATCAACATCCACCCATCGGGTACACTGAGTAAAATGCATTTTCTTCTGGCTTATATCAATGTCCTTCCCTGAAGCTGATGTCCTCAGGGCCAAATCCAGAGTTCCAGCTGATTTCTCTCTTCACACAAACCCATTACCCCATATTCAACTTAGAACAGAGTTGCATAAATACACCTACAGCATAGCCAAACAACTGTGAAGTTCTTAAAAAAATTATGTTGTTCAAGAGTTGACGTCCATTGCATGTAAACTCTCCCTTGACAGGGTTTGATTGGAACTTAGTGTTCAAGTGGGACTACATGACCTTGGAACAGAGACGAGCTCGCCAAGGCAACCCCATTGCTCCCATCAAGTACGTATCCACTGGGTGTGATTTCATCACTGTACATCTCTGTCTGATACTCTGATAGGAATCATGTACACTCAAACCGTTGGAGCTACAGGGGTTGAACGTGAAATGCCTGTAGCACAACATGGTGTCATGACCTTGGAGCAGAATGCTGTCAGGGTAGGAGGAGCTGCCATGAAATGCAGCTTTACTGGTGGGACCTGCTCTGCTGTACTCTTCTGACATACCTGGTGACTCTATCACTATGGATGCTTTACTCTATCACTTTACACAGCCTTCCCTTCTGTATTTTGGAGTGCAGACATAGTATTTATTTTGGGTGCCAGACACTGCAACAAGTGGTGTCTTATACCCCAAGACCCTGATAACAAAACTGCCAACCAGGTCAGAAACTGGAGATGTACTACTCTGCTTGTATCTACTCTCATACATATGATAAATATAAATACTGTTGTTTTCAAAACTTTCAAAAGATTCAAAAACTGAACCTAAATCAGTTTTTTTTAGATTGTCTGTCTGGTTTATTTGTTGATTTACACTGAAATATATATAATACACAATGAATGTTATGTCTAAATTGTTCAGCAAATACCCATTGTCAGGGAAATGAACTGAATTTCAGCTGAGGAACCATTATTTCTTACAAAATTATATTAACTTAGGTTTGTTTTCAGTTTAAATGTGCAGTTTTGAGACAAAGAGCAGTCAGCTGATCTCTCCTGTTAGGCGGATCTTATGAGGTAGGAAGGTGGATTTGCAGGTTTTCCCATGGAGTATCACAGCATCTTATCTAGCCTGCTCCTTTCCTCTCCCCTCCCACAGGACACCCATGATTGCAGGAGGCCTGTTTGTCATGGACAAAGACTACTTCGAAGAGCTGGGGAAGTATGACATGATGATGGATGTCTGGGGAGGAGAAAATTTGGGTGAGTAGAGCACAATTTCAATGCATCTTATAAAAAAAAACTACTGTCAAAATAAGTAACTTGCCTGAGCACTAGAGAGGCAGTGTTCAAGAGGCTGAAACCTGCTGTCTTCCTGTGGGAATGGCAGGATTTGTTACAGGATCTGCTGGAGTTTGAGTGTATGTGTGAGCATGTGCGTGTGTGTGGTAATGCAAGTATGTGTTGTAATATACATTTTTAAATATGGGTGCAGTAATATACTTTTGCACTGGACATGTGTCGGTACTCCAGAGATCTCATTCCGGGTGTGGCAGTGTGGAGGCATTTTGGAGATAATCCCCTGCAGCAGGGTGGGACACGTCTTCCGCAAACAGCACCCCTACACTTTCCCAGGGGGCAGTGGTACTGTCTTTGCCAGGTAAATCTTCCCCTAATACTGCCTACAAGCTCAATACTACCTACTTAAAGTTGAGAATTGCCAGGAACCTCACAATACAGTATTATCATGATACATAGGACATAATATAACAGTACTAACATTCTGTGTGTTGTGATTTCAGGCTGAAAGTGGGTTTTATTTTCATTTCACAGTTGAAAACAGTAATATTTTCCCTATTCACTGTAAGACCAAAATTCTGTTGTTTGAATTTAAGTAAATATGCATTTTGTATTGTTTCCCCTGGATGTTTACTACCATGGACATTAATTGTCCAGGTGTATTTACACTTCCAAGTATATATGGGAAACTTTTGATGTTTGTGAAGAGCTGCAAGCCTGTTAATTGTACTACTGCCTGTACTACTAGAGCCTGTTCTGGGTGGCCTTGAATGAGCTTGGTAGGCTGGGCTCATTTTGATGCCTCTGTACCCAAGAATGTCACTCTGGTGCTCACCTGCCACCTAGTGGCCACAAGTTTGGCCTGCCCCTGTCTTTCTCTTGTCATTTTGTCTCAATCTTATTTTGTGTATCTATTTTTTGGAGATTGAGAAAGAAATATGAAATTACTTGACTTCCTAACTAGCTGATGTAAATAAACTTTAGGCATTTGATTTCTGAATGAACTGTTTCTTTGTTCTTGAATTGTTCTTGAATCCCCAGTGCATATCTGTGTCTCTCTACAGAAACACACGCCGTGCTGCTGAGGTTTGGATGGACGAGTATAAGAACTTCTACTACGCTGCTGTCCCTTCAGCCAGGAATGTCCCCTATGGCAAGTATGTATCTCTAAAGGAGCTTTTTCCACATACCTATGCACCACCTCTTTTTACCTTATAGAGTGTTGTGCTTTATTCCCACAGGACCCACTTAGGTCTGAATAGTGAACATACTTACTCTGAGGACAATTCACAATGGTGGCATGTGTTTCCTTTATTTTCCGGCAAATATGCAAGACTCCATTATCAAATCAACTCATATGTCACCCGTGCCTACATGCCAGGTCATTGTACTACAGATATGACCAGCAATTGTCATTGGGTTGTGGTGGTTACTTATTTTTACCATGTATGTATGAATGCTATTCATCTTTGTCTGTGTGAGACTGAGACAAGAAATTAAGACAAGGAATCCAATATATCTGTTTCTGCATTCTGATAATACTGTACTGTGTTAGTGTCTACTGTTTTCAGCCTATTTGTGTGAGGAAGTGAGACTTTTACTGTTGTGTAATTAGATTCTTAAATGCTGTAATTAGGCAGAGCAGAACATCCTTAGGCAGCCAATCGTACTATGCATTGTGCGCTCTCATTTAGTCACATAAATATAATTAATGGTAAAAGGAATGAAATGGCAGTTACTGAATGTAATACCTATCTGCCTATGAAATGATGTACACTGAAACTGTTTTCTATGCCAAACTTATTTTATGGGAGAGTTGTGTAGTTTATATTCCTGAATATAAACTGCAAAATAAAAATGCCTGTTTTGCTACTACTTGGACAACCTTTGGCCTTATCAAGTGTTTCATGGCAGAGTGGACAGAGAAGGACCGGGTCTGTGCAGGACTGAGCTGCTGTGTCCTGCACTGGACCTGCAATCACAGCCATACTGCACCTACAGCAGAATCCAGACCTGTTTAACTGCAGTATCGGTCCGGTTCTGTGGACTCTGTCAGCCAGGGACTGTCTTTATCTAAACCAGTGATATAAATGACCCCTTACCCTCACTGAACTGCCAGTGTATGCAAGAGCACAAAGCAGGGAGCTCCACCCACACCCAGGTCACAATCTCAGTCTGAGAAAGGCTGTCATAAACTCAGCTTGCAAAAAAGGAAGTTTTATGTAAGACATTTCACTTGTGTGTCCTTTGAACCAGTTACAGAAATAGAGGTGTATTTCCCAAGGGCTTATCTGGTATGTCATATTCTTCTATGTGAGACAGCAAATTTGGATGAGACTAATCCTGTCCCAATGCTGCATGTCGCCCCATAGAAACACCTCTCAATGTGTGTGCACCAATGCATTACCATGTAGTTTTTGCTCCGATATTGGGAACAGACACATTACAGTCAATTGTAATCCCAGAATTACCTATACCATCATTAGACCAGCTGTAAGAGGTATGCACATTGGTTTTGATCCATAATCTCATTGATTTTGGTGTTTATTTCTCTGTGGTCATCAGCATTCAGAGCCGACTTGAGATGAAGAAGAGGCTGGGATGCAAGCCCTTTAAGTGGTACTTGGAAAATGTCTACCCAGAACTCAGGTGAGATGAGATTCCTCTCTTCATTAATATGGTCCACTGGACCACTGATAATGTGCCTTTGTTGAGGGATGAGGTTAACAGTATCTCTATTGGCACATGTCACCTGTGGCTATGTGGCAGCTGTAGCTGTTCTACTTTTCGTGCTGCAGGGCTACTTCTCCATTACAGTGTTTTCTCTGTGTGTGCCCCACAGGGTCCCAGATCATCAGGACATTGCCTTCGGCGCTCTGCAGCAGGGGGGAAACTGTCTGGACACACTGGGGCACTTTGCAGATGGTGTTGTAGGCGTATACGAGTGCCACAATGCTGGGGGTAACCAGGTACCTTTCCGAGCTCAGGTACTGAACACCCTAATATTTCTGGGCCAGGGTGTGCACCTGTGTGATTGCCACGGTGGGTGGTGGGCACACATGCTGGCTCATTTGAGTGCAGTGAACCAGCCTAGTGTGTGTGTTTAAGGTGTGACCCAAGACAATGGTCCGAAACACAGACATTGGCCAGTCACAACAGACCTGTGTCCTGTGAGGTTCCACTGGGCAAGGCTAGCCCTGTGTGCACTCTCCACTCTCTCCCACAAGCTGCTGACAGACAATCAAGTGTAGTTCACACCCTAATTACCAAGACAGATCTCATTCAGCAGGTCTGAAGATGGAGGAGGATTCACTCAGGGTGGATAGGGTAGGGGACACGAGGGCCTGTGTGTGTCCACCCGTGCGGTGCAGTAGGGGAGCTCTGTTCTCTGCCTCACTGAGAATCTCCTTCACAGGAATGGGCCCTGACCAAGGATAAATCAGTCAAACACATGGACCTGTGCCTGACCGTAGTGGACCGTGTCGCTGGCTCACAAATCAGACTCCAGGGCTGCAGGGAGAATGACAGCAGACAGGTGAGTGAGCTAAGTTCTGACAGGTGAGACAGTCAAGTGTTAAGTGCATTGTCAGAACTCTCAGACTAGAGAAGACAACTGAAGCATTGCCAATGCTTGCTTGATTGTTTTCCACAAAATATCCAAGTGTTGAGGTGAAAAGTTGTTTAGATTTTTCTTTTTGTACAAATTTCTACCCAGCATTAAGGAATTGGCCCCTCACTGGGATGTTAAATTGCATGATAAAGTGTCTGAATTGGTACAAAAAGAAATTAAAGTTTTATTAGTGTAAATGTGTGTAAGAATGGATAAAGAAATTATTGTACTTCCAGAAAGTAGGCATGGAAAAGGTTTACAATTTAATAGCTAAATATAACAAACTAACTGACTATAACAAAAAGAAAATACAGTTGTGGGATGAACTCTCCTGTTTAAGCACAAGACATTTGTAAGGATGCAGAATGTTGCATACTCTGTAGAGAGTAGAATCTTGGGGCGTTTGGGGGGGAAGATGTCTGTTGAGTGGAGATTTTTCTCTGTCTGTACTGCAGAAGTGGGAGCAGATTGAGGGAAACTCAAAGCTTCGGCATGTGGGCAGTAACCTGTGCCTGGACAGCCGCAGTGCGCGGAATGGTGGGCTCACTGTGGAGGTGTGCGGCTCCTCCCTCTCCCAGCAGTGGAAGTTCACCCTCAACCTGCAGTCATAGAGCCTCACCTTGCCATGCCCAGCACAGCAGAGTCATCGCACAGTACAAACCCAGCGCACTACAGACCAGGCCCGAGGGAAGAAGATCCGGGACACATAAAAACAGTGTGACGATGATGGCGACGATGATGATTTCCATCCAACTATATACCTCAGTGTTTCATCTTGGTCCAGTTTTTGGATAGTGAATTATTGTTTTTGATGCAAGAGAAATGAATTTATTTCCTTTGTTTTTCATCATATTTTTCTTTACATGGTTTTTTGTGGGTTTTTTTTTTTGTGATCCTCAAATGGATTAATTTGATGTTTTGGGATATCTCGCTGTGAGGAATTTTGGGATATCTGGCTGTGTGGAATGTAAAAGGCCTCTCCAGACAGGTCCTGCGCAGCTTAGGATTCTGCAGGATTTGGCAGGAAGATTGCATCTTTTTGAGTCATGTTTGTTAGAACTGGGTTTGAAAAGCTGCTGGTTGCAGAAGTGAATGGACTCCTTGATATGGGCACTTCTCTATGTTGTAAGTGGTAATCAGCCCTGTTAAGTTAGGAGTTTGGAAAACAAACTGGGAAAAAGACTTGCTTCTTTTTCTACATTGTGCACCCAGCCTTTCTCTCCTCTTGGTCTTTAGTACTTAAGGGAGTGTAATGTGAAATAAAAACTGCCTTTTACTAAGAACTCCTACATCCATCTGCGCAGGGCGAGGATCTGCCAAGGCTGTGGGCATACTGCTGCTGGAGGCCCATGGAATGTAGCACTGGCTGCTACTCTCTGCAGACTTGACACACTCTCCACTGTTGTACAGGAAATATTTAAACATATATTTTCCATCTTCATTATTTTTCTTAATCATCACATGGACTTAAAACTGTCTGTTAAACTGTTGCTGTTTTCCTCTACAGAAATAATTTTTTTTGGTTCTGCTAAGTAGACGTTCCAGACAGATGTTTTTATGTTTATGCTCTCCTTAATTTCTGGTTGTTATGTGAGTTAAGACGTGTCTGCCTTTGATTAGTCTCATTCTCACCTGGCAAACCCTCAACTGATTACATTTGTTTAAAAAATGGGGATTACTTATTTTCGCTTCAGGATTTCTGAAGTACCTTTCAAAGTGCTGGCTGTTAGAGCACCCATCTTGAAGAGATCATGACTCTTCATCTTAAATCATTGATAGGAGGGGTTTAACAGGCCGCCTTCCTGCAATATGGGCAGTTTCACTACAAAACACGGTGCTTTATGACTAGGATTTATATCTGTAAAGATGTAACTAAAGCCTGGCTCATGAGGCTAGCCTTTGATTTTTTTTTCTTTTTCTGGTTGTATGGCCCTTCATAATCTCATTGTATTGATCTTACATAAAGTGACCTCTAGGAGTTGCGTATTACAGGGTAAATACAGACATAGGCATTCTGAGAAAAAGAGATGGGGAAATGCCAGCCATTTTGTCTGGACCTCTCGTTTTGTCCATTGAACAAAGCAAGCATTTGAATCAAAGGTATTAAATTCAAAGAATGACATGCATTGAGGGAATGGAGAAGGTTATGTTGCATGTTGAACTAAAACTTGAGTGTCAGTCTTAGTTTTTGCTCTTCTTTTGTTGCTGATGATGACAAGTTCTTCAGCATAGTTGATTGCCTTTTTTGATATCTGTCATACTGTAAGTGAGAATGTGGCTCAGTGCTACAGCTGGAATATGCTGTGAACAAGACTCGAAGGAAGGCATAAAAACTGCCTGTTAACTGGACTGTACATGGGGACAAAAGCAATAAGACTTCCTGTTTCCTGCACAGCTGCTCCACTCTGGAGCATCTTGCTTTGGTTTAAAGGGTTGATAGGAAAGCGAAGACAGAGCTGTTAATTACTAAGTGTTTAAACCATCTGTGCATACATTATAGCTCCTCCCATTTTGGGTCTGCTGATGCATCACTCGGTCATTACAGGTTAAAGGAGGTATCCAACTGGAGTCTTAGTTGTGTCATTAGTCGTAGAGTGGGGGAAGTTCCAGTATCACATTGATTAATTTATTCATGAAGAGATTATTGCTTATTTTTAGGTGACGTATTGTATGACTGTATTTTGTTAGCCATATTATATAAATATATTTTCTATGCTCACATAAGTCCTAAATTTGTCCCTATCTTCACCACCAGCCTGTACAGTGTGTTGAAAGGGAGTCATAATTCCCATTTTTGGCTAAAGCAATCAATCAGAGGACAAAAGGAAACCCCCCACTTTGTGCTAATCTTCTCATTGAGAGAATGCAGACGGTTAAAATTAATCTGGGTCAAAGGACTGATTTTGGTTTTGATTTAAGGGTGGTGAACATGTCCATTCAGAATGCTCCTGCAGTTAGCATGTAGCCATGTGGGAGATGCTATAGAAGCAGCTCAGAACGGTCTCTGAAACTGGGCCTTACTTCATTTCTTGCAAACAAAACTGACTTTTAACATCAACATAATGATAGCATTATGTCAAGCATAAAGTCTTTTTTGTAAGTTGCACATGACAAACAAGTATACTGTTCATTTTATGGTAAATGGAGAAAATGAAAATAAACCTAATTCATGAATAATGGATACTTTGCTATTTCTTAATTGGAAGAAATGTTTACATAGCACAACGTGCCAAAGTTATATTCTGTTTTATTGACATTGTCAGGACATATGTGTTGGAGATTAGGAAAGTGCAACAAGTAGTGGATGATGTGGAATATGTATGCCCAATGCAATATTAATGAGGTTGTGTATTATTCATATGTTTCAGTTTCTATGAAAAGAAAATGTTTCATCACTGTACAGTAGGTAAACAAAATTAAACTGTAAAATCATACATAATGGAGGAAAGGGTGCAGCAATGATCGGGGAGTTGAAGATTAATCATTCTGTTAAAAAAATTGAGATATTACATGAAATACATTATGTGTGTGCATATGCACATATACATAGTGAATACACAGTAATTGGGTTAATAGTGAGCTGGTCTACTGTACAGAGCTTGTAATTGTTCATTGTTTTATAGTTCTGCCGAAAATTCAACTTTGAATGGGGACAACAAAATTAACTTAAATAAATGCGTTTATACATAACTATCTGTGTTTCTCTCTTCTCAATCTGACCATGAGGGTACATCACATTCTTAGAACTGGAGTGAGAAAAAATAAGATTAAGTGTTTATGTATGTTGAAATGTTGCATTGGTTACTTTAAATGTTTTTTGACACACCAGGCATAACAAAAAAAAAATGATTAGTATATTCAGCCCATAGGCTCATTTTGTCTGTTGCAATGTTGTCATCTTATTTTAGCAGACTGATGTGGGTGCAGGCTTTTGTTGCAGTATATCAGTAAAACCACTAGTGAATGTTTGTGTGCAATCAAGAACTTTCGGTAAAAATGAACAGAAAAAGTACTCTAAAGGTTCAACTGGACTAAATACTGCTCTTTTAGCATGACCGAATATCAAGTGAAATGCATAAAAAGGGGAATGAAAAACAACCTGGAAAATATTCTAGATTGTGAAAATAATCTAGTAACCAACAGATGATTTAAAATGTCATGCACTCAAAGTGGAGCTACAAAAATGTTAAAAAGCCTGTATTGGAGGGTACATAACCATAAACTGCTATGTTGTGGCTAACAAGCCTTCATCAGCATCAAGCAGACAAAGACATTTATAGCAACATACAATGTACCTGGCCAATGGAGAAAATGCTGTGTAAATTATGACATCTTAAGAAATCTCAATGTAAAATTAGGTAATTGCATGAGCAATAATAATCAGAAATAGGTACCCAAAGTGGCTAACTTGTAATTGACAGTGGTTGTAAATTAGGACATTTTAAGAAATATCTTAATATAAAATAGTACTAGACAGTAATCGACACCAAGAGAAATCGAAGGCAGTGAGCATTATTCACTTGATTAACTCCTTTCTCCCCAATTTTACCAATGTGTTTGGTAAAAGTCTGAAACTGTTGCCCGGTCCTATTGGTGCAATGTCCTCTTTAAGTGTACAGAAAACTAGCTAAGCTGATCTTCTGAAGCTCCAGTGTAGGTTGCTGGCGGTCAGGGTGGTCCATGTCAGTGCTATTCTGTAATGACTGTGTGGATGATAAGCAGACTGAAAATATTCCTTCCTCCCAGGGTGAGGCCATATTCCCATCCTAAAGGACCTCTGGCCATAGTCCGGAACATGGCATAGTCAGGAGGGGACATATGCTATCGATCACATTACTCCATCACCTTCATCAGTCCCTTCAAAGGAAACAAACACTTTAACAACAATTTGGCTCATCTTTTTAATATATCTTGCCCAATTCAAGCCCAGGCCCAAACTATCTTCTGTGCTCAACTCAAACCCTTAAATGGCAGCATATTGCATTGTGCAATATGTGCTGCACACTACATGTGAGCACTACAAGCATTCATATCAGCTGCAGTACAGCAGATGTTTGGGGAAATATATAAAATAAACAATTACATATTCAAATAAAATATAAACATGCTAATGGAGGCAAATTTCTTCTCCTCTCTAGCTTCCCAGCTAGAAAAGTAGATTTTTCAGGAATTTCAGGGTTAGAGGATACCGGGATAGTTTATTCCAGTCCTTTACATTGCCTGTATTGGGGATCATCACAGCAGGCAACAAACACAGCACTCACCAGCTGCTTATCTGTGGTGTCAGAGATCAGCCAGGCCATCTGTGTCCCATCACCATCCTGCCCACGCAGGGACTGCCTGTGACTGACAGCTCATAGAACCAATCAGGCTCTGAGCTGAGAGGAAAATGACACAGTTCAGTGTCCAGAAAGTGTAAGGACAGGGTATGGTAGATTTCTAAGTGAAGTACCCAGGGGTGCTCTGAGTAAACATCCACAAATTCACATTCAGACTTCAATTCAGTTTAATTGCAACTAAAAAATGTAGTAGAGGTGAAACTACTTTTAGTTCAGATATATTTACTAAAATTATTGTTTTCTGCTCAATAAAATACCGAATCTTTTCATATTGAAAATATGTCTGCATATATTGATTATGTAAAAAGACCTGCAGTATTGTTTTACTGTTGTGTAGGTCATGGTGTATCAGCAGTGGATGAAAGTGCCAAAATGGAAGGTATGCCCCGACAGGCTCAGAGGGACATAACACAAAATATGTTAGTAATAGGATATTTATATTTTGCATCACATCAAAAATGAAGTTGTATGTCACTGTACACAGAAAAACATGAAAATCTGAGGGAGTGAGATGGTAATATTGGTTGATTTCTGACAAAATGACCCAATTAGTTTTCACATATTTATTTTTCTTTCATTTTTTCCACAGTACATCTGTGTTCTGCTCCATTTGGATTGTATACACACAAAAAATAATTGTGGTAGTGTAAAAAATTAATAAACATTTATTTGAAGTGTGCAAAACTGTGAACATACAGTTACAGCACAAAGTCAGTGTAGAAATGTGTCTTTACATAGAGACCACTGAAACCAAACATTTAGTGGATTTTTATGGTATGTGTTGACATCACACACAGCCTTGCACTGGAAATACATTCACATACACACACATTCTCCTCCACTTCCACAATGAAAGACAAAGACAGGACACAATTTATACAGCACATCACAGCATGTCATTACATCTAGCACATCTTTTTTCCTGTTTGAGTTATGATATTGAGCTGTTACAGTCTTGGTCAAGTATCATTAAAGCATCTCAGTTCAGTTTAGACCACTTTTGTACAGAATAAAATTATGTCAATGAGTGTTTGGAGGCCTGACAATGTTTCTTACAGACTCTTAACATAGCCTTGATTGATCTGTTGTACTTTGTGTTCTGTGTAGTGGTGAAAGAACCCTGAGGTCAACAAAGTTCAAGACATGAGCAACTTACAACCAATCAATATTCCCTTCTCCATCTCCAAGATGTCAATACCACTGTCATTACACAAAAATAAATATCTTACAATAAAATGTAACCCTTTAAAAGTAAATAAATATTTATCATGTCAACTTAGATTAACTGATTATTTCTATAGATGCACTGTACATCATCATTATCCAGAATATGCAATGTATGAATATCCTCATCTACCTTTCATTTGGAGCAGTTTAATTGGGTATCTCATCTTTGCTTTGAAAAAAGAAGCACAAAAACTTTATTGAAAAATTCAGACCCAATAACTGTAACTGCACTAAATATAATTGAATAAGACAATGATTTGACTGGCACCTGTTTGCCATTTGGCCCTAGGCCTGGAGCAAAAAGCAATACAGGATAAATGAACACATCAACACAAGGAATAATAAATGTCACTAACAGTTTCACACAGACAGCAATGAATATGCTGCCTGCAATACCAAACAAGGGATAATGAACACGTACACTCCAGTCCCAAACAAGTAGCATGTCCTGGAGGTAAAGGTAGCTCTGCTTCAGTGCAACATGCAACTGTGCACGTTTCAGTAACCTCATGGTGTAAGGTAAATGTAGGGACACAGGAGCACACTGGCAACAGTGAGCTTGGATCACTGGACTTGGATGAGTGAGGAGGAGTGGAATATACCAGAATGCAAGTTAATGTGTTCATTCACATCCCCTGACTGCTGCATTAGAGTCTTTGGCGCAGGCAGGGGCATAATCCAGCAATAATGGTGGTGGTGGGGCAGTTATGACACATGGCTTGGCCAGTTCTCTGTTCTCCATGGCACACAGACCTGCCAACAGTGCAAAATCAATTTGTATACCTCAGTGTAATTTTAAGAAGGGGTAGTTATGTGTTTCTGGACTTCCACTACTTCCAGATCTGTATTTAGGGTTTCCTACCAAGACTGCTCAGCTGTTGTATGTAAAGAATTGTACCTATCATTGTGATGCTAGAAGGCAGTGTCAAAAACAATGTGTCCAAAATGGTACCCAAGCATTATATATAAAGCAGTGAGACAAATAGGTTTGATTTCGTCACATAATTTACAGTCTGTACTGCTGTACCTGCGTAGTTTGACATAAAATACATGCAAGGTACTGAAAATGCATACATGTTGGCAGGTCTGCAAAGGTCTATCAATAACACAGAGATGGATATCATTACACAAGTAATGCACAAAACTCACACACAACACAGATTTTAGAGTGCCACATCCATACATACAATATATTAAAATAATGCAGGAAAGTGCTTCTTCATGTTCTGTGCAAATTCACAGGGTTATTGCACTGACTATCCATCTTTCATTTTGGTTTTAAAGGTAGCTTTGATATTCAACAAGTTTTTAGTGTTGCCAGACCATCCCCAGTTTAAATATGATTTTATTAGATACATCATTTCGTTCATTGAAAGATTTTAAAAAGTATTGTTTGGGTTTCTTTATAGCCACACTCAAATGTTGCATGACCAGTAAGACCTTAAATCATGTATTATTCTATGTCTAAATACATGTACACACATAAGGACATCAAATGTGTGACAGTCAGGTGTCTATGGCACAGTTGGGTGCTGATTACCTTGAGCAACAGCTATCATTTTCTAAGTACTTTCCATGCAGCTGTTTATGCCTGTATATCTTCTGGAAGTTCAGTGCAAAGACATGGATTCAGACTTATTAAATAAGTCGTTAGTTTACCCATTTCACAGTTTGGTGTCTAAAATTGTCCAATAAATTTACTTGTCTCTGCATTTATTGTCTCTGGATTTATTGTAAAGACTTTCTGAGATGTTACACCTTAATTACCATCATGATGAGCTTGTCAGAAACAACCCCATCAAAACCAATGAATTTAAACCTGAGATTTAAAATAATATTTAGGCTCCTGAATCTATTCCTTTGTTTCCCATCATAAGAGATCAAAAAGCCATGGTAGAGAGAGACATCTCAAATAGAATACCTTTTCTGTCCGCAATTGTCAGTATTCTGGTGATACTCCATTAACATCTGTGAGTATGATGTTATTTGTAAATGATGAAAAACATAATGTAATTATGTTTTATGCTTTGTTGAGTATTAGAACATTTTGTGCAACTTTCATGATGCTATTAAGAGTGAAAGTTAGACCTGCACAATAATGTCATAACTTTATGTTCCAATATTAACATGATAAGGAATTTTGGTCAGATCTTTTGGTAAGATACAACTGTAAGATTTTTAAGGGTCCCTTCTGAATATTTTATGACTATTTGCTGAGCACATTATGCCTTTGATGCAGCTGACGATGCCTAGTGTGTGAACTGACTCTTTGACTTTGAAACTTTCTAATAAACAGAAGAGCAGTATAGAAGATAACAGTACAAACAGACCATATACTCTGACACAGGTATTTTCAATTTCAATTTTACATCTTCTCTTAACCCATCTCAAAGGGATAAGTTGCCATGACAACCTTCTTCATGGAGTTTTGATAATACAGTGTGATCTAAAAGCTGTTTGCTTGCGTTGCCCCTGTATTATTCTTCAACATTCTTTTTTGAATGGATGATATGTATGGACTTACATACAGCTTGAGAGAGGATACACTTTCCTGTTTACTTACTCAATTTCTACTGTAGCTGCTCTCGACTCAGCAATGTTGCTCTATGCTCCACAGTGCTGCTGTACTATTCTAATCCGTTTCTCTAACATAATTATTTAAATTCACTGAAACATCTTATCCTAACAAGACTGAATGGATGTCATTGATTCTACTGCAGAAAACATGCAGAAGACACATTACTGTGGTTTGAGTAAACAATCTCCCTGTTTTCATATGTCATTACAATTTCCTCATAGATCAGCATCAGGAAAATCCAGTGCAGAATTAACTCTCCCAGAGCTGATAACCCACCCATGGGCTGTATTCGTCCAGTGCCTGTTACTAGAATAATCCACAGTTATTCTCTCACTGCACCTCAACTCTCACAAGCTACACTCCCGACTAAACATTTAACACACTCACAACAAAACATTTACTCAACAAAATCCCAAACATAGCATTTCCTTGCTCGCTCCCTGCCTCAACTTACACTTGTTCAAAACAACCAATACACAACATTCACTCACTTCCTGCACACCAGCTCCACACTGACTCAGTGCATATTCAGTCACTCACTACACCTCTGAATAAAAATACACACATGACATCCCCAACTCAACATTAACTATCTGATTATACCCCAAAATCAACAAGGCTTCTGAGACAGTTTCATATGAATGCTAGCAGCTGGTTGGTTTTGAGTATGATTATAGTATGCATGTATACAATCTCCTTGAAGCTATTGGTGCAGTGCCAAGTTTTCCCTCCAGTGACTTGACATTAGCCCATAAACAAAGGTTTTCCTCTAGCCTGGTGATGCTGGCTCTGGTGCTTACAGGAAGGGCTGGCTGGATCAGCTGGATCTAGAGCTTTTGGATGGGTAGGTTATAAGTTGATACTGGTTTCTGCAAAAAATAGGAATGTTATATTGGGTATATTATATATTAATTCAAGTGTTGAGTTATAGGCGTAGTAGGTGACTTGAATTGCTACCTCCAACTGGGATCTCCACATGACACGATTCTTTAGGAGCAACTGACCAATGCTTTGATGACAAAACACATCCCCAGAGGTTGGGTCAAATGACCTCATATCGGTTTTATCCTGGTCAGGCTCATAATACTGCACGGTTATGAGCATAACAAATGAGGTTATAGCCCAGAATATGTGTGATGTTGTCAGCTGCTAAAGCCCTGGCCTAGAGGTTCACAAATGTGCTGAATGACATCTTTCAGCACATACACTGTCAGCCATGATGTAGGATCATTCCCTCAGAAACATACAGGCTGCTACATGAGGAGGTTATTCAATATTCCTTCTCAAGCCTTCTACCGTGTAGAAATAAAATAAATAATTCTGGAATTACAGTACTGCACATCTACACACATTTTATGTGTATGTAACTCCTTTGGGTCAACAGGGACTTCAATTAAAATCTCACACTACAGACATTATATGTATTTATATACATATATATATTATTTATATATACAAACATTTACCATATGTAGAGAGATGTTCCATTGCAACCCTCTAAGCTAAAAAGTTAATCTTTAATTTGTTCTCTCTTAAATTAATTAAAACTAAACAACTGAAAATTCCAGCAAAGAGGACATGGCATTATTCAAACTGTCAGTCACTCAGCCTGTGATGTGTTGTGTATATCATCGGCATCATAAAACAATCTTGTATCTCCATTTTTTAACATTTTTTAGTTTAACACACAAATACAATGCTTGCATCATCAGTTGTATAGTGTCAACACGTCATTGTTCTATAACAAAGACAATGTATTGAAAACTCCATGTGACAAAAACTTGTCTCATATAATGCAATGTAATAATAAAAATGGTTTTTCTCATCTCCTGAAAAGTTGGCTTTTTGGTGATATAAGGTTTTTTATGACACCGGGCAATATGTGTAATACACACAGGCCTGTAGCCCCCAAGGCACACCTTTCAGAAGCTTTTAGCCCATTCTCTCGCTCCATATCAACTCCTCCTGCCTGCGGTCGAGCAGGCAGCGCTTGGACAGGAGCAAGCCTTGTCAGTAAGGCTCACTTCAGCAGACAGACTTGTGTGAAGTGCATAGATGTGTCAGTGTGAGAAAGAGAGACAGTGAATGTGGAAGTTAGTGCATGATTAGTTGGGTGTGCATGTGTGTGTGTGTGCATGTGTGTGTATGTTTTGTGAGTTACTGTGAAACAGTGTGAATGACTGTGTGAGTAAGTTAGCTTGTGAAAGAGTGTATGACTGTGCATGCATGTATGTGTGTGTGAGATAGTGCATCTCCAGTCGTTCACTGTGTGGGAGAGCAATTGTCCAGGTCTAACAGCTCCCTCACCAGTCTCTCTCCAAACTGTGCCCGGCTGTAGCGTTTGGCTTGGTAGGCATCGGACATCTTGTACAGGATGTAGGCATTGTTGATGGAGATACTGATTGTCAGCCAGAACACCTGCTGCCAGGTCTTGTTTGGCTTGTGGAAAATGAAGTACCTGTGGAGAAAGTGATCGGTCCACCATGACCATTCTGTTGCTGGCTTTCCTACAGTTCTACTCTATTTCAGCATTTACAGACATGACTGCACTGGAGTTGTCACAGAATTAGAGATGATTTTGACATTGCTTATTGTATATATCTGCTTTACTGTGTG
Source organism: Albula goreensis (assembly GCA_022829145.1). Lineage (NCBI taxonomy): Eukaryota > Metazoa > Chordata > Actinopteri > Albuliformes > Albulidae > Albula > Albula goreensis. The sequence continues at coordinate 24,273,054 of CM040750.1, forward strand.
AGTATATATACTGTGAGTGTGTGTATGTGTATGTTAGTGGGTGTGGCTACTCTGTACATACATGTATGAGTACACTGGCCAGATATGGAGAGATGGAATTGCAAATGGCCATTTTGCATTCATTGTGTCTGTCACTCAGAGATCACTCTCCTATTAAGCTCTTTTTGTACTTGGCTGTTATTCATTACTGAGAATACTCTGCCCATCAGCATGTTAATGAGCTCATCAGGCCATAGTGCAGGTGGGGAGGATGTCATTATGAGGGCCATCAAAATGTGCAGATGATAAATGAAAGCCACGGTGTGCATGACACAATTATACTTTGACAACTCTATAAAAATCAAAATATTACAACTGGAGAGTGTAAAGGTTGTACGGAGAGTGATATTTTTACTCATCCAAGTTTACACCCAAATAGCCGAGAATACCTAAAGTCTCCTGTTGAACCATGTGTAATGTAGGATCTTTTGTTCCTATTGGTTGATTAGTATCTTAATCTGAGTGTGTGTATGCGTGTGTGTGTGTGTGTGTGTGTGTGTGTGTGTGCAAATAATATCAGATGTACACACAATATCAGATGGTTGGAATGTGAACATTTTCAGTCATTTATACAACAAATACTGTCTTCAGAATTTTGGTGTAATGACCACCATGCCTGCACTACCTGTTCACCCAATCAGTCTTTCACACACATATAAGGTGTAAGAATGTACCCTTTACAAAATGATCACCAAACCTACAATGCCTCCACCTTTATTATGTGAAAGAGAACATACTTTTATCCAAGTGGAAACCAATGCCCTTGTAATCATGTATGTAAGAAATATCACATATGTACTCTTGTAGCATAAAACTTCCAACAATTGACTATCCCTAATAAAGGCCTAATCACAACAAATATTTAGTTTTCCATTGAGGAATCAGCTGACACACCCATGATTAAAAAGTGCCTGGTACATTTCATTGTTGAAAAACACATTTTATATTGATGGAAGTTTTATAGAAATCAGCATCACTTATGAAGTCATGCAATTGTGTATCGAATCACATAATTCTGTCTGTAATCTACAATGTAAGGGGAGTACTCACTTGCTGTACTTGTCATCATACTTGCAGATGTAGCTCAGGTGCGCAGCAAATGCTTCCACAGCAAGGGGACATGGGATCTCTCCACTCTTCCTTTTAATGATCATCCCTGGAAACCACATACTAAGTTACAGCTGAATGTGGCAACAACAACATCAGATATAGACAGTAGTTTGAACTGGGCATCAAAATTTTCAAATTTTCTTCATTTCGAAATGCAAACCCAAAATACTGAATTTGATCTTGAGTGTAATCCTTGCAACCCTTTCTTTATTGTATAATTGACCAACCACAGGTGATCCATCAGTTTATTTAAACATTAGCCATTTCCAGATTAGTTTTAGTTTTATCCAAAGGGAAAATATCAGGCCCCATCCAGGTATTTCAAATGATGTAAGGGCTTCAGCTGTTGGAGGATTGGAGTTTTTGGCGCTTTGAGATGTTAGGGTTTAACGCTAAACTCAACTGGGTTCTCTCTGACCTCATATTCCCTCAGAAGGGAGACGCAGGGATTACTAAATTCAGTCACACAACCAGCACTATTTTCAGGTGATGATAGGTTAAATGGACTCAGCATTTCTTTGTCCTGTGAAATCCCCATGGTTTCCTGATCTGCTATTCATCAAAAGCTGCGGCTAAAAAAGGAGTTTGTCGCCTAGCAACTGGGAAATAATAAATGGTCCATCTGAGAGCATTAATGCTGATATGGAGTTGACTTTGAACTATATTGTTTGTGTAATCTGAAAACTTTGCTTCTCCAGTGATATGAAAGCATGGTCGTGCCATTTTATTTTCCATTGAATATGCCCACATACTTAATGGATAAATTAAAGTGCTGGCTTCTATCTTGGGTTCTATGCAAGACGTGACAGTGATAGCTTGTCAGCCAGCATGTTGAGAGTATGCAGATAGTTGGTCACCTTGTTTGCTGGGTGAGTAGGCATTGGTAAGGAAGCGGAAGTTGCCTTTGTTGTACCAGGAGATGAGGGACATGTTGCCCTTCATCTTGGTGCGGGACTGGCCTCTGTGTTGGGGTGTTTCTGGGTTGGCCAGCATAGAGGGGGGGAGCCCTGTGCAATCACTCTTCCTGCTGCTCAGAAGCCCACAGCAGTAGATATCTACATATGAGAGAGAGCCAGATACATTAATATACATAAAATGTGTGTGTGAGGGAAAGTGAGACAGTAATAGGTATACAATAGAAGATCTGTGTGCATATGTGTGTGATGGAGGGAAAGAAGGAGAGAGGAGAGAGAGAGAGAGAGAGAGAGAGAGAGAGAGAGAGAGAGAGAGAGAGAGAGAGATAGAGAGAGAGAAAGAAAGAAACAACCTACCCATCCAGGATAAATAGAGCGTACCATGTACAGAGGCAAACCAAAAGGAAAACTTTCCTCTGAATGACTGCATGTCACCTTTAAAAACAAGATTTTCCTATCTGTGGGTTGTACTGCCTACATGACCTTTTGTCCTTGTGTGTTTGGATTTCCATGTGTGCAGTATGTGTGTTTGGAGATACTGATACTTGACATTTGCATTGCAGACATTTACAGATATACGTGTGTACAGAGTGTATGTTCTGCCACATAATTCTGTTGTGCACCATATGTACAAGCAAATGTGTAGATATTTGTAAATGTATGTGTATGTGGATTATGTTTCATACTATATATATATATATATATATATATATATATATATATATATATATATATATATATACATATGTGTGTGCATGTGCGGATGTATGTATATGTATGTGTATGTGGATTTTGTTGTATGCACATGTGCACATGTAGATGCGTGTATTTGTGTGCATTTGCAGATTACATGTGTATGTGAGTATAATTATGAAGGTGTCTCTTTCTGTTTCACATTTACCTACATGCTGGGCAGAAGTATGATCTTCCTGTGGTTGTAATGGCAGACATATTGCTCTATGCAATGTTTCTGAGGTCATGACAGAGGATAGCATTTTGTTATTCTGTGTGATGTTTGTAGACCTGTATTGGAACAGGTCTACTGTGGTCTACAATTTATAGAGGGCAGAGGTATATTATTCTGGGTGATTTCTAATAATCTATGTGGCTGTGAGAAAAGGCAGAATTGTGTTACTGTGTGTGTGACATCTGCTCCACTAACAGGTCAGCCTGACAGCAGCAGCTGCAGTGGCTCAGCCTGATTGAGATCTGATGATGAGGCGGTGCTGAGCTGAGGACACATGGAGGACGGCTGCTTTCACACACTCTCCAGAACCGCAGGGGAGCGAGACAATGCAGAGTACAATTACTCAGCTCTTACATCCCTGTCACAGACATTATACTCCCTATATTTTATACAGCTTTAATTAACCTGCTAGAAAGATCCGAATCCATCTACAAACCTAAACTAATTCTTATCTTCATACTGTGTGCTTCATCTTCCACATGACACAACCTTGAGGGTAGACATGAAAGGAAAGCAAGCAAAGCGAACATAATTCATGCAATTTTTGGTAATAGCTTGCAATGACATTCACCCTATTTTCAACTTCACATTGCATCAAAGGGTAGTTTGAAAGTCCTGAGGGCATGGAAATGGCGGGGGGGGGGTGGTTTGTGAGGGAGGTGGAGTGTCACTTACCCTGCTTCTGGAACTCCTGGAACAGGCTGAGGCTGGTGATGCTGGGGCCAGTAAAGATGATGGCATTTCGGCCAGACAGGTTTTGGCAGAGTTGTTTGGCCACAAGACTGTGGAGCTGTGGCTTGTTTTTTAGTGTTCCAATCCCATCTGACCCCATTCCCTCCTTTAGGTGAACATACACCTGAGAGCGGTGTACAGGGTTACAGCTGAATTATGTGGGCTATTACTGACACTGTATCACATATCCACTATGTATTTAAATATAGTGTGAAACACAAATACATTAATACAGGTTTGCCAGCTGTCTGGATGGCAGGAAGACCAAGTATAAGTGTAAGAGTAAAGCATAATATACATAATACATAATATGCAAAATCCCAGCAAGTGTTTTATTTAAGTATTCATACATTAGGAAATGATATCATGTGGTGAACATGCATTCCTAATATAAATCTAAAAAAGAATAATTTTATACAAAAAACAAATCAAATACATTTTGTTTCTTTCTTGCCAAAGAAAGGCATAAAAAAGCATAAAAATGAGGTGTACACAATTTTTCTCAACAATGTTCTTAAAGGAAATGGCATCATTTCAGCATTTTAATTTGTTTATTGACAAAATTAACACATTTCTTTGTCTGCTAGATCAAAAAATTCTGAAGCTAACTTTTTAAATTGTTCTGCATAAAAACATAAATACTTTGAATATCCATCCACTATCCTGTCCTCATGATTTGATTTAATTTATTTTTCTAATTATTGCTTTGAGAATTTGAATTTTTTAACGTACCAAGGCAGAGGAATTATTGTGCCACAAATGGGACCTTTAATCAGGCAATTGAAAGATGGCTATTTTCAGTAATGTCTACGGTCCAAAGAATATCTCAGCCTAACAGACAGGGCTTTTCACTGATTGGTCCAATGAATGGAAGGCATATTGTGAGTTATATCAGCTGTGTGTTGTGATAAGTGGAAAGAAGAATATGCCTTACAATCACAGTCCACTATTCCAGAGTCCAGGGCTGCTTCACAGTTTGCTTTGCTCATCCCCTCCAGTGAGCAATTACAGCAAGTGGCTTGACACACAAATATGACTCTGACCCTGCACAAATCCCTCCACCCAATGACCAGTTAAATCCGAGTGGGATAAAGTTTGTTTTCATTATTATCCGTTTCACAAACAAATATTAGCAAAGTTAGCTTGCAACTACATGTTATTTTTTGTGGCACCAGTGAACTCCAGCTCAGTGTTAAAGACAAACTGATTGCAGACCATATCCATTTCCAAATGTTGACAGAGAGGTCCTGCGTCCCCTTTAGCACAGAGACCATCTGTGACTCACACTGCGCTAACCATGCTGTGGTCTTTCTGTTAAACTTCCCTGCATTTCTGGCCTTGACAACTTAACTGGAAATTAAAACATAGTTTTTGTGTGTATTAAGCTACAAAATGGTTTACAGGGAGTTCGCTCGTTGTTCTCTCATCATAATTTTCTCTCATTGCCTATTTATAAGGTTTTTGGAAAGGGTGTGTGGTGACACACATGCAGTTTTTATATTACATACAATGAAAGTGAGAGGCAGGGAAGTATTGTAGTTGACTACAGACGTAGCAGTACATATGACAAATGAACTGTGCCACATACCTCAATCAAAATAAGTTACATTACAGTCATATACCTGCTGCTTTTATCTAAAGTGGCATACAGTTAATGAAACTAAACAGGGGCTAAGCCCACTGGGAGTTGAGGGCCTTGCTGAAGGGCCATAAAGCTGCACTGATCTTATTGAGAATATACTGGTTCTTGAGCCAAAAACCCTTTGGGCACCTGCTGCATGTTTAGTAAAGATATTGGACATAACACATCTCACAAACAAGTATGACTAGGCTAATTACATTACATGCAAAAGGTCTGATTGAACTTATGGTTTCTATGGGCTCCTGCCTCCAGACCTCAACTGTTTTCTGCTTCCCTCTGTTAAACCACACTGTGCAGAATCTCAATATCAGCCAATGATCAGGTGCCTCTCCTGACAGTCTGACACAGAGCTGCCACACAGAGAGCTGTCATCTGGTGACAGAGTTTCTATGGACCAATTTCATGGGTGCTATCAACTCATTTAATGACTTGTCCAATCCTTAAAATGGTCTGTGAAGCAACCCTATCATCCTTAAAGATATACCAGAGAGTGGCTAGACACTAAAGAGGCTCTATAAAGTGGTTGCACTCTAAATATGAGCACAGAGGCAACTCTCTGCCATCTACGATCATGCTGTGGACCCTGGCTGATGCAGGTGCTCCTGCTCACCTGGCTGATGAATCCCGTGGCAGTGCACTGCCGCACCCACAGGCTGAACTTCCTCTTCTTCCTCTTTCTCAGCTCTCGTTCTGTACATGTGGTGATGAAAACAGGGTCTTCATCGATCAGGGGCTCATGCAGTACCTGGGGATGATGAATGGAATGACTGCCATACTATGTATGTAGGCCCTTAAAATTAAACCAAAACTCATTTAGTCCAAAAAAAAACCTTGCATATGTTTGTAATTCATCACACCTTAGCAGCTCTTATCAGCTGCATTTTCATTGGTGTGATCAATTAACAAGCTAAATCCGAGATCCCGCTGGGAATATTAACATGTTTGACTGTTGCTCTATTAGTGTTTGTGACCTGCAGAGTCTGAATGTGTTTCATGCCAATTTACAACTCATTTAATAATGGCAGGAGTCACAGCCCACACTGCGCCCTAAGAGTTTGGTCTCCAGGGACTCTGTGTGTCTGACAACTAATACATTAGAGATGACTGGGAACTTCAGTGCTGATACTTGGGGACTGTGTGCACTCTGGGCTAAGACTAACACAGTACAACAACAGGCAGCCTCCACTCTAGCCTTTCATGGAAGAACACCAAGCATCAAACTGTATAACACAGCAACAAACACACTGGATCAAAAGATCATGAGGTAGACAAAATAAAGAAAGCATATGATTAAGAAATAAAATCTGCATCCCTGTTTATCTGCAAAATTATTTATTGCAACAGCTGTGCCATTTGCAAATCATTCGCATCAGCAGAAAGCCTTGGGCCAGATGCACTGGGCTGGTTATACACTACAAGCAAAAGCACAGGGAGATAAGTAGTTTCACTGTTGCTTGTGGAAGTACTGTGATTTGATACCCTAATATCTATACAGAGGTAACGGCAAAATCACTGATATCTCATCGAATGAGCTGGCTAGAGGTATAGGCCTACAGCATTTATGGCAAAGTATTGGGTTTTCACTGGACCAATAAGAGATAACTAGAACAGAGATAATGTGGGCATGCACTGCAGTTTATGTTGTGAGATATATTCCTCAACCACCTAATGCCTTCATCACTGAAATGAAACACGCACATTAAATAGCATACCACAATAACAACCTTTAGAACTGAATCTGAAATTCATAAACATTAAAAAAACTCCTGCCTCACCTTGAGAACAGAGTAAACAGATGATGTGCTTAGTAAAACCAATGACAGCCCAAACACATAGCTTAAGAACCCTCATTAGAAAGCATGGTCCTCTCTCTAAATCCAACTTTCAGAGCTAAAGGTAAACTCAAACAAATACATGCAAAAACCATGACACAGCTGGAATTTCTGAAAATGAGCCTTTTCACTTTGCTCCTCCCATCAAACTTTCACTTTGCTCCTCCCATCAAACTTTCACTTTGCCCCTCCCATCCAATGTTGCAAGAATCGGGAAATGACTGATTTATGACTTATGATGTATGACTTTCAAAATAGGGCCCCTATGGTCTTAGGAATATATAATATAGTTACTACTGTGAGAGAGGAGAGAGTAAAATGGGACTGACCTTGTTTCTAGGTTTAATCTGCCAATGAACAGAATGTTTTGGTGCTGTAAGCATGCCAGAAGCCAGGGGTGGGATAAGGGAGCTTACCTGGGTCTGAGAGGGCCGGAAGGTGCAGCTAAATGCCTGCTGCAGAGTGTCCAGGAAGGGCTGGATCTTGTAGAGGCCCTGGCTGCTGTTGCTGGACCGGAAGGCTACGATGTGGAAGTACTTGAGGATCTTTTCAAAGCGAGCCTGGCTCATCTGGGGAGCGATGCTCTTGTTGCTGAAGAAGCCACTGCTCCAGATGCTGAGCACTGACTCACAGCGCTGAATGCTCGTGGAAGTCATGAACCCGAGGAACGCCTTCATCTCCGCCACTGTCACACTGCACCAGCCCTCATCGCTCCCAAAGCGCTCCTGGTACTTCTTGGCATACATGTTAGTCTGTGTCACCATGTTCTGGATGGCATTGTCTGGCACAAAGAGCTGGAAAAAGTCCATGGCTGTGGCAGTGGCAGGCATCATTTGTGTGGGACCTACACAACAAATATGCCATTTCCATTGATGATCACACTACGATCATCTTAAAAGCAATCAAGAATGTTCCAAAATCAATAGACAATTGAAGCACAAGAACAAGAACAATAAAGGTAACCATTCAGTTATACTGTAGTCAGATTACATAGATTACACTGTACCAGCACTGGACATAAGAATGAGCACACTGCTAGTGCAGCCTACATTGGACCACCACTTCCACAAACAGACTGATACCTTGTTCCTATGGTAATATACAGCTGCTGAGCTCAGTAATGAGAAGTGACCATCAGCATGTCTCCACACATCATGATAATCCCTGCCCGTTCTGCTGACACCAACGCAGCATTTTGCAGTCACACACAGGGCTCTGCCAGGATTTTAAATGTGACGTACCCTGGAAAGCATATGTATTACAATACTTATTTCCTAAAATACTTGACATCATTCAGTTAATAAATGGTGATCATATGAATGCAACTACAGTGAGACTCTGCTTCATTCATAACATTCTTTTGACTATGACTATGCCCTTCCACTGAACAAATGTAACTGATTGCATTACAAATGTAAATGATGAGGTCTTCAAAAAAATCAATTATTGATCCAGTTTTACGCCACTGCTGAGTTAAAGTTATGACCGTAGGACAGGCTTATTTGTTTTGAATGTCTTGAATGGTTTTATTCAGATTATGTGACAGGTGGCATGGGTTTCTCGCTGTGTCTTTCTTGCTGTGTCTATGTGTTTGACATTCTGGTGGCCTGGGGTTATTGAAAAACCCCAGAGCTGCATTCAGAAAGATCTTCAGCATGACAGGAACCATACAGTCACAGACAAGTGCATCCCTCCCGGGCCAAAGGAAGACATTCATTTTTATTGGAACATTCCGGGTGGCGATGTTCAATCTCAGAGCCACGTCAAAACAAAACACAACTAAGGTTTGACAAGACTTTTTTTAATATTTTTCAGGACCAAATGGTCATGCTTACTCCTCCACAGCTATGTGTCACTCAACCGCCATCTGATCTAACTTTTATCTAACACTGCTTCCCTTCAAAACTATTACCTCAATACACCCAACAGCAAACTTTCAAAATATACCTTTGTATGCAGAAGAAAAATGAAAGTCAACAAACACAAAAACCTTTCATTCTCACATTGTTTACATCAAAGATCTGCAGGCCTGTTGTCGTATTTCATGGTTGGGTTTTTCCATGTTTCCCCACATTACTCAGTGCTTACTGTTGCAAACCTGCAGAGCAGGCCCTTTCTCTACTAAGGAAGGGTGGGGCATATAAGCTCATACAGCCATTTTAATGTAGAACCTGATCGTGCTTCATGTGATACACACCTCCGCTCCTCTCAAGCGTGAGTACCTTTATCTAATTATATAAAACTACAGTATTACTGAAACAGCAAGATGCAGGAACAGAGATAACTGATGGAAGTTCAGACCCAATTAATCCTTGTATAAAGTATCTCATTGTGTACACTAATGAGAGAAGTTCCTTCAGTCTGAAAAAAGGCCTGCTTCTTAGGAATCACTTCTTAGGATTGCAAGCCTTGAAAGCAATTAGTTTGTTCAGAATGTTTTAATGTCTCAACTAAAGTGGAGGCGGAGAGATTAGAGAATGGAGAAACCAGGCTCTTAAGAAGTTTTAAACCAGTGGGGATTGAAACAGAAAAACCTACACAGCAAAGGTTATGCTCATTATAAAATCTAAGCTCAAATAATGATGTGCCCCATAGAGACTCAAAAAATCAGCACATCACATCTCCTCATACACACAAAGACTGCAATAGGAAAGGGAAAATGTCACAATGGGCTCTAATGTGTCTGTGGAGGAGGGAACGCCCACACTGGGGCAGTCACAGTGCAAAGTTTTAATGAAAGGGCAAAAACAGCAAGGCTAAAGGCCATAGAAGTAACACTAAAAGGGAGTTTAGTCATCACAACTCATATGAGTTCAGTAATCACAAACCAAATGAGATTAGTAACCACCATTCATAGACTTTTGATTGCTTTATATCCAGCTATCATTTAGAGGCAAACATGAAAACCACTATTGCACCCTTGACCACTGTTCTGGGCTGTTGTGCTGTAGGCCACCATAACCTGGGTGAGTCAGAGAGCTATGGGGCTTTGTACTTAGAATGGGTTCAGACCAGAGCCCACTGGCTTACAACACCACCTGCTACAACACTATAAGAGCCCAGAGGCAGATGGCACACTGCACACCACATGCAGTGATTCACAATACTGGTGCACACCATTAATTTGGATGGAGAATATACTGACTGTGGATGGAGTACACACTCACTCTTGGAGTTCAGTGTTTATCTACAGCTCTGAACCAGCAGAGGGAAACATTACATAATAAATAATCTCAGGGCATTCGGGTAAAATCTATATGTGCCCAGATCACCATCACAACATCTGCTCTTGTTTTTCAGACCTCAGCTTCCCCCATATTCATAAACATTAGAGGTAAGACTACTTACTGCATTTGTTATATGAAAAATGCAAGTACCCATGTGACTGGTGAAATCAACAGTGCAACACCATGCAAGAAACTGCACTGAAATGGAGTGTGCCAAGCGGATGTAATTTACACTCTCGCAGGTGTTTACGCTGTTCAAATAAAGTCAGCTGAAGCCTGGAGAGGAGTGCACTCATCAGGATGCAAACTCCTCCACAAAAGGCATGGATGTGTTTTTCTCCTTTTTTAAAAAGATGGATAATCCAATAAGACTTTTTCAAGGGGGACCTGAACATAGAACCTACATTCATTAGTTCTATACTATTTACTGCTGTGGACATATGCAAACCCAAATGGATGGTTAGACATCTATGCAAAGGCCAACACGAATAAATAACATCATAAATGTAATGTAATTACCAACATGCTCAAAATCCACCTGCTTTAAATTTCAAGCAACAAAAAATTTGAAATAAGTAGAAAGATACAAAGAACTTCAAACAAATTGTGTCTGGGAAACTATTTCTAATGTTAATTTACACAAAATGTATGATCCATGCTGAGCATTGAGCTCTACCTCTCTATCAGAGCAGCATAGTCATTCACAGTGATGCATGTTAGATGCAGATGAGAGAGGGTATGGTCATATATTGTGACTGATTGAATATTTTCCATTAGCTTGTCAACCCAACACCCCTTCCCCCCACACCAGCTTGACAGCCCACACCTACGCAGCTCTCTCTGAATTTGAAATACACTACCCATGAGCAGTGCAGATATACAATATATTATAAACAACATCAGATCACAGATCTATAACATCACCAACATCACAGACCCTACTAGCTCATATCTGAAAGGTGCCACATTGCAGGGTATTTTACATGGCTGTGGGTGTGAAGAGGGCACTGACACTGACTAAAGATCTTTCTCTGAAGTCTATCCAATCAGGGGATCAAATGCACAAGAATGAAAAACAATAGGGAAAAACATCTGTAGTAAATCCAGCTCACCTGAGGTCTTCTCTATTCCATCATCAACATACGGGATTCTCATGACATCTCCCTCATCAATAGGATCACTTGCATTACTTGCACTAGATATGAATTCAATACTGTGTATGAATGTGAGTCACACACACCTATTTTTGAGATACATTTATGTATTTTTGTGTCCATTTATGCATACTAATTATTAATTAAATCTAAGTAGACTAGCAAAGTAAACTCTAAAGGGCATTTAAGAATGTCTATTTAAAATGTTCTGCTCCTGCGTGTTCCTGTTCATGATGCACCGGTTTAAAGTGTCAGAGCAGAATAAGGTCTGTACCCTGTTGACTTATGGCACTGTGCTCTTATGCTTTACTATGTGCGGACAGGAGCCGTCATGCAGACACCTTCTCCTGGTACCTCAATTACCACTGCATTTCCCAACCATAAAGATGTTCACTACTGCACAAGCCAGGGCTTAGAGAGAGGTACATTAAGTTACTTATGTGTCACAGAATCAACATAACAAGTCTGTTATGAAACTTACTCATTGCTTTAAATCAATGGCAAGAAAAGATTGTCATGCTGTCCTTCATACATGGTTGAAGTGTATGTATAAAATAAATTGCAGCTAAGAAAACTCTGCTTGGGATTCAGGTAGTTCCTACAGGTTGAAGAAGAATCAATACCAGCTTGCCTTGGCAGCATGAAGTGTATAAATAAGATACTAGATGGACATTCAAATGTGGTGAGAAAGATAAGCACACCCATTTTTGTCATTCATTTCCAGATTGGATAATTGTTTCTGTGCGATCTCAGACATATGCTTCCGCTCTCAACTGCACAACCCAAGTAGTAGCAAAACTGATCTGATTCGATTATTTGATGGCCTCACTCCACAAACACATCTGCAAGGGCTTATGCCTCCTGGTGGAGTTACAATGTACCATATTTAACATACACTATAGCCATATGCATCACCCCCACCCCCGCTATCTCTACACACATGCGTGCGCACACATGACAGTATGGAAGTCCTTCTGATTTTCTGTTCTACAACATTCGTATGTTAATTTCAATTAATTCTAAACAGCCTTTAGAAAATGTATTTGCAAGAATTGCAAAGAACCTCCAGAGAGACTATACTTCAAACATCGTTTGACCTATTATGTATGCCCTTGATTCCTTATATCTGACCCATATTATGAAAGAATTTAAGTGACTGTGTTATTTAAGGTGTCTTACCACAGGTATCTTTGTAGGGGGGAATCGTGATTTCTCGGAGGGCGTCACTCCAGCCCTCTTCCTCTGCCGGGGTATCTGAAATCGAACCAGGGGGACCACCAGACTGGCTGCCCCCGATTTCGTTCCCTCGTAGCTCGTCCCCGTTGTTTTCCGAGGTGTAATTATCCGAGTTCGAGTCACCTGAGGTACTATAGAAGGGATTCTCACTGCTGTCGTCCCCAGATTCACCGAAAACATCATCCGAAATTTGCAAGCTCTCGTAGCGGGAGCGGGCAGCCTCCAGAAGAGACAGCGCCTTCCGCCCGCACTCAGCCATCGCTCGTTCGATCTGATAACCTGAAAAACCTGGCAAGACCGAGCACACAGCTACTGTATCCCCGAGAAAAAGGAACTGCACACACCTTATCCCAGTACGCTCCTTCAGCCGTCTCTACAATATTCACGAACCTCAAACGCCAACGCAAGAAACGTCAAGTTGAACAACCCTCACACAGCCGACTGCTGAGGGAATGGAGCTGTTCTAGTCAAGGGGTACTGAATTCCTCTTGTGCTGCCCACGAAATCGAGATGATCGATAGTTATCACACAGACCCACATCCGGAATGGGGGGGCTTTTAATACAGTAGAAGACTCAATAAATCTCCTGCCTCCTAGCTGGTCACCTGACCTGCCTCATTGCAATGTTGTCCAATCGCGCCCGTGACTGAACTCAACGTCAAATCTATATATAATATCCGAATACGTTTTATCCAGTTGTACAGTAGCAAGGCTTTAGATAAGATGAAATGCTCCAGTTCCCAGCGAACAAACGCTAAAATTGTACTCTCGTGAGGAAATGTTCTATTTGGAGAGTTCAAACAAAGAAACAAATACATAGAAATTGAACAGTGAGTGCGAATATTCTCATTAGCTGTTTGCAGACCTGCTTAATCAAGAATTTACAGCACAGTACAGCTGGCAAAAATGTATTTTCACATTTCCACACGAGGATATATTCACTTCAAGACCTGATTTGTTCTGGTGCCATTGTATGTTTTAGGATTTTAAAAATGTATCCACGAATATGTGAAACAAATTGTACAGTTACACCAGACCCAATTTCCCAAAGGGAAAGAAGCAAAACTTCATCTGTTACATGCAGAATTGACTGATATGCCGTGCGTTCACAATTTTTAAAGGTACAGTTTTAAGCATTTTTTAATAAACTGATTAGTCGATGTAAAATAATTGTGAATTTACCTGGGTGAGTATTTGTGGTCAGTTTTTCAGGGACACATTTATTTCCAAATTTGAGAATTAAAATCCCTAAAAACATAGCGATTCACAGACTACTTTCCAAATCACACCTTAAAAGAAAGATTAAACATCAAACAGAGACATAATTGCATACACAAAATGTAATATACATATATGCTCTGGATGATTTAAATTGCATAATGTAGAAGTATTTGCATTTATGATAATGATATATGCAGTGAGTTTGACATATGAGTTTGACTTGAGAATGCATAAATTAGGTTTTTGAAGCTCTTCTCATGCAATACTACCCTAAATTATAACTGCTACTACCGAGCAAGATTTCCAAGTAAAACACGGGCTGCAATTTACTAGGCGCCCTATAGATGGCATTATGTGTTTCACTTGAGTTCATCGGGTGTGCTGTTAACTCTTTACCCACAATACTTTTTGTTTTCACGTGTCATTGTGGCGGAAGTATCCTACCGTAATGTAAATAAGTGATGGGACAGATAGATTTGCGTGTAATTTCAAAAAAACATGTATTGAACGGGAGTTTTTGAATTTATGGTCAGAATTTCCCTATCTTTAAAGAGATGATTCGTAAATAAAACAATAGAAATTGAACACTGAGTGTGAATAGTCTCCTTAGCTGTTTGCAGACCTGCTTAATCAAGAATTTACATCACAGTATAGCTGGCACGCTGTACAGCAAGCGAAGTAGTTGCAGGGGGTTAAATGCATTGAACTGTTACAGAATCACACGGGTACGTACGGTGGAGATATCTGAACAGCTTGATTTCCTCATAAATGGCTACTTGGAACTCTCATGTAATTGCAAATGGATCTTTGCTAATTCATGAGTGAATGAATTAGGAGCCCTGTTTATATAATTGACTCGCTCGCCTCTGACTCTTACCTGATCAAGCAATTAAGGACAAGCTAGCCGAATTAGATGGAGCCCAGCTGGAGTGATATCGGTCTTGTTATTGCAAAGAGGGAATTGTCTTTTAAACATTATAGATGTTGGCAATTTTAGTCCTCTGCACATTTGGTACATGTCATAATGGTCCTCTTGCCATGACAATTTAGCAACCAACAATGAGTTTTGCACCCTCAAAATTTCTAATCCCCCTAGTACTAATGAATGAGAAGCACTGCCTCAACCACCAAAACTCAAAGCCAACTGGTTTACATGGCAACATCTTGCACTGCGGGGAATGTACTAGCGTGGATTACCCAGTTTGCCATTGAATTAGTGAGCTGTCTGACAGCAATGGAGTCACACAGGCCTAAGCTACCTGAGTCTCCCTGCTTTGCTTCATGGCCATTAAGGTGAGCCAAGTTATTCCTCTTGACTTATGTGTGTAACTGCAGCAGAGGTCTCCAGTGATCACATTGATATAGGCTGGTACCAAGAAAACCAAATGCACAGTCTTCCTAAACAGGGGAACAGTCCCTGTATACCTACAAAATATCTTTGTACATTTTAATATCTAATTGTGTGAAAAACAGATTGACCAGGGACTCAAAGTATTTTCACTCATCTCCACTTCAGAAACTATCTAGGAAGACATACATGAGGTCCATGGTTACAATAGTAGCCTTTTCTCTAATAATTAGACCTATTTTCAGATATAAATTTAAAACTTTTAACTTAAATTTGATTATTTTTTTGATTGTTTGTAAACATGGGCGGCATGGGGAATTTTTATGAATTTTTAAGTCAGTGGCATGAGATTAGAGCCTCTGTGTACTAATACATTAGCAGATTCATTCATAGGGTTATCAGACCTCAGCAGCTGGCCACAGTCCATGTTTTGTTATTAATTCCGCAACCCTACGGTGAGGCCTGTTAAACTTATTGATTGATGTGTCTTGATATGTCATCAGTGAACACAATGTGTTCACTTTTTGCCCATTAAACATGTATGTGAAAGCAACACACATAACATTATGGATGATAATTTTGAAAGGTAAACAGCTTTTGGCCAAGTTTTTCACATTCCAATTGCTTTCTCATTTATTTAGTAGATATCTCATTTGGGCTGCAGTTATTTGCTCACACATTTCTCAAAAAGGGGACAGAGTATGTACCAGAGTATGCTTTCTTTCCTTTATAACATATTTATCAAATCTGTTTTTATTGCTGTACTTACCAGTGTTGCATCCCTTTGTTTTATTGCAAGGAAGAAAGGAGTGATATAACTCAATATTGTTTTGGCACATTCTCAGCACATTGTAATTTGTATAACTTGATTTATTTAATTGGAATTGTGTCTGAATTGTATTTAACTTGCCTTCATTTTGGGGCAAAGTATGATATTTTATCTTCATAATTTCTGTAAAGTAAATGATACTGGTCATTATTAGCTATGTTTGCAGGTCCATAGAAATACTTTTTAATAAAACAAATTGCAGAGAGAGAAGCTCAGCTCTCCAGTGGAGTACACATGTATTTAATAATAAATGGTTAATCAGCAATTTGCTCTAGTTTATAAGCTGCTCTGTGATTCTAAATCTCGATTCTGTAAGCATTAATGTATCTCTTTGTTATTTTGGTAATGTGTCCCCTGGATGAAATTGGAACATTAGCTTTATATTTTGCTGTAATAATAGATGGATGGAAATTGGATGTCCTCATTTTGCTGATAGGGCAAACCTTTCAAAGGATACATTGCTTTAAATCTATTGCTTTTTTAGGTTAATAAATATAATTAGAAGCATAGGTGTAAACTACAGGTCATTATATTCATACAGGAGGAAGAACTTACAGCAGGTAAGTTTTGTTTTTACAAAGAAAACCATTGCACATTGCCAAAAATGATGACCAAACAGAGATTAACTTTGAAATTCATAATACTTTCATGTTTAAGACAGAAACACAGATCACTAGCATTGGCAATTTTAAATAGGATACAAATGAAACCTGTTTTTAGAATAGAATTCACAAGCAATATTCAGAAAACCAAAACATGTAGCCATTTTAAGCCTGGAAGCAATTTTGAATTCCAGAAATGTTACAGCTATGCATATGTTCAAAGTATTCAAAACTAAACGTTCTAATAACAGTACCGTATAAGCTGGTCCCTCAGCTGTGGAACTCCATAACTACAACACATGGTAAAAATACAATGTAAGTATTCCTAAATAGTTTCTTTATAATGACCAGTGATATTCAGCTCACTCTTCACAGGCAGTTAAAGAATTCTGAATTCCTTTCAACAAAAGGACTTTACCAGTATTCTCATTGAGCCAAATGACTAAGTGCACAGTTGAATGTTTTGACCTTGAATAAATCAGTCTTTGGAACTCTGCACAGTCTGTGTATGTGCCATTTGCCATGCAGTGTTAGGTTTCCTAGAATCCCTAGTGAGTGGGGTCACCTATTCTCCCCAGCAGAAGGATGGCATCCGAGTTCCCCTCCACAATGGCAAAACAGAAGGGCCTGTTAACCATGAGTTTCGCCACTGTCTCTTCAGCCTGGGGCTTGTCCTCCTCTTCAGCTCCCTCCTCAGATGTCTCAAACACTACTTTGCTCAAAACCTGAAAACAGACACCTGGGCTCAGTCATACCAGGAATGGCTCAGTTTGGGATGATATCTGAAATGTAATACTGGTATTAACACACTATCAGGCATTTACAAAGCTGTTGACCCAGTAACCAGTTAAAGGACAAACGGTTTTACCACCACCTGAAGGACAGAGGAGAGGCTGCCTGTCTAACTGCTTGTAAACAGGACAATTAAGACCAAGACCAGGGAGACCCCCACTCCTCAAAGAGGAGTAAATAACAGGGAGATCCTCTTTATCCTCACACTGTGCAAGTACATGAGTACAGAGGTGGGACTCACCTTGCCCACAGTAAAGTTCTCCTTCCTGCTGAGTTGGCTGAACTCTGCCCCTTCTCCCAGGAGTGTGGGCAGCCTCATATCAGAGAGGATGCTCTTCAGATCGCTTACGGAATTTATGGAGAACTTGGGGAGAGACACCTCCACGACCCTACAGAGCAAAAAGAGATGCAACAATATCCTCACCAATAAGGCCTTCATTTTTTTTCAAATACGCAAAATTGTTCAGATGGATGTATTCATTGTATTTTCAGCTATTAGTAGTTCAGGTGTAGCAGGTTATACATAGTGTGTATATCATGTGTAGCGGGGCCTGATATGAGGCTACCCTTCTTTCAGATGTTGGGACCACGTTGAAATGAGCTCGGCAGTGAGCTGGTCTTCGACAGGGCCTAGATGGGTCCCTTCATGTGGCAGGACCAGCAGCATATAGGCCCTCCCACTCAGAGCCAGTTTGAGGACCATACAGTTTCTGGTCTTGTCATTCAAGTGCTTGTAATTTCCTGTGTGTGTCATGAGAGGAACCATGATACTTGTCTTGTCATCGATCCAGAATTCCTGTGGGGAGGTTGCCTCTGGTTTGAATGCCATCCTCCAGTTTCCTGAAATATAGAAACATGCATCTCACTAACAATCTTTGGAACCTGCCTGAGCATGCATCTTTGCTACCCATTGGGCCAGGGTAGGGCTAACGTCAAGAGCCGCATAACAGGAATGACTAAGTGCTTGTACAGACCCAGTTATCATGCTTAGAATCCAGACCCCACATGCATGAGCCACACTTACCCTTGAAATGAACAGAGCTGGCAAACAGTAGATCTGAGGATGAGCTTATATCCTCAAACAGGTTGTTGATTTTCCCTTCTGATGTCTTCTGTATGAAGGTGTTAAGTTGAGCCTGGGCTTGCAGGGGCTGGGAGAGGTCCACTGCTCGGGTGTAGGAGGTATCAGAGAGGTCCTGGACTCCCCGGGCAAAGCTCTCTGATATGTTGGTTGTTCCAAAGACCCACACTTGGGTTCTGAGCTCATCTGTTGCTCCATCAATCAACGAGTTTATATTCTGGAGTGTATGCAGCACCTTGTGGCCATCAAATGGTGATACACAATCCACTGTGTCTGTCTTTTTTTCTAGCCCCAGCAGCTTCTGCAGCTTGCCAGCTGTGGCCCCTGAGGCCCCCAGATACAATGTGACCAGGGCCCCATAGGCATTTACTGGGGAGAAGAGGGTGTTTGGGGCATTCTGTGCTCTCAGGGTACCATATAGACGCAGGCCCAGTGTGTTGAGGAGGTGAGCCAGGACAGATGCTCTCTGGGTCACATTTTGTCTCAGCTCCTCTGTATCTGTATGGATGCGCACATCAGGTTCTAGGGTACCATTTGCTTCAATTGGCATCAGAGAGACCATTTCCACCTGGGTCTCTGGTGGAGCCTGGATGCTCTCACAGCTGCTGTTGTCAAGGGCAAACAGGCTAAAGGGGTGTACATACACACGGTTTGCTGCAGTGGTGGCAAGAAGACACAGGAGGAGGAGAGGCCCAGTTATCTCACCCATGATTGGTCTCTTTGGTTGGGAAACTCCTTGGGAAAATCTAAAGAGCAAATTAAAGAAGCTAAAACATAAACATGGACTGATTTTTGTCACTGCATGTTTCTAAGATGAAAATTGTTTTTTTGGAAAACTATCTTTTGGATTGTCTAATGCTCTGATAGATTATTATCTTAATTAAGGGTTTATGGTAAAAACCAAAAATAATGTCTACAATTGTTCAATGTAAAATAGAGGGAAAATCCCACAGGATTTCAACATAGTTCATCAGTAAATGGATTATTCACTCTTTAGCTGATCTTTACTGCATTCTGCATTGCAATAGTAAGTGTCAGTGGACAGTTATAATGAGAAACATGTAAATATGGATTCCATTGTATGACCATGTATTGCTTTCTTCTCCCCCGGGACTACAGGAGTCACAGGGATATGTGGATTTCAGTGAAAATTTAACAAATGGCACCATTAGAAAATCTATAGTAAAGCAGTGAAGCACAAACATTTTGTTCATTTTTAGAAATGTTTATATCTCAGAAGAAATGTGAAATAGAATTATCCAGGACAATGGTTGCAGTCAGCACTTTCACCATCCCCTTGTTGTGTTTAATCTTTTCCTTGGCTAACTGGAATGTACTTTATTCTTTGCTTTGGAAACTAATCAACAGATGAAACCCCTACGCACAGAACAAACACAAAACCGGCTCTCTCTTGAAACACTGGGTCATTAATGATTACAGAGTGCACAAACTGAGAGACCTGGGGCTCATTGATGTCTACTGTATCTCATCTTCACATGTATTTAAAAAGAAGAATGTAGATCAAATGTATGGAAAACTCAATAAAAATACAAATTTTTCAATTGTATTTTTGAGATGTGTTGTTGCTATAGAAACAGTTGCTGTTTTCAAGTGATTTTTTTGGTCTGTGAATTTTAGTTAGAAATATGAGATAAGACACCCATGTTGCAGATTAAATGTATAATAGAAGCAAAAATCACAGAATCTCAACATAGTTCATCAATCATTGAACTGATCATTTATCAGCTGACCCTTACCACATAGCACATTACAATAGTAAAAGTCTCTGAGTAGTTACCAAGACAAACTTGTATACATGAATTCTAAATGTGATTTCCCACAAATGGTTAGACAACTAATTAATATGACTCTGATACACAGCAGGTCAGTGTCACTGTAACAAATCTTGACTATGCTTTATTTAGTACAGGCTTTAGTATGGTAAAACATAAGTAATGTGTATCCATCTTATGATGTGTGAGCTTACCTTCTGATGAGCTCCTTGCGTGATAGTGTGTTTGGACAGAGGAGGACAGCAATGCAGATAGCCCCCTGAGTTACACATTAACAAACCTCTGGCTGTGATTACTATAGCCTGTAGGTCAGGCCGAAGGGGCTTTTGTGTGGGAAGGCAAACAGATGGGTAGGCCAGACCACCCCCTGTCTTTCTGAATCACTCACAGGATGTGTGATGCAAGAAAAAATCAGAGAATAAATATAAAGGAGTCAGACATCAATGATATGAGACTGAATGCACAAGGTCCCATCACCACAAGGTTCATGAGCAAAACCTCAAACTTTTCCTTAAGGAATGTTTTGTAAAGAAAGCTGCTGTGTTCAAAGTCCTTTGCTTATAATATGTCATATGCAATTTAATTTAAATTTTTACAATTTCAGTGATTCTGTCTACCTGAAAATACTGAATAACATTCCAATTACGACATTTACATATTTATAAAATGTCTTCAAATGTTTCATTAATTTACCCTCATCATGTGCCATTATTTATGATTCTATCAGTACTGAGGATAATCAAAATTTACATTTTGATTCCAAACATATTGCTTTTCCCATTATTCGCTCTGTTTGTTTATCCACTGACACTATAATGTATTTTGTGATTAAAATGATTATTATAACTGTGATAACACACATCACTTTCTTTTTTATTAAAATAAACACACAGACTAGAGCAGATGTAAACTGTTAGTTTATTGTGGAATGAATAAAAGTATGGCTTTTGTAAATTAACTATATTAAAGTTATCCACTAGAGGACAGCCATGCAGCTTTATCTTAAGGTTAGTTTCCTGTTTTGACCAGTAATGTCCTCTTATCCTTTTATCATGAAAGTAAACATAAAATCTTAAAAATTAAATAAAATATTAAATGAGATTGTTTGATTAATGTCATTGCTGGGATTTTCATCTTCAATTCAGTCCAATCCATTTTATAGCCCAAATTCAAAGTGTTCTTATAATATAAGCAATATATAGCTAAGCGATTATTTCTCTAATTGATAAATATAAGAAGTACACATGAACAAAAATTGAAAAGCCAAAATTAGCTGTTTGGAGTTACACCTGTTTACAAAGAATTCTTCAAATTAAATTACAATCAAGACTTTATTACTCAAGATAATGTTTTACAGCTCAAACTTTAAGAAGAATAAATGGTCATCTTAAAATAGAAGAGATAATTCTTGTTTTGATTAATGTATGGGTTTGTGTGGCTTCAACTCACAGTGTGCATTTACATGCTATCTTGCCCCATAATTACTTTCTCATGTAATTATACAGCAAGAGGGACAGGGTGTAATTTATTCTGGAGAATGCCATGAAACCTATTCCCTTTCAAGAAGACAAGTTGCCCCAACTGCCTAAGTTTGGACGTTTGAGTGACAGGAAGCATGAACAAGATTAATGTTTTTGTGCTGAAAGTTTTTCACACTCCCATCTAGTGGACAGAAAGTAAACTGAACGTTTGCATTTTGATAAGGTTATATTCATATATTGTAATAATGCTCAAATACTTGGCTCTTCACATTAACCCTAAATTTTGTGTTTGTTATTCTCTGCTGCTTTAGACAAGATCATGAGTATCCCCATGACTCCAGTTAGCTTGTGATAATTATGCAGATTTAAAATGATTGTTGGTCTTGTGATCTTATAACACTGCTATAGAGAGTTAGAATGGGGATTATGGAGCTACTTCAATGGTGGGCTCAGGTGAGGTGAGGTTCACCATTTCTCTTTGTCCCCATTCACTTTGAAGGACTTCAGGCATCAGTCTAATCAATATTCAAAAACAGACCATAATTTTTGCTCTTTTAAATTTGACTAACTATTTGCATTGTTAATCTTGCAAGGTTTTTAACGACGGCACAGGTTTCATTTCTTAAATATTAAAACAGGCCTACTTAAAAATCTCATGGAGAGCAACTGTTTCCCCCGTAATGTTTCAGCACCTTAGCTATATTTAATATTTTTCACCACACATTTACTACATGACTTGGGTTTTACATTTTATTTTGCGTGTATTATTTATTTTTCAGTGGATGGTGGGATGGTATCCTATGAACCCCTCTGTATCTAGATACTGTAATGCTGGGGATGCTGTAATTCTTTGACATTGCAACCCAAAGTAAGAATGGAGGGGTACTCTGAGCAGGTGGCAATGTTATTCAGAGTTAGAATGGCAGGTGGTGCTATGAGCTTGTGATTGTGTTACATACTGGTAGACCAAGAGGTTTTGGTATTTGCTTGCTAGGGTGTTATGCAGCATTAGAACAGAAGATGGTGCTATTAGCTTCTGATTCCTGCAAAGAATCAGAATGAGAGGGGATGCTGTGATTCTGCAGATCCTTCAAGGCAGGGAAGACATCCCCACTTTGGCAAAGCAGCCCATCTCTTCCCCACCCTGCCCATGTTGTTGACTACAAGTATGAGTGTACAACCTCTGTGTCTTTCTATGCTGCTGAGCAAATCCTGTGTTTAAGTATGGATTTGTGGGTCACTGATGCCAAGGAGCATGACTGTCATGCTGACAAACCATGCAGGGAACTGCAGGCACCCACTGACAAAGTGAAATACATTCTGCAGCTCCTATAAACATGCAGATAGTAACAGACACTCAGAGACATTTGGACAGAACCAATATAATAAATAACACAAGTACAGATCAGCATATGGAAAAAGCTATCAACTTAATGTTTTTCCACCAGATGCTTATTGCACTGTAACGCTAACTTAATTGCACTAAGTAGATGAATAAAACTTAATCGTTTTACTACAGGGCAATCGCTGTTTGTTATGACTGTTCAGTCTTTACTGAAACATGACAAAAGCCTAGACCTACCTGTTTTTAACAGTTGTACCCAACAACCATAGATGTAACAAGAGTTTTTATTTTTAAGATTTTAAAGTAAATACAATGTGTATTCCTCTGCTCACAGGCATTCAAAGACATTTTATTGTCGTCTTCCACATGAATCTATTTAAGACATTATT
This sequence comes from Albula goreensis, assembly GCA_022829145.1. Classification (NCBI taxonomy): domain Eukaryota; kingdom Metazoa; phylum Chordata; class Actinopteri; order Albuliformes; family Albulidae; genus Albula; species Albula goreensis. Next base: position 24,296,788 of record CM040750.1, read on the forward strand.
TTAAAAAACAGAGGACTGATTTAGACCACATGCATTTTAAAACAATTGTTGAATTCAAAGTAAGACCATAAAGAGCCATTACAGTCTCTAATGGAAGAGTAGAGACTCCATATTCAGCCTTACAGTGGCTAGCTGTGTCACAGCCATCCTCTGGCACTGATTAATTCATGGAAGAATATTCCCTGTAGGTTTGACTCATATTTATTTCTCAAGGAGTATTCCCTGTAGCCATGTCCCTGATATTTATTCCCTGTGACTGTGGTCTTGTTTCTCACTGCCGACCACGGGCTGAATTAATTTAACAGCAGAAGTATGAGGGTTCATGCGGAACGCTAAATGTTAACCCAATACCAGCCATCCAGATGCACAAAGAAGAGCCTAGTAACGTTTCAGGCTATTATGGCTGCAGTTTAAAGTTCATCTTGCTGCAGGATGTGGGGCACATGGTTTTTTATTGACCTCCATTTTCCTTCATCCCCCTGGCATCAGTGGCTTTCTGACGGCCAGGACATTACCCATGAACCATGTCCTGTCAGGCGAGGTCAGAGGATCTGGAACCAGGCTGGGCAAGACTAGAGGACTTCTTCACCTTAAGTTTTAATGGGACAGAAATTATTACATTACAGTTATGTAACAGATACCCTTATCCATTTATACAGCCATAATAGTAAATATCTGCAGTGTATACATATGAGAAGCAAACTGTATACTACATTTATGCAGTGCTTTTCAAAATGCTGCATGGAGTACTCGTGAACTTTTCGTGAATTAACACATGAAAATAATATAAGGAGCATCATAAAATCAAGATGAGTAAACTCTGATTATTATAAACTATGATTACTGCCAATTTAAAATTCCTACAAACTAATTAAAAATGAATAAAGAGAAGATAAGACAGCACAAAAGTGAGAATGTTTATGATTTAGATTTCCTGAAATGTAGACCTGGAAAATGCATTAATTCACAAATGGATATGCAGATAAATTGAGGTTTCTATATTCACCTTGCTGCTGCAAGCACATGCAGACAGAGATTGAGCTCAAGGTCTGGATTCACAGGTACTGATGATACTTGAAGAAAAGCTGAAGTAAGAGGTCTCTCCTGACATAGCCCTTACCCTGATAATAAACACCATTGTATCAGTAGACCAGCTCTCTGCAAATCAATTTCAGATCAAAGACACTGATACCCAGGAGTGAAGAACTAGTTCCATCTGAGGATTTTAGGCAGGTTTGTGGTTTGTGGTGAGTCACTTCCATGTTTAAAAACTCCCCAATTCCTCTGAAGTCACAGTCCGTCTGAGGAAGCTCACCACATTGTTTTATTCATTCGAGACCCCTGATAGTAATTAACCGATGTATAATTAAACAGGAAAATGTGGAACAAACCTACATTCTAAGAAAATTCCAGAGAGCAGGGATTAAATTTAAATGCATTATTTATTTATTTCCATGTTTGAGGTTTACGTTCTTCAGGACCTGAGAAAAACAGTTCCAACTTAGTACTATTACCTATGTTAAAATATGTGCAGGTGTCTCCAAGTCTTTGACTGTTTTGATAGGTTACCCTTAAGAAAAATGAAATGAGATCTGTTGGTAAATTTACATTTTCATTTAGACATTGGTCAAATGCTATGATTAAGTCATATGGATAGATCCCCACTTAAATGTTCAGTATGGAAATGTCATAATTCATCACTCAAAGCACCCACTTCCATCTGAGCAGACACCTCCTCCCCTAAGGAAGATTTTGCCAGAAATAGCCATTTTTCTTTATGCAGTCAAAATGTATATTCATTAAGCACATTCTGACATTAAATGACAGTATTATATAGGTCTGTACTATAGTAGAAAATAGCCATTTGTACAGTGAGAATGAATAAACTACCTTTGACAATGAGATGTTTGGCAGTATTCCTTGACTGACTGGTCATAGTATAATTAAATAGTACAAGGAATTTAAATGAATTTCCAAGGCATTGTGTCATACACAGCGGGTAGACAAAAACATATAAATATTTATTAAGAGCTACAGAGTTGGCTGATGTTTGCCTTCAGAACAGCCTCCATCATTCTTATAATGCTGTTTATACAAGTTTTGAATGTTTTCTTTAGTGAGATGTTGGACAATTCTTCAAATGGGGAAGTCTCAAGATCATTGAGAGATGAAGAAAGTGGAAGTCTGTGTTCCAGAAATTGTAGGTGGTATACTCAATGTGTAGAGTGTGATAGCATTCATGGTTGAGTCCACTCTTAAATCTATTTAACAGTGTTTGGGGGATTTTTATCATCTTGAAATATGGGAACATATTGCAGAAATATTATTTTTACCATAGGGTGCACGTGGTCACCTAAAATGGCTTGCATTTGATGGAAGCATAAAATAATTTTGCAAATTCTGCAACTGATCCACACCTGCAATTCAGACACATACTATATGGCCTCTTTCAGAATCTGTTAGATCTTTCATATTATTTTTATAAATTCACTGACTTAGTAACTTCAAAATTTGTGTCAGTTCATGTTTACATAATTTTAGTATTTCTTAAACAGAAAACTTCAGTATAAAGCTGGCTTAGTGTTTTGCAATATGAACAGAACAGAACAGTCCAGCCCTTACCTTCTATCACCAGTGCCTGATTACCTAGATGGTTTGTAAGTGTGATTCAATTGCTAATCAATGTAAACAATGGAAAAGTAATTTCAGTATATCTTTTGCATTGTTCCATGGACCTTTGATTCTGCACCACATTCAACAGCTCAGACAATTGTAGATTTTGTATCATAATTTTAATTAATACTGTAACATCAGTGGAGCATTATATAAGGCTTTGAAAGCATAATTAACTTAAATGAAAAAGATTATTATGTTTAATCGTCTCAGACTGAAACCTGGGTTTATTCTTGAGTTGACATTTAAATGGTCATCAGGAGTCAGTGTTTCATGTCAATCACTGCTTTTATGTCTTCATATAGCAATGTTGGTGCAACCATTTTATGTTTCAAAATATAACAAGGTGTTGATTGGATCTGGTGTAAACAGATTGCACTAAAAAAGAAGCACTCACTAAAGTACCGGAAGAGTAACACCTGTTTTAAATCTGTGTTCTGTACATTTAACCCACAGTGTTTTCAGTGCTGCTCTATTTCATATGTATAAGCTGAGGCACTGACTATATCAGTGGTAGTTTCTGTCAAGCCACTACCAGGCCCATCGAGGCCCACCAGAGCTGAATCAGTAAACCTGTTTTATCCCTACATTGTGTCAGTAACTGTGCAGGCATTCATTAGTAAGCCGTTGTTGCTAGTATGGAGCTGTTTATGGTGAGAGTTGACACAAGCCCTGTATTTCATGCAAAGCCTAACAGGGTGCAGTAAGACAGGCAACCAAATCACACTAGAGTGCAGTGACATGGGAAATCTGTTTGGCATCCTGCCTAGAAGCTATTTCAGGGCCAAACACAAACTCAGTGACTTTGCTTAGCCCTCACCAAGCTAGATTGGGGGAAGCAAACAGAGTAGAGGGATGTGACAGTGAGAGGGTGACAATATGATGGTAAATTATCATCTCTTGTTGTGCCAATATAGATTCTTACTACAGTAAGCTGCTACAGGACAATGTGTTTCAGCTCCACAGGTAAACTGAAATATTTAAGGGCCATTTAGACTGTTTGAATCTGACACCCCTCCTCCATTTAATTTAATATCTTCTCCTGTGCTATTATATTTTATATTTTAAATTTATTTATGAACTTTTCTCAGGACAACAGTAAGTAAGTAAGTACAGTAAGTATCAGTAAGTGCACATACCACCAGATTAATGTCCCTGCATGACAATATGAGGCTTGATGACGGGCTTCAGATTTGCTGTTATCCATCCAAAAAGGAGGAAGTTGGAAAAGGAAAGCAGGAGGATGGAAGGAGCCTGGCAAGGAAGTTGGGGCTGCATGGGCGTGCCAGTGTGCCATTGTGCCATTAGACTCTCCCTGCCCTGACACAGCAAAATCAGGCCCCCAGCTCCAGCAGCTCCCACTGCGGGGACAGCTGTCAGTGGTGGCACATGAGGTGTGTCCCTGCACCACAGTGTCTGCCAGACTGCCCTTCTTCACAGGGGACTTTCCACGCAGCAGGCAGCGTTGAGACATAATCTCTGCATTCATCATGGAAATCACGTGTGTTTTTCCTCTCTCTCAGTTGGGAAGGTTTGGCGTAAATAAACAAACTCACCAGGCAACCGTCAAGCCGTTACTTTTCTGAGATCATTCACCAAGAACACGACTGCACAGAATGTTGTGCAACAGAATCAACACAATATCAAAAAAAAAAGAATGATTATGTTTTAAAACTCCTTAAGCTTCCATCAGTGTGAATTTATGAACATTTAATGTGGATGCAAATTATGTACATTTATAATGTTAACTTCCAATTTTGCTTTATAAAAACTGTCATAGACCCTAGTGTTTTTACTAAGACAGGTCATCTGAATGACTACTTTGTGGTCAACTAAAGGTTTGTTTGTAGAACAGGTGAAGGTGCTGTGATCCAAATGGAGAGGAAACTAGCAAAGATTATGGACAACCCAGCAGCCACATTCTGAACGCCATTACTGGCAACTGGGCTATTTTCTCATTTCCCAAAAAGCACAATCAGTGAAAGACTCATGTAGCAGCACACATAATCAATTTTTTAGGGAGATGCAGTTGTAACTCAGCCTCAGATCACAGGAGGGACACTCTCTGTATCCATTACCAAGATAAATAAACTGAATTGCTTCAGTAAAATATCCAGCTGTATAAATTAATTCTTTGTAATAGGTTCATGCTGTATAAGTCAGTCTGAATAAGAGTATCTATGTAAAAATATAATTCCTTTAGTACTGTGTCACATCATCAGCTGATCCTGGGTGTTGTACCTCATTACAAGCTGAATTTGGTTTCTATGCCCCATCGCCAGCTTGTATTGAGAGAATGAGAGTAGTGCACTATTGTTTCCAGCTGGGCTACATACTGGATAAAATGTTATTAAAGTATTAAATAGAGAAGGATGCCTGTTTAACAACAATTTAGTAGTTTAATTTAAAATGAATAAAATAATTTATAATACCATGTACATTTTATAAGATTGTGACTTCATAATACATTTTTATTAAATAATTTCTCCTGAATTCGCATTATAATTTACATGGGAATGCTATCTCTATAAGTCTGCTTTTTTGTTTGATATTAGTAAAACTATTTCAACTGGAGCAGAACCCTCACTATTATGGTATTTGTGTTTAACGGCATTATGACAACCATGTTTAAACACATTTAGTGGAAGTAATTTCCCTCTGTTTTTGTATATCAACAAAGTGCCAGTGTTCTAAACCTTGTCAGAGAAAATCCATTACTGCTGTGATACAGAAGACAAGGCAATACATCAAATGACTTATCCTTATGAATACAAATCAGTTGTCCCAGAAAAGTTGTTTTGAAGTTGTTGTGCACAGGCCCAGTCTGCAATAAAATGGCCCTTTTTCAGAAGTATTTTAAATGCACACATGGTTTTGAAGTTCCAGGGCCAACAACTGTTCTTTTCAGTTTGGATGTATTCCACAGATCCAGCAGTCCATCTATAGTTATTGCTGTAACCATTGTTTTATTACATTATAGTCACATATAGTTGTAGTTTAATTGGAAGTACACAGAAATAATATCGGAAGAACAACAATGGCCTCTGGGACAATAGACTTGGTAAATGATATATTATCTGAGCAAGATCCCCCCATGCACTATTTCCAGAAGAGAAAGTAACTGGTGAAAGGTTTCTAGAAGTGAGACTAATGGTGATAGAATCCCAATCATGATGCAAAATCTGCATTCATATTTTAGCTCGCAGCATATACAACTACAGCTCACACTCCTTTACTGTGTCCCACAATGCACACACACATGTCCATCTACCAAAAAATATCTTTTTCACAAAAGGTGAAACAGTGCTAATGAATTTAATTATATCGTCATGATACTCTGATGAAGAGGCTCGACACAACCAGGGTGTAAACTAAAGGGGAACCAGAGGGAGCTTGGCTCCTCTTAATAAGACATGAGCTCCCCTGAAAACATGATTTGTGAAATTCTGGAGGGTCTCTAAAATATTGACAAATATTATGCTATTTTTGCCATGCATTTGTATTTTCCTGTATCTTCATCAAGGATCATGCGTAAAATTAGACTATTATTTATGTATGATTCATGCATGAGGGTGGTTCATGTTTGTTTGCAACAAGAGTCACAGTCAGTCCTCTCTTTGAGCCACACGCAAGTGCCCACCTCACCGCCCCCCCCCCCAAAAGGCATGGTATAGTTTGCACACTGGACACAAGCTCAACTCTGGAAACATTTGAAACTTAGCAGTGCATACTGATACTGACTTGGACATGTTTACACATGAATCGATTGGAACATGGCCTTGTATTCTGTGAGAGTCTTCAGCAGTTACCTTATAACATTATTTCCCCTTTTTTCAGTAGTTATATACATCGGTAGCTCTATGTCAGGAGTGAAAGGAAAAGCAATCATACAATGATTATTTGCACAAGGACAGAAGGACACTTTATCTTTATGTCCTTGTGTAAAGGAGGATAAATATTTTCTATATAAATATATGGTATTCATATTACTGTATCTTTTACAAGTAACAATCTGGTAAATTCAGTCTGTATTAACAACATTAGAGAAAAGTGGTAAACACTTTTTTTGGGAAAACATCAGAAAGAAAAGAAAATTGTCAGCAACTGGATAGTCTGAAGTCCAAGGTGGACTTAGGCTACTTTATAACAAAATGTTTACCTACCATTATGGCTAGAGTAATGAATTATTTTATTCTTTACATAGTGTGTGTAAAGAATGGGATATACATGAACCTGCCTGTATGTATTTGTTATGTTAGACATGCAATGAAATTGTATGTCATTGTAAATTTGTCTTCTGGGGTTTGTGATTTGAAAATTTGATCAAGTTTGAAATGAAAGCTCATGTGAATGTGAAGAAATTTCTCCAGGAGAATAGGAAAGAAACATATTTACAAATCATCTTAGATCAGCAGTTCTACTGGCACTGGGAAAAATGTAAATAGAAAAGAGACGGATCATCATAAAATGAAGACATTATGCCTTTGCTGCAAAGAGAGAAAGCATTTCGAGTGCTTGACAATCAGTACAGAGTTTCCTTGGAAACTGGCAATATGCGTCTCACTACAATGACACAGCCAGTAAGCTGGGATGGCACTTAGGAGCTATCTGAGCATGAAAAGACTACAGGGGAAATGCACAGGGTTATTAAGTCTGAGTATATTAAGTTTTGTTGTGTTTATATATTTGCTGGTAAAGAAAATACTCCTGTGGGGACAATTTTGAAATGAGTCATTTTTATCTGTCATATTGCAGTTATTGAATACATGCATATGGGAACAACTAGTGCTGGTGAATGTACTAGGCCTTTCACCACACCTGTGTTACTAAATTGCAGTGCTGAAGTAGGCAACTCAAATCCATAACTTGGACTCAAGTGTGACTGTAGTAATGAGTACTATATGAATTGTGACTTGACTTGGAATTGACTGTCAGTGCCTTGACACTCAACTTGGACTTGAAGTTAAATGTGCCATGAGTTAGCAGTATGAAACAGACTCAGTTATGCACATTTCCAAAATTCCTGCTTGTATAAATGAATCTGTCATAAAAAAGAAAACAACTTTCAAAACATCTAAATAAGTATATTACATTGCCCCTTTGTCATATTTCAGTGGTTGAGACACAATAGTAACAGAGATTTTGAACATATCGAAAATATATCACTGAAAAGCACAAATGTTTTCAGGTACCAAGACTGGTCAAATTCACATCTGCAGATTCGGTATGTCATGCCAATAAAGTGTCAGGAGTATGTACACTTACAAAAGGAACATAAGATAAACCAAGAATCATCACTTTTATGAGTGACTCTGGATAAGAGTGATCCAGGCTGAAAGCTGTGGTCAGGAATGTGGATGGGCTGCAGGGAGTGAGAATACCATCAAATCAATTACTTAGTGTGCACACTTATCCCGGTTGTACAGATCTGAGCGTGGGAGGGGGTGTGAACCATAGTTTAAGGGATATGGCATGTACTGCTCAGGATGACAATGCTCAGGGACCAATAAGAATATGGGAGATTAAGGTCATGTGCGTGTATGTGCGAGGTGACAGTTGGCAGATATTTGGCAGTCCAGTGCAGAGAAGAAGCAGGGGAGAAAATTGTGATAGTCTAGCATACGTGAATCGCTGCATGGATCTGAAGCAGGAGGAGTGGATTATGGACAGTTGTACTACCCTGTGGAATGTTCTATTTTTGGGGTTTTGGCTTTTATTTTGGAGTGTAGATGGGCCCCGGAAAGCAGCTCAGGCTAATGCAATACCCCTGGTTTGGGATATTTTATACCCTATTTTATATCAAAGAGCGCTGTGCTCTTTGAGCCAATGAGTTACCTGGTTTTGCATGTTTTTGTGTAGCGCTGTCTCCATGAATTTCATATGAAGAAATCTGTATTTTATTTACTGTGTCCTGGTGGTATGTGTGTTGCCTGGTAGAATCCTGGAGGACATAAAAGGTAAAGAACAGTCATTGATGACAATGTGGGGCCCCTAGGTCTGACTAGCATCAATTAAATGATTAAATGTAGATTTCATGTAATGCAATATCAGAATTTTCATATTTCTATCCTTTAGTAACACCTATGATGCTAATAACACCTATATATATATATATATATATATATATATGTATATAGTGTGGAACTGACATGTTACATGTAGGCAGGACTCATGTAGTTACTTTCCCTATCTTGAGTTTTTGCTACTGTCCTTTCTGAAAGCCAATTATGAACAAATAAATAGTTATTGTCAGATTTCATAATCATATACTTCACTCCTTTTCCTTTAACACTGAGATGGCTCCTCTGTGTAGGCCCAGCTCACTGGCATGGTCATTGTAGTGAGACTCCAATCGCCAGTTTCCAAGGAAACTCTTCACAGATTGTCAGGCATTGAAAATGGGATCTCTCTCAGCAATTAAAGCATAATCTACTTTATGACCATCCTCTCTTTTGCAAGAAAGATTTCCAGTGCCAGCAGTATAATCATTGTTAGAGCTACTGATCTAAGGCAATCAATCTATTTGTATATTTTCTACTTTGAGATATGTCTTTTACATACAGTTGAGCTTTTATCTAAAATCTGATCTAATTTTCAACTCATAAACCCTGCAGGACAGAGTGACCATGATGTATAACTTCATTACAATAATCCTGACAAAATAAAAATGCTGACAGTTTTATATGTTACATCAAGAAAGCATTTTTATCCAGACCAGCCGACACAGTATACTATTTATACAGCTAGATATTTACAAAATAAGGTTACACACCTTGCCTGAGGGTATAACAGCAGTGCACTGCCAGGGAACTGAACATGCAACCTTAGAATTGCATCCCCAGCCCCCTAGCCAGTACACTACATTGTTACACCCCTTTGTGTTGCTGTATGGTTGTAGTCACAAAGCTATGCCTAGATCTAACCTTTAACTTGGAGTATTTTACATGTTTTTAACTTTTATGTTTGTTCTATACTTGGATAAATTATGGAAAATGTAACACAGTTACACTTTTGCATACCTTAGTGTTGCTCTTACTAAGATAGGTGGATCTCTTTAACAATACAACAGCACTTGGAATAAAAATGGCCACTGCTTTCTCCAAAGTTCCTCTGTGATGTACATGCTGCTGTTTTGTGGAGCTCTTGAAAAAGGTCAGGCTGAAAGTGTCTTCATGAATGCTGTGTAAATATCACACCTGTGCTTGTCCTTTATCTCCTGCCAGGGAACTGCTGATGCATGCAATGAGAGACAAGCTGTTTCCTTGGTGATCTGATCCTTAAAATGAAGCAGGCTTACTTTATTATTTCTTCCCTTTAACAAAAGCGCATATTTTCTTTCTCATTACATTTTCTGTGTTTTTTCCCTCTGTCTGCTCCTGACTCTGCTTTCAATCACTTTCTCAGTGGGACTGGGAAAACAAGTGGAAGAGAGTATGCAGTGGAAGATCCTCTTTGCTTGTAATTAGTTTAGCCTGATACAGAATGACCTCTGAGTGGCTGCCTCTTCTCATTAATTGCACATTAAGGAAGGTATTCTCCTGAAACTAGGGATAGGCTGTGTGTATGCATTCTCTATTATTTTCTCTGGATTACTTTTTACATCTGGACCTTTTTATGGTGGACCTTTGCTTAACATGGCAACTGGTGTGAAAATATACTCTTAAATATATTGTTTCTTCCTAATTTAAGATAGCCAGTCCTGATTTAAAGTCACAAGTGTGCCAGCAGTCAAACCATTCTTTAGCATGTCGTGGTTTCGGCTTGAGAAATTCCTTAGAGACCTGAGAAATTACTGCTGTTGGTAATACTGTTGGGCCAGCAGGGGTGATCATCCCGCTCAACCAAATGATACAGAGATGCAGCAATGATGACGAAGGCTTCCTTCACTATATGAGGCAACACACTGAGGTCACTGTGACCACTTATGTCCTAGTGAGCTTCTCTCAATACCTGGTCCTGTACATCTGGCCACCTAATCTATCCCAAAAACCAACTGATGATAATTCCTTGAACTCCCTTTTTTACTTCCATTCTGTAAGTCATCACTGAAAATGTGAATTGAGTCACCCACATAAGGAGCACTGCAGCTTAAGCACAGGCACTCATCCACATGCTACTGTTCCACTCTGCTGATAGGAAAGAGTTCTGGTTAGAGCAGAGATGAATCTCTCACTGTAAATAACTAGCCCGGATGCACTTGGAAGATTATTGGGAGCAAGTATTGTATTGGAGATGTTGGGGACCATTTCTGCAACTTTGTTATTTGGGTTCTACAACCGTGAAATGCTCACAGGTGCCTGGTGCCATAGCCAGCCCTTGACCCTACAACCACAAGACTTAGTTGTTGCTTGTGGCAATATCTTTCAAACTGACCGACAGAATCAGGAGCCATTTCTTAGTTAAAAAACAGTTTCTCCTTCCTTTCTCGAGAACAGAATATAAAGAATCAGCTTGTGCGTCACTACATCCTCTGTAATGTAATCAGATATGTTTGAAAAGTTCCAATGGGATTTTATAAATATCACCCTGTCACTTCACACAAGTATGCATTTCATAAGCTTCATTTGTTCAATTTTACATCATCTAATTTTCAAACACTTCTGTCTTTATTCAATATCCAGCCCAAACTGAATTACATGCATACTATCATTAAGTATTTGTTGATATTTGAAGTATTTCATGGAAAGGCTTTTTCATGGAAGTGTCCAACTTATAGCAGCTGTAGAGAGTGTAAAACACAGCACCAGGCTGTGCAGATGGCTCTGTTCCTATGGTAGTGTCAGGATTGCCGCAGTGTGTGACTGATGCCCCTTAAATAACAGGACTCCGGGCAGCTGCAGGCTCTGTGTCCACTGGGCAGGGAGAACATTTGCAGCCATGTGTTGAGAGACAGGGACACTCTCTATATTCCATACCATTCCCTCCTGCACTAGCATCACAAACTGCATTATTTACCACCTTTCCTTCACTACCTACATTTCTGCTCTCATAATTTACCACACTCCACCCTCACTAACACTACAGACCATATCACTTCACAAGTAAAGCTATGAAAGCAAATGAATGTTCTTTTCTTGGAGATATTGAGGTCATGCCTTTTCCCCAGCTATAATGGGAAGAGAAATACATGGCTTGTAATGTGAGGAATAGCTGAACAGTGAAAGCTATTCACGTACATGCAAAAATACAAAGCTCTTGCCCATATACAGAAAACTGTGTGCCTCCTGTAAGGTTGGATCTGGCTCTGATGTGAGACCACCTGTGCAAGTGCTCTCTTTTATTAACATCCCCAGGCCATGTTGCAAAGCTACTCACATGTAACTCTCAACACAAGGGACACAGAAATCGAAGTGAGAGACAGGATAATTTGATTTGAAGGTATTAGAGAACCCAATTACTGGCCCTCTCCACCAGTGGAAGGCTTCCATTGGGTAATAAGAGCCTGTTACGGCTGTGCCTGTTTGACTGGTTGCTTTATTTCAAAGTCTCAGAGCAGCTGTTCCTTAGGTTGTTCAAAAATACTGACTGCTGATTGGTCTGCAAGGCATATTTTAAATGTTCCCATTACTTGGTTATTGGGGGTGACTTAACCCTTCATAAGTAATTTTAGGTTTTGTATTTAGTGGACTGACACTGAGTCCAGTAGAGGAAGTGAAGTCTATCCAAACAATACAGCTATACCTTACCATGGAAAGGGTGGGATGATGGATTTGAAGTGTAATGTAAGTGTAACAGTACGGCTGAGATTTTACATAAACATGTTCTTCAGTATTTCACTCATGCACAATGGAAGATAGAGGCAGGATGTGTCACTGCAGTAAAAGTTCACGCCAGCAGTTTGGCCGAGAATAAACAGATCTATATCTTGAACGGCTGTGTTTCTGGTGAAGCTTTCTGCTTTTACAGGACATCAAATAAACTTCTGAATATGGAAAAAACAGCGGGTGGAGGTATAATCACTTTTACAGCGAGAATACAGGAAATGGCTTCCTGTGTATATACTGTGATGGATGCTTTTATTTGGTGGTCAGACCTTGCCTTAGTAATATTTAATGTGTTTGGTACAATTAAAACTCAATGGAAATGGAACTAAGGAAGACAAAATTTATAAAAAGAAAAAAACAATATTTTTGGCAGGTAAAAGTTTATTTAAATAGGTTTAAAAAAAACCATACATGATTTAAATACAATACATAATTTCTGATTACAAATACAATGACGCCTTGAAATCGAGCAGTGAAGCAAATATATCAAAAGAGAAATACAAGTTACATGCTGTTTATTTTACAAAGGAAATGCAGAAAAAGCTTTAGTCATACAGTTCATTAGCACATATTGACCCAATACATATATAATAATTAACTCCTAATAACAAAGTATACATTTGCTAAAATGATTTAGGAAAGACATCTATAATCACAAAGGTCACTAAATGGGTTCATCAATAAGAATGGGAACATAAAAGGCACATATTACTTTCTGGGCTTTATGAATGACCACATTTTTACTTTACATTTTAAACATATATGTGATCTTACAATTACTCCTATTTTCCAAAAATACATACCTGGAATGATGGATATGTACGAAGTAGACATACTGACCCTCATTTACAAAGCAATTGCAGAAAAGTTTTATATCTAAGAGGATACACATACTTATGCTTGTCATCCACAAATCTCATATGAAATTAAAGAAACTTGTGCTAAGCAAGATTGCAGTAGATATTTAAGTCTTTGAGTATGTGTTGATGAAACCCATTTGATGGCAAATTACAAGGGTCTCTACAGACTTATAAATAAAGGCACCCCCAAATCATCACATTTGGTTAAAAAAATCTAGCTGTCAAAGCAAAAATAGCACTATCACATGACCTTCCAAAGGACAAAGCAAAGAAATAAAGAACAATTTTCTCCAATTCCAATATAAGCTGCACATTAATGATGTGAAGGCAAGTACACTCACTATTTTTGTCAACAATATTGCAGACTAGTTTACTCTTAGTTGGCTACTTCTAAATATCAATGCAGAAAATTATAATCTCATAAAAATACATTTTCATACTGTCACAATCTGTAGCCTCAAAGTATCCTGTATCAAAAGAAATGTAGTCTTGACACCAGACATTCAATTTCTGAGAGAGCCCTGCATTAATTTTGTTTTGTTTTGTTTTTTTTTTTTGTTTGCAAAGGCTGCCAGATACTTTGTTGGTCACTTCACATCTCTGTGCATCTGTTTGGACGCCAACGGAAACAGCTGTTTTTCAGATTTGTTGTTTTGAGTGAAAATGTGAGGCTACAAAACCGTGATACAGCATATTATCATTTACTAAAACCTAATTGTACTTTTATGAGTTTAACAGGTAGCGGGGTTACACAGTGCACTGTACAGTATTGAATTCCGACAGTAATTAAGTATGTTTCTGCAGCTGAAAGTTATTTGTTTCAATCACTGCTCATAAACTGTACAGAAAATGGGCGGCATGCATGTTATGTGAGACTGGTCTTATCCCAGACAGTGACCTCAGTCCCCCAGCACAATTAAATTTCAAGCGTTCCCTTAACCATTCATTTTCCCTACAGTAAGCCCAGCCAAATGCATCCTCCTTGGAGGGCCATTTACACATCTTCCAATGACATTTAGTTAGTTAATGCATGTGCCTAAACATTCCTGACAGCGTTAGTGGATATATTATATCCCATAGTCAACAAACAGCAAATGCTATGGTATGAAACATTTTGATGTTTGTCTTGCAATATCAACGTTTTATCTTGGGTCTCAAAATTAATGAGAAAACCTCTGTTTTATTCTTATAATTATACTATCATGTGCTCTGCTCTATCTCTTATTCATCTCAGATGGAAACACCAATTCTTCTTCTTCAGTAATTTAAATCCAGGGTGATGTTTGGTCATAATATCCGATTACAGTAAAGTGGATACATTCCAATGTATGAAAATGGATGATTTCGATTTTGCTATCAGATCAGACAAAAACACTGGAAGAAACAAACAAGAGCATTCACACTGTGCTTCAGTGTGAGATCCTTGGTAACAAAATGGTTTTGTGGTTATTAATGATTAAACACATACAATATTGATTTTTCTTTGAACATGTAATTTGATACGTATTTAGTAATAAATGCTATAAAAATGTAATGATGTATAGTCTAAGCTCAACTGTTCCCCAAGAGAACAGTGAGGGAATATAACATCAATCAAATATCTCTTACAAAATCAATTAAAAATCCATCAGGACGTTACAAGTCAAAAGATAAAAATAAACACTGGAACAGAGAAAGCCAGCAATATGACTATACAGCTTCTACTGTAGTCATTGGAAACACAGAACCTATTCACACTCAAGCGGGAAACGTTTCTCTTTAAATGCTATCTGATGAAGAGCCACTTAGTGAGAGCACTGATGTATGACAGCAGTTGTGCACGAATGAGTTTATATTTTGACTTTGACAGAAGTTTAATAAGAAAGCACTGTGGGTGTTTTTATACACTGGTACCAAGGGACAAGATGAATGGAGAAAAAGGTCAGAGTGCAAGTATAGTACAGGCCTTCAATATTGCAACTTATATTGTAAAAGTGCTGAAGATGACTGACACAAAAACAAAACTTGCCATGGCTTATGAGTGCTAAGGCTCTCCTTACAAAGACATATCACATGTGGCAAACTGGATGTTTGCCAAAACAAGATGCTACAAAAATGTCATGATGTTTCTATTACAAAGTGGCTGAGAACCTCTTGGAAAAGTTACATTCAAATAGTACTCTTGTCAGCCCATACTGGGGAAAGCCACTTGATGGTCACCAGCCAAGCAATTGTGTACGGTCTGCACCTCAGCCCCACACCTCAGAGCCCCACAGTGACTTGTGTGATCTCAGACTGCACAACATCTCTCACCGATGACCCATCCAGGGCTAGTCATACCTGCTGGTTGGTGCGAACTAGGGTGTGGCCACTGGAGTTGTGCTCCCGTGGTGGGTTGCGGGTTCGAACAGAGTTCTGCATCTCTAGGCCAGAGGTGGAGGGAATGCAGAACTTGCGGAAGCAGCGTTTGAAGTTCTCGTCTAGGAAGGCATATAGGACAGGGTTGAGGCAGCTGTTTGTGTAGCCCAGTGCGATACAGAAGTGCCATGTGATGGTCTGCAGCAGTGAGTTTGGAATGGTGACCAGGGCCTTGATGATGACGAAGATGTGGATGGGTGTCCAGCAGATGATGAAGACAGCCACAACCACCAGCACCATACGGGTGATGCGGCGTAGGTTGCGGTCCTTCTCCTTGGACCCAGACAGCATTCTCACACTCTTCAGCCGCAGGATCATCAGGCCGTAGCACACGGTGATAATGAGGACAGGCATGATGAAGGCAAAGATGAAGACGCAGATCTTCATCAGGTTCTCCCAGTACCAGGAAGGGTGCGGAAAGCGCAGTGTGCAGTCTATAAACCCTGATGCTACAGGGAAACAAAGAGCAAACACACACACACACACACACACACACACACACACACACACACACACACACACACACACACACACACACAGCAACAACAGAACCAAACACTGAGGGGAATCGATAACCATTCAGTGCACATGTGTGCACATTTCTCTTGAGTACACATTGCTATTTATTAGTTCCCTGAAGCACTGGCTTGAATTTTCAGTTTCAGAAAGAAAGTCGATCATGCATTTCTTGACAAGCAAATTCTCACTATTTGAACTTGTCAACAAATGCATTTTCTTTACACTGTGTGATTAAAATTATTTATGTGCATCAAATTTGTCATGTGCTTTAAATAGACAGCCGGAACATGATAATAATAAACAAGTAGTTAACCGTTTAACTGGAAGTGTTTTGCTACTGTTTGTACTTGATGACTGATATGAAGCAAAGGCAAAAATTCTACGCTGGTAAAACATATAGTTACCATCTGCTAAGCCTCTGAAAACAACCAACACCTGTTGAATAATTGTGTAATAGGAACACTCCTAGACTGCTGTGTGCAGTTCTAGGCACCTCACTGTAAGATAGATATTCAGGCTCTTATATACAGCAGTAAATATTATTGTACTGAAAGAGTTATCAACATATGAAACAGCCTGCCAGTTCAAGTAGTAAAGATGAAGACCCCTGGAGTGTTTAAGTCCTGGCTTGATGCAGTACTGGATACTCTGTAAAGTGTAGGTAAATGGCATGCCTAGCTGGGCTGAAGGCCGTATTCTTATCATTATATTGTACTTTCTTCCTTTCAAATGTTTTAACAATGCAAATTCTTTGTTACCCATGTCTTGCCCTCATAGCTCATAAAAAACAAAATGAGTGGTAAAGGAGAAACACTAGCACCAGTGGAATACCAGTTATACTTGCCATTATCTGATGAAAATATCTGGCATTATCAGGTGAACTTGAAGTTGTGCTTGCCACTGTCAGGGGAACATGCAGCTGTATTGGCTACTATTGGGTGAATTCACAGTTGTACTTGCCATTGTTGTCCACGACAGTGGATGCCATGATCATAACAGGCAGGGCGATAGCAGAGGATAGGATCCAGTTGCAGACGTTGACTATCTTGGCGTTACGTGGTGTGCGGAAGTCCAGGGCCTTCACAGGGTGGCAGACGGCAATGTATCGGTCTACACTCATGGTGGTGAGAGTGAATATGCTGGTGAACATGTTGTAGTAGTCAATGGACATCACCATCTTGCACAGCGCATCCCCAAACAACCAGGTGCCCATCAGGTAGTTGACACTTTGGAAGGGCAGTGTGCTTGTGGCCAGGGCGTCGGCCAGGGCCAGGTTGAAGATATAGATGTTGGTGGCTGTTTTCATTTTGGTGTATCTGCAGTGACAACAATTTGAGGAACATTTTTCTAAACCTGTAGGAAAGGCTGAAATTAAACTCTTTCATTGAGATAAGACCTGGTCTATGGATAATTACTTTCAAACATTTAAAGTGGAATGAGGGAAATACTGAGAGATCAGAACTGTGGAGTGAGTTTCAGAAACAAGCACAGATAAATCAGTGTGAAAGGACATGCTGTGTTATTTATTATGAGTGTATTCTGGTATCACCACAGTGTATAAATTCTTTGATTTAGGTGAATGTTGGGTATCAGATTGAAATGAAAGAGAAACCCTTTCATGTAATGTTATTCCTGCATGGATATATCACCTATCCAGCATTCCAACAGAGACCCCCATACATGGAATTTTCCTGTATTTCCTATGAGTGGGCATATGTTTGACAAGTTCATTAAGAAAGAACCCTGAATGGGAATGTTGAAACATCTAATACAGGTGCCAAACACAATACAAAATTTCAGATTTCTTCATGCTGTCATTTCAAATATATCTCAAATATTTGATATAGTGAGCGGCAAGAGATACAAAGGCAAAAATCCAAACATATCCTAATGGTAACATCAACTGCTTGTTCAACTGTAGATGTGGATGTAGATCTGTGTTGTCTCACTGTGAACCTACCTAAAAGAAAGCAAGATTTCTTAGAAGCAGAATTCTTATTAAGGGAACACATATTCCTTCAAAATTGATTTCAAGAGACAGACCTGCCAGTAAAACAAAGAAAGTTTAATTAAATTAGTCATCAGTCTCAGATGAATCATGAGCAGCGCCAGTACACATGAGCTCAAACTGTGTGTTTTAATGCTCCATAAATTACAAGTATCAGGGAATGAGCATGTCTGACTTAAGTCTTGGGATAATATAACCGGTTGAA
Source organism: Albula goreensis (assembly GCA_022829145.1). Lineage (NCBI taxonomy): Eukaryota > Metazoa > Chordata > Actinopteri > Albuliformes > Albulidae > Albula > Albula goreensis. The sequence continues at coordinate 24,315,214 of CM040750.1, forward strand.
TCCCAAAACTGTACAAACATTGTTCACTGTGCACACAGTTCACTTTACACACTGCTCATTGTGTATTAAATATTTTATAGTACATTTGTTTAGATAATGTATATGGAAAAAAGATCTCAGGCTGAAAATATCAAGTGTCTAGGATGTTGTATTAGTTTAACTTAGACAAAATTCTGTACATACTAATTAATAAACCTGAACTTAATTAATAAAAAAATAGTGAATACAAATGAGTGGAGATGACAAAAATATAAAGACAAGATAAAACTTATTCACAATGAGCTCCGAAAATGTTTATATCAATTATGAGCAATAATTGTCCTTCCATTAACATTATCAATACCTATTGTATATTCTTGTTGCACAGGTTCATTCATTTGCCTAAAATAGAGGGACACAGCTTCTCAGATATGGCTATATCAAGTGTTCGATCTTTTTTCAAATGTATGAAATTTTGTGAAATCACCTCTCATAACCACGAGACGTAATATACCTATCAGTCAATAATCAGTGTCGTCGTTCATCTTGTTGAATTTATAGGTCGATGAACACTGAAATAGGTTGGGAACATAATGAGATGCATCCATTTTTAGAAGTACTCTGAATTATTGATCCCTAAATCTGTTACGAGCTAAATTAAAGGACACTTTTGCAGTATGAACCAGATTGTTTATGTCTGTTTACATGAGTAGTTTTCTAATATACAGGTTTACTTAGTAGTCAAAAACATATCAGTTTTTTCTTCCTCCACTGCTTCTGTATCCTTAATTCAGAATGCCATTTCAAGTCTAACACAGGCAAGTCCTAATGCAACATTGCACTGACTTCTTTTAAAGAAACTTTAAAACTGTCAGACCTTGTCCAAATAAACAAATGTAAGCCCTGGTGTCAATATTAACTCTCTGAAGATCAAAATTCAGTATACTGTTATACATTTTGGTAAATGGTCACCCTTCCTTGTCAAGGTCAGTCTAATGCCATTGCAATTACTTTGAAAGAGTGATTGAATAGATATGAATGAACATCTGGCTCTCTTCCACTAAAATCAAAACAATGTCTACAAGCACATTGGTTGTATGTTGAATACAAGCCAAAGGTTTAAGTGGATGTCAGTGAAGAAAAAGAACAGAATGTCAGAGCTCACCATCCCACAATCCCTATATAAGTCACATGCTAATGACAGGGGCAATATACCACAGATTCACAGGCATATGAGAGATCTATGTACCGCACAGTCACAGGCCTACGAGATCAACTATGCACCACAAAGTCACCGGCCAATGAGGTATAATACTATACCACAGAGTCATCGGCCAATGAGAGAGAAATATGTGTCATAAAGTCACAGGTCTATGACATATAACTATATTTGACATGTTGGAGGAGGACAACAACCTAAGAAAATGCTGGGATCAAACATAATCAATTCAATATCATGCACTACAGTAAAGTGTATTCAAAGCTCCTATTGCACAGTGCCAATAAAGTTTACAGTAGAATTTTAGACATCTTGCAAGCACTGGGAACGGAGGTCTTTCTGTATTTTGAATAATTTGCCAGGATATATTTAAGATTGAGTTTAGATTGGCAGCAAACTTTTCTGGTGAATTTCATTAAACAAACAGCAAATGCCTTGTTTTAAATCAGAGAATGATCTGTAATCACTGTAATGACATAATATATCACATTATGAATGACACTGTATCAGGAGCAACTAGGGTCGCAGGCATCTGCTGGTGGGAGATTAACATACGAAAGGCAGCTGTTGCTGACTGCTATGTAATTTGGGGAAGAGTAGCACCGCACACTATTAACTTAACGATGTGTTGGGGGGGACACACGATGCCATGTAGATGCATGCTCACCTACAGTGATGAAGGGCATAAAATGTACTTAATAAGCCCCCTGCAGGTCTCTTTTCCTCATTTATTTTGCCATTATTCTCAAAGCATGGGCATGACTTTTTGTTTCTCTGAGTAATATGTTAAACCAGATCACTCTACTCTCCACTTCAATCTAATCCTTGTAATCAGACAAACTCATTCAAAGTTTCCTACAGTCAGTCACAGGAGTGAGGCTTACCAGTTCAGTTCAGATGGGGAAAACCAGAATATTAGCTGGTCTCAAATCAGTTTAATTCTATTGATTAAAAGGCTCTGATCATGACTGAAAATATATAGTTATAGATGTCTAATATTGTGCTGTAGGGTTATTTTTTTCTATTGTGAGTAAATCCAATTGTACTCTTTTACACAAACGTTGCAAAATGATGATGTTGTCTTAATAAGTAAATAATTATTTGTTGGTAAATCCTTGACTTTCTTGAAGAGGCTGTTAGTCAGGAGGGATCCATCTATATGGGAATCTTGTGTCCTATTTCATAAAGGCATTGTTAATATTATCCAATGTGCCAATCAAAGTACCCAGCTTTTGAAATTAACATAATAAGCAATTGTTGCACTCTGGAGTTGCAAAGAAAGGGAGGAAGATTTTATGCAGTACTGGAAAGCTGCATTTCTCTTGGCTAATGCATGAATAGATTCATTTCTCTAGACAAAAAGAGCCAGAGACAATAGGGAGTTTAATTATGGAGAAGAGTCATAGACAATGAAGAAATTAATTATACAGAAGACGTGTCAGATAAAATGAAAACTTTAATGATAGAAAAGAGGAGTCCACGAATTTGGTAACAGGTGGTCAGTGGCAAAGAGGAGTTCAACAATTAAGTTCAGTGACAATGTTAAGTTTGAGAATATGAGTTTAATGTTGGAGTAGAGGAGCCAGGGACTCTTCAAGATGAAGAAGAGGCAAAGATAACTGGAGTTTGTTGTGGACACAAAAATAAGAGCCTGTATTGCAACTGTATTGCATGATAATGAAGGAATTCAGGTGAGCATACAATGAATAAGGGAGCATTCAGTAGACAACAACATCAATGAGTGGAATTCTGATCCACAGTGGAGCAATTAAAGTTCTAAGCCAAAACACTATTCCCTTTTAACTCTATTGTTTAGATTAGAACTATCAAGCTCCCTGGAGCAGTTTTTATGATTAGTACGAAATGCGGCAGCTTGTGCTTTCAGACTAAACATCAAGCCATACCTTCACATTGTATAAGCCAACCCATCATGTGTAAACTAATCCAGCACAGAATATTTCTAAAGCTTTTCAGACCCCCAAATGCCACACCTTTGGTGGAGATGGTTTGGTGGACCATGCAGGTGCCCGTGGCCTCGTGCCCCCTATCTATGTAGTTCTTAATAAGCTGAACATTATTTTATAACATATTATAAAGTCATTTCAATGTTCTGAGGCGTGTAGGCAAGGATGATTTACGCAATACCTTGTTCATAAACTTGTATGGAGTATTTTCTGTAAGCTCTCTGTAACATTCTGCAACTGAGAATGAAAACGGAAAAGAGGTATGAGCAGGAACAAGAAATTCAACTGTCAGTTTTTCTTCAGAGGCAGTTTGTGTGCTACTTGTTTTAAATGATATTATTGGAATATTATCTTATACCTCAAGGAATGATCCCACTATGTAGCTAAAATCTACTAGTTTCATACTGGCTATCTTCCCATTGAAATCAAGTTTTAGAACAAGTGTGGTGCAACTGGGGTGAGAGGACACAGACATCAATGTAGGAGCCAGCCACAGACTTGGCCTGGGCCTCAAAGTATGTAGCTATGCCAAGCTAACCTATCACCACAGCAGATCAACCACACCAATGTATTCTACAAATGAAGTGGCATACTCATACATGGATACCCCAGAACTCCAAACCACCTCTAGACTCTAATCTCTCCTTCTAGCCCTCATGACTGCACCTTAGCCAGTAAAATTTGCCTTTCAGCTGAAATAATTTCATAGATACGAGTGTGAATCATTCTAGTCCTAATAAACATAAATGCACCAGTCACTGAAAATGTTGGTGACACACTTCTCAACTGAGTTTATGGAGGCAGAGCCTCAGACTCTTTCATTCACCTCCCCCCTGCTTCTTTTGAATGTGTGGATGGTGCAGATTTAAATTAATTAGAAAGGTGGTTTGACTCTCAAACCTCATGAATAAGGCTTTTAAAATGTATATTCTTGCAGATATAAGTCTGGCCTTAAATGACAATGTTAAGTCCACCCATGCTACTAGGAGGACCCCTTTTGATAACCCAAATTAGTGATACAAAGTATGATATTTTGAAAGACGGTCTTGGTAAATAACACTTTTGCAGAATCTTGTTTACAGGAAAGCAAATATGTATTGTTTTAAAAAGTGCTGAATAGGCTTTAAAAACTGGATGGAAATAAAACACTGCAAATCTGTTACAGAGCTCAATCCAACATCTCCTCTGAGATTTCCATATTTGTTGTCTTTAGTGCACTTCAGCTAGAACCTAGCTTGCCAGCAGTTTTGTGGACCAACATGGATGGGCTTTCAGTGAGAGGAACAAGGAGGACATGCACTTTTTTGAATTACCATCTGAGAATGAGCCTAGAGTCCCCCAGTCACTCCCACACCTAATGTGTTTTTTTCCTTCCCTCCTTTTCTCCACCCAAAATGGGGAATTTCAGGTCACTGCAGGGACCCTCTCTCTATAATTGAGGAGGTAGAAGCCTTGGACAGGGGATGCCTCCACATGGTGAGTAGCCCTTGCTTTCTCCCTCACTGCATCACCAGTAACATACTGCCTATGCTGTTTGAGAACCTGAAGTTAGCATACACTGAGCACCTAACCTGACGGTTTGCCTATCTTTCCCAGAAAGACTGAACAAATTTCTGCCTCTCCTCAGGCCATAGACAGTAATGCCATGGCTGGAACTGGAGCACCAACTCTAAGGACTCATAGCTGCACCACAAATGTGACTTATTGAGAATAACATCAATAAGACATTCAATGTAAGCAGACAAAAGAGAGAGCAGAGTCATGTTGTTATTTGAGGGATACATCACACAGTCAGCGGGTTGGGGGGGAGGCATAATTACCCCTTGTCAAAAGCTCCTTTATTATAGTGCCATCCAATTAGACAAGGAATAAAATAAGTCATTAAAAATGAAGGAAATGGTTTGTTGAAATTGCTGTACTAATGTCTTGTTATACACCACTGTCCACAAATGATGCTTTTATCAGTTAATGATTTGGCGGGTCTTTCTTTGGGGAGAGCTATTTAACATGGTTCATAATTTCACCATGACAAAATTCCTCGAATCAAGGTAAATGTGCACCTGTATTATCTGGAAACAGTTAATATTTGGTGGCAATCCAGAGTAGACGGGGAAGGTTGTTTGTTGTCGTCTGCTGAGTGCATGTGAACAAAGGTGAGCCACCCATTGCTGAATTATTTATCATTTGTACATGAACTGCTGAGAAAAAGGCAAGAAACAGCCATCAAACATGTATCCCTACAAACAAGACTATGTTTTCAGTAATTTGTGCATAAGACAGGGGAGGGGGATAGATACTGATATATGTATGTCTCTATGGAAACAGAGTGCACAAAGCACTGCTTGAATGCACTTTCATTTCTTTTACCATCAAATTAAATATTGTCCCCTACCTGTGTATGCAAATATCTTTGTAGCATTGAAGCAATTAAATGCTACAAATTTTACAGTTTTGAAGATGTTTTCAATTTTAATGTTATGACACCGAGGTGCTGCAGTACCATGATGTCACCTCACAGGATTTCAGTGGGGCTGTCATGTAGCTGGCTGGAGCATTACAGAAGAGGAGTTGATTGATTTATGTCTCAAGGAGTCTCTCACTGCCCAATATGATTTGGCATGCACAGTCTACCTACATTAGATGCACAAAAGGGACCCTTCTCTGAAAAGACTATTATTTAGCATGTCAGTAGTCTTCCTTTCTGATACCATACAGAAGATACCTGACAAATACAAAGGGCAGAGTAATGGATCCTTCTTCAAAGACAGAGGGCAGAGTCTTGGATCTCTCTGTAAAGACAGAAAGATGGAGAGTGGAGTCATGGGTCCCTCTGTAAAGATAAAGAGTGGAGTTATGGATCCCTCTGTAAAGATGGAGAGTGGAGTCATGGGTCCCTCTGTAAAGATAAAGAGTGGAGTTATGGATCCCTCTGTAAAGACAGAGAGTGGAGTCATGGATCCCTCTGTAAAGATAAAGAGTGGAGTTATGGATCTCTCTGTAAAGATGGAGAGTGGAGTCATGGGTCCCTCTGTAAAGATAAAGAGTGGAGTCATGGATCTCTCTGTAAAGATGGAGAGTGGAGTCATGGGTCCCTCTGTAAAGATAAAGAGATGAGTTATGGATCCCTCTGTAAAGACAGAGAGTGGAGTCATGGATCCTTCTGTAAAGATAAAGAGTGGAGTCATGGATCTCTCTGTAAAGATGGAGAGTGGAGTCATGGGTCCCTCTGTAAAGATAAAGAGTGGAGTCATGGATCTCTCTGTAAAGATGGAGAGTGGAGTCATGGGTCCCTCTGTAAAGATAAAGAGATGAGTTATGGATCCCTCTGTAAAGACAGAGAGTGGAGTCATGGATCCTTCTGTAAAGATAAAGAGTGGAGTCATGGATCTCTCTGTAAAGACAGAGAGCGGAGCCATGGATCTCTCTGTAAAGATAAAGAGTGGAGTCATGGATCTCTCTGTAAAGACAGAGAGCGGAGCCATGGATCTCTCTGTAAAGACAAAGAGTGGAGTCATGGATCTCTCTGTAAAGAGATCTCTGAGAGGTGTTCTCAGCATCCCCTGTACTGCTCATTCATACCAATTACCATGTGACCAGGGACAGAATATATCAGCATAATAAAGTAAAAATGACTGTAGCGAAATGTGTTATTGACCTTTGACACATATTTCACAGTAAAATCCACTAGATATTGGCAATTGAGTAAATCAATCCTTGCGATATGACTTCACAGGTATTCAAATATATCTGTGCAACCGAGGACACGACACTAGTACACAAATGTAAATATAAGATGAGCATTAATAAAAATGAAACATAATCCAATTTACAATATAATGATAATATACAAAATTGGCAAACAGTTTTCATTATAACATATAACAAATGTTCCACAGCATTTATTACAGTTGGAAATTATGTAAAAATGAAGTTATTGCAGATAACTATGTCTACTGTAAAGCAAAGTAACAGAGATTAGGCTTAGGTCTAATAGGGATAATAACTTTCCTGCTAGCACTTCATATTCTCATACATTATAAATTTCATTTAGTGATGTCGCTGAGCAGCTGTATTTCAAATGTAATGTCTCCTTTGAGAAAAGATGCCTACTGAAAGCTCACTAGAAAACATAACCCTTGCAGCTTATTAAATAATGTTCATATTTTATACACAGAACTATTTCAGCTGGAAGGGACGTCTGCAATAGCATATGTTTGTCAATGTATATTGTTCTGCCATTAATAATGACTTATGATTAAAATTATGTGGGGGTAATGCATTAAATATGACTAAATATGGCTAATTTATTATTATTTTAATTCTAATGATTCTTCTTTTTGAAATATCATAACTCTTGAGTAATTCAAGAGTAACTTTCTGAAAGTGCACATCTGAAAACCCATCAAATAAATAGGCCAGACCTGAAGATTAAATGTGAGATCTGGAGGGGAAGTTCCACAAAATAAGCACAAGAGATTTAGATACCAAAAAACTGATCAATTAGATTCATATAAAATCTCCCCTCATAAAATACAATACTGTTTCATTTTATGTGATTAGAAATCAAAACTTGATCAGTTGTTGTTACACAGTGATGACCTATGTATACAGCAGCAGAATTGAGAGAGAGAGAGAGAGAGAGAGAGAGAGAGAGAGAGAGAGAGAGAGAGAGAGAGAGATAAAAAGCATGTAACCAGTCCCACTTTCCTAAGCTTAAGCAAACAGTCGCACTGTGTGTGGACAATGTTATACGCCGTTACCGTTTCACCGTAACACTGACAAAGAGCGCTTATGAATGTTATTTATCAAAGGTATGTGTAAACAGCCTCATTTGTCCTTCGGCGTTCCATTATGTATTACCTTATATACCCTATAATCTATAGTAATATATTTCCAGATATTCTTCACAAATCCGTAGAACCCGTGGAAACTCATCTGTAGTTTCTATCAATGTTTTTAAATGATAACACATATTGACGCAACGTTTTAATTTAAAACAATTAAATGTGTTTTGTTTGTGAGGTTATTTCTTTCTTGTTTAAGCTTTTGTAACTAACACCATAACGTAAAGTACAGGCTACAAAAGCATTATTTGGATTAAAGAAAACAGCATTTGGATTTGTGCCATTGATGCCGCAAAGCGCCCAAATATTTTCAACACTGACAGACGTTTGAGCAACAATCCATGACATTAGGGAGTCATTTCATTCGAAATAAACCTGATTCCTTCATGTAGTCACGTAGCTTGATGGCAACACAAAAGACCGACTATATCTACTCAATGATGCGCCATTCCTTTACAACATGCACCCTTTGCCTCTGCATACAATGTTGTTCATTGTCGTGTAAAATGAAACCAGTGGTGAAACTTGAGGCATTCCATGATTATCTGCCAATCAACATCCTATCAACTATGGGCAAACAGTTGAAAACGAACAGAAACTTCAAGATACTCGTACTTATTTAATTCTATCTCACTGTCTTAAAATTGAAGTTGTAGTCAAATGTTCAGGTCATATCGAACATCATCCTTATTGCAACAGGTGAATATCAATTCAGATGGTATTTCAAGCTCCTACTGTTTTGCATTGATCACTGTCTGTTGCCATGGTAATTACAATCGCTACTAGATGAAGGCTGTTTAATTTATACTAGCATCTTGAGAAAATTTCAGGGTACATGCTATTGTTACATGTCTAAGTTCACGAGATCTTACCTTATGATGACATACATGACGAGAACGTTCCCCACCAGCCCCAAAACACACACGATTGAATAAAAGGTTGTAATGACTATTGCGATAACCACTGGAGTCGAACCTTTGTCTCTGTCACACATCGATCCGTTTGAGTCCAAGAGAGTGGTGTTATTGCCGAAGTTCCTACAAATATCGCTCCCGTTCATTGTAGCAAGATTTGGATACTGATACACAGGCTCCGATGAGTTGCCGCTGCTTTCCATGGCGTATTGAATAAATAAGTCAGTTCGCACTGTCGAGTCTGTACCAGCAGAGCAATCCCTGCTCCGCGCAAACCTGTTCTGCGGGGATGGGTCCGACACCTCACCGTTATATAGGAAGATTGGTCCCTTTCTCCTATCAGAACGTGCGTCTTTGAACGTGCGTTTTGGCAGCGTTATCAGTATTAGACCTGTTATTATTTTCTGTATGACATTTTTTGTAAGAAAACTAAAACTATTCGTGCTGATGAAGCAGACCACTTTCTCATCGCATTTTCTCATTTTATTAAAGTAAATGACGTCACTTTGGATGCCACATGACCTGAAACATGGTCGGGGAAAGGGGGAATCGATTTCTTTATTGGTGCTAGTGAGGACAGGTGTGTAATTGATAATATTTTGTAATTTCCAGGTTAATAATAACCATTCATGGTTGTTACACAAATGTTGTACAATGTGATTTTACACAGACATAAGTATTCAATGCAGAGTTCAACAGAATGTTGAAAGTAGTAAATGAAACTAGGTATTACAACAACAGAAAAATAACAATAATAATAATAATGGTGGTTATCTTCATCACATCATGATCTGTATATTTTGGAGGGCTGTATGTTTGCACCTGTGTCCAGACAACCTCTTCCCTTCACTCTGCAATCTGCCAGCTGACCTGCTGCAGTTACAGCCCCACAGGAGTGTACAGGTGGGATAGATGGACTGCAGGCACTTGAAGTGATGTGAAAGTAGCTGGGGTTACCCTTCTGTCTGATGCTTTGGCTCCCAGGGCAGCACTGTTACCAATCATGTATTGCTCCGTGGGGCGGCTTACCATACTCGACCATTGCATGATGTGAATTTGATCTAGGCTTTGGAAAAGCAGGATCACTACACCACACAAGTGCCACTGCTTCCACTCATGGTCCCAGCACTGGTATTGGCTCTCAACATTCACTGCATTCTTGTCAAATTGTTGTGTGCTGCTTTAATTTTATAATCAGATTAACAGACATGGCACTACAATGTTAGGTAATCCAATAGAAATTGATTTCAATCATATTAATGCCAGTTATTGTCACATTGATCTTTCTGGGAAATGGTATGTGGAGAGAATAAATTCTTAAAATGTATTTGAAACATGTATTAATCCTATAAAGGCACCGGCCAGCCTTGTTTGCTCTATCCCTGTGATTGAGCTCAAAGTCAGAAGAAATTGCCATAATTAGGCATTTCATCTGTCAATGTCTCCTCGATGACTTACAATCTGCAATCTCCTTTATGTCACTGGTGTGATACAGTGTAAGTCAAAAGAAGTTGAAAATTGCTCTTACTTTATGATGGAGAGTGTCCTGTAAATAGTGTTGTCTTCAGTATGCCAGAAGATGAGCATGAGGAACATTATTTTGGGTTAGTATGTTAAACTAACAATATTGGTTGCAGATATTTTGTGAATTCATTAAATTTAATAAAAATACATTTCAGTGCTCACATCTTTAACCCAAAGGGCTGACATAAAAGCACAATCCACTTGAGTTTAACTCAATGTGTGCATTTAAAATGTGATGTACTTGCATAAAAAGTAAAAGTATTAAAGTCACCGAAGATCAAAAATTATATTGACAACTAGAACATTATTTACATGATTTTTATTACTTTGTTATTTGTATTACATTTACATGCTATTACATTCGATTGCCACATGATACAAATTACTGTCCTATTTAAGTTCAGGGCTTTCCTCAGTTTAAAATGGAGGCAGATGGTATGACACTGTATATGCGTAACATAAATTTATAACTTAAACAACTAAATGTATGGAGTAAATATGGATGTGTGTTTCTTTCTGAACAAAACTGGCTGTCACCATTCTTGGTGTTTTAAACATAAATCAGTACCATTGTCTTCATCCAGTACATGCACTTTCAAAATAATGCCTCCAATATTGCAGCATAAAAATAGATTTTTATGTTCAAAAGCTGGATGAGTGGAAATGTGCTGCTGTATAGTCATACTGTGCAGGGGATAACACCCATGTGGAGCAGCAGGGCTCTGTATGACACATGAGGAATAAGTCTGAGCATGCTGGGTGGCTCAGACATGGCACACAGGATCACAGGTGCTGGACAGGCTGAGTCTCAGGCTAGACACCCTCACGGCAGAGTGCTCTGGCTCCAACCAATCAACACCAGACATGAATACAGTTACACTGAACAGAGCCCTGGGCTGAGGTGTATCATGGAATATACAGGGAATAAACAACCACATTTACAGAAAGTCTCAACCTCCTGCCATAGCCAGCATGGATCAGCACACTACCTGAGTTACATGATTCAGTTTTTATTCCAGTTGTCGATTAAACAAATTCTGTTTTTCTGTTTCTTTGGCAAACTATGTTTTCTAAAGCTACATTTTGACTACATGCTGTATGAGTTAGCCTATTTTCAGACTTCATTTATTTAAATTTTTTGGTATGAGTTCAGAAATGTTAAGTGACAGGTGGCTGGGCATGGATGTGAAAAGAATTTATGAAAATATGAATGAAGTGAAAATGGAATCATTTGAATGAAGGTGAAATGGTGCCATTTTTTGTGTTTCCATGTACACAGAAGTGTCAAGGAATTGAGAGGTGGTCTGCCTTATTACTGGCAATTTTTAGACACTGTTGTAAAGTTTTAGAATATCTTCTGTCTTATATTAAGATGAAAGATTGTATTGGGATTTTTATAGAGGAGATGCTATCATTCAAACACAGTTTTACATGTAAATGTATCTCTTAAAATATTTATAACTCACTGACTAGAATAGTTGGAATGACAATTTATAGAAGGAATTTAATTCATTTCCAATTACAGAACAATTATTTCAGCAAGGTAATGCAGACAAAATGAGCAGAAATATATAGCCTTCACAATTTCCAGGGGAGTTTTTGTGTTGCTATGGTGATCTGAACATCATAGCAATAATTGCAAGGACCATGTATGGCCAAATCTCTCAAAAGAATAATGCATAATGCTTGTTACACATAATTGAGGGTAGGGTATTCAAAAATAATTGAAAATTCAGACAATATCTTTCTTTGAAAATAGCTTAAAGGCACTTGAAATATTAGGCTTTAACAGTCACAGGTTTTTCTCAAGCCTTTTCACTAAGGTTCAAAGAAGAACAACACACATCCCACACAGGTTGTGTTGGAATAAGGCGGGTACACTCTACACATCTACTTTAAACACATTCTGAATTAACAAATTAATTTTGACATTAATGCACAACAGTTGTGTATTAGTTTTAATTACCTGGTTAAATGGAGAGGCTGCTGGCCATTGGGTCATTGTATCATTTAGGTCATTTATGCACCTTTTTTCATACAAGTAAATCACACAAGGTTCCTCTTCATACAAAAAGTACATTTTCCTTGGAGCATGAGAAGGTACAACAAAACACAACAATATAGAGGGAATTAGGATAAAACGTCTGCTTGTGGGATGAATTTATAACATTATATTATAACTGGGTATGAAGAAACAACTGGTTATGTATAGAGCAGACAGGCAGGTAATTCATTTAGTAAATGGGGAAGCAGAACACTGATGAAGAATTTCAGTTAAGCACTTGTTCTCTGTCATATCTTCTGTTGCTATGTTACCACAGTTTATCACTTCTCTGAGAGCATGCAGTTAAGGTGTGCTGAGGCAGCAGGAGTTAGGAGCCCATCTTGGATGAGTATCAAGAGGAAAGGAAGGGTTCACTCTGGAAGAAAAGAAAATGAATTACTTACTCTGGAGGGAAGGAAGAGGAATAGCTCTCTCCTAGACTGAGATTAGGGATGATGTCTACCCACTAGACAACACAAGTCTGAGGTTCTTAATTTCAGAGTTATGATACATTATGTACAAAATGATGACAATTATGGCTATGTATGACCCCATTTGAGAGGATGAATATGTATTTCTAAGTACCTTGTCAAAGAAGATGAAGGCCAGACCACTTTGAAATGACCAAATGTTTTGTCAAAGATAATTGTGAAATGATAAGCAATACTTGTGAAAAAGTTAAAATATTTGTAAGCATCAGAGAAAACAACAGTGGCACAGAACAGCACAATCAAAAGATGAAAATTAAGGTAAAAGCATCACTCGTGGAAACAGTTCAGTTCAAAAGCACTGGACAGTTCGAAGCACACATATTTTCTCTGACTCTTCCATCTCCCTGCCTAAGGACAAATGTACTCCCTGAAAATGTTGAGCAGAAACAGAAGCCAAAATTGCACTGATGTCGAACTGCCTTTGATTAAAACCTATCTGCTCTGGGCCACTGCTATCCATCTCTTATTTCCTTGAAGTGGTATGTTATTCTTTGTATCTTTTGTAGACTAGTGCCAGTTGTGGATTAATATGATAAATATTTATGTAAGGACACATTTGCTTTAGAAGTTTGTCATTTTTCAACAGATTCTCAACACTCAAGGCCTGATGTCTCCCTTTTGTGTTGGTTCAGGGTAGTTTGTGCATCAAAGTCTCATGCTTGTACGTGAATGCTTTAATCTTGAATTGTTTATCATGAATTAAGATTTTGTTTAAAGTCACAATTTGGTGTATCTTTCAGTGTATCTTTAAACAATTTAAAACAAATGAACGTCACAGTTCAGGGGAGCATGTTTAAAACAAAAGGCAGCCTTCCAGTGCAACATAGTTTTAGCTCAAATGTTTCTCTCTTATAAGCCTACTCAGTAGAGACTTTTATGGTAATGCAAACTAAAAGCAGTTTATTTGGCACAACAGCCTCTTTTCTGGCACAACCCCAACTTTTCATTGCAGTAGAGAATGAAAATGCAGGCGTAGCTAACTCATTAATACTCAGTGCTTGGTTTGTTTGCCACTAAAGGTTGAGCAGTATGTTTGTTTGATGTTAAAACAGGTTTTGACATCATAATCACCAAATATGACAGCCAAATAACATTCAGTTTAGATTCTTATACATCTTTGAGCCCACATCTATTGCATTGTTCCGATGGTACATTTTCAAATATTTGATTGGTTTACATTTTCAAGATTTTCAAACTTTAAACAAACAAATTTACTTAAAAAATTTAAACAATGACTTTCACAAATAGCTGAAGCAATAAATGAGCCCTAAAATGACAAGGTAAAGAATAGCATTCTTTCATGATAGTCTTCATTATTGATTATATAAGTACAAATGACAAAGCAAAAACAGCTAAATTGGGAAAACGATACAATTACACAATCCAGAAAAGAAACAGCTTAATATTCAGATCACATATGAGGAAGTAAATGACGAAAAGCTCAGCATCCAGCCAGCTTCTTATGTGAGATCCATGTCTTTGTCTTTGCTGCTGCTGATGGAAAATAGTTAAAGGACAGATGATCTCAGTCAACGAAAGCTGGAGAAAGAGAGATGGACAACATAATACCATGACACCATGATTAACCAGTCCCACCCATAGAATTATTGAGTCAGTGCTCAAGGCAACATTTTACTGCACATTCTATGAATTAAATGTTTGTGGTCTCATGAGAATTACAATAAATGAATAGGATTACCCTTTCACTTTAGTTCTCTTGGTGGAAAAGATGGCTACATCGTATTGACTATCTTGAATAAGCCTGTCTACCAAGAGGGTTCTGCATTAGGTGCTGAGCGGTTAGTTGAATGATCAGTGCACACAGGCATAAAATGACTCCTGTCACTGTTTCTGAGTGTCTATTGAACACTCAAAGGGACCAAGCATGAAATTGAGTATTGATGTTTTACAGCAGCTGAATTCCCTAGAGATTTCATGAAACAGGAAGTTATGACTTGGAAGAGCTTTGCAAAAACAACCTTGCCAGCTGAACTGCATTTAAGTGACATGAGGGAGATTGTTCTGGCTAGGGAAGCCTTTCAAAAAACACAATGTTCATATGTTCAAAAGTGCAACATTTATTTCAGTGAAATAGATTAATAATACTAATACACTATTTCAGCACTGTTGGCTGCCATTTTTCATTATACCTTCAGATTTTGTTTTTGATACTTAGTTTTGTAGCTTAATTAATCATTTGGTATTTATTATTTGTGTTTTTGATAAATAACTAATTAATAAATCATTAGGAGATTAAACATCCAAAACATGCCTGTTTTTTTTAACTTTCAAGCCATAGTCAAAATCTGTTCATGCAGACTGATCAAAGGGCTCCTGTTTCAAACTGTGGTCTCATACTGTCGTTTAGTACATATACAGAATACTTATCATATGAAGTTTGCTCCACCAACTTGGTCCTAGTGAATTAAACACAGCAACTGATTGTCACAGAACTCTTCAGTTACATGTTGTTTGTTGGACTGAAACCAGGCCACAATTGGGATCTCAGTGTCTTCTCATGTGGCAAAGTATCAAAGAGTTATAAAGTAAAGAGGAACTGTTTTGAAATAGTTTCTTTCTAAATGTCTGGAATGGAATCACATTGCAAACATGACATTGATTCAATACACTCTCCTGCAGCTGTTCTCAAATTCCTTATATAGCCAGCTAGCATAGACAGCCTAAAGAAAGATAATGGCCTGTCATTTTGTTGAGCACTTTTTTCTACAAACATCATACGTATCTATATCTGGCTTCCAGCTCTCTTTCTCTGTCTGCACTGGATTTCAGATAGTTCATTTCACCTGTGCATCTGGCTAGCTTTCTACTACAGGTGCTAATGTAAAATTGCGAGTGATAGCTGTGTTTATAAATTACCTATGTGTGACAAAAGAGCTCAATCTTAGGAAATCTGAACAAATATGTCAGAATTTCAGAGGGTTAATTTACAGAAATATGTTATCATCTGAAATTAAGCACCCGTCAAATTACAGGCAGTTAATGTCAAGACTGGATGAACATGAGGACCCAAGAGGGCATGAATGGCCTGTTTTCAGCTAATTTTAATGAGCTTATAATTTTCCTGAACTAGCACACCTGCATTTAACATGCAGTGAACAAAAGTCTGTATTGATGGTAAAATCACAACTTATTATTGTAAGTGTGAACCAACAAAATGCGTAAAATGAATTATTTTGAATGAATTATTTTAGATTAACATTTCATATAAGCAACCTTCAGCCAGCTGTACTATACTGGATCATCATTATCGTAATATCATGACTGCAGGTAGAAATCTGCATTGGAGCATTTGCATACATACTGATTCTATTTTGCATTTTTCTTGAGCACTCATTGACTGGATGCGTTTGCACAGACAGCAGACTTGAGATCAGCAACACAAAGTGGAGAGAGAAAGAAGTAGATACAATGGCCAGGATGTGGTTTACCGATCTGTTTCATTCAGATGGAGGGCATAATGACAAAAGAAACCAATAACATTACTGTAGGCATGTTGCCAGTTCTTTCTAATGGGATTTTGTCAAAATGTGCATGTAAATTAGTATCCATAGCACTGATGCACAGCTCAGCAGTTTTAATGCCATCAAGTCTGCTATACTTTATCTCCATGGAAACAACACTTTCACTAAAAGAATTCATATACAGTATGTGGCTTAGTCCAAAGCATCTAAGAACCGCAGAAAATTCTGTTTGTCATTCAAAATGAAAGAAAAAGAAAACATAATGACTGAAAATACATTGGCAAATAAGATTACCTGCAAAAAGTGCTTGAACACTTTTTTTAAAAATATACACATTGTTACTACCACCAGGGGGAGACATTCTAAATGCACATATCTCATGGCAACATCAGGATGGAATCATTTCTTTTAAAACAATGCTGAGAAGTTCCCAAAGAATGGCAGTTCAAACAAATTCCCACATGACAGGCAAATAAAAGCTTCTGCTAATAAAAATTGTACAGAAAATTGTATGGGCTTTCAACATGGAATCCTTCATTCCTCTTATTTACATACTAAATGAAAAAAATTACAAATCCATAAATGCATGTTCGTAAATATCAACTAAGGTCTTACCAACATGGCAATATTTCAAAAAGAGATGACTGAATAACATGATTTCTTCAGCAATCAATTCACAACAAGCTATATCAAAAATTACCCATGTAAGGGAAAAGTGGACATTTTCCAAGAAGAGAATCTGACTTCATTCTCCTTGATTAGAATCCTGGTTCACTGCAGATATGTACACAAATACCTATAGTCCTAATTAATATCAAAGACTGAATTCTGTCTCACATACTGCACAACTCCTCCACTTTTATGTGTCTCAGTGCTCCCACTCCTTGCTCTCACATGCCATGTTCTGTGACAGGGAGAATATGCATCCTTTGTTCAAATTGTTATGTTAATTTTACCCTCTTGATTTGTCAGTTGTATATTTAAATAACATATCCAGTCAGTATCAATATACAAATTCAATAAATGTGGTCTTGTCTTTGCTGCTGCAGATGGAAAATAGTTAAAGGACAGATGATCTCAGTCAACAAAAGCTTTATGATTGTATCTGGTGAATGACTTGAATGTGTATCAAGATCAGGAATCTACATCAAATCAGGGACAGATCGAGAGGGAAAATATCAGGTTGAAATGCAGCACTGCAAGAAATCCCCAGTATCCTTAAATGAGAAAATGTCTACAATGTCTAGGTTTAGTTTTCTGGAACTGATTAAGCTTTCTGGCACCCTTGTTTTTTTACACCTTTACCCTCCTGTACAAATGAAAAGTAGTTGATTTCAATGTGCAGCTCAAAATACTACCATTTCCATTATTGTGCTGGTATCAAGGAAAATGAACATAAACTTTTGACCTGAGAAATATGCAAACATTTCATAACAGTATTTTGTTGCAGGTTAAGAGTTGCTAAATTGTGATACATAGCTAACCTTTGCTATCATTTGGCTTGATATCACTGTTTGTTATTTCTCAGAACTGTCTCCTAGTCCCTCCACAGCAATGGGGAGGGCATGGCCTGTCCAGACTGGTGGCCACTTGCAAATCCTATGTATTAGCAGGGGTGTCCCATTCAGGGACTAAACAAGCATGCACTTGCTTAGCTTTTCAACTTTCTCACTCAACAGGCTGTAGTTGCCATAGAAGCTTACTGTTCCTTGGCTTGCTGCAAATCAGTGCTTTTTTAGGCCCAATATTCACTACACACTACTATATTCCACTACCATTGCTTTTTAACTCCTGATTTCCTACTAAAGAATACAAATTTGTTTATGTAAGTACATTTCTGACAGTAAGCACCTTTTAGACCACTTTGGAAGAATGGAACAATTTGTCATATTATATTGAAAGACCTTGAATATACTGGATGTTCACACTTTTTCAGCTACATTGTATGAGCATTTCCTTTCTTTATTTGAGAACTAGAATAAGGAAATAAGTCATGTGTTTGATGAATCATGCAACGTTTATAAGCAAACAAATAGTTTTTATAAGTCACGTTCTGTTTAGTTTAAGCACACAAAAAAGGCTAGGAAGGTAATTTTTTCCTTTTCAAGCACAGTAGTCACAAGCAAAGGTTAGCTTTCCATTGAATAAATGACAGCATAGCTGTAAAACAAATCAACTGCAACTCCTCCTTGTGGCATCAAAATTTGGCCCTGAGAGCAAAGACATGAGAGATTATAATTTGTATGTGTAACACCCTGACCAAGGGGGGAGCATTATAAACGTGACAGAACGAAATAATAAAAACCCAACTACACCATTCCCATTTTGTAGAGGCGGGAGACCTCCAGTTTAACACCAAGTTACACAAAAAGGCTACACAGGTTCTTTTAATAGGAACCTGGATGAGAGGGTCAGCAACTAATAATATGCCAGGAAAACAGTGTAACACTCCTCAATTTTATTTACTTTCCACCAGTATTAACATGCATCTTCAAATTCTGACACAGTTTAAAATAACAATACATTTCATTACAGAAAACATGCAACTAGCCATAACATTATCTCACCTTTAAAATGAAGCAGAGGACCTGCACTACCTGTTGGTCCAGCACAGGAAGAAAAAAATACATATCCTTTCAAAAACAACAAAACCACACCACCAACCATGACCTCCTGTGCTGAACCACCTACTACCTGCTTTCCACTCATTTGTGTGTGCTTATATTGTGTTGATTAGATATACCTGCAAGGAATAAACAATTAGCAGAGATCTCTCAGGAACAAGACTGACAAATTCAAAATGGAGAATATTCTGCACCCACATAAAAAGTAAAATTACAAAAAAAAAAACACATCAGTACAAGTTCACCTTGTTACATATGCATAATATTGCACCATATATATATGCACCCATATATCACAGCAATAGCCTCAAGTTTACTGCAGTTTCTGAGACAAAGTCAAATTAAAAAAAGAATCAGTCTGTGGTAGTTTATGAAAATCACCCCTCTTAGTTAACAACATCATGACAAACCTGAAAGAGCACAGTTTTTTTTTACAGACTGCAAAACACTATTCAGTGTCCCTTTTCAACATATTTTTACATCTGTGACTCTAGGGTGTTTGATTTTTGATTTCTGGATGGTCTTCCTTGCAAAATTGTGCTCCAGTTGATAAAGAGTTGATATCTATGTTTCTGTGACCTACCTTTCAGAGCTGTGGTTATCGTAACGTTTAATTACCATCTCTTCTGCTTTTTAATTATTAATTTGTGCAGTCACTTTGCTTCAAGGTTAATTAATAGCAGATCTTAGGGGTATGATTCTTCCACTGGAAGAGAAGTTCCATGTTTACATTTTGTCCTTTCATATATGTATCAACCATGGTCCCACATGTATATGAAATAAATCACATTTCAGATTTCATATGCATGGTTACGACTACAAATATGATGAAACCATGCAAAAAAACTGAAGTCCTATCATAAAAAAATCGTTTGTATCATGTCCCTCTAAACCCATGATGGAATTCTTAAATTCTGGTCTATTTTTCAGGAAAGTTATACCTATTTATATTTCAGATTTTTCAGCCTCATGATGGCCACCTTATACTGACCTGTTTTCGGTACTCATGATAAGAGTCAAAAGCAACAGACTCCAAATGCAATTTTTGGAGTATTGATGAAACTAAACACATCGTCCCAATAAACAATTGAGCAGCTATTTATCCAATAAGTCTTGGGCCCCAAAAATTGGGGGAGACTATCTATAAGATCCTACTCTGTGTATTCGATATGAACGTTAACACCTGGAAACAGGCACATGCATGATTCAGAACCCTAATATGTTCCTCACTACAGAAAACAATATTATATATCTTTCACTTGTTAAAAAGAAAATGTTTGCAACTGTAAAATGAAACAGTAAAAAATAATATATACATGTACATAGTAAAACTTCCAATAATTGCTGGGGTTTTTTTTTGCTTACACAACCAAAAGTGGCAGGTGCTTGTTAGAGACCAGTGATTTTTGGAGACCGGTGCTTAATCTTTTGACAAAGCTGTTGAGTACAAACATTCACTGAAAGCCCTTCTACACCAGTTAAAAGCAGATTCAAGAAAGGTAACAGCAACTGTAATATTATGGCCTTGAGAAGTGTTTGTATGAGCTGTCCCATGCATTGCTAAGCATGGCAGTGGGAAGATAATAATACAATTGCATATGTATGCATCAGAAGCATGTGGAGTTCACAGGTGTTAGTGCACTTGAAAAGGGGACATTTTCCCATTTTCACAATAGCACAGTTATTGAGCCAATCAAACTGCTGTGTAGAGAATACGGTGAAGAGTGTAAATGTTTGTTTTAAAGCAGCAAACATGTGAAAGGTTTGGAGACTGTGAGAGATAGACGGTTGTTTAATCAGCTAAACAAACTCATTAGCCAAATGAAACAGGACGGGTGGCTTAACACCTTAAGCAGTGCAAAGAAGTACCGACACAAAAGATAAAAAAACAACAATAATCAATTAAATGTTTGGCATATGTTAACTAGCTTTTACACCCCAGTCCATATTTTGTTCTGATATTTCATATGTGTATATGGGTGGAAAATGGGAGATGTTACATTTCATTTAGCTGTGCTATATCATGAATGTCAGCACAACTAGAAAGGATGTTTAACTGGAACTATTCAGTTATATGTTTTTATATAACACATTTGGGAAAAAAAAACAATGCTCATCACAATGGAACAATGGACAAACAATTGTTTTAGGGCCCTTTCAGCTTATAGTCAATGATAAACTTCACTGTTGGAAACAGAGGAAACTATTAACGTCCCACAAAGGGACACAGAGGGCTCTTCAAATCCCCGTCCTGTTTCAGTGTTAAACAGAATAGAATGTAGCCTTTATCTGAAAACAAAGGAAACATTTATCAGTGGATAAGAGAGCTCAATTTATGAAAGAACACAATTTATGAAAGGAGTAATATGGACACAATTAGATTTACAGCGGCAATGAAATTTAATATGAACATGAGCAAGACCTGCTTGTGAACAACTTGACTGTGACTATAAGGATGTGAGGTGTACCCTGCGTGTGGATAGACACTTAGACTGAGATTGAAAGTAAGATTCAGCATGACTTCAGTGTGGATGATGAGGGTGCTTTAGTTTGAGGTAACATTCTGATAATTTCATTTCCTCAATCTGGGGTTTGAAGGTTACAGTTAAAGCAGGATGTTTCTGTTTCAAGATAGATTAAAATTGTTCAAAGGGAAAGTGAACATTTGGAATGCATTACCAAATGTGAAAGCTATTTGGTAACACACTAGGACAGTGAGAGCCATTTTCCTGAATTACAATTTTATAGCATTTACCGGATGTTATCATTTATCATCAGTGTAAAACCAACCATCCCTTCATGGATTAAAACAAATGACATGAACTAATGTGCAATTATGAAACTCATTTTAAGAACAATATCATATTTGGTCATGAAAACCCCAAGGAGAGTTGATTGCCCCATATATCATCATGAGATTTATATTTTCCTATGATGCAGTCATGATATCCTTGATCCATGATATCCATGTCATCATCCAGTTTTGACAATCTCATTGTACTAAAAATGTTATGTCTTAAATGTATTTTATTGATTTTCCACACATTTACACAGCAATTATGGCAATCTACATTTACTTACCTGACAATTAGTGTATAATACTTGGTTAATGGTAACAAACAATGATAACAAAACTGTTCCATCTTCTCCATCATTTTGAGCACCCACCATCCATAACAATGGCCTCAATAGCTAAACTAAACAGAGACGCTCATCAGGGGCAACAATAGCTGATATAACACAATTCTGAAATGAAAATGTGCAACAATATGGATAATAAATCACAATTTTGTAGTTTGTACATGATGCGCAGCTTACATCCAGGTGCACATGTGCCATGAATTGAACATATTTACTTAGACATAATGGCTATCTACTGCATACTGTATTGCCTCAAGTGTTCTTGTAACAACAATAAACACATAAAGGGTACAGTCATTTGCCATAGAATGTCAAATATAAAAGTGAGTAAAAATCTAGGAGTAACATGATGAATATACTAATAATTGCCAAAAATATTTCAGCCTTGTGACATTCAAGTGAATTTAACATACTAACGTGGAGTAACATGATTACCTCTTGCAAAGATTAAAATAAATATCAGAGATAGATGCAATATAGTAAATGGACGTAACTGTATATTTGAAAGATACCTTATTGAAATGAGGAGACACTTCTGAAGTCTGCCCTTGTGCCTCTCAGGCTAGTTATAAAAGAGGATGAATTATCTTGTTTCCAGCAACTTAATCAAACAGTCCAAAGAAAACAATGACGTTTGATTTCTAAACAAACTTTAATGCTCCGGTTGTGTGTGCAGGGCAGCAGACTTAGGCAATTAAAGCTATGCGACTGCACTGTGTACTGGGAAAAGCAGGGTGTCCATGGCAACTGATCAGGGATGAGTCATCAGAGCCAGTCATGGGAGCAGAAATAATGGCAAAATGTTGTGCAGAAACGGGCATGAGAGTCTCCAGTTGATCAATTTGAGCAGTGGTCAAACAGAGATCGAGAAGGGCAGCCCCAGAGCACTAAAGCTGCACCGGCTTGTTTGCCTTTGTTAAAGGTGTGTGTAATGACCGTGGAAAACCACATCACAAGCTCAGTGTACAAGAGGAAAGGCTCTTGACAAGTGCTATGCATTCAATGTGAGCAAAATCCATTTATCACTATGGAGAGTACTACTACCCCACCAAAACTCACAAACTGTTTGTCTGAGGAGTATCATTTGCTCCTGTAGATTGTGTATAAATGACAGAACTCAAAAAATGGAACAAGTGAATACAATTAATTATGAGTTTGCAAGAAATGGTTTATTAACATACATATTTTTTCATTATAGGGTAGGATATGTGTGTGTGTGTGTGTGTGTGTGTGTGTGTGTGTGTGTGTGTGTGTGTGTGTGTGTGTGTGTGTGTGTGTGTGTGTGTGTGTGTGTGTGTGTGTGTGTCTACCAGTAATTACAGATGTATTCATATAAATTAAATATTTACATTGATTTCACAGACATTTTAAATCATTTTGCTGTTTGTATAACAGCAAAAACATATGATATTGACATTATTGTGATACATTATAATATAATAATTGCATTTTGATTATGTTTTGAGGTTATCAGGAAGTTTCAACAAAGCCTTACATCTTAATTACGAGTTAGTTTAATTAATTACATCATCTGTGGACCTCTAGCAATGAAATCTTTGACTCTTTAGCTTGTCAAATAGTGAGGTGGTCACCTTTCTCAAGTAAACATTTCTGTAGGTGAGGTTAAAGGCTGTGCTCAGGAAGTACCCACAAGAAATGCCAGGACTCCAGCTTTGTAGCATGCTTTTTACTTTCATGGCTTCCAGGATCAGCAAGATGAAGCAGACGCCCACAAAGGTAGAGTAGAGCAGGAGCTGGCAGAAGAGCATGTGCATAGCCCTGTGCTCTCGACCCAGCTGTGGACAGGAAATCTTGCAGTCTTTGCTCTGCATTTGTTGTATGTGCTGATTCAAGTGGACCAGAATGCTGCAACTGGTAAAGACCATGAGTCCAAGAGGCAAAGTAAGGAACAGAAGAACCAAAATGGCTATGAAGATGTAGTCACCAGCATTTAATTGCTGGCAGACGTACTGGGTGGGATGGTGATAGGTGCTGTTAGAAGAGCAGAAGTCAAATTTAAATAAATAGGTCGATGTGGAGAAGCATATGAAAATGCTGCAAGCTATCACCCAGCTCAGCAGCTCAAAGAACCTCTTCTTTACCTTCAGAATCACTCTACACTGTATGGGCACAATCCTGCACCAGTACAGGATGAAAAGCACAGCCATTATGCAGATGGAGGAAAAAATGAAGGACAAACCAATACAGAGGACAGTTTTACGAAAGATGATGTCCTGATATATGGCTTTAGTCATCCAAGCATACAGGTCTAGGGAGATACAGCCAAAAGCTTGCAGAAGAGAGACTGTGGCAATGGTGAGGTTAATAGTGTGGCTCACCTTCTCTCGATCATCTTTTCCTCTTAACAAGACCAAACACAGAAAAATGTAAAGATTTCCCAAAAAGCCAGGAACAGCAAGACCTCCAGTGATTACGAAATATGCAATCCTCAGGTCCATTCTGCTGTGATAGTACAACAGTTCCAAAGAGCAACACAAAGAGCAGTCCTATGCTGAATGTGTAGCTTTGAGTTAAATTTTTCAAATATATATAGTCTGGGTATGTTGAAAGAGGTGTTTGTGTTTGTGTTGGACCCCACACCATCATTTTGATTATAATTTATAGTGAAAGATGATATAGCATGCAAAATAGGTCATTAAGTCAAACACACCTGTCAAAATGAAAGATGATACAGTTCATGCTCGCTAATGGAATAACTTCTATGTGTCTCAATGAATCAGATGATAGTTTGGGTTTGACATGGTGTAAGCATCAATGACGCGCATCATCAGTAATTGAAACTATAAAATAAATACATTAGAATTCACTATATCACTTGCAAATGTGAATTTTTCATCCACAAATATCAAGACTGAAGCATTTGTGTGAAGCTTTGTGTCCTCACTCCATATCAGCAGGGTGACGGACATCTGTGTGAGTCATGTGAGGAACCTATGGCTTGAAACCTCCTGGATTGCTTTTGGAATTTTTCTTAAACAACTCTCTCAGTTTAGATTTCATAGTTTTAATTTGTTAAATGTTTATAGTGTATTGGCCTATAACTATATTTCATTACCTCTGTTCACTCCATCCTTCTGAGAGCCCTAAAATCAATTTTATCTTTAATTTCCTCTGTATTTCTTAACTTTAATGAACTGTGGGTGCCTTTTTAATCTCAGACTGTGGATAAGAATCTGAAAATGATTGGTCGAAATCTTACCCATGAAATACCCAACCTCCTAAATGAATCCTCATTTTGTCCTAGTAGTCGGCCCACCCCAGATAGTCAAATATTTATGCAGGGTGTAGTAATGCTGTATACAAATCTACTTCAAACCTGGTTTTCATTAGTTGCGTCAAACCACACCACATTTTAAACCCGACACACTCAGATGGGCACAAGTTCATTTGTTATTCAAACAATTGTTATTCTGAGTTCTAAAAATGCTGATGGTAAAATGGCGATGAAGTCAGTCTCAAACTATGAAAGAGGGGTACATGTGCTTTGTGACCTAATCAGCAAGAATTCCAAAACAAACTGACAGACTGACCGTCTATACTATCTACACTGTCTACACTGAAATCAAACATGCATGCGTATTTGGCATGTCTTTGCTTGTAACAAACTGCGACCTTTATCAAAGGAAATCAAAGTGTAATTTGTGAAATTACCTGTCCTTTTATAATTTAATTTGCAGGACACAAGAGCTCAGAGTCAGAGCAACGGTCGCTTAGAATCATGTATAATGGTACATTATATTATTATATGTTGGTGTTTCTATGGGTAAAATTCTCTAGACAGTGCACTATAAATTAAAGCTGCAGTGTCACTGCAAAAGGTTGGTGCCAACACTTCATTGAAAATGGGCAAAATGAAGAAATGCAAGATCAACAGAAGTAGTAGAGTAAATGCTTACAGTACTGCTCATCCTGCCTCCTGACTTCCAGCACTCTTTTTCTATGTCATTATGGCGATAAAGACAAAGGTAGAGGGGTCATATACTTTCATTGTAAATACAAACAGTTTGGGTTATTCAATTCATTTGGTAACTTTTTTCTGTCACTATACTCTGATATTCTAATTAAACATGGAAGACCTTTTTAAGCTTAATGTTGGAAACTATGTGATGATAATTCCTCCCGGTGACTGACTGTTCTTCAGCCAGTGGAGGAGGCAGGTGGAGATGTAGCTATAGATGCATGCTGTTGGCAGAATCACCATGCCAGGAATTTGTATCCAGAGAAAACTTGTTTCTGGTATTTATAAAAAAAATGTATGGCCTCAAATTTGCCAATACAGCCTTGCATTAGCATTATGGCACTTTACTCCCTACAGTAAAATACTGCATTGGTCTTTTGTAGTGCATTCTTTGACCCTACAACACTGCTTTGGCCCTGCATTTTCTCCACGATACTGCTTTGGGCTGTACAGCCTGACATTGGTTTCTACAGTGTTGTTGTGTCTGCAATATGACATCTAAAATGTCAAACTGTCCTCTACAGTGCTGAATTGGATCCAACAGCATTTGTCTACGTGCTCTATGTAACAGTGAGAGGTGTAACAGGGGAATGTTTTCACTGAGCCTGTGTGGATTATATATATATGTCATGGCATCCTCTGTGCCAGGAGAGAGGAGGAAAATCTGCATTCTTTGTTCCTTAAATATTAGAAAAACATCTCCTATGCCGTCATACTATTGAAGAGATAAAAGAAAATATGCTGTATCAACTGTGCCTTGACCAGCAGCATCTTGATACAATCCATGTATGATTAAAAAAATGTTGCACATTTATGACAGGTGGAATATCAGGTAGCACTTCAATATTTCATAACTAATTTATTCAACAAAATTCAACAAAAATATGTTTTACATATTACAATTATTGCAGCAGAATGAATTTAAAAAGAAATACTTCTTGTTGAAATGACCCAAAAATGTTCTTGGCTCAGATATCACATTTAGAAGTAGAATTTTTCACATTCACAGCACATTAAGTAGATTACCTTAAAACTGGCCAAGAATAAATCATTACAGTAGCAGTATTAGGCCTCACTATAGCTGTCATGCAAAGGTTCAAACTCGACAGCCATTTCAATGCTTTCCTCACAGCCAGTATCCATAGAGCTAAATATTATACTCAATGTAAAAGGAATAATTTTTACTTAGCGAGTGAACATGTTTAAAGTGTTATGTTTCACTGTTTTTAAAGTATATTGGTGTTGATTTTGGAATATAAATTTGTCCTTATACATTCCCTTTCACAGAGGTAAATCAAGGGTTATCATCAAGGCACCAGTTAATGAATTACCATTGAAAATAGGTGGTAGTTTCGATTGGACTCACCCACACCTTTAATTTGAGTGTGTTTAAGCATAGACCTCATTTTGTAGAACAAAGAGCCAATACGATTTGTAACAGAAACCATTAATAAATGAAATAAAAAAGATTGATCCAAACAAGCAAACACAAGACAAGACCAGCATCTATTTAAACATATAAGTAAATCTATTTTATTATACACTTCATTTAAGAGTAGTGTTTCAGAATGTACAATAAATCCAACACATCAAAAGCAAGTTGTGAAATTAAACACAAGATGTGTGCTCGCTATGCCAACATGAATGCAGAACCCCATTCCTCTCACACCTCTCAGATCCTGTTCCTGTCTGTCTCCCACGTCCTCTTGCTCCAGTTGTCAGCAGCACCCACTCACTGAAAGCCTAAAATATGTGTCTGAGTGCTGAATGTTCATGGAAAAACTTGGTAGAGAATTTGCATTGTGTTCAGAAAGATTGAAGCATGTGAGAGTGGCTGCTTTTCGCAACGAAAAATGATTAAACAAGATGTACATGACTGATTTTGCATATAGCAATGTGCTTCATATTTTCATTTGAGCATCTGTGCATACATTTTATCTTTGCAATTTAAGCAGCTTCAGACCTTTTTCCGTAACATTTCTTACGTGAACAGATGTTGTTCTTTCAGTGACATTTGGGAGACACTTCCACTCATGTTGCTGTTTCCTGATTCAAATGTTTTTTGACAGCATTGCTGGTATGCATTTGTTTGAATGTATTTGTTCTGCTTGTGGTGTTAAACCTAACAAAAAACTGTGCACTTTAACTGGCTTCCACATGATAGTGAAAACAAAGCAAAGAAACAGCATCAGTCTTAGGTAGGCCTCACTCATTCAGAAGGAGAACAGGCAGCATGAACTAGTGGAATGTAGAATGTATTAGTTGCCTACCCCTATTGTTTTTGGGATTATACTACCTTGCTGCAAACACCTCTTGTTTTCTTCTGGTTTACACACAAACACATGCATGCATACACACACACGCACACACACATACACACACTCACTCACCTGCCATACTAATTACAAAAGAAAATACAAACCTCTCTAAATTTCCGTAAATTCCACACATTCCAGATTTCTTTAGGATCTGTCTCTGAATGTGACTTGCATTGCCATCATTCTGTTTAATAATATACTTTGAACTGTTAAACTTTATATTAAAATGATTTTGAGCTTTGAGCTATTATCTTTAATTCAGTTATTTATGCATATCCATATACATTATAAACTTTTGGTATATATTATTATTTTAAAAATATATTTCAATATATTTCATTTCCAGGAAGGCAGAACTAATATATAAATTTCTACATCACATAAAAGTCTGAAATATATCAGTAGGGACATCAGAATTGGCTTGATGGTTAATAGAAGTGATTACTGTCATTTCACTCACTCTCAACAAGATGTGCTTCTGAGTGAAGCCTATAAAACTCCAGGACTGGCTGCGCTGCCCTGGGCTCTAACAAATCAATTTGTTGTCTTTCTCCTGACTGCTGGGGGACATTTATTCAGGGCATCCATTAGGGCAGTACTTCTGTGGATGAGGAGGAAGTTGCATGTGGAGAAATGACAGGCGACCCTTAGTTATAGAATCCATCTGTTTCATCTGTATTTAGGCCAGTGTTTATTATGCTTGTTAAGGGTGAATATAAAAGTAGTTTATAAAAGTATTTTATGAGATTCATTATTACAACTGTATCAGTTTTATTAATAATAACAGAAATATTAAGTTCTAAAAATGAACAAAGGCAAATTTCAAAGCATATTGGTAGTAGTGGTAGCTGAAATACAATAGTGATAACACTTTGTAACATTACTTAGCTAAGCTACAGTTATAGAACTGGAAAAAGCATCACATCTCACACCAATGGCTAGCTAGCTGGCTATATCCTGACTACGTCATGACTTTTCTACCAACAGTCATGTAGAGCAGGGATTGTCACCAGTGTTGGAAGAATACATTCTTGTTTATTAGCTGGTGTAATTGAATAGTAGGGCCCTCTTTTACACACATTAACAGCCCAAGACACATAGAGATAATGTGAGAGATAAAATGGGAACACCACAGATCAGCCTAAACCAAAGCCCTGTTAGCTATACAGGGAGTGGAAAATAGAAAAACACAGTTGATGAAAAAAAAAAGAAATCGTTGATCTGCTTAACAATGTGGATGTAGGAAAGGAACTGGCTTTAAGAAGCATTACACAAAATATATCTTTTTCTGATTTTGCCCAGGTGAAAAGGAAAGTAATAGAATGAGGGATGTGTCATATCTTGTATGTGTCAGAAAAAAAAAATGTAATTTGTGAAGGGAAGAGGGGGAATGGCCAAGATGGCATATTATGTTGGCCCGCTTGGCCTGTGTTTGGTTGCCCAGGTGTATGGAGAGAAGTGCTTGCAAGCTTGTTGTATTAACAATTTGTTTTCCAACCAGACATTGCACTGGTGTTTTTTTTATACAAAGTGCTTGTAGTTTTTGCTAACGCACATACCCCTCTTGCTGATTCAATCACATAACCTTCAATATTCCATCCCAGCTGTGTGTAAAGAATTGTTCTGTGAATGAAACAAGGCTGAGTGCTGTGAATTAGTAAGAGCTACTCTATAGTACAGCATATCAGCTGACATTGTGTCATATATTAACTGCTGTGCAACAATCAGTCAGAATGGACAATAATCATAATCATTAGGACATAAAATGACCCAATTAACATAAATGGAAATAAACTGATGCTCTTTGTTTCCCTTGATCCCCACTCCTCTGTAATATAATGACAATGTAGTAATAAGGGAAATACGCTGTGTCAGTGACTTCACAAAAATGACAGAACTGTTACCAGATGGTGAATCAAAGCCATATTGGGAAATGGGGACAGTTTTGGAAGCTTTAAAAAGTAATCACAGCAGTTGTGTTGTGGGAGCCTGTCAAAACAGTGAAGTGAAACAAAGCAAGACTTACGGGCAGAGTTCATGATACAACATTCTCTCTCCGTCTGCCTCTGCCCTGAGAAATCTTAGGATTAATACAGTATGGCCAAATATCACATTGGATTTTAATCAAAGGTGCAATGAGCAGGAGTGCCTTTGGGATACATTTTGTTATGAATATCATGGCACAGAGTCCAGTTGTCTGCATTACTCTAAAATCATTGCTCCCTGTAACACAGTGAGATGCTGGCTAGAGATGTCATGTGATGTTTATAAATTCTCTTCTGAGTTAATAATGAAATATATAATGAAAAGAGAGGCAGTAGCACTGAGCAGAGCTCCTTTCTCACCTTCTCCTGGTAAGGTAAGGTGCCATTATTGTTTAGCATTGTTTTTTTTTAACAAAAAACTTAAAAAAAAATATCTGAAATGAAAATGGGGAGGGGGGTAATAAATTCAACTACTAAACATTACAAACCAGATCAATGGCAAATTGAATGACGTCACTCAAACTATTCAAGGTTGCAAACTGTGCTCTGCGCAGCCTTGTAGTCATCCTTCCTAAAATTAAGGCATCAAGAAAATGAAACAACCAAACTGAGGACAGAGCAATGGTGGGTTCCACCCAAGCCTTTACGATGGACTTTTTAGCTGAAGCAAAAGGGCACCGTCAAACACAGTAACTGGGAAAGCACATGTGCAACAAATTTCCAAAAGATGTATGCTACAGGACACTCCCAGAACATGTGCATGAAGGTACCCACTGCACCCACAGAACATTTCCCACGTGTTATAAATAGAAACATCCATTTTAAATGACGGTAAGGGTCAAATATACCCTATGCACAAATTTAAAATGTACCAGCTGATGAGCAAGATTTTTTTTTTTGAGCTCCTTGTCCCATACAGAAATCACATAAAGAGAAGAAACATTGGCATTCATGAATTCATTAAACAAATGAGAAACAAGACCTTGAGGGGAGGGGTAGTGAGAAACTCTGTTAGGTCATGTGACGGTTATTGGCTGATCCATGGAACTCCATCGGCTCAAAGAGCAGAAGAAAGCCTAAGATATAAAAAATATGAAGTTCCAGGGAGAGAGTACATCTCTTTTAAACCTTGGAAAGACCGAAGACCCTGTGCAGCAAATAAATCATTCAAGGTATAAATATTTCTGCTGGACCAGGGGGGAAGACAAAAGCTCTAGTGCCTGTCAGTAAATTACTATTGTACCATATTGGGGAAAACCTATTAAATGTATTGTGGATACCCAAGTTCCAATATTCCTTGATGGATCACCAAGCCACCTGAGATGTTGAGTCAAAACATATTCTCAAAGGCCTTGACTGAAAGAACCAAAAATAAAATCTAAAATTTGGCAGCGCTAGACCACCTAATAATTTAGGTTGGTGTAGTGTAGACTTGTGAGTTGGCCGTTTATTATTCAATATGAATATTCAACACATTGCATCCATATCATCAAAGAATTTGTGAGGGTGTGAGAGTGGAATCATAGAAAAGAGAAAATGAACTTGCAGGAGGATGTTCATTTTAATGACAGAGATTCTACCACGCGATGTAATATTTAAGGGATACCATCTGATTAGGTTCTTTTTAATATTGACAACAGCAGATGAGAAGTTGTCATTAACGATAAAACTAAGGGTAGGGTGAATTTGAACACCTCGGTAAGTGAAACCTGAAGGCTGCAGGGAAGAGTGGCAGAGAGAGAAGAGAGGTGAGCAGATGTATGAAGAGGCATTAAAATTGAGTTTGACCAATTAATTTTATAGCCAGACAGAGAGCAAACTCTATTACAGAAAGCCAGGCATGAGAGACTGATTTTGTGACATTAGAAAAATAAAAAAGGATATTGTTGGCATACAAGGAGATATTAATAGACTCCTTAACCTGGATTGGTATAGTTGTTTTTTATTTATTTATTTTTTTAGCAGATGCTTTTATCCAAGGTGACTTATGGTTGATTGGGCTAGCCAGTGGCCAAGCCCACCTGGGGGCAATGTGGGGTTGAGGGCCTTGCTAAGGGGCCCAACAGCAATGGTGTTCTTGGTGGATTGGGGCTTGAGCCACCAGCCTCAGAGGTCCAAGTCATGTACCTCAGCCAGTAGACTACCAGCTGCCCCAGGTGTAATAACTGAGGTCTGTCTGACAGCCTGAGCCAGAGGCCCAAATACAGGGCAAAAAGGATTGGGGAGAGGACGCATCCCTGTCTGGTGCCTCTTTCCAAGGTGAACTGTGGGGATCTCATGCAGCCTGTTTGCATTGAAGCATGTGGATGGCAATATAGAGAATGAATCGTGAATGAAAAGCATTACATTTTTAATAAAAGAATCTATTTGAGTTTAAAAAGGGCTCCCTTTCCATTCTCCCAGACTGGAGGGCAGCCAGTTGTGGATGGCAGCAAACATTAACCTTTTCAATGCAAATTACCAAAGGCCTCATCATTTTTGTCTGTAGTTAAGCTGAAACAAAGGTCAGGGCTGTCATAGCCACACAAATAAAGCATAGCAATCTGACAACCATTTCACTTTTTTAAAAAATTACAGTTTGGTCCAGTTGATGAGTGCTGGTTTTGACCCTTTTTTCAAGGGGGAGATAAAACCCATGCCACTAGTTTGCAGTCAGTATTACCTGCACTGCTCTGAGCTGCCTGAGGGAGCACTCGAAGGACCTGATGAATCTCTCACAAGGAAAGGTTTCAAGACGGAGGAGATCAGTGCCAGATCTTATTGATGTGGTAATCTCATTCTATAATTCTACTGGTATTTGAGGTCATCTGAAAGCTTTTTATCTACTTGATGAAAGCCCTTCAGCACGAGAAAGAAAAAGCTTGAAGCACATTTTCAAAGCTATCGACTTTGTGAAGAGTATTTCCCATTCCTTTTATCCTTTTATGTCTATCTGGCATATAAGACAAGAGAGGGTAGAAATGCTGGTCTGATATTAATCCTAATCTCAAAGGCAACATCAGTCTTGTGCTCCCCTAACCCAGAAATGAGCTGTTTCTGGGTTAGTAACATTAGTGTTTTGTTTAGTTATGGCTGTGACTCAGGAGTTTGGCAGGTTGTATTTCTGATCTTACAGAGTGTGTGGGTCAGGTATTCATTTCAGTTGTTATTACTGCTCAATCATGATTGCAATGAGGACAGCTATAGGAGTCTATTGGAACTATTGTAAAAGTATGGCATGTTTAAAAGTAAATCTACTTGTTTTAAATTCTGCCAATATGTAATCATATCTGTAACAAAAGAAAGTATTGAAAACACTGTCTAAGAACTATGAAGTGAAGCCAGTGAGAGAGTATTGTTTTACTCTGAATCACAGACCAGAATTTAAAGCCTCGGCAGTGTTTTCCCTTCAAAAATTAAATATTATATCAGTTGCCTTTGTGATGAACAGTGGTGGGTTTCAGTGGAGTTGGGAAAAGGGTATTAGCATCTCCTGGTGGTGGTAGAAAGAATAACACCCTGCTGTATTCACAAATAGTCAACAGTACAACAGCCATACATATCTCAATTACATCCTAACATCTGGATAACTACACCTTGTTTTCTCTCAAAAAATGTAAGAAATATACTTAACTGTTTCACAATATGTTCAGAAATAAATGTGTCCTTTACTATATGATTTTTCTTCTGGTTAAGCCACTAGGTGTTTTTCTCTCTCTCTGTTGATATGTTAATACCAGTATTATTACTGATAGTTTTATTTACCATTTAATTCATACACTACATTGATTTGTGTGGTCAGCAGAAAATTATTGGGGAAAAATGCTGCGCCAGTCCTTGGCAGTGAACAAAAAATGGTCTATCATAAGCAAACAATGGTGTAAAGTTGTTTGACATGTTGTTCCACTCAACAGAAAAAAAAATACTCTTTTGAATCACAACAGTATAATCATAATTTATATGTTTCAAGGTTTAAATGTATATGTTTAGTGTTATATGTTTAATGTCTCTGAGAAAAACCTCATACTTTTAATTTTAATCAACATTATGAACTGTTTGCTTTCATATCCTGTTAAAGATTGAGTATTGTAACAATGCAGCAGTAGCACACCCAGAGGTATCTATTGGAGTAAGCTCCAAGTGTAAAGATTGAGTGAGATATAATTTATCCCACTGCACTGTGCTATGCTTCTGAGGTACTCTCTCTGGTTCCCTGGTACAACTTATTGAGTCTGCACTGGAGATATCAAAATTATTTCACCAATGAGTTAACACAGCCCAGGATAACCAACATGTTTCTTCGTTCTCAAACTGATTTCACGGGACACATAATATGGGGGAATTTGTAAGGTACTAACAAGGACATCCCAGTTAATGCTATCAGGTTTAACCTCTAGTTTGCATCAGCAGTTAACAATAAAACTGGGCTTAAATGGTCTATAATGCTATAGATATACATGCTGCATATAGGTGCTGAAACAGATTGAAATCTCTGACAAAAACTGACAAAATTAATGCCGTAGCATTGCTTACAGAAATCATGAACGTAATGTTACCCGTAACTTGTGTAAATTTCACGCAGGTAAAACAAAATGTGTTTTACAAGTCATCACTATATTTAACCTGAATCAGTCAATTAAATAATGTTTCTAATTTTATAGATGCTAAACTATACCAAGCACATGGGGAAACTGGAATAATTGAATGGGTGGGTAAGCATTGCTATTAGGTTTCCAGTTCATTGATGCACAGGTTAATTACAAACAAAACGTGTTTAAACATGTCTCTGAGATCAGTGGATGGCTGCAGATAAGTTCTCTCATCAATACACTGATCTTAATCTCGTTAGGGCGACTTCAAAAAACGATGGGGGGTTATTACGAAGAAGTTTTCAGAAAACTGAACACTGATGAGAAAAAGGTCAGGAAAGCTGGACTGAGGATTTTTAACATCACGACAATGAATGCACCTACTCATTTCTTCGAGGGCAGCAAGGGCTGTCCCACGAGCATTTCGTTGGGAAACCTTACCCCATCCACTCCACTGCCCTGATCTTGCCCCTTCAGACTTCTTTTTGTTCCCAAAACTCGAACATTTAAAAAGAACACGATTTGAGTCCCTAGATGATGCCAAAACTGCCGTTTTGACATGGAGCAAATCGAAGAGCGCAGAATTTTTCATGGGGTGGGTTAGAGAGAAGGAAACACCGCCTTCAGAAGTGTATAGACCTAGGAGAATGTGTCGAGGAACGACAGCTTCACATTTCGATAGTTTTGTTTAATAAAGGTTTCTATGATTTTGTAGCATTACTTTTTGACTTACCCTCGTACAACTTGCTTGGGGAACATAAGCGTCGTCACTGACACCCCACCACCCATCCATGAAACTTGTTCATTCTTTACTTTTTTTCTCTGTATAGCCTACTATTTATATTGAGCTACATATGATGAATATGCTATGCGACAACTCAGCCTATCATCAGTGCGAACACAACCATCACCAGTTTTAAATTAATATG
This sequence comes from Albula goreensis, assembly GCA_022829145.1. Taxonomy (NCBI): domain Eukaryota; kingdom Metazoa; phylum Chordata; class Actinopteri; order Albuliformes; family Albulidae; genus Albula; species Albula goreensis. The sequence goes on from CM040750.1 coordinate 24,351,219, forward strand.
CAACTCTAAAAGTGCAAGTATGAACCATCATTAATCAGACGACGACATGTTAGTTTGACCAGTTTAAGGTTGATTACCGCCGCCGATGCCGAGTGGTCTTCATGGAACATAAATCCTCGAATATGCTTTCTAGAATCAACGTAAAATAGGGCGTGGCTCTGTGACTGTTTCAGAATTTTGATTTTGACTATTAAATTGCATTGAAATACTTGTTTTCTTTCCATCGACGCATGTCAAATAGCTCCTAAGAGCATCGTCATGTTTGAAACGCTGCAACCCCATGTAAAACCTCAGCGTCTGCACTCTCCCTGCAGCTTTTGGCCAGGGCTGCTGATAGTGACAGCACGCATGCGCAGTGCGTCTCCACTGGCTCGGTGCTGAAGTTGGGCGGATGGAAGAAAAACACCTCCGATGGAAATCAAACGGCAACGTGCAATTTTACAGTGTGGTTTAACAAACAGCAACATAAAACACTTTTAAAGTAACCACAACCCCAGACCACCGTCTAGAATAAAAATGGTAAGATTACATGCATATTTCTATACTATTGCATGCAATGATCTCCCATTAGCTGTCGCTTTTCTGTCGTGCAAAGAATTAGATTAAAATATAGAATAAAGTGGTGATTCTTTTATTTAACGTGCTTTTCATTCGATGCGGGGTACCTTAATAGATTTAAATAGCTGTTTTGACAATCAGTGCAGTGTCATTTTTGTTAATTGGATCGTTTTATCATGCCTGCAGTGACTTAGTTCAGATGCCTCGAATTTTACAGCTGCAACAGCAACCAATGCAAAACACCAAGGCAGCAACAGCGAGATAGGAATACGAATGCAGTAATGACAAGCAGGCATACAAAAAACGAATTAGCGATTAGTGAGGTCATTAATTCAATCCAGCTGGTGATAGCCATGTATGAAGTGTCGGCCCACATGTTTTATGAATCGTTGCCTTTAGCTAGCTCGCTAACGTTACCTTTTCAGTAACAATGCTAAGTGGCATTTAGCTCTCAAAAGATTTGAATAACGTATTGCTACCTACGCCTATGGTCTGAAATAAGGCAAAACGCCCACAATTTATACTGCCGCAAAGTGGACCTACAGTTACCACAATGCACATTTGCTCCCATTCTTTCTATTTTTACTGTTTTATATAACCATGCATTTGTTTTTGATCAGGATCTAGACTGATTTCGAATTAGACCTCCGTTCATTTGGGCATGCAATTAAGTCAGTTATTTATAATGTGGCCATATGCATATCAATACATTTGGCAGTTTTGCGATACGTGAATTCAAGCCATAAATGCACAACATATTAAACCGACAGACCGTATGAAGCTGCCAAGCTGTCAGACCGCCCATAGTTTTAGCTAAATTTCTATGGTTACAGTCACAGATATTGCAGTGTTCATAAACATAACCAGATGGGCTAGTGGCTAGTAAGGTTGCCAGATCTCCTCCTCATACTTTACCAAAGCTCATTCCAAAGTTCGTTGGTTTTAATTGAATCAATTAATCATCAGCATAATCTGCGTTTACAATTGCATCCTGACTGTACACATGATACACAGTAGTATGTCTTACCATAGGTAGGCTACATTAGGTAAAAACTGAGGCCTGTGGTATTGAGTTTAAATCAATATTAAAAAGAAACACTGCAAATGAAGCCATTTAAAGTTCCTTTTTTAGCAAGATGTATTATTATGAAGCATTGTGAACCTTAGAAACAATAAACAGCTTGTCATATTTGTTCCTTTTTTTGAACAAAGCAATGAAACATCATGAATTTGTGGCCCTGGTACATCCTTTAGGCCAGGGCTCTTGGCCCTAAATCCTACCTCACTGGGGAAGGCTAGAAGGCTACACTATATATGCCCAAGAACTCTTTGTTAGTGGCTAACATGCTTGATCCTTCTGTGATATTGCAGGATCTCTGTGTGAGTAGGACCTGGACTCTCTGATTTATATACAATTTGTTTGACATAAAGAGTAAAGTAAATACCAGACCCTTTTTTCTGTTAAGTTTCAGCAATAGGGTCATAGTCACTAAGTAGAAAGAGAAACTGGTTGGACGGGTTGCCTCAGAATCCACAGTTACTGTAAATAAAGGCTGTTAGAATCAGAAGGTATTTATAATCAATTTTAATACCAGTAAATATTGACTATGATATCCTGACTTGCAATATACTTTCAGTTCTGTGACATTTAATCAAAAATGGGCAAGCCTGCACTTTTCCCAAAATCACATTAACCTTTTTTTGTACTAAATGATCAAAAAGTATTTGCTAGCATCTTCTTCATTCATGGTAAATTTCCTAAATGCCTTTCATGCAATCACATATCAATGGTAGAATGTTCTAAAAAGCACAAAGCAAGAATTTAATCGGCTATCCATGAGTGTTGATGATTTTCCACAACTTGAGTGTCCAGTATAGTAAGACAATAATGAAAAGTGTGCTATTTTCTGCAGGGGCTTTGCCTTTCAGATGTGATGCTCAGGTCCACCCATCCTCTGTAAAGTTACTGATCTGTCCACTGTAAGCTGAGCTTCATTGAAGACCTGGAGGAAAGAGCCCTCCCTTGCCCCCCATAACCCACAAAAGGACCTGCACAACCCCCACTCACCCAAAGCCTGCCGTCCCTGCGAGCACACCCACTCTTAGGCATGGTGTGGAAAGCGCAGAGTGGAGACATCTCTTCCTATCCTCTGACAGTTACACTGCTTACCTCAGCACCATGAATCTCCTGCCCAAGTCCACAGGTTCCCGCTAATCTGCCCGGTAGGTATAGACGTAACTACCACTGAGGCCATGGAGGTCATGTCCTCAGTATTTTTTGTGTGATTCTTTTAAATGCTGAGTAAAAGTGATGAACTGAGAAACACAACAGGCTACTTGGCAGTTACAGAGACATAGCATTCTGCTTTATGCTTTTAGAACAGATTAAAAATCGTAACTAGCAACTCTCATTTACTAGCCACCCCCCTTTCCAAATGGGCAAAGACTCCTAAAATAGGTATCCTTTGCAAAAAAAGCATGTTGATCAAGCATATTCAGCAAATGATTTACTTTTAAAATGCAGGTATGTTCTGTGCATCACATGTTGGGCCAGTGTTATGGCATCCTCGTAGAGTGCTTATGGTTGAGTGCTGTGAGTGCTGGGGGAGGCGGCTGTCCAGTGATCCGTGACCTGTGCCATGCATCATTTGCTGCAGCTCTGGAATGTGTGTAGTAAAGTGCATAGGGGCAGGGCACACCACCCTACTGCACGGAGAGATGTGCTGAACAATGGAGAGATGGGGTTTGACAGGCATTCATGGAGCATGTACACACAACAGGCACACAAACCATACACACGGACCATGCACACATGCACACACACATACATTTAGCACACAGCCATGCACATGTACTTCATATGGACTGCGCATACAGACCAAGCACCCGGACTACATACACAATTCTTGTACAGTCTACGAATTTAATGTAGGGCAGTTTTCCATATAAACTCAAATTAAGCCCAGAAAAGCTGCATGTGCACACATACATTTATCTCAAAACTGGAGAGTAGACGTACCTTTACAGCTCTATATTGCTGTATAACTCTGCATAAAACCCAAGTTGCAAGCATTGTTTATTAATGTCTAGTCATGGTAAGGATGTAATTAAGTCATAAAACATCGCTTTATTAGGTAACTAATTTAATTAATGTGCTTTGAAGAGGTGCATGGTGCAGGTTTGATCCTCTTCTTTAATTGTGGGCTTAATTGTGATGGATAATCAACTTATATGAGAACAAATATGAATGAGGAAGTTCATTTATAACAGGTAAAAAATCTTGGCACATACCATCAGTTATGTCATTTGTTATCTGGAAAGCCAACATCTAGAACAGCAAATTTAAATCATGTTTTTCCATGAGGAAGTCCTTCTGGATTAGTTGTAGTCTTTGCAGAGCAGGTAAGAGTAAAATTGCTATTTGTATTATGATAGTATACATCCATATAAATTAATTATTACATTTCTGCTTCCCATCTGTGAAATGCTTGAATCCTTACAGAGCAATTTATATTCATAGATTTTTTTTCTCAGACAAATTAACCAAAATCAGTTAGCAGATTTGGCCTTTAGCTTAAACAAAATTCGTTTAGGATCTGAAAATGATACAAGTATTCCAAAAACAGGGTGAAAGCACATGGTGTATGTGAAGTGACTCATTAAAAATAGAGAATTTATATCACTTAAATTTGAATGGTTTCATTCAGTTTAGTTCACTAACATGGGTCAGTTTTACTTCTGTTTACTCGCATCAAAATTGTATGCTGTTCTGAAAATGTAGCTGATTTTGTTGATTTAGTTTAAAGAAATTCCTCCATGCAATACTGCTGTTTTATTTCAGTGAACTAATTACTTTAAAAATTAGAACAAACCTGTCGAAGGAAAATGTTTTTGAAACATGCGTCATTCGTTCTTCTGTTTTATAATGTTGATATGGATAAATACAATATAATGCTTTTGCATCCAGTGTAAAGTCCTACTCATATCCTATGGGTGTGCAATTTGGAATTTGGAGTTTTAAAAATTACTTTAAAAATGCTTTAAAAGTCACAGCAGACGACAGAGGAAGAGGTTGCTTCTGTTGCATCAGGCTATACCCTAAATGACATATTTTATTATAGACTTCATGGACTGGTTGGTACCAGCTCACAAACAAACTATGGAATTAAGTTATAGAATTAAAGCATATCCCCAGCCATTATTTTTTCTCAATAGTAGTATTCTAATAGTAGTATTGCAGTAGCACTAAGACATGAACCTTTGTTTAATCATGATAGTTTTGGGTACTTTGTATCAGTGGAAAGCTTGATAGCATTTAGATTTGACTTGGGTTTACATTTTTGTATAAATACTAAGGTATAATTGAGGTATAATTAGAATTGTACTTCTTGGTTTGCAGTTTGAGCATTGTTTTTGTATATGTGAGGCTCTACTGTGTAATATGTGGGCTTGGAAATGTGCACCAGAAAAGTCTGTATATTTTCATATTTTATGTATTTTCCTTTGTGTTCAAACACAAACTAAAGTCAGTCTTTTATCCTAATGCAATTATAAAAAAGTTAAAAATTCATAATGATATTTTTCTTTAAAAAAAGGTGTACATATTTTAATATGTACGCAGTAATGAATACAGTCAAAGTTAAATCTACAAAACAAATGTATTTTAATTAATCACAGTCTTAAAAACCTGTATTTTGGCCTTTACAAATGTGTGGTGACATGAATATCATAAAACTCATGGGAAAAGGCAAAAAACTGATATGAAATGTATTAAATGGACATTGACCCACACAATCAGTTTAGCCGGTATAAAAATATATAAAAAGGCACATACACCAATACTCAGTTTAAAACCACTACCTTTTCTCTCCATGCACAACGAGGAAGATGGTGAGGGAGGCCAAAAAGAATCCAGTGGCCTCATTTGGAGAACTGCAGAGTTTGGCTGCATCCTGAGGTCAGTAAGTCTCCAAAACAACAATTAGGTGCCACATCCATGCCTACAGGCTATTTGGAAGAAAATTTGCCAGAAGAAAGCCTTTATTGAGCTTAATAAATAGAAGGGCCTGGTTTTACCAGAGGCTTTTGACAATTTGAATGGAACTGGGTTCTAAGGTTGAATGAAACCAAAGCTAAATTCTTTGGTCAAACACAGCATTGGTACATTTGGTTTCAGGGTAGAGATGCATACAAAGAAACTCATACTTATTTCATGGGGCTGTTTTGCTGCCACAGGTCCAGAGGCCTTTGTCAAGATCAGTGGTGACTTGTGACTACTAAATATCAGGACATTTTGGCCAAAAACCTGGTTGCCTGTACCAGAGGGCTGAGACTTGGCTGTAAGTGGATCTTCCAGCATGATACAACAAAACTAACAAAAGTAGCAAAAAAATATGAAGTACAGTTAATAAACCTAAGAGGTAAATAATCACTTTGCTTAAAACCTTTCAATAAAATTGTGGTAAGTAAATTATTAATGGAAATGATTCATGCAGTGGGATGATTGTTTAACTAGAGGCCAGAGCAGAGACTGTAGTCACCTGCTAGTTCTGGAAGGTGGGAATTAGTGGTCATGGAATGAGTCAAGGATTTGTACAGGCCCTGCTAATAACACAGGAGATGAAGTAATTGCAGGCACCATTTCTGTAAGATATTAATACATAAGTCATTTCATATATTTACAAGGTAATTCTTCAGAGGATTAATTGTGTGTGGAGTCCACTTACAAGTGAGCATGCACTAATTTGAAGAGGAGGGCTGCCATTGTAAAGCATGCTGTTGGTATCGAGAGGGAGATACTTGCAGAAAAGGCTGTGGATATCACTGGAAAGCGAATGGGTTGCATCCAGTTTGATTAGATGATTATTCTTCATGTCACGGAAGCAATATGGAAATTTTCCTTCAAGATGTGCAAAGCCTCCGAGCAAAGCCAAAATGATCTGCTTTCTTTCTTTTTTCTTTTTTTCAGCTTGACAGGAGTTCCTGATTTTGGCACATCTGTTGCTGAATTATCTCCTGTTTTAGTATTAGTTGACCAGCTTCCCTCTTGCAGTTGCTGTTTTGCTAATCATGTAGGTTGTTTTGAACTCTGATTTGTAGTGTGACAAAAATTGCAACAGAATTTGCTGATGTTTTGTGGAAAGTCTGAGTACATTAATTGCCCATAGTTTCAGATATGTGTGAAATATTTTTAATAACCAGTGGTCATAAACCAAGTCTGTTATGGCCACTCTGTATCCTTGGTCTTAGACTCCACCTCAAGGTGCCTGCTATTTGGGAAGAAATTGAACAACCCCCTTAATAGCATACTAGCATGTTTAGAGCCCATAGTGAGCTATGAACAGAGGCAGATGTGCTAAGAGTTCAAGCTTAGATCCAATAAGCAGTGTCGCTGTATATGTAAGATCGGATGCCATCTACAATGTGTCAGGGTCTATATCCAGCCTGCGTGTGATAGTAAGCTCAAGACTAATACCACTTGTGCCTGTGCTAGTGAGTTACAAGCAGCAGCAGAAATGCCCTGAAGGCGCCTACAAGCCAGTAGGACTTGAGAAAATCCCAAGGCCAGGAAACAGAATGTGTAGCAGGACTTTCTGGGGACGTTTAAACAGGCCGCCATATCCCTAAAGAAAGCTATCAGTTCCTGTCTTTAGGAAGTGATAGGAAGTAGAGGCAGATGAGAGTGATGACTCATCCTGTTGCCTAGCAACACAGTGCATTTCCTCCCTCAAGTATCTTGGTTCTTTTTGGCTGCACACTCATGAATTCTGCTTTTCCAGGTAATATCAAACATAACTGGAGAATAAAATACTAAGTGCTTCCTGTTTATGTTCTCAAAGCAATGTTAAAATATGCTTTACTTTTAACATTGCTTTAAGACCATGCACAGATGTATGAAACAAAATTCATTGCTAAAATTAATGACAATTCTTTTTCAATATTTAATTTCAATATTTAATTTATTTATTGTTAGTTCACTAGTTTTGCAATATGTATTGCAAAATGTTTGCAAATATTAATTTAATGTAAAGCGGTGCGCACAGCATACATAGTTCTTTGCGAAAGAGGTTTCAGTGAACATTTTATTTGTCTATGAATTTTATTTTTTAAGTAACTTAGTACAAACTGCAGAGTATTAGAATCCTACAGTATATTATACTGTAATTAACTATGAGGATATTGATGCCATTAAAGAAAACAGAATAATAGTTTTCAGGTCCATAATGGTTTCCTTTCTCTAGGCTGTATGACAATTGCAAACACATCTCATCCTTGTATGTAATTTCTCAGTGTTTTAAGATACGTTAATAAAAATGCAAAGAATGAAACATTGCTAATTGTCATTATGCTGATTCTGTGACTGTTAAACATGTTGTTGATAACTTAATTTTTGTTCGGGGTCAGGCGGCAGACATGTTTGTATAAACATATTACCATTCCTCCTTTCATGTATGAAGATGTGATCCCACTCTGCTAATGCTTCCCACTTCAGCATTTAAGTGTTTATTCCTGTCTGTAAGCATAAGCGTGTTTGTGCCTCTGTGTGTGTGTGTGTGTGTGTGTGTGTACTTGTCTGCATATGTATACTGACCACTGAACTGCATAGCTGAGCTCTGCTGCACCTGGAGTCTCGAAGTGTAGCTTTAGAAAGGAAATTTCTCTCTCTCTCCTCCTCTCCCTGTCTCTCTCTCTCTTTCTCTCCCTCCCTCCCTCTGTCCAAAGCTAAAGATGTTTGTGAGTATGTGTGTTTTTGTGTGCTTTAAGTATTTGTGAGGTGTTTTGCTAAAAATGTAATGTAAAACAAAGATTAGGTAAAATGAAAAATGAGAAATTCCTTGATGTAGCTCCAGCTTGACGTTAACTTCACTTCCCCATGTGGTTCATTTAGAAGTTGAACATGTTTTATTAACATATTAATAATTTTGAGCATTGTACCCGCAGGGTACATGGACTCTCATTATTTTCTGAAATTCATGCAAACCATTGGTAGGTTTTCTGTTTGTATAGACATTGAATTGGATAAAAAGTGATAAGACAAATATGAGATAATTGGTACTATCATTTAAAATTTTGTAATGGCTACAAAAAGCTCATTTAAAATTAAAGTTGGCTCTAATGAATAATTTTTAGCAATTTTGTATCTTATAATATGCTACTTAAATAGTGCATATTGCCAGCCTATCTGAAATTAAGCAAGGACAGTATTCACCTCAGTTGTATTGTAAATTAATACAGTTGAATATATATCAAGCTGCCTTTTAATTACTTTTACAACTGATTTCCACTGTGGCTTACACCACTGAGACAGAAGTTTCAGTTCGTGCCAGTGGATGGATGGAAATAATAATCCCAGTGCAAATTGGCAAATTTAAGCCGTTCTGGGACTTATTGAAGGCAGATAATTTTATCAGTTGAAGCTAATTATTGAAGGTGTCACCCAGTACAGGCCTGAAATAACTCAAAGTGGGAGTGCTAGTTTAATCTCTGAAATATCGTAATGGCAGTAAGCGACTCAAGTGCATGTCACCCATTCCATCTCTGTTAGTGCCCTTGCTGTGACCACACTGGCATGAACTGACAGAAACAGCAAAGTGAAGAATCATAGTCCAACTCATCTACTGGATCTACTAGAGCTGTGTTAACAGCACCGAATCAACTGTGTCAGTAAAATATAACTGTAGGGACTGTTACAGTTTTTTTTTTTCAGTTTCATCTGAAAAGGTCAAGGATTACGTGATGACATAATAGTAAATACTATTGTCCTTATAAATGTGTAAATAATTGTTTCACCAAGATGACTGCCCTTGGTAAAATTGTTTCACAAAGAAGACCATTTAATATAACAATAGGGTTGTATTTTGTATACATAATTCAAAGTAACTATGATTATTGCAGTTGTTCTTAAAATTACTGTACACTAGAGTCCAAAAGTCTGAGACCACTCGCCCATTCAAGTGAATGGGAAAGTGGTGTCAGACTTTTGGACCCTACTGAATGTAATGATGTTATAAACAGTAATCGCACATTTATACTATGTTTTGCTCACAGACTACAATTTCTGTGCTAATATAAAGTTTATACTACGGCTTACTTCATTCTACCACATTTTACTTGTGTTGGCTGCAGGATGTAGGTTAAATACCTGGACACCTAGGAAGTAGTTTCAGCCAAACTCTTGAATCAACATTTCAGTCTCTTGTTACATCTGCTGCCTGGGCTGTAGATTCATCTACAGCTCTTTCTGCTAAGAGTAACCATTGATTAATAAAAAAAGAGTAACATTTGATTAATAAAACAAGTAGCTAAAGTTAAATCTGTGGAAAAAATATTAGCATAGCATAGTAATTTAGCACGACATGCTGACTATAGTACTGTGAATCAAACTAAAAAGTTTTTATCCTATAAACATCTTTTTAAACATTATAAAAACATGGTGTTTTCCTCCCCTTTGTGGCTTACATTAATTTTGTAAACCCTTACAACTTTTCTTGCATAATGTGTAATACATTTTTACTGTCCTAAGTCATAACTCAAAAATGAAGTCATTCTTGTGCTCTGTCAGTATTGGCATAGTTCAGCTTTCCCTCATTCAGTTTGTGAATTCCACTAATAATTGTTTGGTTTTTCCTTCTCCATGTAGCCCCTAAACTGAAACTGGTGAAATGAGAAAACGGCAACAGCCCCATATTGACGCACCCCCACCGGCCCCCGGCCAGCTAAGGCCCAACACCTGCTGCTTATGCTGGTGCGGATGCTGTAAATGCCCCTGGTAGGTCCCAAGCAACAGTGCACTTCCTTACACGCCAACTATGGTACAATTACCCTCACCCCACCTGTGGCTGCTGTACCCACAACCTGTGATACACTCACCTTTTCCACCCCAATGTATAATACACTCAGCTACTGTACCCTCAACATAGGCTATGCTTACCTTCACCCTCCTATGATATATTGGTGTAACTCAGAGATTTTAGTTGTAAATGCTAAGCTTTAGTTTTATTTTTTGTAAAAGCATTTATAGAATGCCCTTTGTGAGAACTGCTGAAAACTGGAACAGGACTGGGCCTCCCTCTGAAGAAAGACACATTTGTGTGCAGCTAGCTCATTTGAGGTCCAGAAACAAGTCAGTTCAACATCATCCAACTATAGCTGTCAGATTTGTTTGTACTGACAAGAAATTAAGAAAATAATCTTGTAAGGAAAATAAAACATTCAGTGGTCTCTAGTGTACCATGTGAAGCCATTGCATCACTTTAATAGATGTAGTATGTAATTACATTTTAGATAAAAGGTATGAACTAACAAAAAGCTTTGGTGTACTGCTGGCCAGAAGGAAATTGTGAATTGGTTAGGTATACAGCAGCTCTTTTGGTTCTGTGGTGTGGTAAAGTAATGCTACAATGTAGTCTAATCACCATGAAAGATGCTAAAACATTTTGAGTCATTGAATCCTTAGCCATGCTTTGATTTAGTTGTGTAATTTTTCCCTTTTGAGGTGTCAACACAAAATTTGCATGAAAATTTAAGATCTCAATTGATTCCATTTGTGATAGAAAATATGTGAGATGAATATTGTGATAAATATATATGTGAAATAGACCTATGTGGTGATGAATATTGCCATACAGTATTATATTCAGTGCCATGAGTGTACTGATTATCTACCAATTCATCCTACCTATTTTAAAGATTCATTTCTGGTGTTAAAGCTCTTCATACAGTGACCTTAATTTTCAGTACATGTAAATGAACAAATGGAAAACTCAGAGTCAGCCTGAGGGGCAGGGAGGAGACATATTGAGGGGCAGGATATGGTCAGTCCTAAAGGAAGGTGAAGAATCAGTCGGATTTGGAGACACCACTGTAAGGAAGTATTTTACCATTCACAAGAGTGGAACAAATACAAACACTAGATCGAATAATAAAAACATTGAGAAAGCTAGACCCCCTACTTTTAAAAGCAGTGTTCTCACAACCGTTCCTAATTATGTGGTGCCGTTATCTTGTCTGTGAACAACTATTTCCAGCCACTCATCACATGCAAAACAGCTGTGTTGAACATGTTTTATATTTAGAGACCTCTCAGCATGTGTAGGCCCTCAGGCTAGCAATTCCAGCTATGTTAGCACAATAAAGACTTTGATGAATAAACTGAGAATTCACTAAAATTCACTCTGAAGCTAAAACAGACTTCCAGTTTACTGTACATGTACAGTGTGAGAAGGAGGAAGAGCAGAACAACTTTGGTTTCAAGACCTAGTGCTCGCAGCAGGGCTGTAGAGTTTGACAAAGGGGGAGCAAAAACAACAACACATTCTCTTTTAAGCTGCCATTTTTGTTTTGAGTCTCAAAAATATATATTTTCCAGTTACCATTCTGTGGTCACTAAAATTTGCAAGGCTTGGAGGATAATGACTTCAGTGCAGTGTTCTAGATATGCTGAAGTGCAGAAGTGCATAGTCTGTGAAACTGCAGACCTATGTAGCTAAAGCTCAACCACTACTGTTTGTGGAAGCTGCCATTGTTGCTTTGTATTTCTATAACAGAATAATATTTTTTATTTCGTAATTTATGATTTTTTGCAGAAGTGGCTTCTGGGACTGGATTGGTCCGGATGGTTATAAATTCTACCTGACATTTACCATTTTTCAACCAATAATGAACATTTAGAAAGTTATGTTTAGATAAATTGCTAAGTGAGCGGACAGAAAGGGCATGGAACAGGGTGATGGTGCAGAAGGGAGGCAGTCATGATGGGGGTGGAGAACAGACTAGCTACTATAATGGAATGCAACAGGATTTGGTAAACCCAGGAAAATGGGCTGTTTGAGTAGCAGCGGTGGCCTAATCATTGTGATGTTCATATGGAGTACATTTACATGAAGCTTCTTTGTTTTTCGAACTTCTTTTTTATTAGGTTCATTGATTTTCATGTTGTGGTTTTAGAACTACATAAGATTGTAATAGCCAGCAAGTCTTCTTGCATGAATTGAATGAATCCATCCATTGACTGCAGCACATAACATAGCTATTATTGCATATTTTGTTGAAATATCTCATTTGAAATATTGCATTTAACAGCTTTTGTAAGGTATGGTTGATAATAACAAATTTGTTGTAATGAAATTGCACAAAAATGATTTGTGTTGTTGTTTTTATTAACTAAAATATTAATACATGACTTTTTTTCCAAAATTGTAGTCTGCTACAGAGAGAGGGCTTAATGCATGTAGTAATATTTGTCTGTTTTTGTTTCTGTGTCACAGCAGCTGGGTCTGTGTTACTTATCTCTTCTAGCTGTTCACGCTGTAAACTACAGGGTTGTGTAGGGAGCTGTAGAGTGATGCTAGGGTTCTCAGGGCTGCAGAGCGGGGTTGGTCAGCTCGTAGTTGCTAGGCACAGGATCAAAAATGAGAGCTAACCACAGGAAAGCTATTGACAGGTATCAGTGGAATCATTGTTTAGCATCTAGCTTGCCACTTTGTGTTCAAGTAAGATATTTAGCAAGATAAATAGCTTGCTAGCTGCTGTTTTTTTTTTTTTTTTTTTGCAATTTTCCATTTCTGTGGTCTGTGAAGTTTGATATACTCTCCAAAGCCCACAGTTTTTTAACCATTATTAACCATCAATGACGTCTTATTATTAAAATCTTATTATAATTTATTTATATTTATATTTGATGGCTCAGCCATTCGGAAAAATGTTGTAATGGGTGTGCTGCTAGCAACAGCACGAAGGGCCTATTTATGTTTTTATGTAGCCTACCTTTCTGTTCTTTAATTGAAATTCTCCCTCAACTTAAGATTGAAAACTTTACCATTAGCATTAGTGCATAGTACAGTTGGTTCATCTTTGTTAGCATGACTCCTGCAATTTGTCATTAAAATGACACAAACTTTTGATACAGCCATGGTCAACGTTGTAGGTGGAATTGCGAGTGTGCATGGAATTTGAGTCATGCATCGCTTTAGTAACATCATCAGTGTCTCAATTAACTAGCTAGGTTTATGTGACAACTCTGACTTTGTGGAGTGGCTCGTCATTTTAGATCTAAATAAGACAGTCTCTGATGTAAGTTCTATGTCTAGATCTTTCTGAACAAGTGAATTATCCATTTCTCAGTGGCCAATCTGGGGACACTTCCGGGGACAGTGGCATCCGGGGACAAGTCAGCCAATCCGGGCACTTTCCCTGGAAAATGGGCACGTCTGGTCACCGTAATCTTATTTTATATGAAGCAGATGCTGATCTTAAATAGCATCTACTTCAAAGGTAGCTTAGCTTGCTATGCTAAGTGCTTTGGCACATGAGTGGCTGTCTAGGTAGCTTATTTTGTGTTTTAGGTTAGACATTGTGCAACCAACATTGTTTGTTTTTTTTCATGTCTCATCATCAGTGTCAACTTTTAAGCAAACCCAACCTGGGAGCACAGAAGTAAAAATGGCTGGAATGGGTGTACACAATCCTGTTCTCAAACTAGAAAATACTTCCTGTGTTTGCAGGAAGTATGTGGAGGCACTTTGGCTGGGGATAGGCACTCAGGGCCTCAGAGAGGTCCTTCAACTATACACATCAACATGTGCAATGCTGCTTACGAACTATTGCTTTATTGGATAAAGACAGACAATTAAAGCTAATTATGACCCAATATAGAATGAACATGTCTAATCTTTCTTTGGAAAACAAAGCTGAGATAAATCTGATACATGTTTCTGTTTCAGGAATGAAGACAGGGTGGAACGTGCAGAACGACAGACTAAAATGGATAGTATTGAAGCAACTGAGGAGCAGTAAGTCCAGCTTGGAAAAATCGACATATCATGAAAGATTAAAGTAAAACTTGACAGTTGAGTCTGGTTTTGTCAATTTGCAAATTGTATTTCTCATTGCTCTTGGGTTTAGTCTGTTTCAGTTTTTTTCCTGTAATGCCATTTTTAGTCAGCTAATCTAATATAAAAAACTAGCAAATATGAGTACCATGGCCATCAGAACCTTCACCATTGTACTTCTTTCAACAAAAGTCAGAAGGCAGTTTTTTATTGTTGAATGCTGTAGTGCTGTAGTACTAAAGTAATTTAATGTGGTTGAATAATATAAATATGCACAAATGTCAATGCTCCCCCCATTGTTGCAAAAAGGTTGCAGGAGAAACTCATAGGTGAGGGAAGAGGTGTTACTGTATTAGTTACTTAGCTGCAATGGCGACATTGCTTATTCTCATGTGTCATGGAAACAAACCCTCACATAGAGATTCTGTAATGGTTTTCTGTGTTGGTTATTCCTGGTCATATACTTTGTGAAATTTTATGACATTCTTTCCAACATTTAAGTTAGAAATCCAAGTTAAGTTAAATCCAACACGTATGTCAGAACCACATTTAATAGCTAATTGATATTTTGCATTCATACATGTTACGGATTTTAGACTCCCCTGACATTAAACATATGACCCCCCCCCTCCATTTAACATATGACATAAAATGAGCATAATTTAATTGAAAAGAACTGAATTCCACATAGTATATAATGTCAAGAAATAATAAAAAAAGAGCAGATCAACACGAACAGATGTGACATAGTATGTTCTATTTTTGTCTGTTGGTGAACATTTTATAATAAAACAAAACCCTATCTTCAATAATGTTTTGCTGTGTCAGGAATTATCCCTTTGACTGAAAATAAAAACAGTCTCTTTTTGCTGTATTAGCCAATTAGAGCATGAGCTCCCCCATACTGTTGGCAGGGAAACAGAACAGCTGTTTACCCTTACAATTTTTACAGAGTTCTGACACATGAACACATAATTTCCATGCTGTTAAATGAGCAGATTAACAGAGAAAATGGAGAATGACAAGCTCAAGTATGCTTTAGAACCAACAGCCCAATATCAGAGTTATGCTTTGATAATATGTGGTATTTATATTATGTGCATAACTTTGAGAGATGTATGTATACAAAAAACCTTAGTCTGTTACTCCATATTGAAATGATTTTATAAAATCCTGATTTGTTTGTCTCTGGTGTTATGTGTCTAGGCCACCCACGCTAGAGGAGGTTCTGTCCTGGTCTCGTAGTTTTGAAAAGATGATGCGCTCCCCAGAGGGTCGGAACGTTTTCAGGGAATTTCTCCGCTCTGAGTACAGTGAGGAAAACTTGCTGTTCTGGCTGGCCTGTGAGGGGCTTAAGAAGGAGACAAACCGGACTGCCATCATTGAAAAGGCCAGAATAATTTACGAAGATTATGTCTCAATTCTCTCCCCAAAGGAGGTAACTTCACATCTTTCAGTTTTACCTCGAACCAGATCCTGGGTCAAACATGAATTGTGCTTCACTTAAAATGGCACAGGAGGTTCTGTTAAAATAATATCTTGCAAAGGTTTCTTTGCTTTATTTTCCCTTACCTTTTCCCTATTTATCCCAACCCCTGGCCAAACTAGTTTGCTCACTGCAGCAGCTATTATGTGGGCTATGGGAGAGCTATAAGCATTTGACTTCTCCAACTGATGTGACTGCAATCTCACTTTTGTCACATACTGACTATGTCAGAGTCAGTGTGCACTTAATTTATGCCACTACCGGTGTCCGGTATGACCAGTAATGTCCACTAGAAAGGGATGTGACTAATAAACTTAACCAGCTTAACCCCATGAGGTTTGTGTTCCTGCGCACTCACCCTGTTTGATGATAAATTATCAGAGTATTCTAATTTAATCTTGTCTATATTATATCACATTCTTGGGTGAATTAGTTCACTACACATTTAAAGGTATGCATTACTGCTAAGTATCGATTGCCAACGTAGCTAGCGAGCACTGGTGTATTGGTGGATGATTTCCCTGCACTTGCTGCACTTGCCTGAGCTTACCTGTCTGCCCCATGTACAAGTGATGAAAGTAAGCAGCTGTTTAGCTTGTCTGGACGTTTGGTGAATGAGTGACAAGGCAGAAATGCTTGTCTTTGTGATGAAGAACTTACCAAGAGCTTGTTGGCTAGGCAATAACCTAGCTGATTTTTTGTTGCAAAGTGTTTGTTGTTGCACTTGTTGCAAAACCTGTTGCACTGTATTTTCATTTGGCCAGGTGGAAAACATTTCAAGTTAAGTTCTGTAACCTGGTGCATTTTTTTTTCATTTGGAAAGGTCATTTAATATGTTTCATATTGAGAAAATGGTTATAAAAAACATTTACAAAAACATGTTTGTATAGGCTGACATTAAACCAAAGAATATTGGAATCGGCCTTAATCGGTATTGGCAGGTCAATCCAAAAATTGGTGAGGGGGATCGACCAAGAAAAATGCAATAGGTGTATCCCTACTGCAAAGGGTTTTATATTTACAGAAAATACGACACTCTTTGTAAACATATTCTCACAATCCTTCTGTAACGTGAGCCCATGCAACCTCGTATGCAACTAGCCACCACTTCTTTTTATTAATCAGATGACCATGTCATTTGCAATTTTTCACTTCATTTGCAAAATTTCACTTATTCAGCAAATAAGTGAAGACAAATCTTTGCTAAGTTCTAATGTTATTAGTTCTAGCCATGTTTTGTCATGGGTCTGTCATTGTGATTGATGCTTATCCTCCCAGTTGAGTCCATATGTATAATATGGGAGAAGAGGAAAGTATAACTAGCTGGTATGTTTCACTAGTAGCGGCAAATACCAACACACTTTCTCAAATAAAATGATATTAAAACAAATATATTGACTGGTAAAAATAGAAAACTCCCCATCATGTTGACAAATTATTAGTTATTCCAGTGTGATATTATTCTGTGGGAAATTTTGTAAAATGTACATTAAAAAAAACATTTATCTGATAGAAGTGACAGACATGAGTGTTTTTGGCACTGCATGTTGAGGAATGTTATGAAAAATCATCTGCTTGAACAGTAATCAAATTGCTACAGTTAAACCGAGTTGAGTTAAATTAGTCCTTAGTTTTCATTTTTTATTCAATTCAGTAGTATTGAACTGTATCAGTAAGGGAGGAGTCCTTGAACAGAGTTTCTGTAAAACATATGTTTCTCCCAGATGTATTGTTTCCTTCTCTTGAATTCATTAATTTATTTATAACTTTTAGTTAACATTTACAGTTATGTCAGCAAGAATGTCTTTTCAAGGTAATGTGCTTGTTGAAAAAGGGCATTTGAAATAAGGTGAGGAATGAGTTGACCTTTACTCAGTATGTTCATGTGACCAATTAGAATTTGTTGATGGCTGAAGCACTGACATAGACAGCTCTTCCTAACTGAACTGACTTGGTGGGGTGAAGGTCAGAAGTCAGGGCAGAAAATGAGAGCTTTCCCATTAACACTGGTTTCTCTTGTAGGTCAGTCTGGACTCACGTGTGCGGGAAGGCATCAACCAGAGCCTGGCAGAGCCCAGCAGTGAGATGTATGAGGAGGCACAGCTGCAGATCTACACCCTGATGCACAGGGACTCCTTTCCCCGATTCCTCAACTCTCCCTTCTACAGGGAGCTTGTGGACAGTAAGAGAAGCTCTTGCTTGGAAACCTAAAGTCCAGCTGAAAGACAGCTGGAGAAGTATTCAAAATCTTAAGGTTTGATATTCCCTCTTTAAAACGAAAAAGGTAAACATAGTTTTAAATCTCGTTCGCCTGCTCGTGTCCATTGGGGCTCTACTTCTTGTAAACTCCCTGTATGAACCACTCAGGCACCGAAAACAAGAAACAGAAAAAGGCAAAACTGTAGTTACGGTACTGTACTTTCTTAAGTCTCTCTCTGTTACTCTGTTTCTCTCGCCTCACGCATTTTAACTCAGTTTGAAAAAAAGATTTGTTTTTCCCCCTTTGAGTTGATTAACCAGGTTTAAGAGCTAGCCTATGGTGAGCCCCTGGCTGTGCATGTATGTTGTTGGATTTGTACTCACTGGCAGTTTTGTTTGTGGCCTGGGCATGAGATTAATTTTATTTTGGTTATCTGGATTGCCCTTTACAGGCTCATCATGTCAGTGAAGGGAAATAATTAATACAGGTGTTTGAAAGATTGGGTGTTTTACAGCAACACCACTTGTAGTTTGAAGCCATCCAAGCACTTTCCTTCATTACAGTACACAAACTGGGAAATATAAGGGCTAAAACTGTAAAGTGGTTGTGTAGCTAAGTGTGTTATTTTCCTCTGCAAAACTATGAAGCCTATATGAGAGGAACAAAAGAGCTGCTTGCACTGGCAACAACCATAGTTTACTGTACCAGTCCTTGCCCCCATCCCACAACACATTTCACACAAAGCAAGAAGCACAGGTGAAAAAAGGTATTACACTATTAGTAAGATAAAAGTACAAGAAATAAGTGGTGATGTATTAAATCAATTGCAAATGTTTGTGAAGCGTCGAAGGTATTAAAAAACTGTGCGCATTTGGAATTTATTTAGGAATTCCTTGATTAAAGCATTAACAACAGTGCTCTACTTTTGATGGAAACCACATTATCACAGCATTTATCCCTAACAGATTACAGAGCATTGTGTAGAAAGGGTATTAAGGAGTAAATGGCCTCAGGTGGCACATTTTATCTAATGCTATTTACAGACTGGTAGTGACAAGTATAATGTTTGGTATTGAGTTCAGTAAAAAAATCAGAACTTTGCTCACATTCAAGGAATCCCAGCCAGGAGTGTCAAATCATCATGTCCTTGGAAGACTTCATACGTAGGATTTAATACCTATTGTCTGGTTTCCATATTCACCATAATGCACCCAAAACATGTAACAGAGGAAATTATTTGATCATGTAGCTTGTCAGGTCACACTTGCATATGAGAAAATGTTCATTTCCATTTTTGGAACTTTTTCTATTTTCCTGGACCATTTAAGGTAGTTGACCATTTGAACATGGACAGTTTGCAACAAATCTTTGGCTTCTACCTACCATTACCTGTGATTAAATTAATTCATGAATTGACCATTTTTGAAGGACAGTGTGCATACTCATGATCACTTCATATAATAAAAAAAGGCACCGACAACTCAGCTTATCAAATCAGTGTTACCTGAATATCATATCCATTTTGCAAGATCAAACCAATCAGATCAGTGCTAACTGAACAGCATATTGGCTTTGTGTGGCCAGTTTCCAGTTTCTAAATCTTTGAAAGGCCACTTGCCAACATTTCATGGCCCATCATCAGTTTGCTGTTAAAACAGGATTAAGACAATCCTGTAGAAGGTTTAAGTGCAATTAGATTGTATTCTATCAACTTATGATGTGGTTTGGGGAAAACATGTTTTTTAATGTTAACAGACATTTCATTTGACGACAGTGTTAATTATTTGATGGTTGCTTATATTCAATAAGTAATGACAGTGCTATGATGGCATACAAGAAACATTTAAATTAAACGTTGTATATCATTAAGTGAAATGCATGCATAGTGATGTTAATTAAACATACAACTTATTAGTAAATTTGATATGTTTAAAATATGGCTCTTTCGAAGACAAATTCGATATTCATTGATGGTCTCTCATTTGATTAAAATGCATTTGTTTACTGTTAGCTGTGAGTTTTTGGATAGTTGAGGGAACCAAGCAAGGATATTCTGTTCAATTTTTATCCAATTATATTCATTTGGAGGGCAGCCAATCTAGACTGGCAAGAGAAGCCAATTACTCTTTAACTGATTGTAGGTTATGAGAATAGTAATGATGTGCAAGCAGTGTTTTTAATGCATGACTTGTTTTGATGGGGGAAATTGCTTTGCAGGTTTTTGCTTTCTTAACTCTCCTTTAATGCCAGTGTTCCTAACCACTAATTTTATTTTACCGGAGAGGTCAAATGCCTTGATGTTTTAAAAATTTTGATTTAGTTTTAAAGGTAAAAATGGGGAAAGTTGCTCAGCATGGTATCTGCCAAATGGTAAATACGTTTGGGAATTAATGGTTTTAGCTGCGGTATAGATTAGTTGACACTAATGCATTTATTGTTATTGGAAGAATACTGGCCTTATCTACTTTTTCTCCTCTGAGAGTTTCATTAGGGTTTATCACTACCTCTCATGTCAGTTAATTTATTTCTCATCTAGTCATCAATATAAAATTTCTATTTAGATCTACTTGAATCCTAACACTGTAAACACAAAAACAATGTGCATGGGGAAAAGACCTATATACTGAGAGTTAACGAAGAGTAGCTTTTTGTTTGTTTATTTGTGTTCAAATGAAATAGTTTTTAGATATAAAGAATTCAGGAAATATAATGTTCAAGGGCTAATCTCATTTTGCCTATGCAAATATATTACTGTTGTAATGTGGGAAAGATGGAGAGCTTTTTGGCTGTGTTGAATGGAATATGGTTTACATTGCCCTTTGCTGATACTCTTCAAACTTGTTCAGCAAAAATGTATTCTTGTGTTTTTATTTCTATAAACATATAACAAGAGAATATAGTATATGCCTTTGTGGTGGTAAAAAAAAAAAAAAAAACTTTATAAAGACTTTAAGTAAATTTGTCTTGTCTGAGTTGTGGCTGTGTTATGACACCTTGTTGGGGTGGCAGGTCACTGCAGTATAAATATAAAATACACTCTATGAATGGAATGTAAGTGTTTACAAGCCCCTTAATTCATGGTCGCTTGACTTGTGCTGTATTTATTTTCAGGCCCATGAAAATTGATTTAATGTAAGGAGGCAGTTGGTGTAAAACTTGCAGTTATTAATGTTGTATACAATCTATACAGGTAGAGGTTAAAAAACAGTTTAATCAAGGTATAGTGACACAGTCTTTTTGTTTTCAAAGGTGCATTGAGTCAGTTTTTCAAAGTGGATGTTGTGTTGAAGGGCTATGTGAGGCACTTTAACAGAGATGTTGGATAATGAGAACAGAAATATCTACCTCTGTGTTGCCTTCCAATTATGCACATGACATTGTTTTTTTTCTGTTCAGTGCTGTGTAACTCATACAATCATTATTTTTGCTTCTGTAATACACCTTGCAGGAGCAGTAGTGATATTTTAACATTTTTCTTAGGGGATCATAAGTTCTTCATAAAACTTAAATTTGTGGTTAGTGAATGCTTGTAGTGCAATTCAAAGTGGATATTGAAAAGATTTTCTATTATGTACTACTGTATTTCTGGTGGTATTGCTAAGATGTTTTATTTGCATTTAAGCAGTGTGGTTGTGGGAAAATGGAAAATTAATCAGGAAAAAAGTGGAAACTTAACAAGCAATCTATTTAATTTAGCATATGTTTCCCCTAGTGGCATGTCTGATACTGTGGATTGTAATATTTCCCCTAAGGGCATGTTTGATAATCTAGTGTAATATTTCTCCTGAGTATGTTTGATGCTATACTGCATACTTTTTCCTCTAATGGCAGTATTTTCCTTAAGTGATGTGTGATACTATAGTATATAATATTTTCCCTATATGTGTGTTTCATACTATGGTACACAACATTTCCTCTAAGGGAAATATTTCCACTAGAGCACTTTTGACACTGTAGTATATAAGACTTTCCCTAGGGCTGTGTCTGATACTATGTAGTATCTCGCCTAAGGATGTTTTGATACTTCAGTATTCTATTTTCCTTAAAGGCATGTTGTGTACAAAAAATCTCACTTAACTCCGCAGGTATTTTATGAGATGAACTGGCTTGCAGTCCTTATGCACCCAAGCACTTTTTGTATTTTTTTTTTAAGAGAAAGTTTTCAAAAACCATCCCCATATTAAAACACAAAATACAGTGTTATCACTGAAAGATGACTAAGCAGTATTGCATTTGTTGGTCACAAAATGCATAAGGTATAACATTTTGGCATAAAGCATACATAAGCATTACATAACTACTAATTAGCATTGATGATACACAGTATCATAACACATGCCATGGCACTACCCATACACACGTAATTTTTTCAACACCACCTACAGACCAGTGGCACCACCCATGGCCATGTTACACCATCCAAATACTCGCTACATCACTAGCAGCTCTGCTACACTACACACAGACTGTGCATAAAACCATTGTTGGCTGGTTTCAGTGTCTACTTTAACTGCTACACTATGTATAATACATAAGATATATGATGAACATAGATGGTTTATGTATGCCTAATGTATTTTAATGTAGTTATACATAATGTACTCTTAATGTTTGTTTTTTTTAATCCGGCACAATTTGTCAAACATTGGCAGGTCTGCTACTGACGATTGACTTGGTTCTCCCTATTGTCATGTGTTTTTTTTTTATTTATTGTTTGGTGCAATGGGATAGTATAAGAGTGTAGCAATGAGCAACACATTTCTGTTCTCACAAAGTATTGTTTATCTTTGTTCCACTAATAAATACCTGTACTGTTTATTATACACATTAACTGTACTGTTTAAAATACAGTTTGAAATTAAGCATCAACTCATTGCTAATAGAAATAAAAGTCATATTCAGTACATTTGGGGTGCAAGGAAACCCTGCCCCTCAATCTTCAGCCCTTGGGGAAACCCTGTTACCTACATTTTTTGTAAAGACACACACTTGTAATGAAGGTGCATGTGGGCTGTGCTGGTCTCATCAGGAAGTTGTTTTAAGTATTGTTTGTGGGCCAATTGCTTTGCTGTCCTTCGTACAGTAAAGAAGAATCTTGGTGGAACACTGATAAAGGATCACTTTCAAAATTCCAAAATCTCTGAAGTGTGTCTGAGAAGAATAACCTTGCTAGAGAAATACCAAACTCTTCTGTGTCCAGCATAGCATCGTGTGTAGCATTTCTGTGGTTAGTCATGGACACAATTGTCTATGTTTCTTATAGGGAGGAGCTGAAGGACCATGAATTATAGTTGGTTAATTGATTTCTGTCAGGAGCTATGAACTGCTGTGGAAAGTTTTAATGCGCATGACCTTCTGTGGTGTGTCTTCTATTTCCGTGCTAGGGTTACAGAAACATTCCTAGGCAATATGAATCTGTGAATGTAATTGGAACTCACCTTTAAAGTGGCAAAACCATACCTGCTTTATAATAGCAATTCTGAATCAAAGCCGTCCTGCTAAAGCACAGCTCCTACCCATTCACAATGACACCATTTCATCACTTGAATAAGACATGCTTGTTCTTTTACATTAGCACACACTGTAGGTTGAAAATTTTCATTGGTCCAGCACAAATTCCTGTCCCTCTTCTGCCATTTTAGCTGTTTGCAGTCCTCGTCTTACTGGTGTACCTTTATTTTGAAATAACTGTTTTGGCATTGTCTAAATTCCTATAAAAACAGCCACAATTTATTTGGCATTTAGTCTTATTGTTTTCACACTTTTCAGCATTTAAAATGCCAAAATATTAGGCTTTCTTTAGAGACTTGAACTTTAAAATCCTTTGCGGATACTTTCCAAGTCAGTTGTTAATTGAAGAAATTATGGGGTTTGAGACACTGAAATTGATTGAAAGTGATGTTTTATATTCAGCATGCATTTACTCAATAAAATAATACTTATTTATCATAAACAATACTGTATGAGTATGTATAAAAGTACTGCATTATGCAGACAACTAGTAATTTTGAAACTCCTTGAGAAAGGAAATTGTTTTACTTTTGAGTATGTTTAGGTGATATTGGCAATATTGACAATATTAAAGACATTTTACAAGTGGATTCTCAAAATTGCCTGAATGACTTAGATCCTCTTTATATTAATGAGATTATGTTATGATAGGTCAATTTAGGGGATTTGGGAATTCAAATGTTGCATGACCTTGTTTTATCAGTCATTGGATAGGGTAATGACTGAACTGGTTAGTAGATTGACAATAATACATTATTAGCATATGTAAATATATGGATAATGTGATTTCATGAGGTTTTCCCTCTTGTTGGGGTAGGCTACTGAAACACATGGAGTGAAATAGAAATTACAAGGTAAAGAGTCTTATTGTGTTTGTAAGTGTGTGCATATTTGGTGAAGGAGACAGTAAATGTTATTACCTTTTTATTAAAGGTATTTTCATCCTGTTTTCCCTGTATATGACCTTTCTAGTGTAGCTGAGAGCATCTTATGCTTTTCAAAGGTCTTTACCATTGAATGGTTACTGAAATAAATATGAGGTATGGAAATGCAGAGGTAGGGGGAAGGAGGGATCATAAATAGCATAACTCAAAATGATCTGAGAGGTGCTTGTTAATGTGTGAAAGGAGTGTGCATGATGACCATTCAAAAATAATTTAGACTGCTGAGTGGGAATCCAAACAATTCGGATGTGTTTTCATGTGAATAAGTTGCAGTGTATCAAAACAGAACGATTTGCTGTGGGAAAATGTATGCTTAATGTCCATTGCCACTTTGCAGAATCCTTTGCAGAAGCTTTGCAGAGTTCCCAGAAAGCCTTCATTAATTTTTGTTTGTTCATGGTTTACACACTAGTGGCTTTGACAAGGACTCACTTCATTCCTTAGTATTACTATTTCTCTCTGATGTCCCCTATAACACTACTGCATGGAAAAAGCACTATGTCAGCTTCCTCTCCTTAAAGTCCATGTCTGTGATTCTCTGTTTGTTTCCTGAGAAATGGACTTCTTGATCCAAAAGTACTTGATTCATGTTGCTGTCAAAATTTGTTCATGGTTTTTTCATTCCATTTTTATTTTATTGTGTATATGTGGAAGTGCCAAATGTTTTTATGATCCCAGTACTTTCTTACTTGGCGTTAGCATGCAAAAACATCCGGAGGGAATTATAACTTATAACTTAAACTCTTTTACCTTTCCATACACATGTACACAGGTACTTTGTGTGAGTTGGAGTTTCAATTTGCTTTCCACCATTCAAGTTGAAAAGTCAATGGATACATACAGTGTATATTGGAACACAGAATGACACTGTACAGCTCTATAACAATGTGTCCCACTAAAAATACATAAAACCCCAAATTTTGTAGCACTAAAGCACTGCATTGGACAAGACATAAATAGTGACTACAGGTTCCCATTGGAGACTTGATAGCAGGAATAGGTATCATTAATCTAGTTGACTAATATTTTATTGTTGCATTCACAGTCCAGAAGAGACCATTGAGGAAGTTCCATTTATTTGCTGGAAGAGTAGGATTATGTAAAAGATCAAAAGCAATGATAACAGATGTATCCTTAAGCATGTAAAGATTTAGTTTCACAAGTTATAATTGACTATTTCTTTTTTTGCCTTGAGCCTGTTCTTTCACTTGACCAGGTTTCCGTTGGACTATAATTTACACAAAATGTCTTTTTTTTTTTTTTTTTTTAAATTTTTCAAAACATGAAACATGTCCCTCATAGTCTGGAACACTCTCATGTCAGAAAGTTCATGTGCTGAGGATTCTGGTTGTTGAGTTGTTTACACAATGCTGTCCTGTGGAGGAGAAACCTGTTTAACTGCCCTTGAATATTTATGTGTATTTACATAGTGCTGCTAGAGAAGAAATGCTGAATTTAAATGTAACACCTTACTACAATAAACACTTTTTAGACTTTTCCCAATGTTTGGTTTCAGTTATTTAGGTCAGTCCTCTCTGATTCTGCTTGTACGTAACTTCTCCATTCAGATCCAAGAAACCTACATTGCTGGCGGGTCCTGGCAGATGAAGAACAGACTGTTAAGGTAAAAAAAACAAAACAAAGATGAGTGTGTGTAAATAAGGAAAATGAAAACTACTGTGAAACTGAAAGGAAGAACTGAGCTCAAATGGAATGATACTCAGATTATATCACAATTCATTGTTGCCTCCAATGTAAGAATTGAATAAAGAGCATGTTTGGTGACAAGAACAGACCACTCAGCCCATGTAGACTCCTCAGATCTGGGGCTCAGTAGTCTGAGTCTGTAATTTATTTGCTTTTGTTGAGTACAGACACAAAGTTTAAGTAGGAGGAGTCTCAAATTTCATTCACTACATCCCAGCATTTTTGTGTAAGTCCAGAATTCTGCTGTCAGCCTATCTAAAAACTATGGCGAGTTTCAAGCACATGTCCTAAAAAGTTCTTGCATTTATTCATCAACAAAAATGGTTTGGCAAGTTCAGCAATGATCAAAATTAATTTCGGAAATTGTGAAGCAAAAACAATAAATAAAATTTAGGACTGAGAGAAATTTATTTTCCTAGTGTTGTATTTCTTTGTAAACACTGCAATAGAATAGCTGAAGTGAACCTCTTGCTTTCTCAGTCTGTGATTCACACAGAATTATTGTTGCCTGCTTGCTGAATTTCACATATCTGTGACATGCCTTATTAATCGGAAAAATAGACTTATGGATGAGGTGGCTTGTGCGACCATTGAGGGAAGGCTAACTAGTGACAGGAGAGTTATGCATCATGAACCCGATGAACTCAGTGTTTGAGATACCTATACAAACCTGCCAACATTACGACATCAGTTAGGAGTACCACCACCCTTTCATTACCCACCATATTAAAGTAGCTCTGTCATCATTTTTATTATGCTGTAATCAACACTTCACAGTTTTTAAATTTTATTTTATCTGAAAATATATTCATGCAGTATGATTAATGTTAATTTATTGATACACCTGGAAAATTTCCTGGTATGTTTATTGCACAAGGGTAAGGAACTTATTAGACCTTGGCATGTCTAAGTGGTATGTTAGTTCTGAATTTTGTGAGATTTGGTGATTTTATTTGGGGAAAAAAACACTCTTTTTGGAAAGGGCAACAGTAGCCTATATGTAAAATATATATTTTTAATATCTCTTCAACTTCTATGATAAAAAAATCATGTTGTCATAAGTCTATAGGCTGCTATAATTAATAGAATTAATATAATTAAAAAGATCAACAAACACATCATGCACTTCAATAAATTTTGTGCATCTATGGTAGCCATTAGGGTATATATAGAAAGCACAGGTGTGTGAGCTTTTTATGCAATTACCTACCAAAGAAATGAAAATTTCAGTGAACATCACAATCCTTGATTAATAAATTACTGTTAAAGTAAAAAGGCATGGGTGAGCAGTAGTAGTACTGGCTGAGTAGTGAAGTAGTTTTGGGTTTCTGTTCTCTGACACTTGACTACCTCATTGGTGTACCCTTGTAGAGACATGGTTGAGACGGGGACAATTTATGTGCCCAACTGAACCTTGGTAGATTCTGGCTGGAAACAATATCGTAACTGTCACAATGTTTGGAATATCTAAAATTGTAACAGGACATGCCATTTGTATTTGATACAACTTGACACAAGAGTCAACCACTGAATTAGATATGACCAATTAAACGGCCTTGTTTGAATCCTTGTAACTGAGGGTGGTGCCACAATATATTTTTATCCTGGAACTGTGACTGAAATTGCACAGACTGGTGTAAATTGAGGAATTCTCCAGAAATTAAAAGGTTTAAACAAATAAGATGAATTTCTGAATACCATGTCCACATTGTGCAACGTTTCTGTTCATAATGTCGTACCCAAGGATTCTGTCCAAATGCTTGCATGGTATATGATATGTTTAGCCTTTTA
This sequence comes from Albula goreensis, assembly GCA_022829145.1. Taxonomy (NCBI): domain Eukaryota; kingdom Metazoa; phylum Chordata; class Actinopteri; order Albuliformes; family Albulidae; genus Albula; species Albula goreensis. The sequence goes on from CM040750.1 coordinate 24,379,245, forward strand.
GTTGGCAAGCTGGCTTATGTACTGTCAATCTAAAGCACTCCAGTCAAATGACATTAAATTCAGTAGCAAACACTTTGATTTGGTCAAATCAATGTCACTCTTAGCATATAATATGCTGAGTGACAGCCTGGAGAGGTAAGAGGGGCAGCCTGTAGTCTAGTGGCAAAGGTACATGACTGGGACCCTTGAGGTTTGTGGCTCAAGCCCCAATCCAGCCACACCAAGAACACCATTGCTGTTGGGCCCTTGAGCAAGGCCCTTAACCCCACATTGTTCCCAGGGGGGACTGGTCCCTGGCTAGCATAATCAACTGCAAACCCCTAGGATAAAGGCATCAGGTAGAATGACTGTAATGTGTTAAATAACACTGGGGTTTATGAAAACATTGTAAATGAGGGCTATGCAGCTAGCTTTTCAGGACCAAACTAAACGCCAAAATAGGCATAATTCTCTCCCTTCACCATTGAGAAGAAATACATCCAAATTAAAAAAATATTCTCTTTCCAGGTCTGCATCTACAATGTCAGTACAGCCTCAATTTGTTACTGAATAATAAGTAATGGATATGCATAGTTTATTCAAATTCATTGTTTACACACAATAACAATACATCATATTCATAAATAGCTTTATAAATAAGTGATGTGATAAGGCAAATGTCTGGTTTATATGAATCAGTTTTATACAGGAATTGGCCCCAGGAAGAAGCTGAACAACCCTGTAAAGTTTGTACTTCAGCCTTTAGATACAGATCTACTGCCTCCCTGTGGCTGATGCATGGCAGCATCTTCAGAGAACCAGGAGTGAGTGATAAAATGCCTCCTCTGTAGTTCTCTATCTCTGTCCCTCAGGTTTAGTATAACAAAATACAACCCTAATCTGGTTGTTAAAGAATGAGATGCTGGGCACTTAGCCCTCAAACCTGTAATGTAAGGGTTGACACTACACCTTTTTTTCCTCTTCAGAATGTTTCAGCACTGCAGGATTACCACATTCAGTAAATTTTATTTCTGAGTGACCATGACTCATCAATGTCTATTCTCAAAATGGTTTTACCATCAGAACACACTTTAAATCATGTGCACAGTTGGGTCATTTGGTGAGTCTCTCATGCATCACTCTCCAACAGTACTCATACCAAATACATTCTCACACATGGGTGTCTGTTTTTCCATTTAACAAATAAAATACATTTTTATTATTATTCTGATTAGATGTTCTCTGTTGAGTTGTACCTGTAGCTTCATTGTGAATTCAGCCATGAAAATCATTTATACACATGTAATCATATTGGGAGAAACTTTTTTGTCACTGCAACAAATTCCACAAAAAAAGTATAAGCCTATTACAACACTGATAGGAGTGCCAGTGCAAAGACAGAGCAGAATCAGGCGCAAGCCAAGCTTCCTGTGAGTGAAAACCAGATTAAAATACTCTCAAAGAGCAGACTCAATCAAAACTATAGATAAAGCACTTTAAAAACCTTAATAAAAATGTCAATGACATTTTCAGGAGAAGACATGCTAGTGTCAAAGAAGCAGAAACACTATATATTTATGTAGATTAATCTATCCAAATGTTTCACAATCAGAAAATGTGGGTTAGGGCTGCATGACTTCCATTTTGAAATAGCAAACCACATGGAAAAAAAAACTGAAAAACAAACTGTTTAACACAATGGCATTTAAATAAAGGCCTCTTTTATTATTCATTTAAATAAGACACAATAGGGAATATGCATAAAATGTGTTTGACTCCAGAGGTGTTACTGTCCATTACTTTAAAATGCATTCATTAAAATAATTATTTAGTCCTATCACAAACAATCAGAAAACTAGGCAGAAAAGATGATATATTTGTTACAATATTGGAAATAAAAGATCTGAACAAAGATATTTTGTTGAAATCCTCACAAAGACCATCTCATATTGTGGAAGTGCATAGTGCAAATTTTTGGCAATACTATTGTGAAATTGCCAGACATTATCCTCCAACTTCATACAGTTGACCTGTTTTAACATGACATTAAATTATTGTGTTCAAATTCAGCAGCCAATAACCCAAAATAATGTTATCAAGTTATCATTACTGAGGATTTATGTTCTCAGATCTCTTGTTTAAGACCATGCATTACCAAGTATGATCTTTTCAGTGATACTCTTTTGAATCACTCTATTCAAATAGTCTATGCCATCTAAGAAAGGTCAAAAATGGTTTTTGCATTTCTGTTTCTGCAGCAAAATAAACTTTTATGCATATACCCTGTTGTACCTTAACACTGTGATGACACATTAGTTACCACAATGGTCCTGCAAAATGGCACTCCATGGCAAACACTTTATTGAATTCTGTTATCAGTTGCTGAGCCCAATGTCCAGGAAAGTTTAAATGGGAAATGTAGGCATATGAAGGTTTTGGCAGCTCTGAGGTTGTGTGGTTTAGGACATCTCCTGGGTGATCATGCATGAATCCTCCTTCTGAGAAGTCTCAGAACCTGGGGTTAAGTTCTCACCAGCAGATGGTTCTGACTGTTCCCCGACCATCTCCAGTCCTTCTAGAATGTTCTGAACTTTGCGAACACCATCTCGCCTGGCCTGCCTCACATCCGCCCGCCCTTCAGGGTCGACCGAGTCCAATGCCAGAAGTTCTTTCATCAAAAGCTCTTCCAGAATTAGATACCGCTTGTCATTCTTCTTCCCATCAAAACACCTGACTTCCTGTTCCAGTCTGTCAACTCTCTCCACAATCTGTTGCACCTTGGCCAGGCCAGGGTGAGCAAACACATCCTCTGCTTTCTCGGGTGGACCTTCTGGTGGGGCCGACATTGTTTCTGGAAGGTCCGCATTCTCAGGGACATGGCCTCTGACCTCTGTCTTGTCTGGTCTCTGCAGAGGTTGCTGAATATCAGCATCTCTGTGGACAGCCTGGGGAAACTGGGGGGTCTGTGGCTGGGGGGTTTGAGTGTGAGGGGACTGAGGGGTCTGCATCTGAGGAAACTGGGGGCTCTGTGCCTGAGGAAACTGAGGGCTCTGTGCCTGAGGAAACTGGGGGCTCTGTGCCTGAGGAAACTGGGGGGTCTGCGTCTGAGGAAACTGGGGGGTCTGCGTCTGAGGAAACTGGGGGGTCTGCGTCTGTAGGCTTTGAGCCTGGGGAGGCTGAGCCTGAGGAAACTGGGCAGTTGGCGCTGTGAACGTTTGCGCCTGGGGGAACTGGGGAGACTGGGCCTGAGGCGTCTGTGGCTTGGTAAACTGGGATGATGGAGTCTCGCACTGGCTGACTGGCACTTCTGCTGCAGTGTCTGCAGTGCTGTCTCCCTGCAGTACATGCTGTTGAACCTGAGGAATATTACACAATTTATTACATTTTTTTTAGAAGAGTCAGAAGCAAAGAAGTGTCACATAATTAGCTATATTACAGGTTACAAAGAAATTATTTCCTGATTCAATAAATGTAAACGGAAAAAAATTCTAAGAACTCCCATTCTTTTGATATAATGATACAATCCCCCAAGTACAATTACCCAAACAAGTGTTTTCACTGCCTTTCTTATAATTCCATTTCTTCTGCGATGAAGAAAAGGCTGAAATATCTCTCACTTCTTGGAACATACCTGTGGTCGTTCTCCCATGACCTGTGCTCTAATTGGCGACTGAGCTCTAACATGGGAGGGAATGAGGATTGGGGAGACTTCTCGATTGGCTCTCTCATGAGGGTGCTGGACAGGTCCAGGCTGGGGGGTCCACTCCTCTGGCTGTAGGCGGTGATAGGTTGGCTCAGAGAGGGGGAAGCGCTGGTGGTGCACGCTGGGGTTTGGCTGAGTCTGAGGGTGGCCCCCTGCTCCTTCATGGATGACCGGAATGGGGATGTAACCTGGTTGCAGCTGTACTGACTTCTGCACTGGGGGTGGATGACAACTCATGCCAAAGGAGGAGATCTAATCAATAGAAAGAATCATGTTACAATCTTGTGCTTAAAATAACCATCTTCCCATTCAGTGTCTAAAAGAACCACTTTAATGTCCAGTGCTCAAACAACTTAGCTATGCAAAGTGCACAAGTCAATTTTCCTGATTACCATTATCACAATGCACTTTGGTTTTCTGTTGAGTCTCACCAACTGTGTCAGTTTATTTAGCCATACTGCATCCTGATTCTTTTTTTGCCCAAATGATCTGATTTATATGGCACAGCATCAAGTAATGAAAATAGAACTCCCTGGCAACTGAATCTCCTAGTGATATTACTGCAAAATTAAGAAAAACATTCAACAGTCAGTGATTTCAATTTGTACTAAAATATTCAAAACATTCTGGTCTGTTTAGTATAACCTGAGTACTTTATGGCAATACATACATGAGCACACATATTCTTTTACCTTTTCCTTAAATTCATTCGAAGACAGTTTTAATTCAGATTTCTCAAATGACGTTCTTACATTCTTGGACAAACAACATTCAGAACAATAATATTTGCATAGCTGAAATGTTCTGTTGTTATTGTGCTGTACTGTACTGTATCTCACCTCGGGTCCTTGTGATCCTGGTGAAGAAGACACACCCAGACCACTGTGAGTATCACTCAAACAGCCCTCAGGAGGGATCCTAACAGGGGACCTGGGCCGGCAGGGATGGGAAGGTGTGGGAGACGGGGTCCGTCCTTCGGTCCGGATCCTCTGCACGGGCGCTGGCTGAGCAAATGAAAAGCCAGGGTGTTGCTGTCGCCACAGGTCCAGATTTTCATGGGTCACAGGAATGGGGATGTACCCCTGGCGGAGCATGGGGTACTTCATCTCCCGCACAAAGTTTTTCTGAGGTTCCTGGGAAGAAGCATCACAGGGCCCATTGGATGCCTGTCCCTCCTGAAAAACAAGCACACAACTGAACACGTCTGAAAAACGAACACACATCACCCCTGAAACACAAACACACTCACATAGAGAATCCTTAGAAAACACATACACAAAAACATACTGCACTCCTGAAATGTGAACACAGCCCTTTCTGAAACACAAACACACGCAGCAACCCTGAAACGAAAACATATTTCAATCTTTTGAAAATCTACCACTAAATTCCCAAAAATACTTGTTCCATGAGAGGTTAATCAGGCAAAAGATCTCCTCAGGTCAGAACTGTACATTTGCAATGATATTATCATGCTACTTTCTAATTCCAAATCCACCATCCTTTTCCTCACAGTATTCAATCCAGCACTGCGATCATGCCCATCTCATCCCACTTACCGTATAACTAGCACCTCTACACAGCTAATTCTAGGTAGTCTGCAAATGAAACATGTTGAAAACATTGTCATCAGGATTATTCATTGTTATATTTCAGATTTGTTTTTCTACCACAAGAAAAATAATCACCAGCTTTTCAAACTGTAATAGTATGTTCAAATTCTGTTGCTTCATATTGGCTATTGTACACCTTAAATTTTTAAAAGCTCTTTTCCCAACTTCATAACAGTCCTATGTTGCATGTGGTGCACATGAACAGGAACCAAAACTACTCTCTGTATAGCACCCTCCATAATGTTCCTTTAGCAAGTTAACAAGCTATAACAAAGTGTAAAACTAAAAGGAATCAAAATAGCAAGAGTTTATTACCAAGTTATATTGGTTAACCATCTTGTTTATCTCCACTGAAGCAACAAAAACAAACACTAAACTACAACGTTGTGCTGAATAACTCATAAGGAATGCTCTGTAATTGCAGCAACTTCTTGCAATTAAAAATAGCTAGGTATGCACTTTAGCTCGCTAGGCTTTGACCCATGTAGGCTAACTACAAAGTTAGCGACAACCTATCCAAAAATAAATAGTTAGCTACAACACACATGTCAATTAATTCCTGAGTTCTGAATGTTGCAAAACTGGCAGATTTTAAAAAAAAGTTCTGCTTGTCTACTTGTCTTCTGTGACTTTAGGTAGCTCAGTTTTTTTTTGGTACCTTAGCCAATACTTGCTAATTTATGCCAATAATAAACTTCATAAGTAAAATGAACATATTCACTGTTTAGAATCTGTGCAGTTTCAGCTTACAATTTTTGGTGTTTAGGACACTCATGAAATTTTCTAAAAGCTAGAGTAAACAGACTGAAATTATTTGTTCAGCATCCATGAGAACATTTCTGTAATTCATCTCAGGAAAAATTCATGGCATTCATGACTTTTCTCCCACTCGTGTTAGAATTGTTGAGCAAATCTGCTATTCCAATATTTTAATTCAGAGCATTTTTTTTTGTAATTTCTCGTTCCCAAAACACTACCAAACTGTTTAGACCAACCTGCTCCCACCAACTCAGGGGAAGCTGTGGCATTTGATTCCTCCAACTCACATGAAGAATGGCCCTTGTTTCTTTTAACACTGCAGGCCCACTCACACACAACTTACATCATCGGAGGGTTACACAGTTAGTGTATGTCTGGTTTGTGCACCTGCAGGTGCCCGGCCGACCAGGAGGGGTCACTGAAGAGCAATGAACTAATGAACTGTTAACCGGCTTACACCCCTACCAACGCCGGTGACACTGGGCCAATTGTTGCCTCACTACTGTGGATGGTAGGGGTGGTAATGGTGAGGCTGGTTTTCAAAAACTTAACCTCAGGGCTCCCAGGTGAACACTTTACCCCGTGAGTCAATACATTTGTAACAATTTTCTGTAGCTTTGATACAAGTCATTCGGAACAAACATAAAACATAAAATATGGAGAATATTTGTATTACACAAGACCCAACCTAACAAGCTTTTTCAATTGTTTAAGAGCATATGGATTTTATGTTTTACATATGTTTTATTTTATATGAGTCCTTTGGACTGTGTTCCTCTCCTCTAAAACAGCAAAGCATATGCCCTTCAAAATCAAAATCCTGAAGTCTGTTTTAATTGAAATGAATATGTCCTAAGGGTACTAAATGTGTTTGATTGGGTCCTGTACATTATATCACAATGACATGAAAATGTGACATTATTAAAATATTTCTGTTAGCTGGTGAGGCTAATTCCAACAGCACACATAAGTCGACTTTGGGTCATGTAAATTTTAACCATTAACATTATCATAATATGTTATAATAATATTACCGTAACACCATCATAACATATTGTCATATACTGAAAACAAAAGCCTAAGGAATCTCTATTCTGATAATCTTACATTTTTATTCTTGACCAGCAAGCAAGGCCAGAGACAAAATCTATGGCTGGCTAGCTAGGTTCCTTTATATAGACCTGACTTAATCTTCTAATTCAATCAGTCACTAGTCATGTGTACTTGCTAAATGTACAAACAACATGCAGGGAAAAGCTGAATAAGTGTAAAGGGCAAAAGTGTACCTTGATTGATACAGGTTTACTACCACCCTCTGGTACAATGTTGTACGCCACCTTTAGAGAAAAAGGAATGCAATTATTGTAGAGTGGAGTGAGCCCAGCTTTCCTTTTATCACTTAAAAAGTTTGACACCGTCTGGATTATTTTAAGTAGTAATATTTGTTGAAGTATTGGAATTGAAGTGTTTCTACTCAGATCACAATCAGCATAATTTTAAGTGAAAACAAAAGTATCTCCTTAGCTACACAATCAAGTAATACTATAACCATTGCTATGACAAGCTAATTACCATGGGATTACAATGAAAAATGGCATAATAGTTTATTTCAGACAAACTGTTCAATATTTATATCATCAATGACTAGGTACTGTTGTAGGGAATAAAATGGCATTGTTAATAAGCAAATGCTTGTACTCATATGCTATAATAAATGTTAGGTAAAAATTATACTTACCCATGTTAATGAAAATGTTAGCATTCTAGTTAACTCACTTTCAATGAAATGTTAGCCTTCTTGTAACATATCTCAGTGTACACCTTTTGGCTTCATTTGAAGGATAGCTACCAGGTATGTAGGAAGCTCTCCAGAAGTAATAACGGAAGAGTCCCACCGCTAATATTGTACAAATATAACAAAAAACCTGAGACAACCTGAGACAATGATTGAGTATTCTTTTCAATATCATCTAAATATTGGTCAGCATACTCAGCTCGAAGACGTACTATGGAGTACAAGTATCATTCTGCCAACTGTCTGAAAAAAATGGTGAATTGAGCTAGCAAGCTACTCCTCATGGATCACTAATGATGGTAATCCCATGAACATTAATTACTCATTAGCAACTCATTTGTTTCAGTTTATATGAAAAATGTTGTCTTAGCTCTAGGTTTTATTTGCTTGACAAACATACAGCAATGCAGTAGAATCCACACACAATATGGTTGATATTCACAACATGGCAAGCAACTTACATTCCAAAGCAAACTACTCAGCAAGCTATTTACAAGGGATAATGGAGCCAGTCTTGACTTACGTCTGAGCCTTAGTACTGACTTAGACTATCTTCATTCTCTTCAGACTAAACTCCACACTAACCCAAGATAAGGAGTTCAGCCTTTGGCATAATTTCTTGAAAACACGGACATGGTGAATGTGTTTTTACCATGAATTATCTAATTTCAGAGGAAACAGGTGACTGCCCCTTCTATTATTGACATGAAATACACATTGGCATGAATACAACACATTACTGGTTAAGGAAAAAAAATCCCTCACTGCCACTACCATCACAGGATGTCACATATGGGCACCCAACTTAATGCAGTCAGGGCAGTGCTACTCCATAGCAAGTCCCATCAAATTCTATAACATCAGCACAAGAATTCAAGCCTTAGGTTTAAAATAAAGATCTTTCATTGTTGTAGGGAATAAATCATTTTACACTATTTAAAAATAATTAGACTCCTAACTAAATACTCTTTGGGGGCTCTGTGACCCTTTAACACCACTTTAAGAAATAGCAAAGCAATGGCCCAACTTCAGCAGGCTTTCATGACAGCTAATGTTTGACACTCATGGGGAGCCATATAGAATTGCACTGCAGAAATGGACTCAAAGTTTCAATTCAATGGTTTATAGAAGTTCTGGTAGTCTATGGTCTGGTAAGTCACCTCAGCTGTGGGTCAGTCATTAGAATATGCCAGTGAATGACAAAAGATATACAAGCACTATGTCACATTTTATCCTTTTAAATAAAGCACTGTGTCATCCCACAGTGAATTAATTCAGCATACTGAATATTCATTTTAACTCACATCTCAAGTGTGAAATACATTAAAGACATGTCATTTCCCATTTACGTGTGAAATACTGAGACTGCAGGTTTATAAAACAAGCACTAACAGAATTAAAGCTGAGGGTATGGCATTTCAAACTTGTTTAATCCTTTTTCTATTTATATATGAAGGACAGATAGAACAAATATTGCCAACAATCATAAATCACATCTTTCAGCTTTGACCATGATTTCTTACAAAAACTGCAAAATTCCACAGAATGCCCCCTCAACTCAACAATTATACACAATCCTCTCAACCTGCTAATATTATATCATACAAATATAATACTATATAGTTATATAATACAATATAATGTAATATAATAGTAGAAATATTACAGTATTTTCATACAGTATTGCAGCAATTAGTTATTTTGCTGAAGAATTGATCTATTTGGAATGCATCTCAACTACAGGCTGTTGACTCAGTTGGGCTCTACAGTGCAGAACAGTAAACTTAGAAAGTACTGTTTGAATATGGTAAATCAATACATGAAGGTAGACAATAAATGAATCTAATTTACTAATTTACTACATCGCATTGCTGCATTACTTCAGAATCAAAAACACGGTGTTGTCGGTGTGTATATTCTCTTTTGTGTTAAGGGTGACCTTCGCTGTAATTAGTGTAATTAAGAGGTTAGAGAAATTAAACTGGTGGCTACCTCCATAGGCTACTTGAATCGTAAACACTGTTTGCTGGATCTCTCCAATTAGCTTGAGAGGTTCAAGTTTTAGGTAGTAACCAGAGTTACTCTTATTTCAGTCCTTTTATGTAAAAGGCAGTAATGCATACATAGATACCAAAGATTGACTCCTATAAGAGTTATTTTCTCATTTATAATAAGATAGAAAATACATTTCGAAAATTTTAAATCTTAACTGAAAAATGTTGAGCGTGGTCTTTTATTTATGTAGCTGGAAACGTAGAATAGCACACATACCACACGTATACCTATTCTGTATGTGTATTACTATCGCAAAAAAGTGTGCCTGTGTTGAAATTCATAAACATAAGAAAATAAAATAGCTTACATAAAAAAGTTTTCAATAACATATTTGCACTTCCAAAAATATCTTACGTGTAGCTCGAGTAGTACAACCTATTTCTTTCTGACAAACAGACAGGCATGCAGGACACCAGCATTGCACCAAGTTTATCTCCTGACAGCTGTGTCTTTCCAGTAGATTCTGGGTGACACTAACTTTGGACAACAGCAAGTGTTGATCTTTAAAATGGAAGAGGCCAGCTGTCTGGCCATGAGCCTCTACCCCCATTTTCCTACACTGCTTTGACGCACAGTAAATGCTCTTGCTCTGTTCTTATTTGTGGCGTACTATGGTGTAAAATTAACCGATGAATCTCATTTGTTCGTGCCAGTTTCTCTCAATAACTTAGATGATTGTTTGAACATTTTAAGAGTGGAGCAGTCTTAAGACCCGTCTTAAATGTCTTTGTAAGGTAAAGTTTTAAGTTCGAAGGAGCATGTTGAAGCAGCTTGCTGTATTTTCTACGAGGAAACAAGTGCGTAGCCTAAGGAGCTTTAAATAAACATTATGGAGATATCCTAATACTCTATGGCATGAGTGACTTTACAGATGACTGCAGTACGTCATGCACAAAACAGTCATGGTTAGATCATAACACAAGAATATTAAAGGGCACTGTATTATTTAACCCGTTATGCAGACATGCTACGAAGCAGTTTTACAAATAACAATTTATACAACCAGCAAAGGCTCAAATAAAATACGTTACCATATCGTGTAGCTTTATGTTCAAATAGGCAAAGATATATGCAAGTGCCAAATGAAATACCGGTGGAATACAAATGAAACTACATATAAAAATGGGAAGATTATTTTACCTTATCCGTTCCTCTACTACACGAAAAAATGTGCGCAACAGAAACAACCCACTGACACCCGCGTATCCAGCTAAATAGCTAAATTTACTGATACACCATTTTGAGCCTCAAATAGCCTAAATATTAGACACCATCGTCATCGTCGCTCATATTATCAACTTCCAACGCTATCAGATACCCCGCTAAACACTGGTTACATTCGGCAGCTCGAACATTAGAAATACACCCACCTTTTTACTGTCATGTCTTGGGTCATTCCATGTAGTTGTTCGATTATTATGATCAACAAAGAAAGGCCATCCAGTGTGTGGGTCAATTTTAATTTCCCATCCTGGAGGCAGAGGGTCGTTTGTGGCCATTTGTACCATTGGTGACTGCGTCTTCCTGCTGTACAAGCTTCTTGGCTGTGTGAAGTGTGCCATTATATACGGCCCACAGACTTTAAGGAATCCGCTCGGTGACGTGTGGAAAAGGGGGTTGGAAGTTTCTCGAATTAGCCCGATCAATGGTGAGACTCAAGCTAAGTTTCAGCAGTTGAACTTGGAAAGTTCCAGCCATGTAAATATGATTGTATGGTGACGAACAGATTCTTCTTCATTAATCATCGTATAGTTACTATCGGGGTGACTTGTCACAACGTGTCAACGGTCAGATCATGCGAAAATGCTCTTCAGGTTACAATTACAATTTTGCTGGAACAGAGGTGGCTCTTGTCGGCGTCCTTTGGTCAGTATAAGAAATACTCACCTTTAATTTCGAGATAATGCCACGTTCGATACAATTTATTTTTCCAAGCAACTAAAACTTCAGCTCACACCTTTTCACTGTACGATGAAATGTTCAAAATACAACGATCCACCGTACTTGTTCCTCAAAAGGGATACATAACGTGGGATGAAATCAATGAAACATTACTGCAAGATTACCAGACGTTTAAATCAAGAATGAGCCCCCTTAAAACAACTAACCGCTTACGACACCACTCCAACATGCACTAGTCTAAAATGCAGCACATATTTAACACATTACTGCATATAAGCATGTCTACCTCATGTTTCCAACGATACTATTAAATTATAAAATGGAGCCACCTAATGTACTATAGGAGAGAATGGGGTACATCGTGTCAATGGGTAAAATGAGCCACCTACTGTGTCTAGGCCCCTATACACAAAATGAACCATGTGATGACAGATTAAGGAAGAGCATTTTCATGTGATGGAGATGAGGATATGTAAAGGGTGGTAACCAAACCCGGACCAAAAACATGATTTTTGTCATGCAAAGTGAATTAATCATGATCAAAATATCACGAATCTTGTATCAGAAATAATTGTTTTGGACATTATTACATATTAGTTCATCAGTGTATACGCTACAAATTGTGGTCACAGGCAAAACATAAATATGCGTTAGCATAAGTGTATCAAGCAGTGTATATATATATATATATATATATATATATATATATATTATATATATATATATATAATGAAGGTTGTGGGGTAAAAAGACAAACTGCTTGCCAGTTTCACAGTTGAAAACCTTTGTCCCATTGTTGAAATGTATATTTTTTTATTTCTCAAAAATGTGACTTTATTTCATTTGTTATGTAGTTAATTTGGTTTGGAACTTTTTACCCCACAGTGCTAAGCTTACCCCACCCCCATGATCAATTTACTCCTGCCTGGGGGCAAGTTGTGCCAAAGGACTAACTTTTTTTGATGGCTCATACCTCTCAAACTTCATTAGCTGGAATCAATGTCTTTATTTCTATAGATGGACAACAAGCTTAAGTATACATTCAGCATTCGGTAGAATTAATTTTCGGACGACATTGAGTGCGTTTGGAAGGAGTTTATTGTGATGTGACAAGTTTGTGTTGGTACATAAATTTAAGCTTGGGCTTGGAGTGCAAGGGGGGCAGCATCATGCCTCACTGTCTTGGGTGAGGAGAACCCCCAATCTGAACACTAGAAGAGCAGGAGAAATACAGAAGGAAGGGATGTAGACATGAAGGTGGGGTGGGGGAGGGATGCCGGAAGCAGAGAGCGTGATGGGAGAGAAGGTACGTGTAAATTTAATACCTGTGCAGACAACCAGATTGGATGGACAGAGGTAGTTGATTGAGGGTTTTATCTGAAAATATTTTTCCTAAAATTTTGTTTTAACAACTCCAGTAACAAGCATTGTTTTACATAAATTCACATTTGCTTTGCCATAAGAAAATGAAATGTAAGAAGTGGCTCTATTCACCCAGTTCTCCCCTACATATACTTGTTGTAATTATCACCACCAACAAGATTGGTTTGTCATGGAAGTGAGAATTTAATTAATTCCAAAGTGTTAATGTCAGAGTCAATGTCTAAACTATAAACGTGAATCTTAAACACTGAATCCTAAAATGAATCAAAATGAGAGAAATCTTGATCACAAACGCAGCAAATGAAAGATTACACCAAAGCAATGCTTCTGACCTCCCAATGTAGGATGCCCCTACATTCCACAGATAATGAAGAAAATAAAATCCAGAAATTTCAACAAAATAACCAATATCGTCTTTGACGCCAATAAAAAACACATTCTGTTGCTGCACTGAAATGGATAAAGGTTATCCTTAGCTCACTTAACTGAACTGAGTTGGTTTTGCAGTGGAGAAGGCAGAACTTCTGCACCTTGTTGCTTTGCTTTGAAACAAATCTCCAAATGAATCCTGTGCCCTTTCGGTATTAATTTTGAGTCATAGATCAGAAATTCTATGCTTAATTAAAGAACAGTTTGAATTCAGTCATATTCCAATATAATTATACTGGTAAACATTTTTTGAAATAATACTAATCGTTTAAACCAGGTGTTTATTTTTGATGTGCTTGTCTGCAAAACAAATGTAAGGAAACACTCACATAGCTGTGAACATCCATTTAATGTTTTCAATGCTCAGGCTTAACTTCCATTTAAAGACAGCCTTTAACATAAACCCTGCAGGATGCTTAGATGACTGGTAGTACTTTGTAAGTATATTAAGATGCATACAGATAACTACAAAATACAATTATTTGTCACAGACAAGACTTTAAGCAGACTTTGTTTTTGTAATAAGGCATAGTTAATAGGACAGAAATGATTGAAATTAGATAATATTATACATAGTTTATCGAGCCAGCTGAGGTCACATTTCTACACATGTATTCATACAATAAAGTAACATCTTCCAAGAGAAGTTTGTCAGGAAACATTATACTTGCATACAGGAATTAAAACATACAGTATAGTTCCTAAGGCAGCATATCAACATCATATTGACTGACACTCATATATTTTTATTGTACAGAAATATTTAGACATGCACAGTATACAAAGAAGCAATAACTGTTAGATTTAAGTACTGCAAACATCACAATTCTTATTTAAAGAACATACCAGCTGAGTCTAGATAGAAATCTGCTGTTGGCAGAAAGGCTCTTTTGTTTCTGGGATTTTGAGAATGGATTACCCAGAATGCTCCTGCTCTGTGGTTTGATCAAATGGACATGCATTACTATTCTCACAGACTGACGGATAATTATGAGCACTACCTTTTCCCATTTCATAAAATTCATGAAAGAGGTCCATTTTTCATGATTTTTAAAATAATTAAAATTGGCACAGCAGTAATAATACAGCAATAAAAAATCAACACAGAATTTTAAATGGTATTGATTGAGAGGTTGATCCTGTGATTTGACACTAAACTTTAATTTTTTGAGACATTTTTAATCATTGCTTTCCTCAACCAGGTCAAGCTGACTTAATTTAAATAAATAAATGCATAAATATAAAAAAGAAATCATTCTCAGTGGTCCAGTTTCAAACACCCAGAGGTAACAAAACAGCATTTGAAAAAGCTGTACCTTCTAAGCTTCCCTTGTCAACATGGTTCCTCAGTGGTTCTCTCAGACCCTGCAGTAATGTGCAAAGACCAGGCCTGACTCAAGCTCAGCTATCCATGCT
Source organism: Albula goreensis (assembly GCA_022829145.1). NCBI lineage: Eukaryota > Metazoa > Chordata > Actinopteri > Albuliformes > Albulidae > Albula > Albula goreensis. Next base: position 24,394,279 of record CM040750.1, read on the forward strand.
GTATTTCAAACAGGTGCAGTAGGAATAAGACCCTTCATGACTATAAATAAACACTAATGTGTGACAGAGGTTTCTCAGCACAATCACCAGTAGATGTGTAGTTCTGACTGCGGCAAGACCGTTCCATCACATAGTGTGGAAGCTGTACAGAGTATACCTTTTTGTTTAATTTTTAAAGCCAAAGTATTTAGTACACTGTATGTTAAATCATTTTTCTACTGTCAAAGAAAAACATTTTAGATTAAGAAAATAATTCTTTATTAGATATAATGATCAGACTATGTGTATGTCATGGTATTGTCTAGTACAAGACCAAACACATAAAAACTATAGGTGATGGGATAAAACTACCAAAAATATTACATGTGTGATGACCATGGCATATTGCCAAGCCACATATAATGTTGGGCCTTGTCTTTAAAAGTGGTAAAGGGACAATAATGTAATGTGATGTCATTATGATTAATGATTAAAACTGAGAGATACTGTTGAAGAGAACCTAGTGCCTTCTGTGGTAGGAGATGAGAATATCTATCAGAGTTTTCTCTTTGTGCATTCATATTCGTACCTGTCATAAGGTACTAAAACTGCCTGCAATAGAAACTAGAAATGTTTTTGGGACAAAGACCACAATATTTCTTTTGTCAAAAAAATATTAACTGAGGTACTAAGATTGTGTAGTTGTTGAGTATGAGCAGATAGAAGGGTGAAATTTTCTTTACAGATGATCATTGGAGTAGCCTCTTGGACTGATGGGCCAGTTAGCTCCTGGGTGTCGATGCTTCAGATCTCCATGTTGACCCATATTCTCTGCACATGTGGCCCCTACCATAGAGGCCTGCACAGTGCCATCTGGAGCTGGCCTTTCATTCTGTTGGGACATTGAATAAACGTTCCATTCATTACTTGAACATTGACTTAGAGGACTTATGTTTCATCTGATCTGAACACCAATATCACATCACCCATGACACCAGCTATTCAAGGGTCATCAGAGATGAATATAAAAAACCTCAGGTTCTGGTCCACTTTATTTTATTAAATGATACTCATCTAACACAAGACAATGCTTTGATGTGTTGAAATTAGTGGAATGTTCCTGAGATACTTTAAAAATGGAAGCATCAGTTAACCAGTGACTTATTTAGAGCCAGACACTCCATCAAGCCATTGATAACATTTATCTTTTTTCCCAAGTGTTATGAAAAAGCAAAATAACTATGAGAAATACAGACAGGCAGTCACATTGATACATGACTTGGATAAAGAGGTAAATATGGACATAAATCCACACTATTACATGAAAATACCCATGTAAGGTGGTTTTGCACTATGCAGCAGTGATTTAATTTTTCTGCATGGAATATTCACAGCATACTCACCTCAGTCATGTGACACAGCGTGAGCATTGCTGTATTGTTTTTGATTATACTGCTGGGTGGCAGGTCCATTTTTCCCATGATACTGACCACAGAGCCTTCCAACTGAAGAACCTGCTTAACCAACCTGTGGCAGACAAAGAATAATAAGCACTGCATTTAGAGTGAAGAAAATTTACCAGTTATTTTTTCCATAAACAAAACCATTGTTCTTACTTTCAGGTATAAAACAGGTGTTTATGGCTGAGAGCATAACTATTCTTAATGTCAATAAGAGACTAATCTACATTACAAGTTAATTATGTTAGTAACACAACTTGAAAATGTCACTTGAATTGCTACCTAGCTGCTAAGTTACAATAACAATAACAGTGGCAATTTGCTATTCATTACTTTATATGTATTCAACATCTGTATGTGTTATTTTATTTGAAAACAGACGTATACGTACATGTGAAACTGTTCTTGGGACACAGGGTTTCCTCTGTTACAATCGTTTTGCACATCAGTAAGCTCTTTGACATGTGCCAGCGTCTTCTTACCATAATTTTTCCCAAGGGTGTTTATTTCTGCATTTAGAGCATCCTGTTTGTCAAATTTCAGAACACAAAAGTCATATCGATGTGACTAAGGATCAACCTTTTTTGAGATTTTTTCACAATTATTAAGATAACAAAACACAATGTCTTGTTTTATTTGCAAAAGCAATGTTAAGTGCACTATAAACATACCACAATGTTTATGTGTGACTACAACTGCATTCATAGTTCTTAAGTAAGTACTCATCCATTGTCATTTTAACACAAATACATATTTAACCACGGAGATTCTCTGCATGTTGATGCTTGCACAGGTCTTCTGCAAGGTCTTCATGAAACCTGGCAGGCAACATCTATATGTTTAATGGCCTTATTGACCTTAGAACAGTTGATTTGAGTGCCATTATTCACAATGCAAGCATGAATTCAGACATTAAATGAACGCCAGTCTGCATGTGCTGTTTGTAAATGCATTTGTCAGATGTGTCTATCAGGACCCCCTCCAGCTGTCATCTTCTACCCACCCGCTTCTCCTCCAGTTCACGTTTCATGTTGGTCTGCTCCTCCTCATCAAGAATGTGATTACCATCACGGTCAAATCTCGAGAAAGCTGCTGAGATCTCACTGTCAGCATGGCCCATTCTGAAGGACAAAAATTTAGAAATTTCTTTCTCTGCTTACAAGATATGGAGCATCAAGTCTGTCAGATTAATAATAAATGTATAAATTAAGAAGTGACTTTTTAAAATTAACTGGATACTGGAACTGTCGCACCTGAAAAGTTACACAGGCAAATGATAACTACTAACAATATAAATGAATACCATGGATATATTGGTAAATGACTCTGGCATCATGAGATGTATCTGACTTACTCTTTAAGACTCTCTCTGAAGTCTTGAAACTCCAGTTCCTTTGATCCTGATTGTAAGGCTTTCTGCACATCAGATATTTTCTCCTTTTTGAGTTTCAGTTTCATGAAGGTCTTCGTGTAGCTCTGAAATTAAAACAGGCAGTTTTAATTTTTTCATTTCTTAGACTGAATATAGTAATGGCAAGAGGCTGTTTCTTCAGTACCTGTTTTATTATGTCAGTAATCTGGAGCTCATCTTTCGCCTGTGACAGTTCTTCCTTTACCTCTGAATAAGTGTCATTAATAATTGCCAGGAACATATTCTAGAAAATAGAAATAGATTCATTGTGATTCATTTTCTTGGTTTATTTACTCATTTACTTTATATGAATTAATAAATCTGTATAATAATATCTATAAACAATTGAATAACTTGACTTACAAGCAGTACGAAAAAGACAAAGAACACATAGGTGACAAAATATATAGGCCCCAGGATTCTGTTGGCTTTGTCAATGGCATCATAATCAAAGTCTCCCAGAATAATTCTGAACTGTGTGAAGCTAGGAAACAGCAGAAAATGGCATACTCATCACTGGGGTGCAAAAGCAGTTATAGTCAATATATATAAGATTATTGTTTTGCAGACTTTTTTGAAGGCAGCACTAAAATTGTAGTCAATGTACTTCCATTTTGGATACAATCAAATGATGTCCTTAATTAGTTCTGCAGTCATAAAAGTGAATAGTTTCAGTTCCAATTATAATAATAAAATGATTGTATTTATTAATAAATAATAATAATAATACTAATAATACAAATAACAACAACAACAATAATAGTAATAATAAACAAGATTGCTCTTACATGCATTTCACAAATGTGCTGAATGACTCCACCTCTGTCCCAAAGAGCAGGTATCCCAGTTGAGCATATGCAAAAAACACAATGAAGAACATAATAGCAAAGCCCAGGATATCCTTTGCACAGCGTGCCAGTGTAGAGGATAGTTGCGTCATGGTCTTGTTGAAACTGATGTATTTGAATACCTACAGAGAGCCAGCAAAGCATTCAGACCAATGTAATGTTTTACAATATGGATACAAAAGTAGAGATGAATTAGCAATGAATAAGTGCAAATCACTTACAATCAAGCCACACACAATTATTTTGCACTATGAGTAAACAGTGGACTGTTTTATGAACATGGATTAAATCATAAAGAGTTTTAATTGCATGTGGTGTTTATTCAGAGCAGGCCATAACAGTACTGAAGTCCTGGCATGCTCAATTGTATGCCCTTTTTGTCCCCCATCAGCCTGTCACTGAGAAAGTCATACTATACCTTGATCCATGCAAAGAACAGATTTATGGCATTCATGTTGTTGTACTGAGTCTGCCAAAATGCAAGAAATTCAAAGTCTGCATAAATGTCTGGTTGTTCCAGGAGCTTCCCCAATAATTTATCCACTTTGATGGTCCGAAAAACGTTGAATATGATAGCAACAATAGCAAGCTGTGAAAAAGGGAATTATGTTTAACATTTGAAAGCTAACAACAATAAAAATAACATTTTACACCAAAAATACACCAATCAAATATTAAATACTGGATAAATAATTTCATTCAAGATACATATTCAAAATAACATTGAGTAAATCAAACATTTTGAGAAGTTGTGACGTGTACAGCATGCACACGTGCTTTCTCCCTTTACAGATCCTGTTTATTCACCCATTCACCAGCCTCTACCCTGGACACATGGACTGCACCGCTATGGAGTGCTTTTAAAATTATTTGATAGAAACCAACATATAAAATTATAGTAATAGAAACCAAACTAAACTGATGTAATACCATTTTCTTACAACAGAGGGAGTTCAAACTCCTGTGAATTTGAGAAGGACTGTGGGATTTGAGACTGGAATTTGAAGATGAAGTGGGAGAATTTTTTTTTGTCTTACTCACCAGAATGATGACCACATCCAGGATGTTCCAAATGCTTGAAAAGTAGGAGAACTTGTGGATGCGTATCTCAAGAATCTCCTCCACGATGTAATACAAAATGAAGACGCAAAACACCATTTCGCAACCAATGATGAAGTAGTCCCAGGTGTTAATGTAGCGAATCAACTTCACTGTCCTGATCTGGTATGATGGTATTGCCCCTCCAGTGGCTGGAAATTCAACTAATAATCTTCATAAAAAATGAAATAATGTCAAAATTGCATTTACCAACTGTAAATGAAGAGTAATATTAAGGTTCCAAGAAAGAAAAGAAAGGGGGGAAATTAAAAAAACAATACAGATTCTACTCACTGACTATAGGTGGCCTACAGAACAACTTATACACCCTGAATTAAAACACAGCACATGGGAAGTAGCATTAATGCTAACCTGATTACACAGAAAAGATTGATGTTGGCATTGTAGGCAGAGAAGTCGATGAAGACGGCTCTGGTTCCCCGGTCCAACCACAAGTTGTTTTTTAGCTCCATTAACACAGAGGCACTTTCCTCCCTGGTCGTCTTAAGGTCCTGATAAAAGCCCCCACCCCCGTAGGTGGTTAGGAGTCCCCAGTGTGCAGAACCTTTTATCTCCTTCTCTGTATGGTACTGCCACCTATATAAACACCAAACATATTGAACATTATATGAATATGAATAATTGGCATATTAATAATTTTATAATAGACTTTCCCTGGTAAAATTGTATAATAGACTGAGTCAAGATAAAAATCATATATTCATAACAGATCCTGTTAAGAAATTAATTAGAGTCTTATGTTTATTACTAAGTCTTATCACTGTGATAGCAGAGCCACCAAACTTTTGCTCAGTTATGCTGACTCCTAAAGTGAGACAGTTGTACTGAGAATGAGGATCTACTTACGCAGTTCCATTGATGAGGCCAAATACAAAAGTATCCTCTTTCTGGTTGCTGTAGACATCAAAGCAACCTGTGATGTTTTGCCGGAAGTCTTTATGCACTTTGCAAGAGTTGTTTGTCACCTTGAGCTGCCTTATTCTGGGAACTCCCAGAAGCAGGTTTTCATAGAAGATAAAGGACTGTCCATTGGACTGTGTGGTAGATGGCAGTGACTGGTTGTTGTACCACTTGGTCCAGTAAAGCCCATCAAGTAAGGGACCCTGTGTGAACTTATAATAAATAATAATAAATTAATATTTTGCTTATTTATTTATTTACTTATTTGTTTATCCTATCATAGACTTCAGTTTATTCAGACATGAACTTGTAAGTGTATTGAATTTGTAAGTATACATTTTCATTTTTTGTCAGGGCCCCTGGGCAAATGAACAGTAAAAGAATAAATGTAAGACTGTGAGAAACATGATACTTACATCCCATAGGTCTGCCATACTGCTAATGGACTGAAATTTTACCCCTGTCTCACTGGGTGTGTTCACAAACAGATCCGTCATAACCTTAGTGTAATAGTAGGCATTTGAACTGGTCATTCCATATGTCACTGAAAAGAAATATTCACATTACTGTCACGTTAACATATCAGTATTTCACAGAATGTACTGACAATAATGCAAACATTTGCAATTATTCACAGCACCAACAGAGTTGTATATGTATGTGTGTGTGTGTGTATGTGTGTGTGTGTGTGTTTGTGCCTATAACAGCAATGTGTGATATACATTGTGCTTTGTTATAGTTAGTGGATATAAATAGTATCTATTGAATGGATATCAGCTTCTGGAAGGTGTTAATCAGACTTTGTTCAGGCCTGTGGTGATAACCATGCTGACGACAGAGATAAAACTGCCAAATGCTGGCTTCATTCAACAAGTGTCACTTAGATACAGATACAGGCAATAAAGCCACACACAAGTCATCTTGACAATTTGTTTAGAAACAAGCAGAATGGTTCAGACAAAAGCTTCCTCAAACAATGTAAATCCAGCCTGAAAAAAAGAGAAAAGGCAGATATGCAGGCCTGCTGTTATCAGGCTAAGGCAGAGTGTGTCTGTTTGTCCTCCATTCAGCTTTGCTCATCCCACACACAATGCTATGCTTTTTATATCTCTTGCATGGAGGGATGATGTAATTTGATACCACTAAAGGCTGTAATGCTTAGATATAGTACAAATAATAAATCAATAGATAATCCCAGTTATGTTTGAGAAAATGTGTGCATTTTTAAGGCACTCTGTGACTTGTATATAAGTGACAACAAATTTCAGAATAATCCTCTCTAGATGTTTTTGCAGCTTTATTTATGCAGAGTTTATGGAAGGCCAGGACCCACTCTGAAGTCTCCACTCATTAAGCTATAATCTACATAGCTGTTGTTCTGGCTCAAGGTTTTGTGGAGGCTTTACTTACATAGACAAATATCAATGAGGAACACAATGTAGACCAGCAGCTCTCTTATTGTGGTCTTGACAAACATCTCCCGGTTCTCTGCTGTGTTCTCAGTCAGTGTAGTTCCCCACAATCCTGATGAATGGCAACAAAAGCCAATTTAACAGTATGTACATTGTTGCCTGCTGCATCTATTAATTAACAGATTTAAGCAAAGTTCCACAGAAAAACTGTGAAACACTAGATATAAGACAGACAAAACACATTTTGAAAGAGCTATGATCTGAATTCAACAAACATTTGTCCATAACCTGTTTTACAATTGAACATATTATCTCAGCAAATATGCCGGTAAGTGCATTCATTGATATGAAAGAAAATTTCTATGTTGTCCAAAAGTTACATTTGCATTTAATAAAAAGTTAAGGACAAGAAATGGCTGAGTCCAGGGTCATGCTGAGCCTCTTTTTGTATGAGATGGCAGAACCATAATGTGCGCATTATTAATAAAATGTAAATCTTCTCATGTTCTCTGAGAAATTGAATGTTCTTACCACGTATTCCTCTGCTAATAAAAGAACAGCATCCAGTCACTTTCTCCTCCTGCTTAGTGCTTCGGGCCTTGGACTCTGCAGTCACCGGTGCAGGCAGATCCAGCTTGCATGAACTGTCATAGGGGTTTTCCAACATGGGCTTTGGATTGTAGATGGTGCTGAGGGGGGAAAGAGGAGGTGAGCAGCTGTACCCCAAGTTTACTATGCCATCACCCCCAATGTTGTCCAATTCACAGTCCATCGTAGGAGAGAAGTGACTCTCTGCCCGGTTGTTCAGGCGTGAAGCCTGCATTTTGTGAAGACTGAAGTACCTGGTACTCTGATTAAGGAGTGTGTGTGAGAATGTACCAGATCACTGAGATTTCCAGGGTGCAATGTGCTCAATGCCTTTATACAGCCAGTGACACAAGAGCAGGAGGGAGGAGCACCTGACGCCCTGGTCTCCTAGTGATGAGCTTCACAAACGGCCTGTGCCTGAACTTTGTCATAACCAGCTGCACTGATTCTGTAAGCTCAGAGGTCATTCTTTCATTTATAATATTTGGCTGCACTGAAATTTCTCATAAACATCTAAACAGTAGTTCAATTTCTTACCATTTATGTTGATTCAGCCTTTATATGCTGTATCAAATATTCATGTTACTTTTTTTTATATTGAAGTTTTTTCTTTTAGTAATTCTTAATGGCTGAAGAAAATTTGGTTTTAAAATTAATGTATGATTGATTAAAATGATAAATGATTAGTTTTTACTATTTGAACAGTTCAGTAACACATTGGTAAATTTTATGCCTATAGGCTTGCTGTTTTGAGGTATAAGCTGGTATTCAAATTGAAAAGAAACCCCTTCAAACATAACGCATTACTCCTCGTTCCCCAAGATGCAAACCTTACAGTGACGTCTCCATCATGATGTTGGTGAACCCTTATGCAACTATTATAAACCTTGAATGAGCCAAAGATGAAACCACAGTCCTGTGTGATTGTTTAACTTATATCAATGTCGGAGCGCCTTAAGAGAGACTATTATGACATTTGGTATGTTTGACCAGGGAAACCTTTGACTTTGTTGAAATTACTGGAGCAACTCCTCCAGATGTCTAATTCATCCAGAGAGTGTCAGAGGGATCATGACTTATGAGCAGGACTTCTGCTGCTGATATGATCTAACCTAAGGTGTGCACTATTTATCAATCCAATCTGCACCATATTTGGTTTGTTTGTTTATGCCAGATCTGACTTTGATCAAAACATATCCCTAGGCCTGTGACAGATCAGAGCATAAGGTAAAGAAAGTTCAAAGTGAAAATCTTTCTGATATTAAGTGCTCTGTGTGTCAAGGCAAAATCAACACAACACACCGCTCTGAACAAAGAACTACTGACGCACACTGTAGACAGGAATGGCCAACAATGGAAGGAGCACTGGCTTTATGTTGAGATGAATACCCATATGCCTGATATGCTACAGCTATTATCTCTAAAGCATAGCTTTTATATGCAAGGGAACATTTCTTGCACAGATATGCTTGACAAACAATGAGATTTAAACAGGATAGTGAACTTTCAGAGGGGAGACATCACTGCAAGCAAGAGGGGCATGACAGCATTAGGCCAATATGTGCTTACATTGGCACAGAAGGATATCATATACAACTTAGGAAAAGGAGGATAAATGTTGTAAATGGTACACAAATAATTGGGCTTTCCAGAAAAGCAGTATTTAAAAGCATTAAACAATTTTATGCATTATTTTGCCACTCTGTATAATAGAAATCAGTTATGATCTGGTATAACCATATTATATTGTGTTTGGTTAATACTTATTTATCTGGTTATAAATGAATTTGTATTAGTTAATAGAAGTTGTGCTGTATTTCTGGGCCATTGCAATTGCAAATCTCATGAGGAGATCTCAGGATCTCAGCTGTGGTACTGGTAAGTTTATTTTGAAATACATTTAAGTTGACTGTTTTCAGGTGTTTTGATGGACTTTGAAATCAGCAACCCATGAGAGCTCACTGCTCAGGAAATTAAAGGATTTTTGAGAACTGTTATTTACAGGCATGCCCAGAAAACAATCTGGATTTGTATTCATAATATTAATAATTCATAATAACTACAATATTAGACATAAAAATAGTTTTTACATAAACAAGACAATAGACGATAGATTATAAGGATATGATGTATCTTTTGTTTGATGCATCATTCAGGGAGATATTTTATTAAGATCAAGTACATGTAAAGGTGGCAAAACTCTACAAGATCCTGTGAGCAAATTATTTCAGCAAACCATTTATTCTGAAAATTCATTCTTCTCTGTCGCCATTCCATGGGCCAAACAGCAGTTGTAAAGCTTTATTTATAAGTAATTAGAATTCCTAGAGGAAATGTTATGTTAATTTGCAACTGGAATACTGTGTATGGATGATTTGTGCCAGCCACTTAATGGGGCGGGATTACTGCTTTGAATCATAGAGATTACTGAAAGTACTCAAAACACCTCAAAATATCTCTTGGCAGAAAACAATTGTTTTAAATTTCAGGAATATATTGGCATTTTATTTGAAAAAATATTTTTTTACATTTGGAGTACAGTGAAAAACATTACAACGAAAAAAAAGTTTCAATGTAGGGTATAAAATACTTTTACATTCTTCTGTGATTGGTTTTTAAATGAATGAATACTTGAATACATTTTATTAATAATGTTAAACAATTGATCCACCAGTACACGTTTTCAAGATGTCAAGTAACAGCAGTGGATCTGAAAATTGTTTTGTAAAATGGTACATGAACAAAAATAGCAAAGTGAAAATAATAACTGGACATAATTTTATTGTAGTCAAAATTGATTTTCTAATTGCAGTTTTATCATAGACAAATAAGTAAAAATCATTTTAAAACAGCCTAATTGGTAGAAAAATTGTGAATAATAACCATAACTATTTGTCATCAAAATGTTACATTTTCCTAAGACAGCAAGAGCTTCCTTAGGTAGTCCAGTGCAGACTTTGTTTCCTTAATATATGTATTTGTTGGCCTTGAGACATGTGAGTGCCTGACTTGTCAAAATATATTAAGTATGCAAACAACCAACAAAGGATGAGCAGCAGCCATCTGCATAACTAATCTTGTGGAATATAACTCATACATGTAATACCTGATGACGCTTAAGAAACAATGCAATATGCTTTATACAACCTATGTTATTGTTATGGGTGTATGTAAAAATCATGCTTGATGAATACCTTTTCTAGAGTGATGTAGTGCTGCTAATGAAATGGAGAGTATGACAGTTGACACAAATTAATACCCCCCATTTTAACAGTATTTAAATCAGGGATAAACCACAGCTCTCCCTTCACACTCCAGTGCCACTGAATGCAGATATTACACACACACACTGCACAACAAAGGAATTAATTTGTGCTCTCTAGTTTGAGGGATAGCAGGGTCTGGCACCCATGCTCCTATTATCATCTTTAGCACAATGCTAATCGTCCTAGTGTTCACAAAGCCTTATGTTCCTTCCTGATATTGTTCATTTTCTCTTCTTAAGATGTTTGAGATGTTAATAGGTTTAACTTAATGATACAGTAATCATGATGAGAATTTCAGTATTATATTAACATATGGGATTATTCTTTGGCACTGTCATAGATTCACATTAAGAAACTAACCTAACCAACCAGCCATCCCCCCACCCCACCCCACACACAAACACACACCCCCAGGATCATTTCAAATTGCATAAAACTGCCTTCTTCTGTCCCACTTCCTTTCAATTCATCAGATCACTATAGTAATCTATAGGCCTGTGTTCAACCTCTCTTACCCCTAGCTCTGATTGTACACTCAGGTGACAACAAGTTGGAAAACTCTTTAAATAAACAAACAAAACAAAAGGACAAGTTTGTGGTTTAAATGCTGTGCATACTTCTTTTGCATCATACTTCCCAAAGTCAGTCATTATCAGATGGATTTTAGAAACTATAAAGTGCAAGGAATAACATTTGCAGATCATTTCTATATGTCTCACAGTGGTATTTTTTAGTTCATTATTCTCTCAGACATATGAAAGGTTTTTCAAACAAAAATCTGCTTGGAGAGAGAGTTAAGATGTAAATAGACTGAGAGAGTTAAAATAATGAGATACAAATTGATTCTCACTATTTACATTATGGAAATCTTAATTATACCTGTTAATATATATATAAATATAAATACAGTGACTACAGAGACACCTGGTGGACAATCAGCAGAATATATCTCAATTAACATTACAGTAGTGAGTGCTCAGTGGAGTTGAGGCCTTAGTACATTGCCTGAACAATTTGCCTTTGTGATATAGAATTAAGGAATCTTATCTTGATTGCTTCTTCTCAGCTTTTGTGGTTATGTGAATACAATGTGGTGAATTACTGAGACAAGCATTTGATCCAAATTAAAAACTCTTCAAACATTTCATGTACAGTTGGCCCGCCTTATCCGCAGGTTTGGCGTGTGTGGTTTTGACCAACTGCAGTATGAAAATATTAAAAACAAATTCAGAATATTCTAGAACACTATGGTCAGTATGATTTATGTGGGTTTTATCAGTTCTTAATACTACATATAGGTGGGTTTTCAAGTTATGAACAAGTATAGGGTAAAATTACATCATTTTATATGTGTCCTGAACATCCACAGTTTTTGCACATTCACGGGGGTCCTGGAACCATATACCCGTAGCTAAGGTGAGTTGACTGTATTCAGAATTTTTTTTTCTGGATGGCATTTATATCAAAACAAATTGAACCTGAATTAGATGAGCACATGGTCATACTGAATATCAGTTTTATTTCATTTAGCAATGCAAATACATGTAGTTCAGGGAGGCCATGCATACCTCTGGCATGGGAGAAAGGTGTGGTGAAACTGTGGCCATCCATTTGGGCACTTAAGGAAGCTTTCCGCATGCCCTAAAATGTATTACATTCCATCAGGCACCTAACTCCTAATTTCTCTTGATACAGCCCATGCTTTGCATCCCTACTCACATTTTCTAGCATTATGTTTGTCTCTCTGTGATTGCCTTTCGTAGAATCTATACCACGGCTGGGTTAAATACTCGTTTCTCATTGGCTGGAGGGGTGTGCGTTATTTCCCCGTAAATGCATGGCAATAATGCACGGCCATGAAGTAGTTCCAGTGAAAGTGGCCTTATCACCGTTCGAAATGAATACGCAAGCTACATTCAACTTTACTGAACATTCCACTTACAACCAAGCGTAACTGCAACATTCAGTTAAAGCGATGAAACGCCGGTGGAATTTGAAACATAAAGTCTCGCCCACGTACCTTGTTTGATCTTCCATAATCAATGTCAAACTTAACAGTAAATGGAAACGTTCAATTTAATTTAAACAAATGAGTAATATGTAGCTTTTAGTCGCCGTTTACACATACGCATGTTTAAAATGACGGACAGGAATGTAACGTGATCCACATCACCAGCTAAGCGGACATTGTAGCTGGCTAAATGAGAAATTTTTAGCTAGTGGTCTAAGTTACCGTAGTTTCAGTAGCCGAAGCCTAGATGTGTAACATATAGTGTTTTTTTTTAATGTAGGCTATAATAGTACGTTATAATTAAATTTTAAAGCTAGGATGTATCAAGCTAGCTGGATGAATGGACTATATTCAGCGGATGTGCACATATAGTAATATATATTTTGTTTCAAAATAGTAGCCTAATTTAATACGAGTGCTGCATTGTTTCTTTGGAAAGTAGCCGTGGCATAAGCGGAATAAACCACTCCTGGCGGTGCAGTTCTATGGAAATAAACCACTTTATGGTGGTTAACGGCCCCTTGGCTTCGCCTCTGGGCCGCATCACGCCACCCTGTCGTGGTTTATTTCCATAGAACTCTATCTCGAATCTTGGTTTATTCCTTACATAATGTACGGGGTTGGGTAGTAACACCATTTCCTAGTTTCACAGCATATCCCCTTATTTCCAATGAAGAAGGACCAGAAAATCGTATATGTGCCAAAGCAATCCAGAAATAATTTGATAAAATGTTTTTTAGTAATCCAAAGGTTTCTTTATTGCTTGCCTTCGTCCACATTTGTAAACTGCACCTGCTTGGATTTTGTAATATGCCAGACTTATTAGGTTGTCTGTGATTGAAGCCTGCTAGTTGTAATTATTTACATGTAGATGGGTTTTTATGCCTGTATTAGTATGACTCTTGTATAATTGTTTGTAGAACGCCTTTTCTACTTACCGTTTCAAGTGGAAAACAGAAATAATCCTTCTGGGTACAGTGCACTCTTTCAGTATGCATGTGTATATACCTGTTTGTTTGTTAACAAATTGAAGTAAATCTATGGCTGCATTTCTCTTCCAGGGAGATAATTAAGCCATATTCTATTGCATTGTTGCAGCTTTTTCCTCTGCCAGAAACAGGAATAGTTGTACATGAACTTCTCCATGTGGTGGGTTTGGATCAAATAGTTGTGCAGCTATTGTTAAGGCCCTCTGAAACAGAGTACACAATCAGAGCAGCAGCTACAGGCACAAGACCAGTGGCAGCCACCTCTCATCACAGCAGTTCAGTCATTTTATGCAGGATACAGGGATATTGAGCTGGATCACCCTCAATTAGTGAATGGAAAGCGAATCCCCAACATCAGCTCTCCAGACCTGAATCTCATGGTGAGGGGTGTGAGTGTGCAACTCACTGGGCAATCACTGCCATGGCAACCAGCCAGAACATTCAACTCATGGTTGGTAATGACTTTTTACAGGAGCCACTTTGAGACCAATCACTTTCAACTTAGACAGAGTCAGCCCTTTTGCAAGATACATTTAGTTTTTCCAGGACCAGCAGCCAGATGGCTGTATGGGATTAATCCCCCTTCTCCTGCCAGGATGACAGAGGGGTCCCAGCTAAAGTGAGGTCCTGCTGAGTTTGGGGGTGAATATTATGTCTTGGTGGAGGTACAGTATTGAACAAGGGTGGAGTTACAACAATGGCTACAATTATATCCAATATCCAGTGCCTTAATCGGACATTGAGATAAGAGATGATGAAGTACTGGAAATGTTGTGAAACCTTCAGACAAGTAAAAGAGTAGGCCCTGATGGGATACATGACACATGTAGACGTTATAAAAAAATGAAATTATTTCTAAAATGTATGTTTACCATCCCAAGTAACTGTACTGTACCTTATAGCTGGAAGAAAGGCAGAGTAATATAAAAGGGGAATCATATAGACCCAGGAAACAGTCTTTCCATGTAACATTTTGTAATCTAGAATTGTTTCTTGATAAGAAAATTGTTTATACATCTTGAAAAATTGTGAAGATGCCTGTAGCAGAGGGAGACTGTTCCTGGTGTTTAAAATGTTACAAAATATTTCAACTCAGACCATGTATAAGGTATATTGCATATGGATCTGGGTTTCCAAAAAGTGTTTAATAAAGGTACCATATCAATGAGCCATTAAAATTCTTTTCAAAATGATCAAAGAATGAAGGCAAAAAGTAACAACTGGAGGGATTCCAAGTGCCATGGAAAGCAGAGCCCCCAATGATCAGTGCTTTGACACAGACTAATGGAGTTAAGTGGCAACACCTGGGCTGATTACAGTGCATGACAACAGGTGAAGCTGCTGTCCACGGTCCTGAAAGTACAATAACATGGAAAAAACCCTGCATAGTTTTCAAAATGCAATCAGTCTGATCTCACATGGCTAGTTTACAAACAGTTTGCCATCAATGCTTGGATACATTAGATCCGTTTAACCATATTTTATTGACCCTAAGAAAGAAAAGGAAGCTCTGAAGTGCCACCAAAATGAAGGAAGAGCCTTCCATGTCCCTGATGCACCCCTCCCAGTGTCATGAGAGCATGGCAGAGCACTTCTACATCAGACAGCTGAAATTACCATCTAACTAAAAAGTTACATTAAAATGGAAACTGAGATCCACTTGGAGAAGAGATTGAGGGGTACAAGTTGAAACAGAATGTGAAATAATAAATTAAAGTGATGGCAATTATCCTTTTGTAGAGTATTTCTGACTAGAACTTAACTGACCAAACTGTAATATATGAAAACTGTCAAAATCATAGATTTCAGATGCATCTTAAAAAGAGTTCCTCATGTCTCTGAAATTTGACAAGTTAAAATGTATTCACTTCTTTTACTAATTAATGCCACAGTATATCTCTTAAATATGAGATTAACTCCAGTACTTTTAAAAAGTAATTGAATTGAAGCAATCTTCAGCCCTTAATTTCTTGTACTACTTAATTTGCCTCCTTGGTGATTTGCAAGAAAACAATTTCTTACAGTTGTCCAGACTCCTGTCTGTATTAAGATTTGAATTTATATTTTAAATCTTCTATTCTCTTTTTAATGGATCAAAATTAAGTAAAGAATGTAGACAATACACATTAGCTTATTCACCATGAATAATCATGCCAATTTTAAGTTGTTCAAATAGGCATGAAATTATATTCACCTTTAATGACCTATTGACAACAAATTGCCCCATTTAGCAGATGCTTTGTGCTGTGTGCTTGGAGGATGGGCATGTTTGCCCCCTCTTCACTCCCTCCATTTCCTCCTGCCATGGCTTCTCACACACCATGAACTAAACAAAACATTCACTTGTGCCTGTGTATATCTCTTATGCCCTCTGGTATATAATTATGCATGGAAATTAAATCACTGCTTGAACTGAGGACTTAGAGTCTTAATTGTTTCTTCAAACTTTCAATGGAAATTAGAAACACTTTTCATGATGCTCTGCCTCATGTTATTGCATGTGAAATTTTACTTTTTAAAAAGTTTGATTTGTCTGAGCTTTGATACAAATGCAGTAAAAATAACATTTGCATAGTTATATCATAAGGTATCCATCAGAACAGGTTTAGCATGTCAACTAATTATGTGTTTTGCATCTGTTCATATGTGTGACTGTTAAACTCATTCCATCATTTTAGTGAACTGAAAAATGATCTTTTCAACATTGGTCACCAGACTGAGTCCCAGACAAGCATGTTGTGTGATCTGGTGGAAAACATGAATATTTGAAAGGTCCCTTTGATAGACACAAGCAGTAACAGCTGGCCAACTGCACCAATCTGTGATCAATGAGTCAGGCTGGTGGACGGGATTATATGCCTCTTTGCACAACTAATCACCCATCACCAGCTAAATGATTAGACAGCAGAAGCTTGTTGGACAGAAATGGCCTAATCAAGGTTTTACCTTATCAAGGATTTGATGTAAACATACAGTTTCAATCTTGATTCCAGAGAATGTTCTACTGCACAGTAGTTCTCAAAACCAAAGCCAAAATGTTACCCCATCCACTAATCACAGCAAAATAGGAACCAACTGCCTGCACAAGATGTCAGGGAATTGTTTGTTGAGTGACTATACCACTTAAACATCTATTAATTTATATAAATTCAGTTATATAACATCTGTTTAAAATATACACTTAAAAAGGTAAACATGTAGGTATATTTGTGTCAACTGTTATTTTTTTTATTACGACCTAAACTATTGTTATCTCACAGCTTTAATTGAGAAACTTAACTTTTGCAAAACAATTTACTGCCACAATAGGATTTACTATGACACTGGGTGGTGTGTGTGTGTGTGTGTGGGGGGTTGATGCTGTCTGCCATAGACTTACTGAAGTCATTAGTGACAGATGTGAATGGAAGACAGTTACACACATTATTGCATGTCTGTCTCAGAGCACTAGACAGACAGATTAATTATTTACATCACAGATGTAAATGTGTGGAACTCAGCATGTCATAAACATTATCATTACTGCCAAAATATGATTTTGTCGTAAATGATCTGTTTTACGTCTTTTCTACAATATAATTCTAATTTATTGCAAAAGTATCAACAGATGAGGGAACTCACTCACATCTAAAAATCATAATTGATGCATGCTCGGTTTTTAAAATGTAATCATATTTTATATATAAAGATGCTATACCTGTTTAAACACAATGTTTTAGTAAATGTGTAAATACAAATAAGTGCTGTAAAAACGAGAGCAAGGAGAAATATTTATATAAAGGGATATTTGCTTGTTTGTACAATTCAGTACAAGTTCAGTACAAACAATATTCACAGGAAGTCAAAGACAAACAGCTTGTTGTTGTTGCTGCTGATGTCATGGACATCATTGCCATTATTGGTGTTGTTGTCATCATTATTATTATGGATTTTTCTAGAATAACCAAAAAGTACAAATAAAGATGTACAATATTGATTGATATCCTGATGTGATTATCCAGGAAAAACAAAAGTATTCTATTCTATTCTATTCTATTCTATTCTATTGATGTTACTATTGGCTTCTATATGTTCACAGACTATATTTTTTGAAAAAGACTTTTGAAAAGCCATCTTAACAGAAGCTTGATTGACAAATACACTGCCCATTATGTGTTAAAATTATGCACTGTGCCATGGTACTGTATATCTTTTTAAAGGATAAATAATTAAGTAAGTAAGTAAGTAAATAAATAAATAAATAAATAAATAATCTTGTTATGTTATGACAAAAAAGATGATGAACAATAGAACAAAACAATAAAAGAAAACATGAATATTAATCCCAATATTACACTATCAGTGAATATAGTTGGCCCTTGACAGGCTAGTGTTGAACCTGACTCACTTCTTTGTTTGGCCTATGGCTGTTGGTAAACGTGACTCACCCTCATGCTTGGGCCATGACAGGCTGATATTTAATCTGATTCACCAGCTCTGGCTGGAATATGACAGGCTAACCTGGTATCATAAACATAATGTTCATACCTTTTTAATCAATTATCTTTTTTAAATGATATTCTAATTCAAAAACATATATCTATGATTTAAGATTTTGTGAGAGGTTTAGGAGGGTTGCCATATTTAATTATATTGCAACCCTCATAAATATTGACATCAGATTAATTATAGAAAGCTTTTGGTCTGCATTTGACATATGTCACAATGGAGACCAGTGCAGCTCAATTACAAGCTGTTGACACAAAGGACACAGTCAATCGTCATTGTAACTCTCTTCAAGAAGGGTTACACATTGACACCAATAGCTATGTTTAGTTATTGGAACTGATTTTTGTACATTTTACATGTACTATTAAATATATATTATTGGGTAATGATATTTTATCATTTTATATTTTTAATATTTATTCTCTGTCACTGTTAATTATAATACACAGAAATGCATGTATATGCAATAACATTATGAGATCTCATGAACATGCATTTTTGTGTTTTACTTTTTTACTTAGGTACAGTTACATCTACTAAGTAAAAAAAAAACACATACATCATTTTGCTTTCTTACAAGGATTCCCTTGCCTGGGCCAGATGGTAAGTTTCTGTTTTTATAAAGCATGTCTGTGAGTGCAAACCAAGCCTGTGTTAATTGGTATTTCATTAATATTTCTGTGTGTGCTTTCCCCAGCTAGGGATGCTTGGATGGGGGGCAGAGCGAAGCTACTCCACCTGCTACCACCTGTTCACCTCCCTTCTCCACTCTATAAAAGCGCTCTGCCCCCACAAGGGAGCACACAACTCTGCCTGAGGCTCTGCCTGAGATCCGCCTCGTCTTGAGCGGCTTTGGAGCTGTATTGCTGAAAAGGAACTAACGTATGAGCACAGAGATATTTTGAAGAGATCAAACAGACGGTGACCTACTCCTGCTTTCTCAGCATTACTGGACAGTGTGTGGAGAGCTCACATAGCACAGAGGGTTTGGGACTGGCTGGTCAAACATGAAGTCCTTTCAGTCCAGCTCTGCAGATTCTGGCTCTGAAATGGATACCAAAAGTCCAGAGAAGTATGAGAATGCTGCACGGCGGAGAATGGCAGCCAACGCACGTGAGAGGAAGAGGATGCAGGGACTGAACACGGCATTTGACCGCCTGCGCAAAGTTGTCCCTCAGTGGAGCCAGGACAAGAAACTCTCAAAGTATGAAACCTTACAGATGGCCCTGAGCTACATAATGGCCCTCAATCGGATCCTGATAGATGCTAGGAGGCACAGCACCCCCCACTGTCAGTGGCTGGACTTGCACATTGGAGGTTTACAGCAGGAGAACTATCCATGCTATGTTGGCCAGAGCTCTCCAGCAAGCAAGGAGCACCTTCACTGCTCTCCTTATCAGTGTGACTGCTTCCACATCACTAATTATACTGAGGACATTTAACATGATTGTTCATCTATACTCATGCATGAATTGCATTTGGGTCATCTCCAAGGAATGGTAAATACATTTGTATTATTGTTTAACATATTAAATGACATGTTGCATGTTTTACAAATAATCTTTCCTGTTATTATGCTTGGATTTCACCAAGCAGAAATCATTTGATTTAACACAGAAGATTTTTTCTAAGAACAATGTAAACAATGGGGTTCTTTCTTAACTGAATGACACTTAAGGAGCAAAAGTTTCAGTGATGCATTGTTGTAAGTGAGTATGCATATACAACTAACATTTGTATATAACAGTTAAAAATACGTAGGAATTTACTTTTTGATCAAAGTGTGTCGCACATAATCGTGCTCTTCTTTCTCCATTGACACAAGCTATGTATTGATTATTACTGTAAGTTATATTACTGTACTGAAATAATTAATTTTTATTGTGAAAAGGTTTGCTTTTTGCGTCTATTTTTGTATTGAAAATTTCAGAAATAAATCTCAACTGCATAGACGTGTGTAAATATTGTTTATGTATATTATGTATATATGTTCTATTATATAATATTATTAATTGTATTCTAACCATTAGTAGTATATTTAATTATATCTTAATAACAGACAACACTCAAGGTATTGAACCCAAACCTGAGTTACACAGCACTGACGAGCATTTTCCTCATAGACATTGAGCTTTCCAGAGTCAGGCTCCTCTATGTACAGCCAGACCTCACCTGCTTAATCTCTGGAGTGAGAGTTAAATGCTCTCATTCATTTTTTTTTATCATAAATCCATATAATTTATCTGAGTCATCATTAATGTATGCATTTACATTCAGAATATACAGAGATTTTTTCTAAGTCTTCCAAACACAAACGACGAAATACTCAAACAAATGAAATACTTCAAATAATTAACAAGTAATTAAAATACTTATCTCAGAGTGTTCTCAATTAGGTTAGATTAAGAAATCATAACTAAGATTCACGTATGCCAAAATTAGCATTCAAAGTCAGCCATTTCTCATCTCCATAATGTTTACAGTTCATAGCGTACCATTAAACAAGACTTGAAAATCTCAAATCAATACTCTTATTCATGCTTTACAATTTGTGACCAAATGTTAAAAAAATACCTGAAACACATTTTCTGAATAAATATAACTTTATTCACAGAAAAAAAAAATAAAATTGGTGCAACTTTACATGAATATAATATTTACTTTAAAACCAAACATCCTACCTAATTCATAACATTTAAAGCATGTAACATCAAAGGCAATGGAAAGTCCAACCTTTTTAGCCTTTACTTGTTTGGATATTTACTGTGTTCTGTATGTACTGTAATGTGCTTGCTTTTATAGGTACAAATGCCTATAAGGTATATTTCAGGGCCGACTCCAGACCTGAGTTATATAAATCCCAATTATGCACACCGGAATTAAGAACTGTTTCAGTATCCAGACCTGCGCAGTGAAAGCACATTAGTGACATAGACAGGGAAAATGGATAATTTATATGAATTAGCTCTGTCAGTAGCCATCTGCATGGTAGTCCATGGTTTGTTTTCATCTGAGTGCGGACACACAGCGAGCAAAAAACTGGTGAACTTTTTGAGTGAACCACAGAACAGGTGGTCCTCTCATCGTTCCATTAAAAACACCAGGCCATTTATATAATTTATACACATCTGGGATCCCTGTGTGTATGAGCCCTAGCTTAGAAAATGAACAGTCATCCAAAACATGTAGCTCTCAAGGAGGTATAGTCTGGATGTAGCGAGTAAGTCAGGTCTGGATCCAGCACTAAATCCAAAATGATTTAATATTGCCATACATTCCTAAACTCAATCTGCCCTGCAAACTTAATTTTGATCACTCAAAGTAAAAAATTCTATGAATTCTGTACAGCAGAACAAACAGTAGAAATTTTAAACCTACCACAATGGCACTATTTCATTGTTGCAAATACTGTCAGGTGTCCTGGATTACTACTGATTTCAGAAGGAAGCCTAACTGCCTTGAGTTTTGGCTACTGTTCACCTCTTACACAGCATTATTAATTCAGTGGTCAAATACATACATGTAAAAACTACTGAAGGAAGATAACACTTGATTCAAGCAACTCTTGAACGTACAAAACTGCAGTAAAGATAGAATTTCAACCTTGTGTTCTTCTGAAAAGGAAAAAACATGACAAACTAATTTGTAATACTGTTACACATGACAGGAGAGATTATAGAGAGACATGCAAAAGATCTTTGCTCTCTCTGGAAAAGACATGTTTTGAAGAATTATCCGTTCAGTTCCCTTATTTAAGTTAGCCATTTCAGATAGAGTGAGACTTATTGCTTTGGATGTTGAATAACATTGCTCATGTATCAGTTCAGTTCATCTTGGTTAAAATAACCCCCAGTCTTCCAATATTATACAATATAAATATTACTCTAAAATGTCAACACACAATTTTTAAAAGTTACTGTCTTTCTTTTGATAATTTGGCAATAAAAAACAAAAATCCATCAAAATATCTAAAACAGGAAAAAGTTAAGGTATGGTAACAAGTGTTAGCCATGTTCAGCCCTAATCTCACATTTCACAGGTAGTACAAAAAACCCTGAATAATATACAACACAAAGCGTTTTCAAAGTAATACAGTTACTTCCATTAATAACAAATTACAAAGGCACACAGGATCAATGCTTCCTCAGATATGCATCCTATCCTGTGCATGAGTTTTCAAGCCTGAAAACATTGACTTCAAACTAGCAAAGGTGCAATTCTGGTGAAAGGCTACATACCAACGATAAAATGTGGCAAGCTTTTGTAAATAGGAAAAAGTCAAAAGTCATGTGCTGATGACAAACACTGCACCCTACAGCTCCTCACTCTCTAGAGCGGCCTCTGCAGGTGTGCTGGCAAACAGGATGGGGCTGTTGTCCGTGGTTGGGAAGGCTGACATGATGTCCAGGCCCTGGCTGGCCAGGGCAGCATAGCGGCTCCCCACAGAACGTGTGGCCTTCATGGGCAGGGGGATCTGCTGGTGCCACTGAGCTGCCAACAGGGAGGACTCAGCATCAGCGCAGCACAAACACAGGCTTTCCAGGGGGCGCTCCAGAGCACGTTAGCACGATAGCATATTAGCCCAGCAGAGAGATCAGTAGAGCCTTTCAGAGCTGGCAGAAGCAAGGCCCTTTGAGTCTTTTACAGTCAAGATCAGGTGCACAGAAATGAAGTGGAATTTGTTAGTTCATCAGACAGGGGAAATGATCCAAAATGTGCGAAATGTGAAGGGGAAGAAAGAGATAGAAATTAAGACAGAGAAATTATTTATGATAAGAATGTATAATACAACAACCATGCTTATGTATGTCTGACCCTTCAGTTCCTCAACTTGTCAAAAAACCTGTAAAAATAGCTGTTAACTTGCTTTATGTATTGTATGATAGTAAATGCATTGTGTTTGTGAGTCAGAAGGCAGACTGTGTGCCAGAGTCTTTAGCATGGCTTAGATCTGAGGTAAGTTAAATTAATCAACACCATCTAGGATGCAGTATTCAACAGTAATGGTTATTCATAATTTATTAATTTTATGAGACCAGTGAGATTATCAATAGTGAGACTGTAGAATCTAAATCTGTCATCTTGTGAATTGTTTACATCACTGTGTGTATGGATAATTGATGTCACACTTTACCATTTCAAATTCCTTAGAAAGAGAGGGACCAAGAACCAGACAAAGGATAAGAGTGGCAACATAATGTTTATGAAACAATCTCATACCTGACATTAGGATTATAGAAGTAATGTTTGATGTTTGGTTGCCATGCAGATTATCTACAAAGCATGCATCTAGCAAAGTAACTTGAAAATCACCAAGAGATTAACACGATTAACAGCCTTGGTTA
Source organism: Albula goreensis (assembly GCA_022829145.1). Taxonomy (NCBI): domain Eukaryota; kingdom Metazoa; phylum Chordata; class Actinopteri; order Albuliformes; family Albulidae; genus Albula; species Albula goreensis. The sequence goes on from CM040750.1 coordinate 24,418,095, forward strand.
TGGTTTACAGTGAAAATGGCATTGAAAATCAGCACAAGCAATATAACATGGTGTTCAAAGATGTTAGTTTTATATTCACCACAAGTACAGAAATATATTAAGATGGAAAGCAATTACATTTACTTTAGCAGTCGACCCTTACCATGGGGTATATTTCAAACAATCCCCACCCACTGAGCTAAAACATGTATTTACTTTCTGTAAAAAGTGCATAGAATATTGTTCAGTTTAAACCATTCTTTGTTTCCCTTTTGTCATTTCCAGCCCAGTGTAGCACTAGTCATGTTTCTGGAGTGCTTGCAGATATCAAACTGAAACCACCAGCAAATTCTTTCAGAATGCTTAGCAAAAATAAAACTATTTTACTCAAAATACTTTTGAAACAAAGGTCTTTAGTTAAACATTTTTCCACTGGGCAATGTTGTATATAGTCTATCACATTTGGAAAAGGTAATCAATCACACCCAGATGTGTATTGTATTGTATTGTATTCATCATACAGGTGGTAGAAATGCACTATTATTTTATGTAAAATGTGCCCTATTTGTGAAGAAGGCTCATCTTTGACTCAAAGCAATATTTTCATATATTTTTACCTTTTGTAGTGAATAAGCAAAGAATGATAGCGAATCAATAGTGGGGAAGAAGTGGAGAATGACAGTAATAAGCATCTTGTATGAGTATGGTGGTGAAAAGTTAGGAATGAATCCTAATTTGTACCAACAAAAATGTTCATTTAATTAAGCACCTCATCAATTCATCTTGTGAGGCAATAATAACAATTAAGCATTATCATTCTCAATGCAACCTACTCTCAGTGCAATTTCACTAAAACACACGACTTTTTTATTTCACTGATCAATACATTTCCATGTCTTACTGTCCCCAAAAAATGAGCACTGGGATGTGACTTGAATAACAGAACAATTGTACAATAACATAACAAAATAACAATTTAATCATATATTAGGGTTATATCTGCAATAAAAATGGTTTCCACCATATTCATTTGAATGTAATGAAGAAACAGAAACTACACAGTAAGAGATGAAAATGACCATCAACATGGCAATTAAGACACATTACAATAGGCTGCTCATATCTTACCATATATGTCTAATCTGGCTGTACATGACACTATGCCTGCTTCGTTTTTAGCTGATACAGTGTACCAGCCAGCGTCTTCTTTCTTGGTTGGCTGAATCATCAGACAAACATATCCTGTTGCATCCTGGTGCATGCTGGGATAAAAGTTTCAAAAATACATTAATTAAAGAGTATATAGAAAATTACGATAAAAACAAAAGATTTGCTGTACTTGGACAGTTTTTTTATGGCTATTATAGAATTAGCTCTGTGCAAGCTACATTAAATACATTTGGTTTGCTATTTATTGGTTTTATTACAAATAATTGTTTTACAATTCCAACCCTTAATTCTACACTAAGAAATTTCACACAGCTTGATATTATTAATAAATTGGCATATAGAGTAAATCAGTCCATCATTAATGAGGTGTGAAAAGTAAAAATGTCCTCGGTGACATATTAAGCATTGCTATTTTCCTACCAAGTACTTGTATAATGTATCTGAAAGACATACAGCATAATTTGTACATTAGCAGCAAACTGCATCAGGCTACCATTACTGGTACTCCCGGTATCCATTATATCTACAGGGAATAGCAAACTTATGAGAAATGCAAGTATCAAATCATGTGCATACAATAAGTGTGTATAATTTGTCACTCAAAACTGATAATAAAAACCATGAATTTAATATCTTACTTTACAAACACTGAAAGTATTACATTTATGTTATCTTATTACAGGTATTCCTAGCATTTCATTATTTTGAGTAACTTGCAGAGTGTAGGTAGGGTGACATATTTCAGTCTCAAAAAGGAATGAAATCCTTGTAAGTGTAAGTGATATTTGTGAATTTGTAATAACAGGCTTTTGACTAACGTAAGTACATGTACATCAGATGGCATGTTTTGTGCATGCTGAACCAACGAGCAGTGAAGAGATGATCTGACTTGAAACTGAATTGTTTTACTAGGCTAGGATAGAAATAGTTAATGGACCTTCTGAACGTCCCCTGCATCTCCCAGAAGAGTACCCAAAATTGCTCTAAATTAACATTTAATGCCTAACGTGCTCATGCCATTGTGAAAGATCACCCAGAACTTTTTGTATTCAAAATACAAGCTGGCCAAAGAAGGATGACTTCATTTCTATCCAAAAAAATCAGAAAATGTACACTGCTACCATCTAGCATTGGGCTCATCCCAGAATTCAAAAATCCTGCAGATTTTCCATGTTTATTAATTATCATAATCAGAGTTCCCCAGGTCTCTGTGTTTTTACTGTTTGATTTAATGATCCCAGATGCAACAAAAACATCATGTAATTTCAAGGATTCCCAATCCATGACAAAGAAAATAATAACCTTTAGCAGGTAATGACTGTATATAATGCTAACATAAATTAGTTACACAATGTAAAAGGTGCAGTACACCTGCACCATATCAGCAGTTCTTTTATCTTCTATCACTATGAAAAGCTAAATGGTGGGACAAAAGACTGTTTGAGAAGCAAGTGTCCATTAAAACCATTTTATAAACATAAAAAAACCAAATGTGACTCTGCTATGCATTATAAATGTTGCTTGTATTGATGTTTGGAGCATCAATATGGCACAGTATGGAAGCATTTATAGATCAGGTTCTATTGGGCATACAAGCCAAAAATTATTTATGATTTTCATAAACAAATTCAGCAACATGGGAATAATCATTTTTATGTCTGAAAAATCAACTAGGACTACTAGTTTAGAACTACAAAATACTATTTAACTTAGGTTTGTACAAAATACTACTATTTAGTAAAAACTGGAGCCATGATAAACTCTAATATATTTGTCTCAGCTACACATCAATGTGTAGTTAATTTGATTTTCTGAAAGTAAATGTGCAATTTTGCCATTTTACTCTCCAATAGTCCTGCACAGGAGAATAAACTAATGATCAGAGTAAATAAAGTCCATGCTGCTCACCTTAACCTCTCCTTCGTGGGAGGAATGCTGTCATTGTCCTTCTTCCAGTAAATGGCAGGTGGGGGCATACCCACCACCCTGCACTCCAGTCTTACCGGAGACCCCTCAGCAATGCCAGTGTTCTGGAGCTTTTCCACAAACACTGGCCCTCTTTTTACTTCCCTTTCTACAGCAGAAACATATGTGTAGAATCATATGTGCAAGTCAGCTCACAATCAAAATAATAACATGAAATTTTACAGAGTAGTTGATAAGTTGGATGGAGGATGGTTTTTCACACATACATGTCTGCACTGTTTCAACAAAGGCAGAAATGAGAAGGTAGAGAGGTAAAATTATTAAGAATAGCCTTTTTATATTGCATGCCATAATTGTCTTAGACATGGAAGTGAGATTACTGTATCTGTGGTGTAATGTAAAACAGAAAAATCTTACCCACAACACTTAACTCCAGAGAGAATGAGTTCTGTCCTGCTTTGTTTGTGGCGATGCATGTGTATGTCCCTGCATCACTCTGTTTCAGTGGGTCGATGAGCAGAGAATGAACTCCATTCTCCCTCACCAGCATTCTATGGTAGAAATCCGGAAGAATAGGTTTTCCGTTGAGAAGCCACATCAAGTCTGGGTTTGGTAACCCACTTACCTACGCAATGGAAGAAATATTATTTATGAACAATTTAGTCTCATATAAGAAGAAAAATAACAGCAGAACTTATCTAGTTGATTTCAGAACTTGAGTTACGTCCACAAGTGACAAAGCCATTACTGACAACATCTTACCTTGACAAGTAGACAAGAAGAGATCATGCAGTTTTAACCCTGGTGAAATCATGGCGCCCTGCTGTTATGTAATGTAACACTGTTTATGTAATGTATCATTTCTCGTATAACCCCAAGCACTAAATATAAATCTGCTAATGTAATGTAATTCTGCTCATCTAAGTTAACACCATCATTTAAAGTAACCTTATGTAAACCTTCTCATAAACCATTCTTTGAGCACTCCACAAAAATTTAGAAACACTACTTTCATTTGTTATTA